>JBCNJP010000010.1:95782016-95829120 GCA_039602395.1 Deinandra increscens subsp. villosa | reverse complement strand
AGTTGTTGGTGTCTTTACAAGTTTCCAAAAGCTTCAAAAGTTTTTCAAAGAAAATGCTCACAAGTTTAGGGGAAGCTGAAGATGTCAAGTCGATCTTTGATGAAGAAAATGATGCAGAGAGCAGTCAGAGATCATGAAGACCCAAGATCAACAACCAAGTTCTTCAAAGTTAGAGGTGTTCAAACTTTTTACCCTCTTATTTTTAAAGATTCAAGACAATTACCGAAGATTCAGCAAGAACCAATTCTTTCATGAGAAGCAAGTCAATGAGAATCCTCCATCTCATTAACTTGCTCATTTCAAGAAGTTCAAGCTGATGCTGATCAAGAGGAAGTCCCTAGTGCCCGTTATGAAACCCAATGAAGATTTCTGCGGAAAGAATCTTCATCAGCATCTATGCCAGCCAGTCAAGAAGAAGAATTTCAAAGATTAAAGACATTTAATATCACAAGCCTAGGGGAAGATTGTAGAGGCTAGATTATGAGGCTTGTAATATTAAATATGTTGGGCTGGGCTTAGAGGGTTTCATTAGTTTAGTAGACTAGTTTGGTTATTGTATGTAGGCTAGTTTATGGTTGGGCTTGAGTTTACTATTGGGTTTATGACTCAATAGGGCCAATAGTAAACCCATTGGGGTGCCTATATAAACCCCTCTAGACCTCCTCATTTGTTTTTTGCTTGTTTACGAGTTCTAGAGGGAGCCAACAAGGTGTTTATGATCGTGATCATGATCTAGAGAGGAAACAGAGTTTACGATTTTCTGTTTTGTACCCGACAAGTTTTCTTGTGTGCAAAGATCAAGTTTTTAACGTTTAATCATCGTATTCTTCGTGTTTCTTCTCTTCTCTATCTTGAATCAATCATAAACGAGGATTCCACACTCGTTTGTGATTAAAATATCGTGATGAGTTGTTGATTCTGGAGCTACAGGTTCAAATGATGATGATGGGTGATGGTTTTGGTCTAGAAAATCCTCGTGGAATGTTTAGATCTGATTTGGGGGCTGAGTTAGGTGAAATGAGTTAACTCGGTACCGAGCCAACTGAGTCGACTCGGTAAACGATTCTGGTCAACGTTTTTATATGTTCAAACGAAGTCAAATCTGGAAACCGGGCACAGATTATTATTCGTGGCGAAATTCTAAGCAGAATGGACTATTTGCTCATCAAATTCGGATACTTTATGGATTTACGGTTAACCGAATTCGAGTCACGTACCGACCGGAAGGTATACCGTGTTTCATGTTATCATTAACATAGTAATGAACTTGTACACAAGTTAAATTGTTTTGTAAGAATACCCGTCGTCTCAAAAGTTAATGGATTATTAAAAGAAGATATATATATATAGATTTTGTAATAATGGAAATATTACAAAACTCAAAACTTGGTGTACAAGTCTCTGAAGCAGGTATTGTTAGTATGGATATGTCGGGTATGAACAAAAGCATATACATGAATCAAACTGTTATATCGGGACTTTGGAAATTAGCAAAATAATACCCGACACTCAGTTTGGACAAAATATATAATCTTAATATTAATCAGTTTTGACCCGTCGGTATAATGCAAGATTTATGCCTTAGTTTTTGTAAAAATAAATGGGATAACCATTACTTGAAATTTCAAAGTTTAAATAATGATAGATGATAGTATTGCATTATGCAACGAATCCAGAAACAGAATATTAGATTTCCATAATACTTAAAGCGGTTCGTTACACACACTTTTCCAGGATATCAATGAACATTACTCGGAATCGCGAATGTCAAAATACTTAGTGTTGCATTATGCAACATTAGTATTGCATTATGCAATAGTTTAGAAACAAAATATATAAGAACATAATTGACAGATAATGTCATAAACACTAATGATTATAAAAATTTGTTTTAGGTTGCTTTGCTAGTAACGCTATTGCTGCAAATATACCATCAAGTTGAGCTCGCCAGATTAATCAGGCGAGTTCCGTAATCATCCCTACCAGGAAACACTTTATGACACACTAAATTTAATATTGAGGTGAAACACTTTATGACACGCTCAATTTAATATTGAGGTGAAACACTTTATGACACGCTCAATTTAATATTGAGGTGAAACACTTTATGACACGCTCAATTAAATATTGAGGTGCAACAGATACGTGCTTTACTAGTTGCCAAATCTACTTATTGCATGAATTGTGTAAATACTAGATACACTTGGTGCATGTGTTGTACTCCGTAATATGTATACGTCTAATTGGTTGTGTCTAGTCGATTCATGTAGGAAGACATCTGGGCTAGTAACGCAGTACATCAGTTCAAAAAACAGGCTAGGGTACGACTTACCAACAACTTCATTGTTGTTGATATCTGTGGTTAATAAATTTTGCAGGAAAACAGTAAGACCCTTTTGATAGGTGATCCTTCCAAGATTCAATCATATGTGATCAATAAGATAGGTGACTCTACACGAAAAAGCGAGCAAGTTCAAATAGTTATCAAGAACCTTCGGGCCCAATGACCTAGTATTCTGTTTAGATACTAGAAACAAATCAAACTTATTATTATTATCAAGTGATTGTAAAACTTATCAGGCTGTCTGTAAATAATCTAATGTTGGTTGTTTAAATTACATCATCTGTTGCTTCCGCGTGCGTTTGATATTGACAACCTGTTTTCTCCAACACCTCCCCCGTGCATGACTGAGTGACAGGTGTGGGCGGGGTATGACAAATACCAAGGCGACCGCGTTAACCGAGATAGTCAAAGTTATTTATTCGGAGTCGCATCAAATTAATTCAAGTGAACGTCAAGTCAACTTCATCAACGCTCAAGACAACATGCGAGCCAAAATTAGCCTAAATGACTCGGGCGGTTCGTTTAACTCAACGTAGTTTATTTGATTTATTTTTTATTTAACTCTTTGTTATTGCTATAATTAGTTTATGTTAGGTTATTCGAAGAAAGATGAGAATTTGTGAGGTAGCCTAAGTGTGTGTTTATCATGATGTAATCTCATATTCTCTCTAAACACTTGTAACATCAAATTTGTGAGCTTGATATAACAATAAACGTTGAGAATTTATTATATGTTATTCGTGTTCTTCGTTTGATTTGTTTGAGCTTCTTGATCAAACTTGGATTTCGTCCTGTTTGATCTCGTACTTGTGAAATTCTCGGATCTAAATGGACCTGAAAATTAGTATTTTGATGGTATGTTGATGATGAATATATGGTATCTTACAAAATGCTAACATAAAAATCTTTGGGTTATGATGTTTGATTTGGTGTAAAACTCAAGATATTTAGGTTTTATGGTGACAAATCTACAACTTGAATATGACATATTTTGAGACCAGAAGAGCTTAATCAAACAAATTACCAACACGTTTTGAAAAGGCACATTCGATGAATCCATGATTTGAGCACTAAGACGGTGATTTCAAGTCCTAAAACCCTAACTTTAACCTAATTATTTCACTAAATCTTAGTCCATGGAACTTCCAATTTAAAACATAAATTTTGGGTATTTTTAGTAAGTAAAGTGAACCATGGGGACCGAAAGTGAAAACTAATGTTTTAGGGAGAAACCGGACTAAAACAGTGACTCTTCGTAACTAAAAAGCCCTAATTCTGACAAGTTAGGCTCTCACTGGCAAAACTGAAAATTTTGAAAGTTAACACTTGAAATGATATAATATATATTTACCAAGTGCTTTGGAAACCCGAAATGTCATAAAACGAGTCAAATGAACTGGTAAAACCGACACTTTTACCTACAACCCACCCTTTGAAAACTGGAAAATATAAAGACTTATATTTTTGGTTAACATGACATAAATAGTTATATTTTTATGTAAAGACGACATTTCCTAAGAAAAGGGATAATCTCGTGTACTTGACACGCGGTAGAAAACATGCATTTTGGATGTTAAGTATATTTTCTAAGGGTCTATAATTTGGTTAATATTTAATGACTTTAAATATTTCTTTTTGTGTCATCAATTGGAGTGAAAATAATTATATATTTTTATAATATATATCTCGTATTATTTTCGGACGCTAAATATATATATATATATTTCAACAATAAATATATATTTTTCCGACACTTATATATATTTATTTGTACAATAAATATCATTTCCGACACTTACACACTTATTTGAACAATAAGTATGTTTCCAAACTAAGGATTTCCTTTGATACTAACACGTGATCAAAGTCAAGACTTGATCAAGTTCATAGGGTGACATAGATGTTTACCCAATTGAATAGACCCTAAGATGTCTTATTGTTATTATAGGACACTGCTAGGACTTATTTGTCTAGTGAGATACCTTTTGTCTACCACCTTGCTCAGGTGAGTCTCACGACCCCTTTCTTTTACTATTTTAAACATTTGGTGGAGAATTCATTAAAACATAAAGTCTAAACATTATTTATCATTATGGATACTTGTAAGACGTACAGATTTCATGTTTAGTTCATCGTCGCATACCATTATAACATGTTGATTCATGCTATAACCAAATCCCACTATTAATTGAATTCGATTAGTTCTATACGAAACGATGACTAGTGAATAGATTTATTGGGTTGACACCCTTGCCCATTATTGCTTATTCAAATCCTGACTCCACTTTTATAGTCAATGGGTACATGTCAGTTATTCTGGTCCATTTAGTATTCTTGGGGAAGATGTCATGAGTGAGTAAACGATTAATGTTCTAAACTCAAGGTTCAAGGAAATCTTTACAAGCACTTTATCGTAATTAATGTCAAACATATCATTATATGTTCAAACGTTTTACATTGTGTCTTTAAGCCTGTGAACTCACCAACAATATGTTGACCTTATCAAGTTCATGAATTCTCAGGTAAATGAATTGCTGCATTCTTGATTGGCTCTCATCATCGGTCCTGCATTTTGAATGGTGTCGTAGTCAACAGTTCTCTTATTATCATGAAACTTTGAACCACTTCAAAAACATAATGCTGATCTTACTGCTAAAGAGCTTAGTTTTCAAGAGGAACTCACAGTATTGCTTGATGAAAAGGTCTTGTTAAAAGATGAAAACACAATGTTGAAGTAGAATGTTGAGATTTATATAGAAAGAGGGAAAAAGGTTGTTCAAAGACACGCAATGCTCATGATGAATTGAGAAGAAAAAAATATGTGTCAAATCAAGCTTCCGAGCAGTTCATTGATTCTCAAAAGAAATTAGCAGCGACACAAACAAAAATTTCTGAGTTAATATTGAAATTCTGGATCTGAAAAGGCAGTTGCATAATTTTACAAATTCTCAATCTTTCACAAGTTACTTGTGTAATGATAAGAACTTTTGGAAAGTGTTTGGTTGTGCTGATAATTCTTCTGAGAAGAAGAAAAAGTCGAAGCCACAGAAGAAAAATGAAAAAAAAATTGATGCTACCAAAAGAACTAAATTTGCCTCAAGTTCTACATTTCTCGATAAGGAAAAAGTGTTTAAAGATAATCCAGGACATGTGAAAGTTAAAAGATTTTCAGAGATTGTGATTGATGAATCTTTTCATTCCAATAAAGATGATCTGAATGCCATCAAGGATGAGTTTTCTCGACTTGCTTTACAAGGTCATGAGAAACCTAAGTTTGTGCCAGATAAATCTAAAATGAATGGTGGTCTGGGGTATGAAAGCAAAGAGGTTCAACCTCAAGCTGTCAACAAAATGGATAAAATTTTCAATGATGTTCAAGACAAGAAAGTTAATGTTGGAAATGATTTCAAAGATATGATTGAGATAGAAGAAATGGTTAAGGATATCAAGGTTCACAAAGGAGATCCTAGTTGAAAATCATATCATGTGTGAACCTGATGCTGAGTTTCTGCCAAAGAAGAACTCTAAGTTAGAGTGTCAAGAGAATGATTCTTTGTTAGTGCATAGGGCTTGATAGGGCTTATGTTTCAATTGATGTATCATGTCATGTCTGTAACACTTGCTAGAGCGTTTTCTGTGAGTCATGTATTTAAGATGGGAGAATGAGTCTCGCCAAATGAATGGCGAATGACCACCGAATGAGTCATTCGGCGGACATGTTTGCCTATAAATAGGTTAACTCATTCGGCCCAGAAAGAGTTTTGCCAATTGAGAGTTTCATTCGGTGAGCTGTGTGTGTAACCCTTCATTCGGTGAAATAAAGTCGACTTGTTATTTACTGTTTTTGGTCATCTTCTAAGTTTAGAACACTGAACAAGATCTTGTCTTGGCACATACAAGTGGTATCAGAACTTAGGTTGCTCAGTTTAGTGAAAAAATCTCAAGTTTGAAGCTTTTTCATAAAACAGTTTTGTAAAAGTTTCTGTTTTCAAATTCTGTTTTGATAAGTTTCTTCTAAATCAGTTTTAGATCACATTTGATAAAAGGCTTTTTATCAAATCCGCAAAAACCAGAAAGTTATAGCAAAAAATGTGTCACCTAGTGAAGAGTTGTTTTCATTCGTTGATCATTGGTTGGTCATTCGGCAATTGATTATTTTCATTTTCTAGTCATTCGACAGTCAATCTTCATTTTCTAGAAATTTCATCCGCCGAATAAAGTCATTCGGCGAATCAGTTTCATTGGACATTTCATTCTTATTCAGTTGTTATTTTCATTCTCCGAGTTTATATTCGGTGAATCAATTTCATTCGCCAGGGTCATTTCATTCGGCTCCCTTGTTTCATTCGCTAGTTGTAATTGTTCATTCGACAGTTTGTTTCATTCGGCTGGAACATTCTCATTCGGTGAAACGGTTTTTAACAAATTTAAAATGAACGATTTTCAAGTTTTTGTACCGGTTCAATCGACAATGCAAGCAAGGTTGAATTATGATAATGAAATCGGATCAAGTCAGAAAGTACCTAGGCTCATGAAGTTGAAAGATTATATAAATTGGGAGAAGCGTTTTGAAGCTTATGTTAGAACTAATGATGTTGATTTGTGGTGTCCAATAGAAGATGGATACACTTATCCTTAAGAGAATGGTGAAACAAAGATGCGACGGAATCTTACTTCGGATGAAATGAAAGCTTATCAATGTGAGAAGAAAACTTATGGAATTCTCACTATGGCTTTACCAAAGGAGGTTTTGCATCAATTCAAGACATGCACAAAGTCAAAGCAATTGTGGGATACATTGAAACTTATATGTGAAGGGAACGATCAGTACAAGAAAAGTAAGAAAAAGGTGCTGAACAAGGAATTTGACAACGTTAAGCGTTATCCTGATGAAGATATTACATCCATTGTTTCAAGATTTGCACATTTAAGTAGTGAAACGAAAATTATTGATATTAAGAAAAACGAAGAAGAGCTAAAAGAAAACATAATGGAAGCTTTACCTAGTAAGTGGGAGAATTATATTTTGGTGCTGACTCATGATAAGGAGTTTTCTGCTATAACATTTCATGAAATAACGGGAAAATTTCAAGCCCGGGAGTTAGAATTGTTAACTACAAACAAATCATCAGCTACTGTGTAGAATCCTGAAATCTACTATGATCAGAATGCTGCTAGTGCAAATGCTAAAGCTAAAGCAAATCAGAGTTCTTCTCCTGCAACAACTTTCATGGCTGAAAGTTGGTTTGGGAATAAAACTTTAGTTTCATCTGCTTTCATGGCTGAAAGTTGGTTTGGGAATAAAACTTTTGTTTCATCTGAGGGATGCAATGTGCATATTTATGTTCAAGGAAGTCAACGTGCTTTTACCGTTAAATCATATGAAGAATATTTGGGGTTAAGTGAATCATTGATATTATCTTATTTGGTGTTGTAACTGGTAGTGTGCCAACAACAGATCTGATCGATGAAGATTGTGATCAGATTGATCCTGACAATCTGGAACAAATGGATCTGAATTGGAAATTCGCAATGCTGGTGTGAAGAGTAAATAAATTTCTCAACAAGACAGGGAGAAAAGATCTAAACTCTGAAAGAAAGATTGGATTGGATAAATCCAAGGTTAAATGTTACAATTATTTCAATTATGGACACTTTGTTCATGAATGCAAAGATTTAAAAGGTGAAAGTGTCAAGAATTCTAAAGATTTAAGTATCAATACTAAAACTGCATTGGTTAGTCAAGTGGATGAAGGTTATGATTGGAGTAAGGTGTTTGGAACTTAATCAGCTTTCATAGCTACAATTACATCCAATGTTGATCCATCATCTGATACCGAATCAGAATCTAGTGGTGGTTATGAATTTATGTGTGAATTATGTTCAAAGAAGGATAAGCATTTTGAAGAAATGTTCAAAAAGTATGATGTATTGTTGAAGGAAAAGGATGATTTTCTCTTGGAAGTTTCAAAACTAAAGGGAGAAAAGGATGTTCTTGTGAAAGATTTAGAGAATGTTGAAGGTTTTGAAGCAGAATTCAATCATCTTAAAGAAATCTGCAATAATGCTTTTGAGGAAGATCTTCGGTCTCAACAAATATTTCAAAGCTGACTGAAGAAAATAATTTGTTGTTAAAAGATGTTGACAATTGGAAGAAAGAAGCTGAAGATATGGCAGCGGTGTTCAATGATTTATTTGTAAAATTAAAAGTTAAGCTTGAAGGTCTTGAGAATACGGTGGCTGAGCTTGATGCTAAAGAGATAAGTCATCCGGAGGATAACGCGAAGCTGTTAGATGACAAAACTAAATTTCTTCGGGAGAACAAACTTCTCAACGCTAATGTTAAAATCCACAAGTATAATGAAGAGAAGATTAAAAAGGAGTTGTTCAATGAGTTGGAGAACATGAGGTTGCAGAAAATAGAGGCAAACAGAGAAGCAAGGAAGCTAATCATTACTGAAAAGGAGCTTGCTGACACTCTTCAAAAGATTTCTGAATTAAAGATTGAAATGATTGATGTTAACCGTAAGTTGAACAACATCACTGGTTCTCAATATTTTACAAGTTTTCTGTGCAAGGATGAAGTTTTTTTAAAAAAGTTTTTGAGAAAACCGCTCCTCTTTCTGCAATATCAATAGAATCACCTCAAGATTTGTCTGAAAACAAGGAAGAAGTTGGTGATTATTCTGAGTTTGTGAAGTCAGAAGAAAAGGTTACTCAGAAAGGCAAGAAGAAGAAGTCAAAGAAAGTTGGTGAAAAGGTGTTTAATCAAGAAGCTGGAAGTTCAAGGACTCCAATTTTTGTTTCAGGCTCATCTTCTACTGAAAGTGAGAAGGATGTCTTCCCAAAGGAAAATATAGTCATGCATACTAACATTGATGAATCTATATTTTATGAAAAGAAGCCCTTAAAAGATGTTAAAGATGAATTTTCTAAACTTGCAAAGCAAGGTCATGAAGCATCGGGTTCTCAAGGCAAAAATTCTGAGGAGCATGTTGGGTTAGGATTTAAACAACCAGAGATGGATGTAAGTCAGATTACTCGTAAAGAGGTGCTCCAATTATTTGACAGATATCAGGAGCAAGAAGAACTTCTTAAAGCTAAGTTGGCTGAGATTGACAAATAGTGTCAAATCCACAAGTCCGAACAGTTCAAGAAGAGGAGTTTTACCAAATCACCTCATTCTGGTGGAAGATGTTCAAGATTTTCTTCATGTGGATCCAATACTACTTCTGAACATGCTCAAGGAAGGAAGTTTAAGACAAGGGTTTGCGACATTTTTCGTGTTAAAGGTCATCTTACTGAAAAATGTCCAATCAAAGTTGAACATACAAGAACACATGTTAGTTTTTCTTCTGATGGTTCATTTAGCCCTACTTCTAAATGGGTTTAGAAGTTGCAATCACAGCATGCTGAATGTTATGTTTCCTTTGATTCAACTATATGTGATGAAGAAGAAGAAAGGACAAAGACCTCAGTTTGTAAGTCAAAAGTCGCTGATAGCTTGTTGCCAAGTAAGGTTCTTACTACTCAACGTACATGCTATGTTTGTAACACAAAGGGTCATATTGCTATTTCGTGTCCTTCTAAAATTTTAAAGGAAGGTACAAAACCATCTGGTGGTTTGCCTGCTGATCCAGTCCTGGTCATCAATCAATCAGCCACAATTTTTATCAGTTCAAACCTTGCAAGTTTGTTCCTAAACAATCTGCTAAGGTAAAGGGTGGTCCTTCAAAGTTTAACCTTAACTCATAAAAAACTGCTATACCACAGATGAAGTGGAAACCTAAAGTGGCTTCTACTGGAAAAAAAATATTGACACTGGTCGACCTGCATCCAAGGGCTCAAGTCAGTTTCAAAACTAATGTTTTTGACTAATGTATACAGGTACTTCAAGAAGACCTGTCGGTGATTGAAAAGTTGCTGATGGTGGAGTATGCTGCTTAACTTAAACTTTAAATATTTAATATCTCAAAATCTTTTTCTCCATTCAAATCTGTAAGGTATTTGTGTTGATCGATCAATTTTCTTTCTTTAACTTTTATTTATAGTTTTAGGGGAAGAAAATTCAAAATTCCAATAGTACTGTCTTGTTTTTAAAAAATGAAAAATCCAAAAATAGAGTTTTTTTTTATATTAGGGGGAGAAATACATGTCATGGTGAAGGTGAATACATGAAAAATATATACCAAGGTGAATACTTTCAAAATATATAGAAAATTTGAGAAATTGATCATTGGCAAATATTGGTACATTGGCTTGTGTATCTTACTCATGGATAAAATAGATGAAAAAGCCATGAGATCGTTGTTTGATATGCTAGGTTGGCTCGGCAAATCAGAAAGTATACTGATGTGATATACATTAAATGCTATGCTTGATCTAGTGAACAACATCTTAAAGTGTAATTAATGAAAAATAGAAAAATGTGTGGAAAATAAATGAGAAGTCACTGTGTATACGTGTGTTCATTTTGCAAAAATTTAAACTTGTTTGATTTTTTATTTTATTTTTTCTTAAATGATTGGACTATCTCTGCGTATACGTGAGTATCAATCTGATAGTTGTTCATTTAAGGTTCTACTTTATTTTCTTGGTGTTTTAGTTTAAACATCGGATTCTCTCTGCGTATATGTGAATATCGATCTGAGAATTGTTGTTTAAACATTTTCAACTTGTTTTTATTTTTCCTTTTTTGTTAAATCCGAGGCCTTATTTGCGTATCGAAAGATCGAACTTAAGGTAGAAGTTTTAACGTTCTTATTTCTTTTTGCATGGAAAACAATTGACGTTATCATGAATTCAAAACACTATGTGAAATTCACAAGTGTAATCACACGAGAAAAAAAATGTGTCTGAATATGTCTGATAGTGTGGGGTCCATTGGTCAAAGCAAATTAATAATACCTTAACATATCCAGATGTTATGAGTTGATTCTGCTAGAGTTTAAAGTGGACTAATTATACCGACAATCAACATGGCTTGTGTGTTTCAATTAGTTGAAATTTAAGTGTAGTTCAGTGCGTTAAGACCAAAATGATCCCATATAATGATATTTCTCAAACAAAAAATAGAGTCTATTTCAGTATTATACTTTCACTTCATTTCCGGAAAATCCAAAAAGATTTTTGGTGTGTTTTAGCATAAATCTACCAAAATACAAAAAGATTTTAGGAGTGTTTTGATATAAACTTTCTAAAAGCCAAAAAGATTTTATTTCTGTTTTGTTTTTGATTTGATCGACACGGGGTACGACAAATTTCAAAATGTTTCAAAACATCTTGGTTCTCCAAAGGAGATTTTTGCCCAAGATTAACTTAAACTTGGAAGAAAAAGGAAAACCGCACTTATGTCTTCTGAAGATGCAGGTTGACGTAGTGCCTCAAGCATGATGAAGAGGGAAATATGCTATGACATCAATTTCAAGTGGTTCAGTGATGTGGTCCTGTTCTAGCCATGCGAGTTCTAGTGCAACTGATTTCAAGATTCAAAGTTAAAGATCAAGTATTGTCCCAGGGCCGGGGGGGGGGGGTGGGGGTTATTTGAAGATCAACGATTGAAGACTTAAAGGTTATAGAAGTGAAAAGACAGATACATCATATGCCAAGGGGGAGTTTGTTAGTGCATAGGGATTGATCGGGCTTATGTGTCAAATGATGTATCATGTAATGTCTGTAATTGTTGCTAGAGAGTTCTGTGTGAGTCATGTATTTAATATGGGAAAATGAGTCTCGTCGAATGAGTAGCGAATGACCACCGAATGAGTCATTTGGTGGGCATTCATTTGGTGATAGGTTTGCCTATAAATAGGTGAACTCATTCGGCCAGGAAAGACTTTTTCCAGTTGAGAGTTTCAATCGTTGAGATGTGTGTGTAACCCTTTATTTGGTGAAATAAACTCGACTTGTTATTTACTGTTTTTGGTCATCTTCTAAGCTTGGAATGCTGAACAAGATCTTGTCTGGGCACATATATTCTTCTCCAAATTCAACAATGTCCAGTGATTCCATGTTTACTCCTAAGAAGGCTGATGGGAGAGCTTTCTTTTACTGCAACAAGATGGGACATGTGATTCGTGATTGTGTTACTCTAAAATGTTTTTCACGTCATTCATATCAATCATCATTATCTGATTCGCTAATTCTCAATGAAATACCAGTCAAGCGACATCAGAATTATCAAAGGATATCAACTACCAAGAAGCCATTTGTTGCTAAAACTTTACACTTCGAGGACGATTCACCACAGTTTTCAAAATAAAAATAATTTTCAAAACAAAAAGTTTTTTCCTACTCAAATGATTTTTCATATTATAGACAACATCACCAACGTCACTCCAAATATGAGGAAATGTTGGTCGCTGAGTTGTTGAATATTGTTTTCAACTTGTCACGGTATGTGTGACAATCCGTCTTTTTCAGGTCCTTCCCTAAATTAACCTAAGCTTAAACTGTTATAAATGTTGTGTGAAAATTTATGGGATTGACGTATGTTGATCCTATTATCTAGGGTTTGTGTAACCATCACTAAGCAAGCATGCACTTGAGTCTAGACGATTCATATTCTATGATTTTATGTAAATCGTATTCCATGATTTTATGTGAACACTTGTCATTTTATGTGAGAACTACACTTACGATTTTATGTGATATATTTATATATATGCACATTATATTCTATAATTTTATGGGGCAATGTGTCATGTAGTTACACGTAAAGCTTTATGAATTTATGGGATAAATACGTATTGTTATAATTTCATGTTATCATTTTATGTAAACTCAAAAATATATATTTATGGAATTATATCTATGATTTTATGAGAACGAAATAAGGTTTATATTTTATAAACGTCATATGTTAAATATATTTTGACAAATACACGTTTTAGTCATCGTCCAAGATTATCTCCGTTAACCCCGTTGGTCTTGATCAACCTCTTCTAAACTTTGAGGGACTAACCTTGCCATTTCCTAAATACATTTTTAGCTAACCAAACCTCCAAGGACTCACTTTGTAATTATCAAAACTTAGATACTTGAGATGTAATATATGAGAGGACTATTCTTGCCATTCTTTGAAAGTTGATTTAATGCTTAATCGGTTACAAATTTATGGCAGCCGATCGTGTACCCTCTTTGGGATTTATCCCTGATCATAATACATTCAATACACTCCCAGCCCTCCCTCATTCTCTCGGACTCTATCTCTCTCGTTTCTCTTGGTGACGCACCACCACCATCACAAACCGATGGGTTCCGGCCAACCTCCGCCACCATTCTGAAGTCATTCAACCACCATTGATGAACATTGAACCTCCTGAACGAGCAATCAGAGACATCGCAGCCCAATTCCGAGTTCTTGATCGAGTTCGTGACCACTTTCGGGTTCGTTTTCGACATCAAATCACGTCAACCTCTCATCTTCGGCTCAAGGTAATTATTCCTTAATGTTAATCGCACCCTTCTGAGCGTCTTGTATCAAGTTTCGCGTTTTTTTTTTCGGTGACCGGAATAAAACTCCGATCACCGGAGTTTTAAGGAAGAAGACAGCCTTCGCGACCGGAATAGATAAATGTATTAGGTTCGGGATATCAAAACAAAAAGCAGTCTGTCACAGTGGTTAGAGCGCACGCCTGTTTTTCATTAGGTCGCGGGTTCAAGACCCGGCACCTGCGTTTTGTTTTTCTGTTCCTTCCATATTATCCGGTTCTGGCTTCCTGCGATGAATATAGAAATTCCTGTCCGACTTCTAAACAAATAGAGGCTCTGGCAGAGTGGTCGGGACGTTGTTTCAATTATGGGAGGTCGCGGGTTCGATCCTAGGCGACCTCCACATATTTTGTTTTTGTTTGTTTATTATTTATTTTGTGATTGGTATTGGGGTGAACTAAAACTTATGTAAAACAATTTCTTTGGAATGTTTAAAAACCCGTAAACTATAAAACGGTTTAGAAAAATTAAAAATTATGAAAAGTGTCGTTTTGACTTGAAACATAAAATACTCGGGTTTGATTTATAATTTATTATAAATTGTAGTTTTCTTTATCAATTCAAGATAAATATTCGTTTCATTGCAATTTAACATGTTTATATATGAAAGTTCGTTATTGCCATATATATATATATATATATATATATATATACGTTGAAAATTCGTTATGGTCGTTTCGTATCGACTAAGCATTTTCGAACGGTTTATATATATTTTGCAGTTATATATATGTACATATTTTATATACATATATTATGAAACCTTTAACTTAGAAAATATATAATATTAACATATTGTATTTTTTGCGTAATTTAGATAATCGCTCGTATTTGGCAAACACGCCATTCTCGAATTGTTCCGAACTTTACGATAGTTCATTTCCATCCTTCGCCTTAGACTTAGTTGTCTTAGTCGTCTTGCTGAACACACACTTATACTTGTATGCTCATTAGGTGATTGATTTCTTTTGAAAGACTCGATCTTGCTATTTGCTGTATTGTTTATCTGGAATTATTGCTGTGCACCCAAATGTGAGTTTCACGGCCCCATTTTACTTATTGTAATCCTGTTGGGGGAGATTAACATGTAAACACTTGAACTGTTAGATATATATCACCTGAATGATAGTGGCACACTTATGATAAAGCCCTCACTTTATAGTTACTGTCAATGTGACATCAGCGGGAACTTATTTGGTAGATCTACTGGGCCTGACAAGCCCCACCCGGGTCATTCGCGCTGACTCGATTGGATATCGAACGGGTGTTATATACTTCTTAGTCTTAACGAGGCACAATTGAACTTGTCGAGCTTCAGTAACTGGATAGCTAGTTTATCTAGTCAAACGTGCACTGATTTCTTGAAAATAGCCTAGCTAGCTATTGATATATTATCTGGATTTTAAACTGAACTTGAACATGAACTTGAACTGTTGTTGAACAGTCAACCTTGAACTTAAACTTGAACTGTCGAGGAACAGTTGATTTACACTGAACTGGGACTGTTGTTGAACAGTCGATTTACATTAACTGGAGCTGTTTTTGAACTGATAAACCCGTGAACTCACCAACCTTTGTGTTGACACTTTTTCGCATGTTATTTATCAGGTTGCGGATGTTCGAGTATCACGAGTATGCATGCATGAGTCTTGAAACACTTTTAATGTCTTTGAACAAGCCACGTCACCTTGGGTGACAAAGATTTTACATAAGTACTTTTATTGTATTTACGCTTACGCATTTGTAAAACTCTAATTATATATTTTAATGAAATATGAAACATTTTTATTAATTACTGGTCCTTTGGTGTAACTAATGGACGGCGATCCTGGTTTATCACGCTCCCTACGGCGCGTTATCGCGCGTGGAATATTTGGGGGTGTGACAGATTGGTATCAGAGCCATTGGTTACAGCGAACTAAGATTCGTCTTAGACTGTAACTATTTTGCATTAGTTTCACTTAAACATTTTTCTCATGCATCGTGATACTCACTCCTACACGCACCTGGTTTACGATACGTCGTTTACATCATCCGATTCCCGTATACTCTCGGTCATGAGCCGGTTATTTGTGTGTCATTTTCCTTAACCTCTCTGAGTCGTGTACCTCTTGCTTAATATCCATGGACGATAATACGTCGAATCAGATCAGAGGATCACATCTTCACTCTTAACGAGTCATTTGCTACTCGGGATTATTCTAGATTGAAGGATTGGGCGTAGTACTCGGGCATTGGACGAGTGCTTACTTAGGGAGGTGGAGTGATACCTCTTCCTATTCTTTAACCTTTCCCATAACTTAGGAGATTTTTGTTATACATGCCCCACATATACCCCTAAATTCACCTGTTTAGGAAATGTTATCACAACGTGATTATAGTGCGACCGTTCGACTTCAGTAGTGGCGGTAGTGTGTGAATTCAAGTGGTTTCCTATGGGACACTTGAATCTGTTTTCGTTATCCTAATCGTTTTCATATTTGCTCTGATCTTCTAAGATCTTTCCCTTCTCGTTTCTATCGTATGGTGGCGTTGGAATGAAGCAACTTGAATGAGACTCTTGTAAACTAAACAATACCTGATGCGTATTCACTGAATTTTTTTTCCTTACATATCTGATTGTTGATCAAGTCGGTATGCGTGATAAAAACTATTCAGATCCTGTTGAGCTAATTTTCTGACTGACTCACTTTGGGTGGGTCATTCCAATTAAAGCGAACATTTTACTCTCGAAACTTGTCCCCTTAACAAATTCCGGACATGATAACCATGGGTTAGTGGCCACACCATACCTGGTAGCTGAAGTAAGAGGAACTAGCTAGGGTGATCATATAAAGTAAATCACAATTACGGGTGCACACGTAAATGTAATTTGCAGTATATGGAAATCCTGGAGAATCCTACTAGGCAAGCCAATGGCCGTATTGGGACCAAATTCCTGTATTTTTTTCTCTCTCTTTTCCTCGTGGCATTGAATGTTGAATATGTTGAACTCAACCGGATAATCAAAGCCATCTATCTTTGTAAACGTTATCACACATGATCATATCTCTCATATATATGGATTCTAATCCCTTCGAGAACTCTTTTGAAACATATTATGAATTCTAGTCTTGAAGGGGCATCGTTTCACTCGTGTACTTAGATGACAAGTTTTTCTTGACTATGAAAACTCTTGACGAAATCTCTTACTGGTTTTTGATTCATCCTGAATCGTAACTCTAATCTTACGACCTTATCAGCCACATCAATCCCTGGAACTTTTGCGATTGTGTGGCAACTTACACGAAACTTAACCAAACGAAAACCCAGACAACACTGGATAAACGAATTATATGAATCATATATCGCGGGCACTGGAACATATTTCTTGGTTGAGAGCACTTGTGAAGTTTTCCCCTTGAAGATTCTTACTGTTGATTTTAGCATGCAAACCTAAACTTATTGCCAATAACATCGTCACGATTGTACAAACCGATTACCTCACCACAAGCATATTTTCTTTCTTTAATGGGGGTAATATTAGTGAAAATCCTTCCTGATTTTCGAACCGATGACTTCTAATTTTAACATAATGACTATTTCGATTGACCTACTGAACCTGTACTATTGATACTTATCTATGTGATTTGAACCTTTTATGATTTAACAATCGACAGTTTCTGATTTTTGCCCTTTTGTAATCCTTTTGTCTTGGATGAACTTTCAAGCTTTGAACCAGAAAGTATTACACTTTTGGTAGCTTTTGTCCTAGTTAACACCATTGATGATGAGACTACCTTGTGCTTCAATCGCAATAACAATACCAAGCTTTTTATGGAAACCCTATCTACACCCATCAAACGTGAACTTCTTGTTATCTACATCTAATTATACCATCGACCTGCATTTTCCCTTCTGACGCATTGAGTACACCAAGTTATCCATACATATGTATATATATTAACGCTCATGTCATAACAACTATCAACAAGTTCTGGTACACGAATCCTCATCGTTCTTTTCATAAAACTTTTATTGATGAACCCCTCGCTTGAACTTAAGCCTTGTGGCCTGTTTAAATCTTGATCGTCTTGATGAATTTCGAAGCTTTATGATATTCGCACTGCACGTGCCAACCTCTCGATGACCTTCACTAGAATAGCAAACCTTACGTATCTTTCTGGTATTGTGAATGAAAACTCTTACACCTTTTGTTGCATAACGTATTGAGGTTTTAATCTCTCACCCCCATTTACATTCAAGCGTATGGGAGAAACTTGACCTACTTTATCCCCGTTAAAAGTATCCCAAGTGGTTTGACTAATGGCTAGTAATAGTCGGTAGCCGGTACGCCTTCAAGGTGCTAGTAGTGTGGTGAGTTAGTTGCGGTACACCTTATATATAAACATTGGTGGCACGTTTAATGTGGAACCAATACCAGACCAAGGGTTGACTTTAGAGTCGTACACAAGAGCCTCATCATGAGAAACTCCAACTTTTAGAAACATGTGTCATGAAGTAGATCGACTTTCGTTTAATGGACACTACTTTTAGGTCGACTATTTTGTTTTTACAAACTCTCTGGCATTCACTGAGGTGATAGCCCTGATCTTTTTCAATGGAACACCCGGTTTGATCTTTTGACCCGCGGTGAACTTGCACTAAACCCTAGCAAAGACGCATATGTACAGGCACCACAAGTCAAAACTACTTTTGAACATCCTGATGTTTTGTGTTCCGCAAGACACCCTTTTTTTATAACACTTTCGTACTTTATCTTACTTTTGAAGACCATTTGAACCACTGTTTTGACAAGAAAGAAAGCATGACGCATGAAGCACAAGAGCACCAAGGATATTGGGCACACTGGTGAGCTTAATCAATGAAGATTTCCCTAATGAGGCATTTACTCAATCTGATTGTATATCTGTTGACACGTTCATTTCGATATCTATTTACGCTAATTCCTTGCCAAATCCTGTCAAGCACGCTATACATTTCTCTCTGAATTTTATACTATCCATTACGTCATCGACATCCTCCCTGCTGGTATCTTCACAAGGTGCCAGGTTAAACTCACAAGTCATTTTTGAAACGTGTAGTTATGACTATCATAAGCTTGCGATCCCATCGCTTACTCGAATTCACGAACCAAGCCGTTGGCGCTTTCCTTTATTTGTTATTCTCGTGCTTGATGCCATGCGTATTCCTACAAAGCACTTTTCAATATTCGGTACCTCATAGTTTACACTCTTATTTTGTTGGATGATGATATGTTGTATTTTTGATTCTTAAGAAAGGTAATATGCATGATGATATGTTGTACTGAACTCCAACTTGAATTCGAACCTAATTGTCTATGTTATTTCTTGGATAATTCTTAACAGAATTTAGTATGTGAGCAACTGTTGAACCACTTTAACCATGATAAATAGTTCGTTTTCTTCTGACCTTCTCATGAGAAATTTTTACAAAACATACGTGTTTATGCATGCTAAATTTGAGAATATAATCCTATGTTTAGGGTATAGAAACTGATTAATTATTGAAGTGTTGGTTGAAACAAAAGTTGCGTACAATTGCATGATTAGTTATGTATATGAAACATGTTAGGAACCAGAAAATCCCATGGTCTGAATGTATTAACTTGATTGAGTATGAAAGCCATACACTATACAAGGTCCTAAGTCTCCTACCCCGGTGGGAATGACAAGACTGTGTGAAGCTGCCCCGTCAACTTTGCACCGTATGGGTTGTGTTGGTTAGTTTATGAACTTATATGCTAGAGACATGTCATGTTAGGGTTGTATGCTAGTATATAAGGTGTTGGAACAAGTGTATGCGTTGTATGGTAAAACTTTCTTGATAGATTGCATGCTAGTATGCTTTGACCATATTAATCATTAAAGAAAGCCTACATAGAGACTCAAATGCCACCTGAACTAAAAGTGATTTTGAACGTTATTACGAATCTTGTGAACTTAATTGGTCATAATTCCATTAAGTACTAAATCAACCAATAAGTCCTCATGAATATTTGATCAGTCTTGTGTAATTCTATGATGTTTGCTAGTTGGTAGGCAAATTCAGACGTTTACGTTTTCGTTAGACAACCGGTCTATTAAACACACAATTTTCTCAAACTCAAATTCCTTCCTCTTTAATTCACTGGGTTATTGGTGAATGAGAGTGCCTTAAACGAAAACGAGAATGAGAATCTCACTCCTAGCATTGGGTACGATAGCTGGAGGCTACATGGACATACCATGGTCCCTTCTTCGCATTGGAATTTTGATTCCAAAGACCTATGTTACCATCTCGTTCTGTTCGGCCGTGCCACTCGACACGATTCCCATAATACACTCGTTCGACCTTTCTCATAGAAACGCTTGACCAAAGAAAACCACTTTCTATACTTTCAATTTGAATTCCTTTTGAAATTCTTCAAAGAATTGACATCTCCTCAACATGATGTATACATTCCTGAACATAACGTCCATCACTCATCTTGGAGTAGAGAACTCAGATTATTTCAATAGGTTACTGTCGAGATTAATTCTTGTAACAACTAACGCTGATTTAAATTTCGGGGCGAAATTTCCTTCAACAAGGGGATGATGTGACGACCTAGAAAATTTTTCCTATTTTTCTTCCCTCCCTTTTGACCAACTGACTTGCTACGTTGTGCAATTTTCGGGACGAAAATTCTTCAACAAGGGGATATTGTGACAATCCGTCTTTTTCAGGTCCTTCCCTAAATTAACCTAAGCTTAAACTGTTATAAATGTTGTGTGAAAATTTATGGGATTGACGTATGTTGATCCTATTATCTAGGGTTTGTGTAACCATCACTAAGCAAGCATGCACTTGAGTCTAGACGATTCATATTCTATGATTTTATGTAAATCGTATTCCATGATTTTATGTGAACACTTGTCATTTTATGTGAGAACTACACTTACGATTTTATGTGATATATTTATATATATGCACATTATATTCTATAATTTTATGGGGCAATGTGTCATGTAGTTACACGTAAAGCTTTATGAATTTATGGGATAAATACGTATTGTTATAGTTTCATGTTATCATTTTATGTAAACTCAAAAATATATATTTATGGAATTATATCTATGATTTTATGAGAACGAAATAAGGTTTATATTTTATAAACGTCACATGTTAAATATATTTTGACAAATACACGTTTTAGTCATCGTCCAAGATTATCTCCGTTAACCCCGTTGGTCTTGATCAACCTCTTCTAAACTTTGAGGGACTAACCTTGCCATTTCCTAAATACATTTTTAGCTAACCAAACCTCCAAGGACTCACTTTGTAATTATCAAAACTTAGATACTTGAGATGTAATATATGAGAGGACTATTCTTGCCATTCTTTGAAAGTTGATTTAATGCTTAATCGGTTACAAATTTATGGCAGCCGATCGTGTACCCTCTTTCGGATTTATCCCTGATCATAATACATTCAATACACTCCCAGCCCTCCCTCATTCTCTCGGACTCTATCTCTCTCGTTTCTCTTGGTGACGCACCACCACCATCACAAACCGATGGGTTCCGGCCAACCTCCGCCACCATTCTGAAGTCATTCAACCACCATTGATGAACATTGAACCTCCTGAACGAGCAATCAGAGACATCGCAGCCCAATTCCGAGTTCTTGATCGAGTTCGTGACCGCTTTCGGGTTCGTTTTCGACATCAAATCACGTCAACCTCTCATCTTCGGCTCAAGGTAATTATTCCTTAATGTTAATCGCACCCTTCTGAGTGTCTCGTATCAAGTTTCGCGTTTTTTTTTCCGGTGACCGGAATAAAACTCCGATCACCGGAGTTTTAAGGAAGAAGACAGCCTTCGCGACCGGAATAGATAAATGTATTAGGTTCGGGATATCAAAACAAAAAGCAGTCTGTCACAGTGGTTAGAGCGCACGCCTGTTTTTCATTAGGTCGCGGGTTCAAGACCCGGCACCTGCGTTTTGTTTTTCTGTTCCTTCCATATTATCCGGTTCTGGCTTCCTGCGATGAATATAGAAATTCCTGTCCGACTTCTAAACAAATAGAGGCTCTGGCAGAGTGGTCGGGACGTTGTTTCAATTATGGGAGGTCGCGG
This sequence comes from Deinandra increscens subsp. villosa, assembly GCA_039602395.1. Taxonomy (NCBI): domain Eukaryota; kingdom Viridiplantae; phylum Streptophyta; class Magnoliopsida; order Asterales; family Asteraceae; genus Deinandra; species Deinandra increscens. The sequence continues at coordinate 95,807,163 of JBCNJP010000010.1, read as the reverse complement.
GTTCGATCCTAGGCGACCTCCACATATTTTGTTTTTGTTTGTTTATTATTTATTTTGTGATTGGTATTGGGGTGAACTAAAACTTATGTAAAACAATTTCTTTGGAATGTTTAAAAACCCGTAAACAATAAAACGGTTTAGAAAAATTAAAAATTATGAAAAGTGTCGTTTTGACTTGAAACATAAAATACTCGGGTTTGATTTATAATTTATTATAAATTGTAGTTTTCTTTATCAATTCAAGATAAATATTCGTTTCATTGCAATTTAACATGTTTATATATGAAAGTTCGTTATTGCCACATATATATATATATATATATATATATATATATATATATATATATATAGGGAGAGGATCATTTGAGAACCAATTTGATTTGAGAACTAAAAAGAACTAATTTGAGCCACATGTTTATTACATGTATCCCCCCTCCCATGAATTGTAGTGGTCCCCCCTGAAATTTGTGGTTGAGATTTAGTTCTCAAAAGTTCTCAAAATAAAAAGTTCTCATTTGAACCTAACCCTATATATATATATATATATATATATATATATATATATATATATATATATATATATATATATATACGTTGAAAATTCGTTATGGTCGTTTCGTATCGACTAAGCATTTTCGAACGGTTTATATATATTTTGCAGTTATATATATGTACATATTTTATATACATATATTTTGAAACCTTTAACTTAGAAAATATATAATATTAACATATTGTATTTTTGCGTAATTTAGATAATCGCTCGTATTTGGCAAACACGCCATTCTCGAATTGTTCCGAACTTTACGATAGTTCATTTCCATCCTTCGCCTTAGACTTAGTTGTCTTAGTCGTCTTGCTGAACACACACTTATACTTGTATGCTCATTAGGTGATTGATTTCTTTTGAAAGACTCGATCTTGCTATTTGCTGTATTGTTTATCTGGAATTATTGCTGTGCACCCAAAGGTGAGTTTCACGGCCCCATTTTACTTATTTTAATCCTGTTGGGGGAGATTAACATGCAAACACTTGAACTGTTAGATATATATCACCTGAATGATAGTGGCACACTTATGATAAAGCCCTCACTTTATAGTTACTGTCAATGTGACATCAGCGGGAACTTATTTGGTAGATCTACTGGGCCTGACAAGCCCCACCCGGGTCATTCGCGCTGACTCGATTGGATATCGAACGGGTGTTATATACTTCTTAGTCTTAACGAGGCACAATTGAACTTGTCGAGCTTCAGTAACTGGATAGCTAGTTTATCTAGTCAAACGTGCACTGATTTCTTGAAAATAGCCTAACTAGCTATTGATATATTATCTGGATTTTAAACTGAACTTGAACATGAACTTGAACTGTTGTTGAACAGTCAACCTTGAACTTAAACTTGAACTGTCGAGGAACAGTTGATTTACACTGAACTGGGACTGTTGTTGAACAGTCGATTTACATTAACTGGAGCTGTTTTTGAACTGATAATACTGTGAACTCACCAACCTTTGTGTTGACACTTTTTCGCATGTTATTTCTCAGGTTGCGGATGTTCGAGTATCACGAGTACGCATGCATGAGTCTTGAAACACTTTTAATGTCTTTGAACAAGCCACGTCACCTTGGGTGACAAAGATTTTACATAAGTACTTTTATTGTATTTACGCTTACACATTTGTAAAACTCTAATTATATATTTTAATGAAATATGAAACATTTTTATTAATTACTGGTCCTTTGGTGTAACTAATGGACGGCGATCCTGGTTTATCACGCTCCCTACGGCGCGTTATCGCGCGTGGAATTTTTGGGGGTGTTACAGTATGTCAATGATTTTGATTCACATCGGGCGAAATCACTTAAACCATCTCTTTCCTGGAAACTGAAAATGCAACCTCTGCATAAACAATTATGTTAAGGATACAGGATGACCCAAGCCAGTTTGGGTACCCGTACTTAACTAAAAATATGTTTGAGGTTGTGTGCAAGTACTTGAAGAAGACCTATCGGCGATTGCAAAGTTGCTGCTAGTGGAGTATCATGCTTAACTTAAATTTCAAAGATTTAAAATCTCAAACTGATTTTCAATTCTCAAAACTAGAAGGTATTCGTGTCGGTTGATCAATTTTCTTTAATTTTTCGTCTATAGTTTTAGGGGGAGAAAAATGAAAACGCTAAAAATAGTGTCTTTGCATCTATAAAATGAAATATCCAAAATAGAGTTTTTCATTTTAAGGGGGAGAAATAACAATGCAAAATATAAAAAAAATGGAAAAATGCAAAAATATAAAAAACAAAAAATTGAGAATTTGATCCAACCATGTGAGAAATGATGGTACATCAGCTTATGTTATCCACCATGGATAAAGTAGATGTAAAGGCTGTAGGTCATTGCTTGATATGTGTGATATGCATGACAAATTTGATATATGCTAGTATGATATCAAAATAAAGCCTGCCTGATAGATAACTGTGGTTTATTATCTTGATGAGTATTGTGTAATAAATCTACAAAACTAGAATAAGAGATATCCTTGTGTATGCATGTGTTCATTTTGAAAGATTTAGGGGCTGTTTGGTATAAACTGAAGCATTAAGGGCTGAATTATTAAGAATAAGAGATTCTGAATCAGTTAAGAATAAGATATTCTGAATCAGTTAAGTGCTGTTTGGTTTGATCTCTGAATGGAATATATCTGAATGGAATTATTAAAAAACCCTAGATTTTGAGAAAAACAAACAAAATTTAGGGAAATCTATATTCAAGAATCAATAACAAATTTCGAGCATAGATAATGTTAATCAAACACTGATTAGAGCATAAAAACACAACAATTTGTAAAAAATCTATAGAATTTGAACAAAACCCTAAAAAAACTTACTTGGAGAAGGAGGGGCTGCTGCAACGATGGAACGCCGGAGAAGGAATGATCGCCGGAGAAGGAGAGGTTGTCGCCGGCGCTGCTGCCGTCGCCGGCGCTGTGGCAGTCGGACGGACGAATCTGATGGAGGAGGAGGTGCTGGTCTCTTACGGACGTGAAGGAGGAGGGGCGTGCGTTCTTTTTTTTTCCAAGTAAACCCTTATTCATTAAGCTATCAAGTAAACCCTTATTCATTAAGTTATATTTTTCAGTTTAAGAGGTAACCAACCAAACAGTCCTTAATTAAATGTCTGACCGAATAATACATTCCATCCAGTTCAGGCCTCAATAAGAGGTAAACAAACAGCCCCTTAAGCTTGTTTGATTTTTTTTTATTATTTTCTCAAATACTTGGGCTTTCTTTGCGTGTCCACAAGATCGACTTGATTGCTAGGTATTTGAAGTTCTGCTTTATTTTCTTTGGTATTTCGTTTAACCATTAGACTTTGTTTGCGTATACAGAAGTATCAACCTGATAGTTGTCAGTTGAACAAATTCAACTTGTTTGGCTTTCTTATTTTGCTAAAGCTGACGCCCTGTCTGCGTATACGTCAGTATCGATATCAGGGTAGACGATTTAGCGTTCTGCTTTATTTTTGCATGAACCACATTTGATGTTTACATCTCTGAAAAATAAATTCTATAAGTCGAGCATAAAGATGTGTATGATTGAAAATATTTGCATGATATGGCTTAAGCTTTATAAATGATGAGTTTCCAATATCCCTGAAAGGTGTGAGGACCACGTTATCAGTGCTTGAAAAATATACACTTTAATATGTTAGAGCAGAATTCTATGCTACGCTGATATTGATGAGACAATTTTCTATCCTCAGAAAGATGTTAACAAAATGAAAGATGAGTTTTCTTGTCTTGCGAAGAACGGGCATAAATCATCTGATTCAAGTGAGAAAATTTATGGTAGACATGTTGGTTTAGGTTGTGAGAAGAAGTTTCCTGAAGTTGGTATTTATAAAGGTCAAGAGCAACAAAATTTGAAAAAGGTTAACTTGAAACAAGTTCAGAAAGATGTTTTCAAAGCTGAAAAGGTTCAACCTAAGAGGTTTTACAAGCTCAAGGGTTCAGAAAAAATATTTTCTGACGAAGAATTTCCACTTCACTGTGTGGATGCTCAGAAAATAGCTGAATTTTTATGAAGCATGATGGTTTCAAGAATAAGAAGAATCAATCTGCTATATTTTCTTCTGGTGATTAAAATTCTACTCCAAAAAGCCCAACATCAAAATGGTTTCATGATCACATGAATAAGGTATTTGATTCTTTTTATTATCATTTTGGGCTAGCAATTTTTGTGAAATGTTAGAACAGGAACCTTTTGTGGCCGTTACTATTTGAATTGTCAAAAAAGACTGAAGTTCGCAGGGTCGCGAACTAGTCACGAAGTAGGACTTCGCAAGGCGCGAACTAACAGCTCGTGGAGTCCTCCACTTCATGGGTATTGAAGATGTATAAATACTTTTCACTTCAAGTTTTTGTCTAGTCTTTGTGAGATCTCTGTGTGTGTGAGGAGAGGTGCTGTCAAACCTCCCCTAGGGCTTTACACGATGTATACTACTTCGGTTGTAATCATTCAACACACGTTAATGACATAAAACTTCTGTCTCATTCTGTTTTCAACCTAGAAACGATCCGAAAATGCTTTTTCATCCTGTTCTACTTCGTACTCAGTTCGTTTCTAGTTTTCACTTCGTATCCACTTCGTAGCTTATTAAGTTCGTGTAGTTCAATTCCACTTCGTGTTCAGTACGTGTAAATCAGTTTCACTTTGCATTCAGTTCGTGTAAACAAAATTCAAGATTTCTAAAATGTCTAATTTCTAAGTGTTTGCATCTATTCAAACATCGATGCAAGCGTTGCTCAACTATGAAAACGAAATTGGGACGAGCTAGAAGGTTCTAAAATTGCTTAAGCTTGAAGATTATCACAACTCGCAAAAACTTTTCAAATCTTATATAAGTACATCTGATTGTGATCTTTGGATTGCATTAGATGAAGGGTTCACTTACCTTATTGATGGAAATGGTGTTCCAATTTTGCAACGTAATCTGAATGTGACTCAGAAAGAAAATTACAAATGTGAAAGAAAGCATATGGTGCACTTACCATGGCATTACCGAAAGAGTTTGTCCACCAGTTTAAAACATGCAAAAATTCCAAGGAATTGTGGAATGCATTGAAGGAACGTTGTGAAGGGAATGAACAATCTAAGAAAAGTAAAAAGAAAGTGTTGAGGAAAGAGTTCGATAACTTCAAACACTTTGAAAGAGAAGTATTTTCTAACTTACTCTCTCGATTTTATCATTTACAATCGAAAATGGATGTGGTGAATATAAAAAAAGAAGACGATGAACCGAAAGAAAAGCTTCTTGAAGCTTTACCAGAAAAGTGGGAACCTTATGTTCTCTTGCTAACTCATGATAAATATTTCTTAAAGATGACTTTTCTTGAACTGTTAGGAAAACTTCAAGCTCGTGATTTAGAAATGAAGAATGTGAATACAACACCAGATCAAGTTCAAAATCCAGAAATATACTACGGACAAAACGCTACTACGATTTTTGGAAAGTCGGGTAAAAGTGCAAATATAGCACCATCAACGGCTTTTGTGGCAGGAAATTTGTTTGAAGGTGGAAACAACACAAATTTTGGGAACTATGAGTCTAAGGGTTGTAATTCTCCATTCCAGTGAACAATATTACAAATGCTAGCAAACTTGCTTTTTCAGTCAACACAATCGAAGATTATATGGCTTTGGTGTCAGCTTTAGTGTTATCATACTATGGAGTGATCACATGAAAAGTGAGTAATGATAAGCTCACTGAAGAAGATTATGATCAAGTGGATCCCGATGACTTGGAGCTTATGGATATAAACTGGCAGTTTGCTATGCTGGCAAGAAAAGTTAAAAGATTTTTGAAGAAGACTGGGAGAGAAAAGATTTGAGTTCCGGTGGCAGAATTGGCTTTGATAAATCCAAAGTGCAATGTTTAATTGTTCGAATGTTAGGCATTTTGCACGGGAATGTCAACAGCCTAAGAAGCAAGATTACCAAAAATCACATAGAAAAATGATTATACATCTGGTAATCCTAAATTCACATCAACCAATTCTGGGAGTGCTTCTTCATCTGAATTTCATTCAACTCAAGCTTTAGTTTCTCAAAATGATAAAACCTATAATTGGGGAATTCAATTTTCTGACTCATCTGTATTGATTATTAAACATGTGCAGGATGAGGATGCCTTGACATAAACAACATCAGAAGAAAGTGGTTTCAATGACATTTCAGATGCAACAGAAGAAAATCAAGCATTTTTAAATGATCAATTTGCATTCATGGAAAATTCTGTGTCTCATGCTGATCCTGATGAACTTCTACTGATGAAGAAAGAACTGGAGATTTTAATGAAAGAAAAAGAGTCATTAATCAAGGAATGTGAGGTAGCAAAGGCACAAGCTAAAGAAGCAGTTGATGATTTTGAAGCCTTATTTCAGAAAAGCTAACTCAGTGCAACAAAAGTATGAAAAGACTCACAAGATTGCAATTTAAGCTGCATAAAAGATTATCACACTACATGAGGAGCTTCAAAAGATGGCTGATGACAACAATGTCTTGAAATCAGAAAATGCAGCCTTGAAGCGAAACACTTTGACAGATGTAGTCGTTTCCTTAATGACTGGTCACTAAAAGGTAGTAAACTCTTCTATGTATGATTTATGTAGTAAAGTTGCAGAAGCAAATGCTAAGATATTAGAAGAGAAAAATAAAATGGTAGATTAGTTATCTGTTGCAAAAGTAGATATTGATATCTACAAGAAAATATGGGAGGGCACTACTAAGGAACCTGTGACCTTACACGAGCGTTTACGAGTTCAAAAATATATATTCGGCAACAATCTGACATGTTCGTGGCAGCCCAAAAGGAATTGGTTGAGACACAGAAATATGTGTCAGATTTGAAAATTGAAATTCTGGATTTGACAAATAAACTTGAAAACTCTAACGGGCCTTTGACATTTACAAACTTTTTGTAAAAATGTGAACAGAGTCAACTGTCAGATAAGGAATTAAAATTCAACCAGGTTCCTTCACCTTCAATCATCACAAATACCCCACCTTCTGAACCATTTCCCAATGAGAAATATGATTATCCTTCTTTCAAGAAGTAAATGTCCGAAAAATCACATGCAAAGCAATCAGAAAAGCAGCCAAGTAAGAAATCTGCTCTTGAATCTGATGTTGATGAATTCTTTTATAATTTCAAAGATTTCGAAAACATTGATGATCTGGTTTCCGATAATGAACTTGAGGTTTCAAAAGTTATTCTAAACAAAAATAGGTTGAATGATATCACAAAACAAGTTTGATCAGATTGAAACAGAACTTAAGAAATTAAGTAAATTTGAGCAAAAACAGATTGCAAGATCTTGGTCGATTGGTGGAAAGAAACCTAAGAAAGGGGGTGTTGGATATGAACCAAATGCTAAAGTTTTTGAAAAAGGTTCAAGTTCCAAAACACCTAAGGTGCATGCTGACAAGTCTGTTGTGAAAGGGAAACCTGACACTTTTGATAAGAATGTGAAATCGATCACCTATAGATTGAAAGGGTCAGATAGAATGTATAGTGTTAAAGAGTTTCCTTTGAACATGGTCAATCCAGAACTAATTGATAAAGTGTTCAAAGGAGGATATGGTCCAAGATATGATCCAAATCAATATAGTGTGCCATGTAGGGGGAAAGATGGTAGAATTATCATACCAAATGGCCCACTAGATTTGATCAATCTGTTTTAAATCATTATGACCATCATTCTGACCATGTTGTTGTTAAAATTTTGAAGAAATCTTTCAAGAAACCAACTTTCACTCAACCACCAAGCGTTGATAATGTTAAAACCAATTTCAGAAAACCAAATAGATTTTATTAGAAAACTCAATTTCATGATGAAGGTTTCTATGATAATTTTAGTTGTGGGCCGAGTCCACCAAATCTTGGTTTGATCATGGTTCCAGATATTGTGCTGGACCATCTGGTATTGGTGGGAGAAGGGAATATTATCAAAGTTGTGATTTTGATGATGATTTTGGTTTCTATTCTGAAAATGAAAATAGCCACGATTAAGGTTGTGGGCCGAGTCCACCAAATTATGGTAGGCGACCATCTTGGTTTGATCATGGTTCCAGCTATTGTGCTGGACCATCTGGTTTTGGTAGGAGAGGAGAATATGATCAAAGTTGTGATTTTGATGATGGTTTTGGTTTCTATTCTGAAAATGGAAATGGCTACGATTCAGGTTTTTATGATGATTTCAATAGTCACCAGGTTTCTCATTTTCGAATGCGATCTTTAAAACAAAGGAAACTTAAACATGCTATCAAGACCATTTACGACAACGGTACGGTCAATGAGTTTGGTAGACCTGTATCAATCATGATTACCAACTGACGTCGTTGTTACAAATGTAAGAAAAGGGGACACATGTACAAGCAGTGTCTGTTGTTAAAAGAAAATTTTGAAAAGTCTGGATCTGCTTCTGATGGATATCAGACAGTTAAGCCTGCCTCTGCCGAACCAAAGAAAAAGGTCAAATTTGTTGATAACAAAGGTTTGGTTCATGATGACCTGAAACCATCAGTTTCAAATTTTAAAACTGCAAAACGTGATAAGAAACTAGATGGTGAGACTAAAAAGATAAAATCTATTTTGAAAAATTATGAAGCGTCATCATTAAACCAGCAGAGTGAACAGTGGAAACCGAAAGGTTCTTCCACCGCAGGTGCTGATTTCATGGAGGACACCGGACGACCCAAAGCTCTAAGCTTGGGTCCCTCCCGATTTAAATAATTTTCTTGCTTTGTGCAGGGAGCTCTGCGACGGTCCGAGAACAATTAATGGGTAGTCGACAATGGAGCATCCCAGCACATGACAGGTGATTCCTTACTAGACGAAGTCAAACCATTCAATGGAGGAAGTGTTACCTTCGTAGGAAACAAAGGGGGAGAAATAACGGGTCTCAGCAAACTTTTCAACGTGCGATTACATTCGACCAAGTTGAATACGTCAAAGAATTGGAGCACAATTTGCTCAGCGTCTCCCAGATATGTGATACGCAGTATATAACAGCTATAGAGTTTGTTGAATTTTAGGGGAGGGGGATAGCAATTGAAAATTCAAAAACATTGAAAAATTAAAAATTAAGAAATTGATCTTTGGTAAATGATGGTACATTGGATAGTGTATTTGACTCATGGATAGAGTAAATGAAAGAGCTATAAGATCATTGTTTGATGTGCTAGGTAGGCTCGATAAATCAAAAATTATTCATTTGTGATATAAACTAAATGTATTGCCTGACCTAGTGGACAGCATCTTGAAGCATATTTCATGATATATAAAAAGATATGTAAAAAAGAAAATGAGAAGTCACTATGTTCATTTTTAAAAAGATTTCAACTTGTTTGATTTTCATTATTTTCTCAGATGATAGGACTATCTTTGCGTATATGTGAACATCGACCTCATAGTTGTTCATTTGGTGTTCTGCTTTATTTTCTTAGTGTTTTGTTTCAAACTTTGGATTCTCTCTGCGTATGTGTGAATATCGACCTGAGAATTAAAGTTTGAACAACTTCAACTTGTTCCGCTTTCTTATTTTGCTAAATCCGAGATCCTATCGGCGTATCGAAAGATCGGCCTTAGGATAGACGATTTAGTGTTCCGCTTTTTTTTTTGCATTAAACACAGTTGATCGTATCGTAAATACAAAGCACTATGTGAGATATGTCTGAATATGTCTGATAGCGTGGGGCTCATTGGTCTAAGCAAATTAATTATATCCTAACATATCCTGATGTTATGAGTATGATTCGGCCAGAGTTTAAGATGGACAAATTATACCGACAATAAACATGTCTTGTGTGCTTCAATTAGTTGAAATTGAAGTATATATTAGAACGTTATAACCAATATGATCCCAAGTAGTGATCATTCTCAAATCAAAAATAGAGTTTGTTTCTATATTGTATTTTTGTTTCATGTCAGATAATCCAAAAAGATTTTAGGTGTGTTTTGATATAAACTTTCTAAAACTCAAAAAGATTTTCGTTCCTAATTGCTTTTTATATGATTGACACAAGTTACCTAATTTTCTCAAAAAATGATTTCAAATTATCTTGGTTCTTTAAAGGAGATCTTTGCCCAAGGTTAAAGTTATTCATGGAAAATGAAAAACCGCTCTTCTGTCTCCTGAGGATGCAGGTTGTAGACATGACTCACAAGTGTGGTGTAAGGGGAGTTTGTTAGAAGCAAATGAAATTTTCACTTACAAGTGGTTCACTGATATGGTCCTGTTCCAGCCATGCAAGCTCTGCTGCAACCATTGTTGTAAAGCTCCCTGATTGCTCCCCGAGTATATTCGAGTACTCTCGAGCTTCAGATTTGAAGATCAACTACACATTGAAGATCAACTTTTGAATTGTAGTATCAAAGTGTTGGATAGATACATCACACATCAAGGGGGAGTTTGTTAGTGCAAAGTCTGGCATGCGTGTCATATGATGTATCTAGTCAAATTGATAGTTGTGAATGTTAAAGTTGAGTTCATGTAATTTATGTTAGAGAATGAAAGCCATCGAATGAGTGCCGACTGAGCACCGAATGAGCTCATTCGGTTACATCACTGCCTATTAATAACAGTTCGTTCTCTGGCATTTAAGCTTTTTGGTTAGAGTGATTGTGTGAGGTTCATGCGGTGAGAAGTGTCCAGAGTCAGTACTCTACCAAATCACCACCGAATCAATACAATTCACTTTGTATTTACTATCTTCTGCTTATTCTACACTTGATACACTGAATACACTGAACAAGATCCTTTCAGACCAACTACAAGGGCTCTAATACCAAATTACCCCTTGGATGTTGATGTTGATGTTGAATGCTGATCTTCAAACTTCGCAATCTTCAGTCAATATGCTGCTTCTCGAATTCTTGATCTTCAACAAATTCCCTTGCGACTAAATTTCAGGCATGCAGGATACACTTCACAATCTTGTACAATCACCATGACCAACAAAGTTCCCTCCAAGCACATACATGGTAATAGGCATATGATACTGGTTCACTTCACAAGTGAACTATTCAATCTTCTTGACAAATTTCACTAGTATCAGCATCATGGAAATTCATTATATTGTATGCCCCCGAAAACAGCAAACAATCATCTAAAATCTGAATCAATTCAATTTTTAGCAAAATCGTCAAGAAATCTCACCAATTTCTTAATTTTGATTCTAACCCCACAAGACATTGTATTTTGGGGAATGATAAATACATATGGCCCGCAATGGAATCTTGAAGTACTTTTAATCTTCAGTTTGTGATGAAACATAATCTTTGACAAACGTCCCGAAGTAATCACAGCTATATTTTTTTAATCAATGCTCCTCATCAAAAAGTGTTACTACCCACAAAATTATCTTTGAAGTTCGACAAATAATTCATGAAAAGCACCAGAATATGGAACTCTAAAAACTTTTTTAGCACAAAAAGAGGTCTTAACAATGGATTTTAGGTGGTCAAAGCGAAGTCCAATGGCCATTAGACGACTGAAAGTGTACATCTCGTCAAGAACATTGTTTTAGCTGGTAATAGACCCTGTAACTCTAACCATAGCTCAAGTTATGCCCGTTTTACTAAATCTGACCAAGAAAACACTTTTTTCATTGAAAAAAATACTGCACATAGTTACTAATTAAGGGTAATTCAATAACTGATTTGAACTTTGAAATCCCATAATCATCTCATACAAATGGTAATCAACACCCTTGTAAACTCAATTTGTCCCGATCTAGTGAATTGTACACCGAAATTGGACCGAAATATTACCTGAAACGAAGAACATAAACAAGGTAAATAAACTCGATTTATAGCTCAAATCAATCAATGATTACAAGATATGAACTCGAATCTAGCTTCTAAAAACTTATCTAAATAAGTTCTCTCATGAAAATCAAAAGTTCCTCCTCTAGAACTGATGCTCTCAGATAAACGGTTATGGAGGAGTTCATGTTCCGAGCTGAACAACAACTATATATATGAAGGACCAGTTCGGGACCTGTTCGGTTGATCTTCAATCTCAGTTCATGTACTGGTTTATTGGCTGCTACCATACACTTCTCTTGTTCAATTGATTAGAATAATGAATCTCATATATGAGATTCCTTGACACACATACAAAACCCTCAAATATCAATGAATGACACATTCTACCCTTAATATTATTAACTATGCTAACTCAACATCACTAACCATTCTAATGGTGATAAACACACGTCACATAGAAAATGCTCTAACCCCCCCCCCCCCCTTGACGTGTGTTATATCAGATCTTTAAACTCTTTCAACTTGTTGTTAGTTGATGTAGGGTAGGCATGGCAAGAACAGGACTAAGTCAACTGAACCATTTCTGAAAGTATCCATTGTTAGCTTGTCCTCTGACTGGCTCAAGGAATAAACTTTTTGACAGCTTCACAACCATGCTTGCAATCTATTCTGAGGTTAGTATCTGAGAGAACTTGAGAACTTCTACCTGCAGCTTCAGAAGATAGAATTGCGGTTTCTCTTTTTCAAACATATCTTTAATCTTAGACAAAACTCTCCTTTGGAGAACCAATATGATTTGAACTCGGTTTTTGAAAGTTTGTTGTATCCCGTATTGATCAGATCTAAAACAAAGAAGAAAGCAAATCTTTTTAGATTTTACAAATGTTATGTCAAAACATACCAAAAATCTTTTTGGGTTTTTTCTGAAATGAAATATAAAATACAATACAAAAACAAACTCTATTTTTTTTAATCTTACGAGAAAGATCACGACGTGGGATCATATCAGACATAATGCATCTAGCACATTTCAATTTCGGTCTTAATCAACATGCAAGCCAAGATAATCGCAAATACAACATTTATATTTATTTCAGCATGCACCAATCATATTTATCGTTTTCAGATATGTTTAATGTAATATTATCATGCACGGATAACTTGGCATCCACTTTATTAGAAATACTGAAAAATCATCATGTTTATCATATAGAATCAAATTTTCTTAGAGATTTAATCATCCTTGATGAGTCATGCAATAATAAAGCGGAACCTCAAATACCTAGCAATCAGGTCGGTCTTGTGGACACGCAGAGAAAGCCCAAGTACTTGAGAAAATAAGAAAGCAAAACAAGTGGAAGTTGTATAATTCAACAACGATCAGGTCGGTACTTCCGTATACACAGAGAAAGTCCAATGAATTATACGAAACATCAAAGAAAATAAAGCAGAACCTCATACGAACAACAATCAGGTCGATCTTTCGATACGCAAAGAAAGTCCGATTGTTTGAGAAAATAAAGAAAATCAAAAAAGTTTAAATCTTTAAAAAATGAAAACATGCATTCATCAGGATATCTCTTATTCTATTTTTTTTTTCTCTTTGCAGATTCATCACACAACATTCATCAAGAAGCAAATAACCAAAGATCATCAGGCAAGCTTTATGTTTATATCTTACTTGAAGATATCAGATTAGTCATGCACATTCACAGATTATGCAAGCACCTACAACCTTTAGACTTAATATATCCATGGCAGATAAACGTATATGCTGATGTATTATCATTTCTCGCTTTTGTCGGATCAATTTCTCAGATTTTCATTCATTTCACTTTTTTTTTTATATTTTCCATAAATTCTCTCCCTAAAATTTAACAAACTCTACTTTTTTTTTTTTGAATTTTTTAAATTTTACCCTAAAAAATATGAAAGAAAGTAAAAGGATAGAAAATAAAAATGATCGACTAACACGGATTCCTCGCATTTTTAGATTTTGAAAATCATTTTTCTCAAATTTTTTGTGAAATATCAACTCTGTGTAGCGCTAACTTAGGCAAGATACCCCACTATCAACAACTCCACAATTGCTAATAGGTCTTCTTGAAGTACCTGACACAACCTCAAACAATGTTTTAGTTAAATACGAGAACCCTAACCGGCTTAGGTCGTCCAGTATCCTCAACATAATCACATCCAGCCGAGGTTGCCATTCTCCATTTCCCAGAACGAAATGGTTTAAATAAATTTACCCGATGTGAATCAGAACCATTGAAATAGGTACACACTTTGGACACAAGATTCAACAACTCACCAACCAACATCTTCTCAGATTGTGGTTAACGTTGGTGATGTTGTTTATGCCCATAATATGAAAAATTATTTGAATGAGGCATTTCAAAATCATTTTTCAAAAATTGTTTTGATAACGGGTGTCGAGACCTCTATACAAATCCCTAACTTATCTAAGATTTGCAGTAGTGGAAGCTAGGGTATCGAACCAAGGGAGTTGGTGGTTATTAGCGATCCTAATTACTTAATCTAAATTAGTGTCACTAACTTAGATAACCTAGACTAAACCTAAATACTAAAATAAGTGCCTCTTGGCTGTTTAATTTGAATGACTTAAAGACTAAAGAAAACTAATGCTAGTTTGAACTAGAAAACAGAGAATTAAAACGTGACAACCTCAGGATCCCGGTTAGCTAATTCCTAATCCAATTCAGTTAATCAATTCAACCCAATCCAACCTACGATCTATTCACATGCAGCACAAGATAGTCCTAGATCTATGCTTAGAAAGGTAGGCCGGGAGCGGAGAGCGAAACACATTCACAAACCCTAAGTTGAATTGTAAAATCTATTAAACCAAACATTCAAATCACACAAGTGCTAAGTATAGTCCTAGAGCTATGCAATTAAGGTAGTCCGGGAGCGGGGGGCACATATGCAATCAAAACGCAAGATATATAAACTTAAATTGAACATCCATATGAATCAAACATTGTCACTATGTTTATAAAATCAGAAAATAGACAAAGAATAACTGAAAAGAATAGTAATACGCTAACCGTTCACCGTCGGTAATCACTCGGACTTAGCCGGACATCACAAACATCATTGAATCATTCAAAACTAAGAAAATAGATGAAAAACTAAAGAAAAATCGTCTCTGGAGAGTTCTGGTCGGCTACAGCCGAAGTTTTTTTTTAGAAAAAAACCTAAAAACTGCTTAAATACGTCAAATACCAAAAATCTCGAAAATCTGCCGACATCGACCCGGATCGTGGCGCGAGGGATTTGGAAGTTTTCCTCGCGACACTCCGGGGGTCCTGGGCTTCGCTGTTTTGGCCCAAAACCTGATCAGACGCGGCCTAATGCTCCAAATTCAGCCCAATCTCCTTTCTAAACCCAATTTGATATATTTAAAGCCCATTCCTTCAATCCTTGACCCATGTGAAGTATTTAAAACCCCAACAACTCTATTCCGCACTCCCGAACATTCACAACTTTGTCTTTATTTTGCTTGATTAATTCCTCCAAAGCTCGCGTCTTTTCACCTTTAGTCACCAATGCTTCTAAAACACCTCAAAATGCATAACCTATGACAATTAAACTCAAAACACATCAAGTACAAAATGTAGGATATATCATGTGAATTAATATATTGTAACCATTAAAATTATATGATTAATTATGAGAAACCATTACAAAATATACTCCCATCATGTTTTCTTTTTCAAAATCATTTGGTTTTGAAAACTGTGGGGAATCATCATCAAAATGTAAAGTTATACCAACAAACGGCTTCTTGTGAGCTGGTTTCCGTTGAGATTTCAGATGACACTTAAATGGTACCTCATTGAGAATCAGCGAATCAGATGATGATGATTGATAAGAACCACGTGCATAACTTCGTCGAATATCACAGTCACGAATCACATGTCCCATCTTGTTGCAGTAAAAACAATCTCTCTCATTAACCTTTTTAAGAGATGACATTGTCGACTTTGGAGAAGAATCATCCTCCTGAATTTATGACTGAGAAGAAATTTTACTCTCTTGAAGCTTTAACTTAGGATTTTCTATTTGTAACCATCTTGAGACTCAACCTGTTGTTTACCCTTTGATTTTGTAGAAGAAACTGATTTGGTATCTTTAAGATCCCTTGATCCCTCATACACATGATAGAGTTTTAAAACATTTGTTGGATTCACGTATCTAAGAAAAACTTTGTCAGAATATATTTTGTCTGGTTGTGTTTTGAATCTGTATCTAACTTTAGTATGAGCTTTATCATCAGAAGATTCAACTTGAGCTAAAGTAACGTTCTTGTTTGAATTTTATGATTTATGAACTTTAGAATCAGGTTCACACATGATATGGTTCTCAATTGGAATGTCTTTGTTTTTGTGAACCTGGACATCCTCAAACACTTCTTCTATCTCGATATTCTCCTTGTCATTTTGAATACCATTGACAAGTCTATCTATTTTATGAAGAATTTCGTTCTCTTTCACTGCAATCCTTTCTGAGAATTTTAATGATGTGTCAGAAGATGACTTTTGAGTTGGAAAGATCATTCTTTCTTCCAGAATGACACCATTTATCTTCTTATTCTTGATCTCAAGCTTGACTTTAAATTCTGGTACTTCTTTTGTCAAGGCATAAATTTTTTCTTTGTAAAATTTTTCATCCCCCAACAATTTTTATATGTTGAACTCATATTATTCAGATCAGCAAGCAACTTTGTGTTTTGCTCTTGATAACTGTCAAGTTTGGTAGTATATTCAGTACATATTTTTGTCAGAATCTTACAATTTGCATAAGATTTAGATTCCTCAGTGTCAATCTTCTTTCTGGATTTATTCATTTCAGCACATTTCTATGCCTGAAAATCCCATAACACTTTAGAATTCTTGCAAGTCTTAAATTAAGGCAGTAATTCTTTTGGCGATGCCATAGTAAGAACTTTTCTTGCCCTTTGTTCTTTCCCATAACTTTTCTTTTCCTCTAATGAAAGATTTCTTTGAATTTTAGGTACCCCAACAGAATAAGATGGATAAGTAAACTCTTTCTCAATTGAATTCCACAAAATCTTCATCCACTTTATCAACATATGCCTTAAAAGTTGTTACCCAACTAGGATAATCCTTAAGCTTTACAAGTTCTGGCACATTTTGATGTTCACGAATAGTAAAAGCATCAATTGCATTCATTTTGAAAATTTGTATAATTCCACTTCAACAAACCGAAAGAAGAATTTCAAAAATACTTTGTAAATTTTTTTAATAGTTTCTTTCAAGAAAAATAACTTTGAAAGACAAAATGTTTATGTTTTGTTTTTTAAAAAAAAACTAATCAACGAAATCATGCTAAAAACAAAAAAAATAAATAAACAAGTTTATGTTTGTTATCTGACTTGACAAACACAAAATAATTTTGCGTTCACGAATCGATTCAACGAACACAACAACTTGTGTAATTTTTTTGTAGTTTTATTATTTTTAAATCTGTATTGTTTTAGAAAACAAAACCTTACGTAAATATTTTTTTATTAAAAAACTTTTTGAGTTAAAGACTTGTTTTTCTTTTTAAAGTATGAAACCTAATAAAAAAACTCTTTTAAACTAGAGGGGCTAACAGTGGAAATTGGCAAAAGATGACAAAATAGTTGCTAATTTTCCCCCCTCCCCGTTTTTTTCTTTTTCCAGCGAAACAACAAAGAATTCGGCGAGATTTTTCGGCGAAGGTAACCACCACCACCAACAAAACGAATCAAACTAGCACCATTGTTGTGAGGTTTTCATGAGATTTGAGCATCGAACGAAAGACCTCCGGCGAATGAAGAAGATGGTGAAGTTGTGATCTTCTCAAAACAACACCAAATAAAAAACGGATTATTGCAATAGCTTCATATGAAAGAGTGGAATCTGTAGCAACTAAAATTACGCAAAACGATCAAGTATTCACAGATTCATCATTGTTGGATACGAAGAACACGTTAATTTAATGTGATTTTTGCGATTTTCTCAAATTAGCATCAAAATCGATTCTATTACTTGAATTAGATTCGCAATGACTTGTTAAATGATCTAAACCAATTAGCAACACCAACACACTGAAATTAGCTCCAATTTTACGGTAAAAAATCGAGCAGTTTGACTCGAAAAGGTCAAACAGAATGAATTGATCAATTTAAGCTTTGATTTCGATCACAAATCGTGTAGAATCACTCCCTGGATTGCTTTGATACCAATTGTAAGCTGAATTTGTCCCGATCTAGTATTCTAGTGATTTGTACACCGAAATTGGACCGAACCCAAAACGAAGAACACAAACAAGGTAAATAAACTTGATTTATAGCTCAAATCAATCAATGATTGCAAGATATGAACTCTAATCTAGCTTCTAAACATTGATCAAAACAAGTTCTCTTATGAAAATCAAATTCAAAAGTTCCTCCTCTAGAGTTGATGTTCTCAGATAAACTGTTATGGAGGAGTTCTATGTTCCGAACTAAACCACAACTATATATATGAAGGTCCAATTCGAGACCACTTCGGTTGGATCTTCAATCATAATTCGTGTACTGGTTTATTGGCTGCTACCATACACTTCTCTTGTTCAATTGATCAGAATAATGAATCTCATATATGAGATTCCTTGACACACAACCAAGACCCTCAAATATCAATGAATGACACATTCTACCCTCAACATTATTTAACTATTCTAACTCAACATCACTAACAATTCTAATGGTGATACACACACGTCACATAGAAAATGCTTTAACAACCTTGAATTATGATTTTACGAGCGACCAACGCTGCACAAATGTGCCACCTAATGTGTGTCACCTAATGAGTAGCGAATGAGAAGTCACCGAATTAAGTCATTAGGTGAACATTTGAACTGTCGAATGAGGGAGCAAATAAGAATAACTGGCAATGAAATCATTCGGCGAATGAGATCATTCGGCCACTGAAAAATGATCATTTGCTGGTTGAAACTCATTCGGTGAAGATGTTCTTTGAAGATTGCCTACTGAATGAACATTCACTTCATTCGGCTAGATGAAGATTGTCTACCGAATGAAACAGTTTTCTCATTCGGTGGACATAATGTTCATTCGATGGCTCATCGAATGAGACATTTTGATGCATAACTTTGTCCAAATTCAATATCTTATCGAACTTCTTGCATCCTTCTATTTTGATTAACGCCCATAACCAAAAGAATGAACCAGAAGCAACCAACGGCTCTAATACCAGTTATAAAATCAGTTCTGGTCATCAAAAAACATGTTATGGACGGAAGCTTGTTGGTATCATTAATACAATCGAATGATTACAATACCGAAGGAGTTTACTTCGTTAAGCTCTGGGAGAGGTCGAGCAGGCCCGATCCTCTAAAAAAGATTGGAGACAACAGACCCTCACCGAATCACTCCTTTCACAGAATGAACAAATGAAGCTAATGAAATCTATCATACATCAGCTGATTCGCCGAATGAGTAGCCACCAAATGAACTCCGAATGAGTTAATTTGGCCCTCGTTTGCCGACTCTAATTAGGTGGTCATTCGCCCACACACCTAATGAACAATCAGCCTCTTCATTTATTGCGCGTGATCTTCTATCTGTCTGTCCATTTAGTGTGTGCTGAGGTGTATATAAAATATGGCTACATTTTCCAAACCTTTTTAGCAGCTTCTAAGATTTTAAATTTATAATACCAGTTTTACTTGACAACTACTATTTCACCACATTACACGGGCAAGTATACTCATCGTGGGCAGTATAGTAGCGGTAAGTTGAATCAGGGTCGATCAAGACACAATGGAAAGTGAGAGCTCTGGATACTCAGTCCGTTGTTCTCATCTAGCCAGGTGTAAATTTTAGTTTTAAGAAAAGATTTTAAAAAGAAAAGAAAAGTAATAAGATGGTATTTTAGAGAAATGTAAATTGAAGTTAATGTTACTTGGGAGGACGTGCCCGTGGTTGATGAAAGTTGAACGGACACATATATTCTTGCTTAAGATTGTCCCTAGCATAGGACCAACCACCTTTCGGAATCTTAGGCGTATTCACCATCCATCTGCCAATCGTCTGCGAGGAGTACGAATGCCTGCTAGTGGTCAAATAAAGTGGTGTAATGCCACTTAGTTACGAGGTCACTCAAATTGGCCGACTTACCCTACTCGACATGCCGTCATGAACCAGAAGGGGAACAAACCTGCCTGCCGGATTATTATATTATGAAAATTATCTTTCAAGGGACTAAGGTCCGTTTCTTCCGTACACCGCTCTCGTGCATATACGTCCGGCGTAACCAGAGCCATGTTCACAAACACGTACCATCTCGGCTTCCGTGAAGTGATAAAATACTACCAACCCTCATTCCCATCCAAATAATTTGAGCCCACACTTGCGTGACAACCGATTTTGCTTACATAGACATAAGGACCTCGAACGTATCATGTAGCATGGGACGCGAGTCACCTTAAAAGATCATGCATCGCCCCATGACCGGGTGTCAAAAGTCCGGCATTTAGGATTTTGACTCCCTAAATGGTCTGTGATACGTAGAGCACGTTTGGCTCATAAAATCAGTAATAAACTTTCAATAACAAGGGTTTTCATAAATTCATTATAAACACCTTAAGCGAGCTTATAAGGTCGTTAACCAACCCGCCAGTAAGTATAAGAGTTTAGCCAAACATGGCTTTAATGATTTGCTTAAGAGAAAGAGAAGATTTCATAGACAAAAGCTTACAAATCCTTAATTAAGTTAAAGTTCTTATAAACTTGATTACAAGACTCGAAAATACCATATGACTTAATACGGGGGGGGGGGGGGGGAGGAAAGAATTGAGCAATTTGCAAATGAGGAGGAGGCCGGCTTTTATAGGCAGATCATGGAATTTAGAACGACATATGCCTAGTTTGGCACGGGGCGTGCTGTGTCAGGGATATCATCCAGAATCGGGCTTCCGACATCGCACGGGCTGTGCCATGTCAGATGGACAGTTCCACGATACGTCCTAAGTCAGGGGCACGTGGCGTACAAATCAAACATGTGTTAGAGATGTAACACCCATGTTCAATTTGATGCCAAACACAATGATTATTAACATTAACGTTGGTCCTAGAAAATATTTGTTCAAAATACATAGTTAACAACCCTACAACCCTACAACCCAACACTTGGGCTTAAATTTTACAAAATATACCATTAGGTAGTAATTGACGTTCATAAGTTGCTATATAACATTTACAAGATTTATAAACCAAAAAGTACGGAACGGGTCATTAGCTTTGCCATGATCGGTCCTCCATAGCATTGATGAGCACCTGGTGGCCATTACAATACGATCATGCGTGCCATCACCCATAGTTATTGAGAAGTGGATCTGCCCTAGAGGCATGCATGTTTCGCCATAGAAACCGCTGACTGGCTAGTAAACAGGTTCTAAATGCACTTGGTCTCTCGGCTCTATGCTCTTAAAACATTTCTCATAAATGATGTCGGAGGAGGTGCAAGTATCAATGAGTACGCGTCTCATCCTATATGAACCCATGCAGACTGTTGTGATGATAGCGCTTTTATTATAATCATCGATCTGTGGCGGGAATGTAAGTGGCGTGTGCATCCATGTTTCTAATCTTTTGTCTAGCATGTTTCTTTCGTGGTCAACGTCGGAGCGGATCATGTACATGTCTTTATTTTTTTGGCGAATCCTCCTTGCTTTTATTATCACGCTTTTTCTCTAGGTGTGCGAGCTTTCCTTCATTCATAAATTTTGCAATTTGCTGTTTTAGCGCAAAACATTCAGCGGTTATGTGACCATGACCCTTGTGATAATCACAAAGTTTCTTTGTATCACGGGTGCTACTTTCTTTCACTGGTTTGGGCTCATCAAACTTTAGACCCTCATTGGAGAAGCTTGCACTAGGAGATTTGGTAAGATACCACTGGCTTGCGAAGGAACTAGAGTTGTGCGAAGCAAATGTTAATGTTTCTCTACAACTATCATGCCAACGGTGATTATCTTGTCTGCTAGCGCTGCCATGATATGGAGTAAATCTCTTGGAGGAGTGTTTTTCTGTAGACCTCGAGTTTCTACCTCCACATAAATCCCTTCTTATCTCAGATGATTTGGCGCTATCTTTTCCTCGCTCGTAACATCGATTTAAGATAATCTTCTTTTCCACCCTAACGTACTATTTAGAAATATCGATTAGTGCTTCCATTGTCTGTAGAGTACCACTATTGATAAGTTTGCAGACCAAGTAGTCGGCTCTTACTCCGTGTATGAAACTAGCTATCATAAGGTCTTCCGTGGTACCATGAATTTGCAACCTTTTGAGATTAAAATGTGTGAACGAAGTCGTATGTGAAGAATATCAATTTTTTCTTTGGTGTGGCACTTTTGCTGGGAGAACTATTGAAAGAACTGTTTTATCAACTCCTCAAAATTGCTTATCTGCCCCGTAGGAAGGGAGTCAAACCAAAGACAGGTGGCGCCGACAAGAGTTTGAACGAACATGTGTCACCATACTGGTATTGCCCAGTTTTCCAGCATTCTTGCATTTATAAAGCAGTTGTAGTGATCACTTGGACTGGAGAAGCCATTGTATTTGCCCATAAGTACTAGCGTCTTTATTTTAGCTGGGACATCAACCTAGGCAATAGGAGCTATGAACTTTCATTGTGCCAAAATATATGCAGGCTTATAGGGCTTAGAATAATCAATCGCGGGCGACGATGGATGTGGAACATAGCTGGGACGAGTAACGCTCACATTAGAGAAAATATGCGCAAAACCTTATGGTGGAATGTGAAATGTAGTGGGAGATGATGCCGCTGTTGTACCACTTGCGTATCCTAAGAAAAGTTGGTCGAAGTTCAGATGTTAGTGCGCACTCACGTGGAAAGATTCTTGTAGCACCTGGAGTTGCTCATAATATTTTTTTGTTGTTCCAACCAGCTCTCCACCTCAGGAGGATGTTGACTAAAATCAATGTATGCTAGCAGGACCTGTGTAGCAGGTGTTGGTGTTGACATTGCCACCTAGGTGGTTTTGCGGGCATATGAGGATGTGAAAAGAGTAGGAACATTGGATTCATGTGCTATAGCGAAATGCTGCAGCACGGAGGATCATCTAGCAGCTAACGGCGTGCGAAAAGAATCTACTGATGATCTTGTGTGTCCCGCAAAAGTACTGAGGGACGATGAACTCTAGTAAAATAGACCGGAACTGCAACCATTGGCTAGGGGGTTAGAGAACTGTAACTCTAGATCATCATTGTGGTTATAAACCGAATGATTAGCTGATGTGTAGGTGTTGTGCTGGTACCGACAACCATTAAGGTCTTTGAAGCGGTGAGATCGGCCCCCTATTGAGAGGCACTAGACGGGTGGTTGGTATTGATTCGATGATGGGATCAGAATCTTGCACATGGTTCATTTCTAAATAAGAGAGTGAAAGTAATAAAGAAGAATCCGACATGGTTTCCGAAAAGTAAATGAAGAAAACTATTCTAGCAAAGCTTTAGAAAATCGGATGGCGCCAATAAAGAGAATAAGGATGATTGAGACGCCCAACCACACCGGAACTCTAATGGCTCTTCGGACCACTGTTAACAGAGGGTAAACTCTTTGATCACCAGAATGGGAGAATTGTTTGAGAATCTACACACTAAACAAATCGTTAAGACAGTACAGAGAGACAAAGGTCCATGTAACGATACTCCGACATGAGAATCAGTAACTCAAGTGAGAAGTGTGTGTGATTATGGATAATGAATGCAGAAATGGTATGTGAGAGCATGAAGAAGAAGGATAGCTTTTGAGCTAGTATTTATAAAGTTTGCATTAGGGTTTCTGCACCAGGGGTGACGTCAGCACGTGCATCACGGTGCGTGAACCGACTTTCAGGTGAAATAATTTTCTTTGTGTGGAGAAATCAGATTGACTGAGGCTCTCATACAAATCGTTAGTTTGTTAGTTGTGAGCCCCTCTTCTAGAATGACTATTAAATGAGGAGTGTGTGTGTTACCACCCACTATTTGGTTATGGTGACGACCTAATCTAGCCCGCATAGAGTCTAAAAGATTAAATTATGGACTTGATCCGACCCGTGAAAAGCCCAGAGAATAAAATTGAATCTCCATCCTCTTTAATTTGAATTTATAACTTTCAACTAAAAGAAGAAACATCTACGTAAGTGGTAGGTTATATTATGCATGTGTATTGGTGATGGATTGAACTTAAAATGACATAAGTGTTTATTTTATATATAACGTCTAAATAGCGGATAATAATTTAAGGCATTGACCGTTTGATCTGTTTAATTATTGAATTATTATAATGAGACTACATTAATGAAGGTTCAAAGAACATGCATCTTTCCAAGAAAAATGATATAATATATCGGAATATTAATTTTTTGAATATTTATATTTTTAATTAGTTTTAAATAATAATTATAGTTGGCGTTTATTATTGTCTTAATTATTATTATAAATGATAAGGTAGTTGAATATATTCTAAACAGGTTAGCAGTTAACATGTGCTCCAATAATGCGCATCTTCACTTGTATTAGATTGTGTGTAATGGTATGATTAAATGATCATTAGGGTAAAAGAGGCGTTTAAAGACAACAAGTGATAGATTTGAATTCATGAAAAGGCATTTAGCCTAATGGTATTTGATGTTTATACTTATTTAAGTGGTGTATGTTTAAATATCAATAAGTGAATAATTGATAAATATTAATGGTGTGTTTATTGTTAAAAAAAACATAGAGCTGAACCCATATGAAACATCATCATAAGTAGGGGTGTTAATCGGGTTAACCCGTTCGGGTTTCGGGTTATTAGGGTCGGGTTAGTCGGGTTTTTTTTAAAAAAAATCTTACCCGCAACCCGACCCTATTAAGGTTCGGGTTAGTAGGGTTCGGGTTAGTCGGGTTTCGGGTTAGTAGGGTCGGATTAGTCGGGTTAGTCGGGTTTTAAACGAATAGATATAATATAGAAGGAAAAAATATACTACTCATGCTTATAATATTATTTGAATAATTTAAATACATAGGTTCATCAAGATTAAACAAATAAAAACTTAGAAATGGATAGATACTCACGTAAGTTTGCATAGGCAGGTCTGTTTTTATTTTTTAGTTTTATGATTTAATCTCCCACTTGCTTAATTTGCAAAAAAGAATCAAAACATTGCAGTCATTAAAAATACAAGATTAACACGAATTTATTCAAGAAACGTAAACACTTTGATAATTTGTAAGAATCAGAAGC
>JBCNJP010000010.1:95635700-95781516 GCA_039602395.1 Deinandra increscens subsp. villosa | reverse complement strand
CAGAGATTGTGATTGATGAATCTTTTCATTCCAATAAAGATGATCTGAATGCCATCAAGGATGAGTTTTCTCGACTTGCTTTACAAGGTCATGAGAAACCTAAGTTTGTGCCAGATAAATCTAAAACGAATGGTGGTCTGGGGTATGAAAGCAAAGAGGTTCAACCTCAAGCTGTCAACAAAATGGATAAAATTTTCAATGATGTTCAAGACAAGAAAGTTAATGTTGGAAATGATTTCAAAGATATGATTGAGATAGAAGAAATGGTTAAGGATATCAAGGTTCACAAAGGAGATCCTAGTTGAAAATCATATCATGTGTGAACCTGATGCTGAGTTTCTGCCAAAGAAGAACTCTAAGTTAGAGTGTCAAGAGAATGATTCTTTGTTAGTGCATAGGGCTATAGGGCTATAGGGCTTATGTTTCAAATGATGTATCATGTCATGTCTGTAACACTTGCTAGAGCGTTTTCTGTGAGTCATGTATTTAAGATGGGAGAATGAGTCTCGCCAAATGAATGGCGAATGACCACCGAATGAGTCATTCGGCGGACATGTTTGCCTATAAATAGGTTAACTCATTCGGCCCAGAAAGAGTTTTGCCAATTGAGAGTTTCATTCGGTGAGCTGTGTGTGTAACCCTTCATTCGGTGAAATAAAGTCGACTTGTTATTTACTGTTTTTGGTCATCTTCTAAGTTTGGAACACTGAACAAGATCTTGTCTGGGCACATACAAGTGGTATCAGAACTTAGGTTGCTCAGTTTAGTGAAAAAATCTCAAGTTTGAAGCTTTTTCATAAAACAGTTTTGTAAAAGTTTCTGTTTTCAAAATCTGTTTTGATAAGTTTCTTCTAAATCAGTTTTAGATCACATTTGATAAAAGGCTTTTTATCAAATCCGCAAAAACCAGAAAGTTATAGCAAAAAATGTGTCACCTAGTGAAGAGTTGTTTTCATTCGTTGATCATTGGTTGGTCATTCGGCAATTGATTATTTTCATTTTCTAGTCATTCGGCAGTCAATCTTCATTTTCTAGAAATTTCATCCGCCGAATAAAGTCATTCGGCGAATCAGTTTCATTCGACATTTCATTCTTATTCAGTTGTTATTTTCATTCTCCGAGTTTATCATTCGGTGAATCAATTTCATTCGCCAGGGTCATTTCATTCGGCTCCCTTGTTTCATTCGCTAGTTGTAATTGTTCATTCGACAGTTTGTTTCATTCGGCTGGAACATTCTCATTCGGTGAAACGGTTTTTAACAAATTTAAAATGAACGATTTTCAAGTTTTTGTAGCGGTTCAATCGACAATGCAAGCAAGGTTGAATTATGATAATGAAATCGGATCAAGTCAGAAAGTACCTAAGCTCATGAACTTGAAAGATTATAATAATTGGAAGAAGCGTTTTGAAGCTTATGTTAGAACTAATGATGTTGATTTGTGGTGTCCAATAGAAGATGGTTACACTTATCCTTAAGAGAATGGTGACACAAATATGCGACGAGATCTTACTTCGGATGAAATGAAAGCTTATCAACGTGAGAAGAAAACTTATGGAATTCTCACTATGGCTTTACCAAAGGAGGTTTTGCATCAATTCAAGACATGCACAAAGTCAAAGCAATTGTGGGTTACGTTGAAACTTATATGTGAAGGGAACGATCAGTACAAGAAAAGTAAGAAAAAGGTGCTGAACAAGGAATTTGACAACGTTAAGCGTTATCCTGATGAAGATATTACATCCATTGTTTCAAGATTTGCACATTTAAGTAGTGAAACGAAAATTGTTGATATTAAGAAAAATGAAGAAGAGCTAAAAGAAAACATAATGGTAGCTTTACCTAGTAAGTGGGAGAATTATATTTTGGTGCTGACTCATGATAAGGAGTTTTCTGCTTTAACATTTCATGAAATAACGAGAAAATTGCAAGCCCGAGAGTTAGAAATGTTAACTACAAACAAATCATCAGCTACTGTGTAGAATCCTGAAATCTACTATGATCAGAATGCTGCTAGTGCAAATAAATGCTAAAGCTAAAGCTAAAGCAAATCAGAGTTCTTCGCCTGCAACAGCTTTCATGGCTGAAAGTTGGTTTGGGAATAAAACTTTTGTTTCATCTAGGGGATGCAATGTGCATATTTATGTTCAAGGAAGTCAATGTGCTTTTACCGTTAAATCATATGAAGAATATTTGGGGTTAAGTGAATCATTGATTTCATCTTATTTGGTGTTGTAACTGGTAGTGTGCCAACAGCAGATCTGATCGATGAAGATTATGATCAGATTGATCCTGACAATCTGGAACAAATGGATCTGAATTGGAAATTCGCAATGCTGGTGTGAAGAGTAAAGAAATTTCTCAACAAGACGGGGGGAAAAGATCTAAACTCTGAAAGAAAGATTGGATTGGATAAATACAAGGTTAAATGTTACAATTATTCCAATTATGGACACTTTGTTCATGAATGCAAACATTCAAAAGGTGAAAGTGTCAAGAATTCTAAAGATTTAAGTATCAATACTAAAACTGCATTGGTTAGTCAAGTGGATGAAGGTTATGATTGGAGTAAGGTGTTTGGAACTTAATCAGCTTTCGTGGCTACAATTACATCCAATGTTGATCCATCATCTGATACCGAATCAGAATCTAGTGGTGGTTATGAATCTATGTGTAAATTATGTTCAAAGAAGGATAAGCATTTTGAAGAAATGTTCAAGAAGTATGATGTATTGTTGAAGGAAAATGATGATTTTCTCTTAGAAGTTTCAAAACTAAAGGGAGAAAAGGATGTTCTTGTGAAAGATTTAAAGAACTGTTGAAGGTTTTGAAGCAGAATTCAATCATCTTAAAGAAATCTGCAATAATGCTTCTGAGGAAGATCTTCGGTCTCAGCAAATATTTCAAAGCTGACTGAAGAAAATAATTTGTTGTTAAAAGATGTTGACAATTGGAAGAAAGAAGCTGAAGATATGGCAGCGGTGTTCAATGATTTATTTGCAAAATCAAAAGTTAAGCTTGAAGGTCTTGAGAAGACGGTGGCTGAGCTTAATGCTAAAGAGATAAGTCATCCGGAGGATAACGCGAAGCTGTTAGATGACAAAACTAAATTGCTTCGGGAGAACAAACTTCTCAAAGCTAATGTTGAAATCCACAAGTATAATGAAGAGAAGATTAAAAAGGAGTTGTTCAATGAGTTGGAGAACATGAGGTTGCAGAAAGTAGAGACAAACAGAGCAGCAAGGAAGCTAATCATTACTGAAAAGGAGCTTGCTGACACTCTTCAAAAGATTTCTGAATTAAAGATTGAAGTGATTGATGTTAAACGTAAGTTGAACAACATCACTGGTTCTCAATCTTTTACAAGTTTTCTGTGCAAGGATGAAGTTTTTTTTATAAAGTTTTTGAGAAAACCGCTCCTTTTTCTGCAATACTAATAGAATCATCTCAAGATTTGTCTGAAAACAAGGAAGAAGTTGGTGATTATTCTGAATTTGTGAAGTCAGAAGAAAGGGTTACTCAGAAAGGCAAGAAGAAGAAGTCAAAGAAAGTTGGTGAAAAGGTGTTTAATTAAGAAGCTGGAAGTTCAAGGACTCCAATTTTTGTTTCAGGCTCATCTTCTACTGAAAGTGGGAAGGATGTCTTCCCAAAGGAAAATATAGTCATGCATACTAACATTGGTGAATCTATATTCTATGAAAAGAAGCCCTTGAAAGATGTTAAAGCTGAATTTTCTAAACTTGCAAAGCAAGGTCATGAAGCATCGGGTTCTCAAGGCAGAAATTCTGAGGAGCATGTTGGGTTAGCGATTTAAACAACCAGAGATAGATGTAAGTCAGCTTACTCGTAAAGAGGAGCTCCAATTATTTGATAGATGTCAGGAGCAAGAAGAACTTCTTAAAGCTAAGTTGGCTGAGATTGACAAATGGTGTCAAATCCACAAGTCCGAACAGTTCAAGAAGAGGAGTTTTACCAAATCACCTCATTCTGGTGGAAGATCTTCAAGATTTTCTTCATGTGGATCCAATACTACTTCTGAACATGCTCAAGGAAGGAAGTTTAAGACAAGGGTTTGCAACATTTGTCGTGTTAAAGGTCATCTTACTGAAAAATGTCCAATCAAAGTTGAACATACAAGAACACATGTTGGTTTTTCTTCTGATGGTTCACTTAGCCCTACTTCTAAATGGGTTCAGAAGTTGCAATCACAGCATGCTGAATGTTATGTTTCCTTTGATTAAACTCTGTGTGATGAGAAGAAGAAAGGACAAAGACCTCAGTTTGTAAGTCAAAAGTTGCTGATAGCTCGTTGCCAAGTAAGGTTCTTACTGCTTAACGTACATGCTATGTTTGCAACACAAAGGGTCATATTGCTATTTCGTGTCCTTCTAAAATTTTAAAGAAAGGTACAAAATCATCTAGTGGTTTGCCTGCTGATCCAGTCCTGATGATTAATCAATCAGCCACAATTTTTATCAGTTCAAACCTTGCAAGTTTGTTCCTAAACAATATGCTAAGGTAAAGGGTGGTACTTCAAAGTTTAACCCTAACTCATCAAAAACTGCTATACCATAGATGAAGTGGAAACCTAAAGTGGCTTCTACTGGAAAAAAAATATTGACACTGGTCGACCTGTAGCCAAGGGCTCAGGTCAGTTTCAAAACTAATGTTTTTGACTAATGTATACAGGTACTTCAAGAAGACCTGTCGGCGATTGAAAAGTTGCTGATGGTGGAGTATGCTGCTTAACTAAAACTTTAAAGATTTAATATCTCAAAATCTTTTTCTCCATTCAAATCTGCAAGGTATTTGTGTTGATCGATCAATTTTCTTTCTTTAATTTTTATTTATAGTTTTAGGGGAAGAAAATTCAAAATTCCAATAGTAGTGTCTTGTTTTTTAAAAATGAAAAATCCAAAAATAGAGTTTTTTTATATTAGGGGGAGATATAAATGTCATGGAAAAGGTGAAAACATGTAAAATATATACCATGGTGAATACTTTCAAAATATATAGAAAATTTGAGAAATTGATCATTGGGAAATATTGGTACATTGGCTTGTGTATCTTACTCATGGATAAAATAGATGAAAAAGCCATGAGATCGTTGTTTGATATGCTAGGCTGGCTCGGCAAATCAGAAAGTATACTGATGTGATATACATTAAATGCTATGCTTGATCTAGTGAACAACATCTTAAAGTGTAATTTATGACAAATAGAAAAATACGTGGAAAATAAATGAGAAGTCACTGTGTATACGTGTGTTCATTTTGCAAATATTTAAACTTGTTTGATTTTCTTTACTTTTTCTTATATGATTGGACTATCTCTGCGTATACGTGAGTATCAATCTGATAGTTGTTCATTTAAGGTTCTACTTTATTTTCTTGGTGTTTTAGTTTAAACATCGGATTCTCTCTGCGTATATGTGAATATCGATCTGAGAATTGTTGTTTAAACATTTTCAACTTGTTTTTATTTTTCCTTTTTTTGTTAGATCTGAGGCCTTATTTGCGTATCGAAAGATCGAACTTAAGGTAGAAGATTTAACGTTCTTATTTCTTTTTGCATGGAAAACAATTGACGGTATTTCAAAACACTATGTGAAATTCACAAGTGTAATCACACGAGAAGAAAAAAATGTGTCTGAATATGTCTGATTGTGTGGGGTCCATTGGTCAAAGCAAATTAATAATACCTTAACATATCCAGATGTTATGAGTTGATTCTGCTAGAGTTTAAAGTGGACTAATTATACCGACAATCAACATGGCTTGTGTGTTTCAATTAGTTGAAATTTAAGTGTAGTTCAGTGTGTTAAGACCAAAATGATCCCAGATAATGATATTTCTCAAACCAAAAATAGAGTCTATTTCAGTATTGTACTTTCACTTCATTTCCGGAAAATCCAAAAAGATTTTCCGTGTGTTTTGGCATAAATATACAAAAATACAAAAAAGATTTTAGGAGTGTTTTGAAATAAACTTTCTAAAAGCCAAAAAGATTTTGTTTCTGTTTTGTTTTTGATTTGATCGACACGGGGTACGAAAAATTTCAAAATGTTTCAAAACATCTTGGTTCTCCAAAGGAGATTTTTGCCCAAGATTAACTTAAACTTGGAAGAAAAAGGAAAACCGCACTTATGTCTTCTGAAGATGCAGGTTGACGTAGTGACTCAAGCATGGTGAAGAGGCAAATATGCTATGACAACAATTTCAAGTGGTTCAGTGATGTGGTCTTGTTCTAGCCATGCGAGTTCTAGTGCAACTGATTTCAAGATTCAAAGTTAAAGATCAAGTATTGTCCAGGGGGGGGGGGGTTATTTGAAGATCAACGATTGAAGACTTAAAGGTTATAGAAGTGAAAAGACAGATACATCATATGCCAAGGGGGATTTTGTTAGTGCATAGGGATTGATCGGGCTTATGAGTCAAATGATGTATCATGTAATGTCTGTAATAGTTGCTAGAGCGTTCTGTGTGAGTCATGTATTTAATATGGGAAAATGAGTCTCGTCGAATGAGTAGCGAATGACCACCGAATGTGTCATTTGGTGGGCATTCATTTTGTGATAGGTTTTCCTATAAATAGGTGAAATCATTCGGCCAGGAAAGACTTTTGCCAGTTGAGAGTTTCAATCGTTAAGGTGTGTGTGTAACCCTTTATTTGGTGAAATAAACTCGACTTGTTATTTACTGTTTTTGGTCATCTTCTAAGCTTGGAACACTGAACAAGATCTTGTCTGGGCACATATATTCTTTTCCAAAGTCAACAATGTCCAGTGAATCCATGTTTACTCCTAAGAAGGCTGATGGGAGAGCTTTCTTTTACTGCAACAAGATGGGACATGTGATTCGTGATTGTGTTACTCGAAAAAAAATTTCACGTCATTCATATCAATCATCATTATCTGATTCGCTGATTCTCAATGAAATACCAGTCAAGCGACATCAGAATTATCAAAGGATATCAACTACCAAGAAGCCATTTGTTGCTAAAACTTTACACTTCGATGACGATTCACCACAGTTTTCAAAATAAAAATAATTTTCAAAACAAATTTTTTTTCCTACTCAAATGATCTTTCATATTATAGACAACATCACCAACGTCACTCCAAATATGAGGAAATGTTGGTCGTTGAGTTGTTGAATATTGTTTCCAACTTGTCACGGTATGTCAATGATTTTGATTCACATCGGGCGAAATCACTTAAACCATCTCTTTCCTGGAAACTGAAAATGGCAACCTCGGCATAAACAATTATGTTAAGGATACAGGATGACCCAAGCCAGTTTGGGTACCCGTACTTAACTAAAAGTATGTTTGAGGTTGTGTGCAAGTACTTCAAGAAGACCTATCGGCGATTGCAAAGTTGCTGCTAGTGGAGTATCATCCTTAACTTAAATTTCAAAGATTTAAAATCTCAAACTGATTTTCAATTCTCAAAACTAGAAGGTATTCATGTCGGTTGATCAATTTTCTTTAATTTTTCGTCTATAGTTTTAGGGGGAGAAAAATAAAAACGCTAAAAATAGTGTCTTTGCATCTACAAAATGAAATATCCAAAAATAGAGTTTTTCATTTTAGGGGGGAGAAATAGCAATACAAAATATAAAAAAATGGAAAAATGCAAAAATATAAAAAAAACAAAAAAAAAATGAGAATTTGATCCAACCATGTGAGAAATGATGGTACATCAGCTTATGTTATCCACCATGGATAAAGTAGATGTAAAGGCTATAGGTCATTGCTTGATATGTGTGATGTGCATGACAAATCTGATATATGCTAGTATGATATCAAAATAATGCCTGCCTGATAGATAACTGTGGTTTATTATCTTGATGAGTATTGTGTGATAAATCTACAAAACTAGAATAAGAGATATACTTGGGCTTTCTTTGCGTGTCCACAAGACCGACCTGATTGCTAGATATTTGGAGTTCTGCTTTATTTTCTTTGGTATTTAGTTTAACCATTAGACTTTGTTTGCGTATACAGAAGTATCAACCTGATAGTTGTCAGTTGAACAAATTCAACTTGTTTGGCTTTCTTATTTTGCTAAATCTGACACCCTATCTGCCTATACGTTAGTATCAATCTCAGGGTAGACGATTTAGCGTTCTGCTTTATTTTTGCATGAAACACATTTGATGTTTACATCTCTGAAAAATAAATTCTATAAGTCGAGCATAAAGATGTGTATGATTGAAAATATCTGCATGATATGGCTTAAGCTTTATAAATGATGAGTTGCCAATATCTCTGAAAGGTGTGAGGACCACGTTATCAGTGCTTGAAAAATATACCCTTTAATATGTTAGAGCAGAATTCTATGCTACGCTGATATTGATGAGACAATTTTCTATCCTCAGAAAGATGTTAACAAAATGAAAGATGAGTTTTCTTGTCTGGCGAAAAACGGGCATAAATAATCTGACTCAAGTGAGAAAATTTCTGGTAGACATGTTGGTTTAGGTTGTGAGAAGAATTTTCTTGAAGTTGGTACTTATAAAGGTCAAGAGCAACAGAATTTGAAAAAGGTTAACTTGAAACAAGTTCAGAAAGATTTTTCAAAGCTGAAAAGGTTCAACCTAAGAGGTTTTACAAGCTCAAGGGTTCGGAACAAATATTTTCTGACAAAGAATTTCCACTTCACTGTGTGGATGCTCCGAAAATAGCTGAAGTTTTTGTGAAGCATGATGGTTTCAAGAATAAGAAGAATCAATCTGCTATATTTTCTTCTGGTGATTAGAATTCTACTCCAAAAAGCCCAAAATCAAAATGGGTTCATGATAACAGGAAACAAGTATTTGATTCTTTTTATGATCATTTTGGGCTAGCAATTTTTGTCAAATGTTAGAACATGAACCTTGTGTGGCCGTTACTATTCAAATTGTCAAAAAAGACTGAAGTTCGTAGGGTCGCGAACTAGTCACGAAGTAGGACTTCGCAAGGAACGGACTGACAGTTCGTGGAGTCCTCCACTTCATGGGTATTGAAGATGTATAAATACTTTTCACTTCAAGATTTTGTCTAGTCTTTGTGAGATCTCTGTGTGTGTGGGGAGAGGTGCTGTCCAACCTCCCCCAGATCTTTACACGATGTATACTACTTCGGTTGTAATCATTCAACACACGTTAATGACATAAAACTTCCGTCTCATTCTGTTTTCAACCTAGAAACGATCCGAATATGCTTTTTCATCCTGTTCTACTTCGTACTCAGTTCGTTTCTAGTTTTCACTTCGTATCCACTTCGTAGCTTATTAAGTTCGTGTAGTTCAATTCCACTTCGTGTTTAGTACGTGTAAATCAGTTTCACTTTGCATTCAGTTCGTGTAAACAAAATTCAAGATTTCTCAAAATGTCTAATTTCTAAGCATTTGCGTCTATTCAAACATCGATGCAAGCGTTGCTCAACTATGAAAACGAAATTGGGACGATAATGCTTTGCTTTAGCCAAAGGTTTGTTATCTCCAAAGTAAGTATAAGAGTTTAGCCAAGCATGACTTTAATGCTTTGCTTTAGAGAAAGAGAAGATTTCATAGACAAAAGCTTACAAATCCTTACTTAAGTTAAAGTTCTTATAAACTTGATTACAAGACTCGAAAATACCAAATGACTCAGTACAAGGGGAGAAAGGAAAGAATTGGGCAATTTGCAAATGAGGAGGAGGCCGGCTTTTATAGGCAGATCATGGAGTTTGGCACGGCTCGTGCCTAGTTTGGCACGGAGCGTGCTGTGTTAGGGAGATCATCCAGAATCGGTTTCTGACATCACACGGGCCGTGCCATGTCAGATGGACAGTTCCACGGGATGTGCTAAGTCAGGGGCACGGGGCGTGTAAATTATACACGTGTCAGAGAATCTTCGGGCATTGGCACGGGGCGTGCTTAGTTGAGCACGGGGCGTGCTAAAACCCTGCAAATCTCAGAACTTCATATTGTTTTTTTTATCATTATCTGTTCCTTTTGTGATTTTTTCCCTTTTAAACCTGAAAAACTAAAAAGAAAACAAAACATACTTGTTTTGATGTTAGCAGATCAGATTTTAGCCATTTTGTGAGAGATATTTGGTCTAAAAATATGTATAATTTGATGTTCATCAAATATCCCCACACTTAAAAGTTTGCTTGTCCTCAAGCAAAACTTTGTACGGAATAAACCTGATAATTCCAAAGATTCCATCTGCTTGTGCCCTATAGGATATATTCAACATAAAAGCACTCCTCCGTCATTTTTGACATCTTATTCCACTAATTCCTTTTCATTTTCTTTATTGAAATACAAAAATCTTATGGCAAATTTACTGAAATTTATTTTTATCCAAACTTGTTAGCCACACAAATATTCACTCAACTCTTAGGGATTGTATTTGATTATTTAGGTGAACACTCATACCTGGGTGAAGACGAACAGATAGCATAGGCTTGACATGTGACTGAACCTCCACAGATCTCATTGGAATCCACGTAAGTATCATGAGGTCTTTAAAGGGTAGGTTTGGGGTAGGGTTTGGATAGGTATATTTGAAAAGGGGTTAAAAGGTGTAAACGAGCGGTCTTTCAAAAAAAATTCGGTTTTTGTGACTGACTTTTCCAAAAGAATATACTACACTTTTAGAGATCTTTGCTTTTTTGAGACAAAAACTTATAGCATTTGAATGTAAATCCAGGACCCATGGATCTACATTATAGCCTTATTTGATCCTGAAAAAGTCACGGAGTTGAATTCTTTTTTTATAAAAGCACCGCTTTTTACGAAAAATAAATAAGAAATAATAGGGGTAGGTTATTTTGCATAAAGGAGTGATTTTTTCAAAATAAAAGGGTTTAGAAACGAAAGGCTTAGGCTCAAAGGGGTTAACTAGGGGGGATTTTATGGAGTGAAGGAAAAGGGGTTAAGAAACAGATGGTGGGAAAATCCTAGGTGCCTCAGTCATTTAGAAGTGTTCCCAATTTTGTCCATCTCGGGACGTATCCACATGTCAAGTTCTACCTCTGTCGGATCACCATGTTTTTCTCTCATATTTAGGGAAAAGAGCATGTATATAGGTGATCATACTATATTTGGGCTCAAATTCTCACTAAACACGGGGAAAGGGATAAAATAAGTTTTTATAAAAAATAAATTGGTTCATTTTGCCATAAAAAATATTTCAATTTATTTTTGAAAATTTGTTTATAATTCAATGGAATTTGAAATCTTTATAATTAGGAGGAAAACTATTATGCGTATCGTTCCGTTTAAGACGACAAAATTTTGAAAAATCGGGGGATATCAAGGCTTATTTGAAAAAGTTTTGTGTAAGGCTTGATATCAGACAGAGCAATTGTTTAAGTTCCCAAAAACTTTACCCATTATTTTTCCATTTTCCACACTTAAAATGTACATTGTCCTCAATGTATTCGTACGTTAGTAAATTAGGGACAATGATAATAAAAAATAGTTTGGTTTTGGTAAAATTTGGGCAACACTTCCATTGTTTTCAGACTTTTTTGTCTCGTGGAATGGTTACCACGCCTAGTGTCGTGACCTCCCGGTACGAATCAGACTACAAAACCTGTATCACAAATGCTCAAAACACAAATATTAAACTAAAAAGATAGAGAGATAACTAAGCTAAATTAAACATAAACTAAATACTAACCATAGTCAAATCAAGATGATACATGTTTTTAGACTTACATTTAGTCAAGATCATATCAAATGTAATTAACATGCCAAAATAATCCCAATATCTGGGATGCATCAAGATCAGTTTTCAAACAAACATCATACACCAAACACAGACAAACTACTTTATTCAATTCCTACTTCTTCTACTTGCTTCTTTCCAGTTTCTTAAACGAGAGCCTCCCTCTAGTGATCAGCCTGGATGTGTGGGCGCTGGGGAATGTCGCCATTGTAGTCCAGTTTGATGATAAAGTCATCAACAACACCATCAACCACAGGGACACTGACAAACATGCCGTCATCCAGGATATGGGACTAGAAGTTGACATCTTGTAGAGGCTAGATTATGAGGCTTGTAATATTAAATTAGTTGGGATGGGCTTAGAGGGTTTAATTAGATTAGTAGACTAGTTTACTATTAGATATGGGCTTGGGCTTGGGTTTAAGATCTATAAGGGCCCAATTGTAAACCCATTGGGGTGCCTATATAAACCCTAATGGTTCTCCTCATTGAGGTTGCTGATTACGATTTTGGGAGCAGCCACAAGGTGTTTACGATCGCAAACCCGAGAGAAGTTAGTTTACGATTACGATTTGTACCCGACAAGTTCATCTTTTGTGCAAGATCATGTTTTTATCGTTTATATTAATCGTTTCCTTCGTATTCTTCTCATCTCTTATCTTGAATCACTAATCTAAACAGATTCCGCACGTTTAGATTAGATAATATCGTGAACGATTGTTGTTTAGGGACCAACAATTGGTATCAGAGCTAAGAATCATCTGATTCGAGGTTCCACAATATTAGATTCGAGTGTTTGGGCTGGAAAAAGTGGAAGCTTTCTGAGTTTTCTGGGCTGTTCTTGGTGTTTACGAGATCTGCAGGTGTTTACGATCGGTGTTCTTCATTAGTTTTGTGTTTACGACCTGGAAATTGGAGTTTACGACTTCAAGACTCAATCTTTGGATGTTTACGATTGAGAAAATGGAGTTTACGAGTTCAAGATCGAATTTTTAGGTGTTTACGACCTCGTTTCCGATTTTGAGGCGTTTACGACTGAGTTTACGATCAGAATCGTGTTCACGACTTTGCTTACGACCCGGAGTAGTTCACGACTGAGATTACGATAGGAATCGTGTTCTCGATTGGGTTTACGACTCGGGGTGTTTACGATCACTGTTTACGATCGAAATCTAGTTTACGACCAGAAGTTGTGTTTACGATCGGAAACAGGGTTTACGATCGGA
This sequence comes from Deinandra increscens subsp. villosa, assembly GCA_039602395.1. Lineage (NCBI taxonomy): Eukaryota > Viridiplantae > Streptophyta > Magnoliopsida > Asterales > Asteraceae > Deinandra > Deinandra increscens. The sequence goes on along the minus strand of JBCNJP010000010.1, from coordinate 95,768,586 downwards.
AACTAGTTTGCGGCAAAAAGTCACTATTTCACACTTTCACGGAAACGTACATAACTTTTGACTCGTTTGGAGTTAGAAGCTCAAATTTTAACACGACGTTCGTGATAACGAGCCCCATAATTATCCCCGACTAACGTCCAGGGCCTCCATTTTCGCGTTTTAAGTTTTTAACACTATTCCTTGAATAGTACTTTTGCCGATTTTGCCGATTTCACCAGATTTTCAGAAGCTGCATATCTAAAGAAAGAAAATGAGTTCAGTGGTTGAAGAAAAGAATATGGTTGAGAACAAGGATGATTTCGCAGCTGAAGTTGACAAAACTAAGAGATGCCCCTATCTTACTTGTGCTCGATTAATTCCTGGCTTAAGACAACTCTGGGAAAATGCTGAAATCGAACTTTTTGATATGCAATGTTCTAGGAGTTCATTGAAAGGTAGGTGGGAAAAGAGTGAAGAGAAGGTAAAAGCCCAAAAAATTGACATTGAGAAATATCAAAAGCTAGCAACGGAGAAGACTATTTTATATGATCGGGCTAGGATTGAGATATCTGAGCTGACACAGAAATTAACTGAACTGCAGCAAAAGTGCGATGAGCTCCAGGTCAAGTATGATTGCAATCAGGAAAGAAATCGGCGAATGCTCGATGCAGGAAAGGCTTTGTCACATGCTGTTGTGACCGGTCAAGTTGGGAAAGAAACATCTGGATTTGGGTCAGAGAAAACTGATAGGTCCTTGGCTGCAAACAACATTATTCCTCCACCAGTTCCTAGAGACATTATAGGAACACTTCTTAGTGAGGATCAAGTTGAACGAACCAAGTCTGATTATAAAGAAGTTGCTCCTCCTATTGATAGTGTCTTGGTTGGAACTACACCATCGACTCAAGAAGAAATTGATAATGAGGCAAACATGACTTAAGGTGAAGGGAGAGTAGAGGATATATCAGACAATGATTCTGAGTGCCAGAAATACAACAAGTGTCATAACTCTAAGTCTGATGATGCTGGGATAGAGTTGAAACCATACCCTAATATTGAACCCTCATACTTCAAAGTAATTGACAAAATCAAAAGGGAAAAGGTGATCTTGACGACATAGCCTGAGGGGATGATATTTCTGACTTCTGGTTCAATGTTCGACCAAGAACCAGATATTGGATATGACTTACCATCCTTCTCCTCCAAGTTCAAGGGAATAACTGATGGAGTAATAAGTAAATCTGAAGTTGAGAGGCCAAAGATCACCATCAAGCATCCGAGTATGAAACCAACAGCTGGATGAAGAATGAAAAACTCAAGGGAGTAGCTGTGTCTCCCATTTCTTCAGTTGGATCATGCAGTTGCCATTGTAATTGCAAGAATGGTGCTTCAACGTCAAAGAATCAAGGAAGCACAAAGACAGTAAAGACAGTTCAACACAGGCTTTGAGGAACCAGCAGAAAGTCAAATCTGAAGCTACAGACAAAGCAAAGAAGCAGACACAAGGCAAACCTGCTCCATATCAGCCACCAAAGACAAATGGGTACACGTCTGACTTCTATCTCAAAGGGGATGTTCTTACAAGAAGTATCTTTTATTGATTCCTCAGGTGTACCCAGAAAAATAATGGCCTGGGTACCATTGGCTAACTAATGTCTCACTATATGCAGGAACAGTCAAGGAGGATTATCATTAACATTTTTTATTAATTTGTTTGTTGATAAGTGATTGTTCCAGGCACAGTTTAGTAGACGTATCTTCATCTCATGACAAGCAATTTTTTATGGAGGATATGTTTCCTTGAGAGGTAAAAGGTCAAATTCAGCATGAAAGGTACTGTTCTTAACTTGGTTGTTTGTTTGATGAAGCGGTAAAGGGTGTTTTTGTCAAACCAAATTCCTTAAAATTTTCAGTTGTTGCTTGGTTGTACAATTTTTTTAAAAAAAAGCAATGAGGTATGTATGCTATAAAACCCATTTTTCCATACTTTGAAGGTTAGCTTGGCCAGATGTGTGTGAAGTTATTTCCTCTACTTAGGTGTTCGTGTTTAAAAAAAATGATGTTCATAAAAGTTGTGACATTAAAAATCAAAAATAAAGGGGAAGAAATGTAAAGATGAAGAAAAAGTTGACCCCTAAAAAATAGTGTGCTTTTCAATTTTTAATAGTTTGTTTGGGTCTGTTTCTAAGAAAGCTAAGGGAAGTGAAATATGTTCGGATTGGAGATGACTGACACGTGTAAAGCGGGAGTGAAAAGCAAGCTCCACGGTGATAAGCTCGGTAGGCTTGACCTAATCTTATGACCACCAATGTAAGTGCAATGAAATTAAAATATATATATGTTTACTTTCCCATCTCAGTTTGCATGGTTTAAAAAACTGAGTCCCAACAAAAACGGGTTGAGAGTGGTAATTATACCTAGTATTCACTCTCTCACACGCCATGTTTCTGCTGTTATGACTACACCACATAATGAAAAGAAAAGAAAAATGAAAAAGAAATGAAAAAGAAAAGAAAAAGAAAAGAAAATAAAATAATCATTCAGTTTGGTCTTCTTTGCGTGCTTATGCGGCAGACCTGATCACCGACTGATGATTAATGAAATAAGTGGTAGTCATAACGGTGTTGCATGGTTCCTCAAGTTGGGGGTTAATGAATCCTCAATAAACTCTGAGGTTGGGTAGGTTTTGCTATGTACAATTGGGTGTGGGGACGATTAAACATGCTTGTAATTAGTAATCTATTTAGCATGATGCATTTGGTTGGGTTCAAACGGGTTTGAGTTTAAAGCGGACAAACATATCGACAATCACCTGGACTAGTCGAGTAACTGAAGCTGAAAAGGGTTCCCTCAGTCAGATTCATACGGTTTGATCCCTTGTAAACTTTCTCATGTTTGATATTGGTAAGTATTTGTTTATTTTTATCTTTCGTGTGTGAGTCTTTAAGTTCTTTTTGGTTGTGTTTACGTCTTGGCCATGTTAATATGAGAAGTCAAAATTGTTTTCATGGGTTTTGATGCATGACAGTATGGCCCCTGCAGATCTTGCCAAATGTTTAGGGGAAGTAGAGGAGATAATAAGTATTATCCGAAGGGAACTCGAGGATGATACTTATTATTTTAATGAAAAGACTTCCTTAATACATAGTATCTGAAGGGAACTCGAAGATAATATGTATTATCTCAGGGGAAGTCCTTAGCTGAGGGGAAGTAATCAGCTAAGGGGAAGTCTTTGAGAGAGGATAATAAGTATTAGCCGAAGGGAACTCGAGGATGATACTTATTATCTAATGAAAAGACTTCTATAATACATAGTATCTGAAGGGAACTCGAAGATAATATGTATTATCTCAGGGGAAGTCCTCAGCTGAAGGGAAGTTATGTAACCCTTGTGCCTAAACCATGATTCGAGCTGGAAATGTTAAATGGAAAAATATTCAAAATTCCTGGAACACAATTTGAGGCGGTACGCCTAGGATTGGAAAATCCCAGGCGGTACGCAACCCGTTTGATAAACGGGTCAGGTTGCGGCACCCATCGGATCCCCGAATACCCGAATCTCAAAATCTGGGCGGTACGCCCCAAATATTATATTTTGGGGCGGTACGCGTCGATTCCAGTTCGTTAAAAACTAGGATTTTGGCCTTTATAACCATTATGCACTTGTGATTCTCTGCACATATCCGGCCAGAACTCTTTCATTGCTGTCCTAGAGCCCTGTTTCCATCATATTCCAGCCTTAGGAGCTTTGTGGAGGGATTAATCATCAAAGGTAAGCTTCTTAATCACCATTTACACATCAAGGCTATATTAACTTGATGAAACCCTCACACATTGCTTGAACTCTCATCAAATCAGTGTTATTGGCTCATTTTGGTGGCGGCTAAGGAGTATGGAAGCTAAATTCAAGGATAATTAAGGTAATGATATCTTGATTTTGCATAAGAATGTTATTTAGGATTCTTTGTGATCATACTCTCATATTATGATCATGGATCATACATGCAGCCTCAAAGGAGAGTTGGATTGGAGAGCTAAGGGAGCAAGGGATTCAGAGAGATCAATTGTACAAGAATTCTTTCACAAGGTACAACCCTTTTATGCATGCATGTTGATTTTTCTATAATTAGAAACTTTATAAGTAAAGTCACATGAATCCAGAAATGATCAGTGCTTCTAATGAGGAAATGGGTCACCTAAACACAAGAAATCTGTCCGTAATAACATTCGTATGAAACGGGGGTCGAGTTGATGAAACCTACCATAAATGAAAAGCTCGGGAATTGGGATTATGCTTTGATTAAAAATATGGACCACAAACAAACTACTGAACAACCCCAAAATGGTATATAAATGATTTAGCAAACATTCTGGCCCCAAAACGTTAATGTGTAAAAATGGCACTAAAAGACAAAATAGTCGGGCCAGATTGGGGCGTACCGCCCAAGTTGGGTGCATGCAGAGCGGTACGCCCTGAAAATAAAGGACAGTAATCAGATTATCAGATTACCGCATACCGCCGAAAAATAGATTTATCAACGCGGTACGCCCGAATTTGAAATCAGTAACTCAGGTTACCGTTTGACGCGTACCGCCTAGGAATGTCATATTCCAAGCGGTACGCCTCTGAAGGAAAATGACAGAATAATTGTCCTGATTTCAAATTAACTAAAAACTTAGCTGGTTAATCTGGAGACTGTATTCCTTAGTACTTTGAACATGAGATTGTTAATGGACACGTTAGCATTGTATATAACAAGAATATACATGATAATTTTGATAGGTTGCTAGATACCGAAGATAGGATATTCTAGTGAATCTTGGATCGCAGTCTATATAGAACTCCGTTTCTGACTTCATTGTAGTGAGTCCTCCGACTTCCTTCATTAGTTAACTGTTTGAGATCACATTTCTGTTCTGATGTATTTGTTATATCTGTTATGTTTATATTTTCGAACACTGTGAGTCAGAATGCCCTGTGTGTCATTAGAGACTTTCTGGTCATTAAGGTTGAGACTACTAGACATATAAGGGATTACAGCGGCCGATATAGTTGAACGATCCATATTCATCCGGATCCCTAGTATTAAGTTACTAGGGGGAATATGTACTTATATGTTGAACTTAAAAACTACTCGTAGAGGGCGTACGACTACGCGCAACGTGCCCGTAGAGTATCTGAGTGTTGACCTTGGGTACGGCATGATAAATTCATAATCTGCATGTGTTTGAAAACTTTAATGTGACGATGGTAGTTACGACTCACTAACAACGTACGTTGTTGACTCTGTGATTGACTTATGTTGCAGGTAAGCAAGTGTAGGTGTACGTGGACCTAATCTGAACTTGGAATATTCTGATGGTTGTTGTCACTATGGATAGGGTTCTGTATAATAAACGAATGATGTTTGTTTCTGAAGACCTGTTATGACTATGTTTCCCTTGTAATAATGTATCTCTTGTTTGTTCAGTCCTGGGTTATATCTGGTGGCTATCGATTCTATTAGGTCGGCTAAGAGGTGCTCTGTGCATCCTCAGTCAGAGTCGGCCTAGGGATTCACTGTGAGGACTGGATGTCCGTTTTGTATGCTTGTGTGTTTGTTATTTAGTTGGTGCCTCGGGAACTGATACGGACAGCCGGTCCCACACCCTCCCCCGCACCTGGAAGGGGGCGTGACAGGTTGGTATCAGAGCCAAAGATTCCAGCAAATTAGGAGTTCTTAGAGCCCCTAAGCTTGAACCTAGTTGGACCTCTAAGTTATTGCATGAACCAAATTTGTGATCTAGGCTGAAAATTTGTATGTTAAAAAGTAATCGAGGTTTAGTGTAAGGTCGGTAGAAGTTACAGCCTTGCAAACTGCCATTCCTACCCACAGGTACACTAAGACTCGGTGAACTCTAACAGACACATGGATACTAATGGTCTTCCGTGATAAGTATTAACCTAAGTTGAAATTGGTATATTAGATTACTCTTAGCATGATGTAAGGTCGGTAGCAATTGCAGAAAGTGCACGCTGTCATTGTTACCCACAGGTACATCATGATATGACGAGTCTAATAGACACGTGGATACCGATGGTTATTTTATGTGTACACTAGTGCGTTCAAGGATGAATATTAGTAGAAATTAAGTGAAGAAAATCTAGGAGTGCATGGAAAATGTGTGTATATATATATATTATTGTAAGTTAAAACTTCATTCACAAGTACCTCTGTGAAAGATGTGGAACTTTGCAAAATCTTCAAAATCAGGTAGCAGGAACAGTAGGAGTAGCAAGGGTAGCAAGAGCAAGAAAGAGGAAGGCGGCCCAAGTCAACCCGTACCACCCATGAGCCCTGACCTTTCAGGGTATTTTACAGCGCCTACTCAAAAGAAGATTCCATCGCCTGCAGCATCGACTACGGACGTACCGAAGCCTCCTAAGAAAAGAAGTACTAAACCCAGAATGTCGGTGCCCCCAAGTCATACCATTCACATTGCACCTTCGGAATGGAATGCTCGCGATGTAGGGACAGACCAAGAAGACCCTGAGGAGGAGCCTGAAGAAGTTGGTGACGAGACCATTCCCGTACAACAGGTAGTAATTGCAGTATCAGCAGGTCACACAGTAAGCTATCACTCAGAACATCACTCCCAGCATGTGTATGCTTCCCCAGTTTATGCAGCAGATATTGAAGAAGGACTCGAGGAATCGGTTCCTATGCAACATGATCCCATTGCAACTTTTCCTCAAATGGGGAATCTTGTGGATGTTCCAATGCAGGATCCCATCGCAGCTTTGACAAATGATGTTAGAGACCCGTATGTAGCTGCAATGATGCAGGGCCAGAGCAGTCAACCCGTGTCTGAACGCTACAGTTTTCCCCAGTTACTAAGGTCTAACAGTCAACCACCATCTGCATATCAGCAGCCACCTGCCTACCATTAGAATTCTTCAGCAGCCACCTGGATTCCAGCAGCAATCCATCTATCAGCAACCTATCATGTATCCAACTCCTGTTCACGAACCCTATGCCACGGGTATGCCATACTATCCACCTCAGCCGTCGTTTTATCCGCCACAACCATATCAGTACTCGACTTCCCCACCTATGCAGCAGTCATACATGCCATTTTCGTCTTCTGCATACCCATATGTTCCGTACGGATCATATCAGGATCTGCCAAGATCATCTTTTTCAGGACCAGGCCCAGTTTTCGCCCATCCCCATATGCAGATCATTCAGGACTTAACTCTCCGGTAATCGATGCTCTTAGGGAAGAAAACAAAGCTTTAGCAAAAAGGTTAGATAAGCCGTTGAAGAAGGAAAAGAAAATGGCAGAAGAAGCTAAGAAGGTGTCATCCCACATCAAACATCTGACATCGTTTGGAAGACGCAAGGATTAGAAGCATGGAGACTAGTGTGAACTATGATGGCAGAAATCTCGTGTGGTGTGTCTAATAAATTATTATGTTATCTATTGTGTGTTATTTCGTAACTTTGTTTGAGTGTGGTTTGAGTGTGTGCTTTGTTTTGTAAAGCGGTTGAGCCGCTAAGACGTTTGTGTATTGTGATAGAATAAATGTTTGTTTGTTGTTATCAATAACATTTGAGTATTATAGTAATGTTAAGTCAGGATACATAATGATTATTAGTAGGTTTGGTTCATTAGACCACCCCTAAGGACTCGTGCGTATGTGATTTCACTCTGATCATAGTCATAACATGGTAAAATATGTCGGTAGCCACAAGATGGTGATCCGGAAAGCCCAAAAATAGTGCAACAACTCTGTTATAAACACGTTGCTTATGACATTAGAATGTGCAAAGGAATATAAACTCTTATTACAAATACCTGTCAACTAAGTCAAATGTATGTTAATCTGTTAATCTGGTATTGCTTTCAGCAAAATGTCGAAAGCAGAGACGAGCAAAACTCGTCAAGATGACTGCAATGAAGAAGATGATCATGATGATCACTCTGTTCACAGTAAGGAAAAAGAACCACTTACGTCTGAACAACTAAGACAAAGAGAACAGGAAGAAAGACTCCAAGAGCTTATAGCTCAGGGAATTTCAAAGGCGTTGCCTTCGTTAGTCGCTAAGGAGAAAAGGCAAGGAAAGACGCGTGTTGGTTCGGAGAGATCCAACGAATCACCAAGAAATAAAACTGCAATTTCTAGATCCAAGGAGTCTGCGAGATCTCGATCACAAATAGCTGAGTCTAGGACTGACTCGTCAGCTCACAGTAGGAACAAAACCCGTCGGAATCGCAGTCCTGATTATGAAAGTCGTCCGAAATGCTCCAGAAAAAGATCTAGGAGTAAAGAACATAAGTCAGAGAATGAGGTGAAGAGAGGATGTTCTTACAAGACATACATGGCTTGTAAACCCAGTGTATTCAGAGGAGATAAGGGGGCTACTGATGCCCTGAACTGGTTGGAAGAAACTGAAGCAGCCTTGGATATTAGTGATTGTGCTACTAAGGATATGGTGAAGTTTGCATCCCAATCCTTCAAGGGAGCGGCGTTGAACTGGTGGAAGGTAGAGTTAATCCGACTTGGGAAGAAGAATGCTTATCGCATGAGTTGGAGAGCTTTTCGCGCACTGGTCATGGAAAATTCATTCGAGAAAATGAAGCAGAGAGACTAGAGAATGAATTTATTAATCTGAGAATGAATGGAACTGATTACATGACTTACATCAATAAATTTAATGAGTTGTTGAATTTGGTACCCCACATGGCAGAATCAGAGACTTGCAAGATCAGGAGGTTTGTATGGGGGTTAAGCCCTGAAATAAGGGCAGACGTGAGATCTGTACGTCCTAATACCTTGGCATCTGCTATAAGCTTGACGGGTACCTTGGCCGATGAATGGATCAGAACAGTGGGAATTAAAGTGGATACTTCTGGGAACAAGAGAAAGTTCAGTGACAAAGGGCGGGATAATAGGAGAAGTAAATATGGAAGAAACGACCAAGGAAGGAGAAATGATGATAGGGATTTCAAGAGGTCACAGGCAGAAAATTGGAAAAATTGTGGAAAGGCGGGGCACACGCATCAGCAATGCAGATCGCCGGTAGTCTGCTTCTATTGTAAATAAAAAGGACATAGATGCTTGGAGTGTCCGTAAAGGAATAATGGAAGAGATGAAAAGAACAAAGGAGCCGGAACTCCAAAAGGTAAACCCCGACTCTATATCATGACAGCCGAAGAGGCACGTGTGAATGACGACGTGATCTCTGGTATGTTTTCTGTTAATAATATGATTGTTAGCATTCTATTTGATTCTGGTGCTAATAGGAGTTTTATATCCTCTGCATGTGTGCCTAGACTAAAATGTACGCCACATAAGTTAGGTACTTAGATATACCCTATGTTGTAGAAACTGCTAATGGCCAAAAGATTAGTATCTCCAAAGTAATTAGAGATTGTCATTTAGAACATGAGAATACCACTTTCGATTTAGAACTCCTTCCCATGGATCTAAGTGAATTCAACATCGTGCTTGGAATGGACTGGCTCACGCGATATCAGGCAAAAATTCGTTGTGCCGAAAAAGTTTTGGAGTCAAAATCCACAGACGACAAGATTCACACAATCATTGGAGATAGGCAAACAAAATCAATGAGGATAATATCCAGATTGAAAGCGGGGAAGTGTATTCGCAAAGGAGATCAAGCTTATTTAGCAAATCTGGTTGAAGTGTCTCGAGAAAAGAAATTGGAAGAGGTACCTATAGTATCGGAATATCCGGATGGGTTTCCTGATGAACTACCTGGATTGCCCCCGAAACGACAAGTGAAATTCCAAATCAAGCTCGCACCTGGAACATCCCCGATAGCAAAAGCACCGTACTGACTCGCACCTTCAGAAATGCAAGAATTAAAGAGTCAACTTCAGGAAATTCTCGATAAAGGTTTCATTAGGCCCAGCTCTTCACCCTGGGGAGCACCGGTACTTTTTGTGAAAAAGAAGGATGGCACAATGCGGATGTGCATCGATTATCGTGACCTCAATCGTGTAACCATAAAAAATAAATACCCTTTGCCCAGAATTGATGACTTATTTGACCAATTGCAAGGGGCTAGTTATTTCTCAAAAAATATATTTGAGATCCGGATATCATCAAGTCAGAGTGCGTGAAGAAGATGTTCCGAGAACAACATTCAGAACAAGATATGGCCATTATGAATTTACATTTATGCCTTTTGGATTAACTAATGCGCCAGCAATATTAATGGATCTAATGAATCGGGTGTGCAAACCATACCTCGACAAGTTTGTAATTGTGTTTATTGAGGACATTTTGATTTACTCCCACACCCGAGAAGAGCATGGTGAACATTTAAGAAAGATATTAGAGTTGTTACGATCTGAGAAACTCTACGCAAAGTTTTCTAAGTGTGACTTTTAGCTAAGAGAAGTGCAATTTCTAGGTCACATCGTCAGCGAAGCCGAAATTCAAGTAGACCCAGCAAAAGTGGAAGCTATTGCTAAATGGGAGAAACCAAAGAGTCCTACTAAAATTCGACGTTTCTTAGGACTAGCTGGTTATTATCAAAGATTTATTCAGGATTTCTCAAAGGTAGCCACACCTCTGACTTCCCTTACCCAGAAAAATGTGAAATTTGACTGGAAACCTAAGCATACCAATGCTTTTGAGCTGCTTAAACAGAAACTAAGCTCTCCCCCTATACTTTCATTACCAGAGGGTACTGAAAACTTTGTGGTTTATTGTGATGCTTCTATCAATGGACTAGGATGTGTCTTGATGCAGAAAGATAAGGTAATCGCATACGCATCCAGACAACTCAAAAAGCATGAAAAGAACTACACCACTCACGACTTAGAATTAGGAGGAATAGTTTTTGCTCTTAAAATTTGGAGACACTACTTGTATGGAACAAAATTTGTGATATTCTCTGATCACAAAAGTTTACAACATTTGTTTAGTCAAAAAGAATTAAATATGCGACAAAGACGCTGGATGGAGGTGTTGAGCGATTACGATTGTGAAATCAAGTATCACCCAGGCAAGGCCAATGTAGTGGCAGATGCACTAAGTAGAAAGGAAAGAGTTAAACTACTGCGAGTCCGAGCCCTGAGATTAGACGTAAGCGTGGATTTATTAGTGAGATCATTGAAGCACAAAAGAAACAGATGGCTGACTCAAATATCGAACGGGATGAGATGATGACTGTCGTAAGAAAATTAACAAAGGAAGCAGATGGCATCCTCAGACTAGGCAAACGTATATGGGTGCCTAAAGAAGGAGGTTTACGTGATGTAATTCTTCGAGAAGCTCACAAGTCTAAATATATGCTTCATCCAGGAGGTGACAAAATGTATCAGAATTTGAGGGCTAATTATTGGTGGCCAGGAATGAAAAAGGAAATTGCTGCCAATGTAGAAAAATGCCCAACTTGTTTACAAGTAAAGGCTGAACATCAGAAGCCTGCCGGATGTCTTCAGCAAATGGAACTTGCCGAGTGGAAGTGGAAAGAAATTACTATGGATTTCGTGACAAGGCTTCCAAAGACTAGAAGTGGAAACGATACCATTTGGGTAGTCGTGGACCGTTTGACAAAATCTGCTCACTTCTTACCAATGGCAGAAACTTATAATGGGAAGCAGCTGGCAAAGCTGTTTAGCTAGCAAAGTTGTTTGTAAACGAAATCATATCGAAGCATGGAGTGCCAAAGTCTATAATCTTTGATAGAGATAGTAGATTCACCTCTCATTTTTTGGCAAATATTTCAAGAAGCGATGGGAACCAAGTTAAAATTTAGCACAGCCTATCATCCCCAAACTGATGGGCAGAGTGAGAGAACGATTCGAATACTAGAAGATATGCTAAGATCTTGTGTTATAGAATTTGGCGGTAGTTGGGATGATCATCTCCCACTAGTCGAATTCTCATATTATAATAGCTACCATACCAGTATTCAAATGGCTCCGTTTGAAGCATTATATTGTAGAAAATGTCGAACACCGGTGTGTTGGTCTGAAGTGGGAGAAGGCCAACTTACAGGACCTGAGCTGATCATGGAAACTACTGAGAAGATTAGGGAAATCCGTAAGAGGCTTAAAACTGCTCAGGACCGACAAAACAACTATGCAGATCGACGTCGGAGACCGCTTGAGTTTGCAGAGGGAGACATGGTGATGTTGAAAATATCACCCTAGAAAGGTTTAATTCGATTTGGCAAAAGAGGAAAATTGAGTCCACGATATATCGGACCTTTCAAGATATTATCAAAAGTCGGAGAAGTGGCTTATTAGCTCGAATTACATGAGGATCTTAGCGGAGTTCACGACGTGTTTCATGTATCGAATCTACGGAAATGTATGGTAGATAAAGCTCTCGCGGTTCCGTTAAAGGAAATCAAAATTGATAAAAAGCTGAATTTCACAGAACAGCCCATTGAAATAGTGGAACGAATCACGAAGAAGTTACGCAAGAAGAGGATTCCAATGGTCAAAATCAAGTGGGATGCTAGATGCGGTCCCGAATATACGTGGGAATCCGAAGTAGATATGAGGAGAAAATACCCTCAATTATTTAACTATTGCCTAACGAATTCCGGGACGGAATTCCTTTAAGGGGGAGAGAATGTAACCCTTGTGCCTAAACCATGATCCGAGCTGGAAATGATAAATGGAAAAATATTCAAAATTCCTGGAACACAATTTGAGGTGGTACGCCTAGGATTGGGAAATCCTAGGCGGTACGCAACCTGTTTGATAAACGGGTCAGGTTGCAGCATCCATCGGATCCCCGCATACCCGAATCTCAAAATCCGGGCGGTACGCCCCAAATATTATATTTTGGGGCGGTACGCGTCGATTCCAGTTCGTTAAAAACTAGGATTTTGGCCTTTATAACCATTATGCACTTGTGATTCTCTGCACATATCCGGCAAGAACTCTTTCATTGATGTCCCAGAGCCCTGTTGCCATCATATTCCAGCCTTAAGAGCTTTGTGGAGGTATTAATCATCAAAGGTAAGCTTCTTAATCACCATTTACACATCAAGGCTATATTAACTTGATGAAACCTTCACATATTGCTTGAACTCTCATCAAATCAGTGTTATTGGCTCATTTTGGTGGCGGCTAAGGAGTATGGAAGCTAAATTCAAGGATAATCAAGGTAAGGATATCTTGATTTTTGCATAAGAATGTTATTTAGGATTCTTTGTGATCATACTCTCATATTATGATCATGGATCATACATGCAGCCCCAAATCTGTTCTAGAGAGTTGTATTGGAGAGCTAAGGGAGCAAAGGATTTAGAGAGATCGATTGTACAAGAATTCCTTCACAAGGTACAACCCTTTTATGCATGTTGATTTTTCTATAATTAGAAACTTTATAAGTAAAGATCACATGAATCCAGAAATGATCAGTGTTTCTAATGACGAAATGGGTCACCTAAACACAAGAAATCTGTCCCTAATAACATTTGTATGAAACGGGGGTCGAGTTGATGAAACCTACCATAAATGGAAAGCTCGGGAATTGGGATTATGCTTTGATTAAGAATATGGACCACAAACAAACTACTGAACAACCCCAAAATGGTATACAAATGATCTAGCAAACATTCTGGCCCCAAAACGTCAATGTGTAAAAATGGCACTAAAAGACAAAATAGTCGGGCCAGATTGGGGCGGTACGCCCAAGTTGGGTGCATGCAGAGCGGTACGCCCTGAAAATAAAGGACAGTAATCAGATTATCAGATTACAGTGTACCACCGAAAAATAGATTTATCAGCGCGGTACGCCCGAATTTGAAATCAGTAACTCAGGTTACCGTTTGACGCGTACTGCCTAGGAATGTCATATTCCAAGTGGTACGCCTCTGAAGGAAAATGACAGAATAATTGTCCTGATTTCAAATGAACTGAAAACTTAGCGGGTTAATCTGGAGACTGTATTCCTTAGTACTTTGAACATGAGATTGTTAATGGACACGTTAGCATCGTATATAACAAGAATATACATGATAATTTTGATAGGTTGCTAGATACCGAAGATAGGATATTCTAGTGAATCTTGGATCGCAGTCTATATTGAACTCCGTTTCTGACTTCATTGCAGTGAGTCCTCTGACTTCCTTCATTAGTTAACTGTTTGAGATCACATTTCTGTTCTGATGTATCTGTTATATCTGTTATGTTTATCTTGTCGAACACTGTGAGTCAGAATGCCCTGTGTGGGTCATTAGAGACTTTCTGGTCATTAAGGTTGAGACCACTAGACATATAAGGGATTATAGCGACCGATATAGTTGAAGGATCCATATTCACCCGGATCCTCTAGTATTAAGTTACTAGGGGGAATATGTACTTATATGTTGAACTTAAAAACTACTCGTAGAGGGCGTACGGCTACGCACAACGTGCCCGTAGAGTATCTGAGTGTTGACCTTGGGTGCGGCATGATAAATTCATAATCTGTATGTGTTTGAAAATTTTAATGTGATGATGATAGTTACGACTCACCAACAACGTATGTTGTTGACTCTGTGATTGACTTATGTTGCAGGTAAGCAAGTGTAGGTGTGGACCTAATCTGAACTTGGAATATGCTGATGGTTGTTGTCACTATGGATAAGGTTCTGTATAATAAATGAATGATGTTTGTTTCTGAATACCTCTTATAACTATGTTTCCCTTGTAATAATGTATCTCTTGTTTGTTCAGTCCTGGGTCATATCCGGTGGCTATCGATTCTATTAGGTCAGCTAAGAGGTGCTCTGTGCATCCTCAGTCAGAGTCGGCCTAGGGATTCACTGTGAGGACTGGATGTCCGTTTTGTATGCTTGTGTGTTTGTTATTTAGTTGGTGCCTAGGGAACTGATACGGACAGCCGGTCCCACACCCTCCCCCGCACCTGGCAGGGGGCGGCGGAGGAGGGTGTGACAAGTTATCAGCTACGGGGAAGTCTTTAGAGGTCTTGGATCAGGGGAAGTTTTATAGAAAACCCGTAATCTATATTAGGGTTTTTGGTTAAAATTATGTTAATTTGAATGAGCTGAACAGATGATAATTACCTTCTAACCCAAAGACCCGTCATCAAATGTCTGGTGGAGTATATTTTTTCAAATGTGTGTCAGACAGGTTGATGATAGAAAGATGTTGCTGATGCTGCTGCTGCTCAAAGTTAAAGAACCAACCGGACAAGACTTCCATCTGGAAAAGCAACTGTTCAGGGGAAGTTGTTGGTGTCTTTACAAGTTTTCAAAAGCTTCAAAAGAGCTTCAAAGAAGATGTTCACATGTTTAGGGGAAGCTGAAGATTTCAAGTCGATCTTTGATGATGAAAATGATGCGGAGAGCAGTTAGAGATCATGAAGATCCAAGATCAACAATCAAGTTCTCAAAAGTTAGGGGTTTTCAAAATTTTTACCCTCTAATTTTTGGAGATTCAAGACAGTTACCGAAGATTCAGCAAGAACCAGTTCTTTCAAGAAAAGCAAGTCAATGAGAATCCTCCATCTCATTAACTTGTTCATTTCAAGAAGTTTGAGCTAATGCTGATCAAGAGGAAGTCCCAAGTGCCCGTCATGAAACCCATTGAAGATTTCTGCGGAAAGAATCTTCATCAACATCTATGCCAGCCAGTCAAGAAGAAGAATTTCAAAGATTGAAGACATTTAATATCACAAGCCTAGGGGAAGATTGTAGAGGCTAGATTATGAGGCTTGTAATATTAAATTAGTTGGGATGGGCTTAGAGTGTTTAATTAGATTAGTAGACTAGTTTACTATTAGATATGGGCTTGGGCTTGGGTTTAAGATCCATAAGGGCCCAATTATAAACCCATTGGGGTGCCTTATAAACCCCAATGGTTCTCCTCATTGAGGTTGCTGATTACGATTTTGGGAGCAGCCACAAGGTGTTTACGATCGCAAACCCGAGAGAAGTTAGTTTACGATTATGATTTGTACCCGACAAGTTCATCTTGTGTGCAAGATCAGGTTTTTATCGTTTATATTAATCGTTTTCTTAGTATTCTTCTCATCTCTTATCTTGAATCACTAATCTAAACGGATTCTGCACGTTTAGAGTAGATATTATCGTGAACGATTGATTATTGTTTAGGGACCAACACATCTCTTGCCACCTCCTCCTCAGGCCATGGGGCGTCTGAGGGCACGAAGTTGGGTTCCAAGAAGGGCTTCAGCCTTTCGCTCGGGTTCGCCATGCACCCGGATAGGAACTCAAAGGCTATGGTCAAGAAGTTGACCCTGTCGTTCAGCTCGAGTTCTCTCTCGTAGGCTTCATCTAAGTTAGCCCTAAAAGTCATAACTTGATTCATCAAGGTTATGATTGTGGGAGGCGCACCTGACTAAACGTTGTTTTCGCCGAGCTTATTAATGACAACCATTTCTGAAAAAATGCAAAACTACAAGATTAATGTATGCATAGGGGAACGGCACGACCCGTACCTAGTTTAGCACGGGGTGTGTTGTTCTTCAGGCCATGAACTTTTGAGTTTTAAATTTTCAAAAAAGCTTTGTTTTCTCAACCCATTCCTGTTTTTGTTTTTAAAAATTGGATTTGTGCAAGTTTTGGTCACGATTTTGAGCAAAAACTTTGATTTAGGGAACTCAAAACAACCTTTGTGCGTTTTGTGACAAAATCATGCACTTGGGAGTTGAGATAACAAGAGAACTTGAATGAAAGAGCTGGAAGTGTGGCATGAATACCAAGAACTTTCTTGTGTTCATGCCTAAAAGAAGAATGTTTATGAAGATGGAATGTTGAATACAAAAGAAACTTACCTCAATGGGTGTGTGTGTGTGTGTTTTGACTTCAAAAGTAGAATGAAAGTTAAAGGTGAGGGTATGATGAGAATATGTAGCCAAAAGAATGCAGAAACTTCTGATATGCTGCATCTTTTCCGATGGCACAGGGCGTGCCTAAGTGTCGAACATCAGATGCCAGCCCGTGATTGCTGACGTGTGATTACGCAGTTTAGCACGGGGCGTGCTAAACTAAAAAACTGTGTTTTTCTTGAGTTTGACTTTTTTATTTATTTCCTAATCTACTAATAGGTGGCCTATATTTATTTTCGGGTCCTAGGCCGGACCCGTAGATACACTATGTGCATCACCTTCTAGAGGAAGGTTTTCTTCGTCATGGTCGAATATTCCTTCATAGAGTTTGAGACGGTGGCCTTTGACTTTAAATATAGACCCGTCTTTATCGCGTATGTCAACAACACCATAGGGATAAACACGCACCACCTAGTAAGGTCCAGTTCATCAGGATTTTAGCTTTCCAGGGAACAACCTTAGACGGGAGTTTTATAGCAGAACCTTATCTCCTTCTTGAATTCTTCTCAGCTTCTTTAGTCGCGAATCATGATACTTTTTGGTTCGGTCCTTATAGATGGTGGAGTTGGCCTAGGCTTGGCCGCGTAATTCCTTGAGCTCTGTTAA
Source organism: Deinandra increscens subsp. villosa (assembly GCA_039602395.1). Classification (NCBI taxonomy): domain Eukaryota; kingdom Viridiplantae; phylum Streptophyta; class Magnoliopsida; order Asterales; family Asteraceae; genus Deinandra; species Deinandra increscens. The sequence continues at coordinate 95,751,167 of JBCNJP010000010.1, read as the reverse complement.
TTGATCGAGTCGAGTTTAACCTGATTTTTGAAGGTCCATGTTTAGTGTGTGAAGGGCCCAATAAGCATTGTGTTCCAATTCAACAGGGAGATGGCAACCTTTTCCATACACCATTCTATAGGGGATAGTACCGGTCAGATTTTTGTAGGCTATTCGAAATGCCCAAAGTGCATCATCGAGCTTGTCAGACCAATCCTTTCGGTTATTACCGAACGCTTTCTGTAAGATTCGTATGATACCTTGGTTGGTTACCTCAGCTTGACCATTTGTCTGGGGATGGTAGGCTGTTGAAACCTTGTGGATTACTCCATACCGAGCGGGACTCTTTCCATTTGATAATTACGGAAGTGGATACCTCTGTCGCTTATTAAGGCTCTTGGAGTCCCGAATCTAGAGAATAACTTTTTGAGGAATTTGACAACTAGTCGGCTTTCATTAGTGGGTAAAGCTTCAGCTTCAACCCATTTTTAGACGTAGTTCATGGCCACAAGGATGTAGTTATTCCCTCTCGAAGTTGGGAATGATCCCATGAAGTCAAGTCCCCATACATCAAAGACTTCACAAACCTGGATGTAGTTCTGGGGCATCTTGTTGCGCGAGGAGATGTTCCCAGTCCTTTGACAAGCGTCACGGGTCTGTACCAGTTTGTGAGCGTCCTGATATATAGTTAGCCAGTAAAAGCTAGAATCGAGGACTTTCCTTGCGGTGGCGTTGGCTCTATGATGGCCGCCGCAAGGTCCAGCATGACAATGTTTAAGGATGATAGTGGTCTCGGTACCATAGACACATCGTCTGATAAGTTGGTCGGCGCATATCTTGAAGAGATATGGGTCTTCCCATATAAAATATTTAACATCAGCGAAGAATTTTCTCCGTTGTTGATGCGTTAACCCTCTAGGTATGAGGCCGCTTGTGAGATTGTGACACCCGAGAATTTCAAGGTTAACTTCCGTTAGACAAACCCGTTAGTTACGTTATAAGTGTTAACTTAGTAGCTAATGCATAACTAGGCCGAATACGTCCACGACCTTTGGTTGATCACCGAACCCGTCCATATGTGTTATGTGTTCATCATTGATTGTCCTTATGTGCAATGTAATTTAAATACATGACTTATTATTGAGAATAGCATGATTAATTGTAAATACTTGATTACGTGAAAATTGACCTGTTTTAGTAGCCAGCGAAACTAACGGGCGAAACTATAGTGTCGCCCGGTAGCCAGCTAAGACAATCCAATATCACGAGACCAGAGCTAGTTTCGCCTGGCCAGCGAAACTGCCAGCGAAACTGGCTCCTGATATAAATAAACTTAATAAACCCTAGTAGCCTCATTTGCTTAAACCACACAACAAACACACACACACTCTTTTCTCCTGGAGATTCTGGCCAGTCGAGGTTCACACCGAGTTGTCGAGATCTCAGCCCCAAACCATCACCTACCAAGCTAGGAGATCGAACCGTGAGTCCCAAAAACCTCCATTTTGTGTTTTATATGTGTTTTTCATAAAAAGCATGACCAAACCTTCATGATATTGCTTGATCTTTTGTAAATATGCTTTAGGATGCTAGATCTACCATAAAGTCAGAAACTTTACGTGTAAAAACAAACCATGATGATGATTTATGCAATTTTGGCCATTTTAGGGTTTAGAAGTGTTTTTAGAGATTTGATGATTAAAATGCATGTTAAACGTGTTAAAGCTGCTTGATTTATGTTGGTAAATGCCTATGTATGCTAGATAATGAATTGCATGTAAGATCAGAAGCTGTTAGGTTGATTTTTAGGCAAATCCGTATGTTTTTCGCGACCAGCGAAACTGTCTGTTCTCTGGGCGAAACTAAGTAGCGAAATTGTATCTCCTTCCAGCGACACTGACCAGCGAAACTATAGTGTCGCCGGGTAACCTGACCAGACCAGCTCGAGCGAAACTATCGAGCGAAATACCTGAACGAAAGTTCAAACCAGTTTCCCTGCGAAACTAGGCTAGCGAAACTGCGTCAGCAGTTTCGGGCGAAACTAGCCTAGCGAAACTGTGTCACCGGGCAATGCCTAGCGAAAGTGCTGCCCGTGCACCTAGCGAAACTGCCTAGCGAAACTATGCTAGCGAAACTAAGACTTGACCTAAAAACCAAACTTGTGAAATTTGCTTAAGTGTTATGCCATGACTTACATGATTATGCCATGATGAAACATGTTTAATATCTGATTTATATGAACCCTTGATTATGATCAACCATTGGTGTCGTGTGTCGGTATGTCGAGTCATAGTTGCAACGTGCTATGTTATGGGCCATAGTGACGTTAAGTAAAGATTAGACACGAAACTAATACTTAAGACCTAAACGTGTTCTAGGTCTTCGTTAAACAACAATATTTGGATCACTTGAAGTGTAGCAGTGCAACCAAAGGTGAGTGTCACTAACCCGCTTACCGTGAGTCCGTTTGGGCCACACCGAATAACTTAATGAAAAACAATGCTGATAAACTCTAGAGTGCTAGGCACCTACTGATGAACATGAGAACACGGGATGCTTGGCACCCACTTGATGAACTGAAGTGTTTTATGGGAAACACTTGTGAACTCTGAACAAACTATTTTTGAAACAAAACTGAAAAACGTTTTAATATGGCTAGTGTAGGTTAAAGTCTAAACCATATGATATCACATGTTTTCTAAGGATGCCTTATAACTTAAAAGTCCTCAACTAAAATTGTGCCATTAATTGTAAAGCGAGGGGATGTTGGGTAGATCTACTGGAGTTTGACAAACTCCGCCCCGTGGCACGGGAAGTGCACGGAGGAACAATATCAGTCTATTTGACCGTGGTCCCGAGAGGACACGGGGGAGGCAAAAACCGCGATGACGTAGGTCCGCACCGTACGGGATGGCTCGGCCCCCACAAAATAAGTCAGCTTTGGTACAAACTTCCTTAGAGCATGGAACAACGGATTAGCTACCCGCGATATCGGTTGAGTCCTTTAACTTTACGGAACTAGTACATACCCGATGACGTAGGTCACGGACAAACCATTTATAAACTGAGAATTAATTACGAGCATTGCTTTTCACAAATAAATATTTTGTAAGTACATCTTGACATGAATTATGATTATGAGACCGGGCCAATGCATGACAAGCCCACTGTGAACTCACCAACCGTTAGGTTGACACTTGCGTGGTTTAAACTTTTGCAGATCGCTAAGGAGTATCCACCGGAGGTTGGCATGGCACAGAAGATGTTTACTTTTATTTAAACTAAATTGGGAATTTAAAACAACATTTATGTAAAGCACGTGGTTAGTGCTAAGGACAATTATTTTTCCGCTGCGTATGTAATTTAAGACTTTGATTTATAACTTGCGTTTGAACTAACCCTGATTCGTTTAGTATTTGTAACTATGGTTGTGGATCCTGGTCTAGTCGTGCCCCTTAACGGTATAAACTCCGTTAGTGGTATTTTGGGGGTGCGACAGATTGGTATCAGAGCCATAAGTTGCAGAGAACTGGAATCATTTTTGAAAACGATTTGGAAACTGCAACTTGAAAACCTTGGCTACAAAACGAATAAACAAATTCCCAAAGACAAAATTTTTACGTGCCAACCTGGGATACTCGCTTTGCTGTGTAAGTAAAGGCTTAATACGTATATATATATATATATATAAATATATATGTATAGACCGTGTCTAAGTAGTCTAACGGAAGACCTTAGGAAATTTTCACACACGAATACGAAATGCGACCGCAAATACGCACACTACTCTGGGGAAAGCGACAACGAAACGATGCTACACGCTACGTCCAGATTTCTACTACGACGACTACGCCGACGGTGACTTTATGGGAAGCCGACCTTCGACGATAGCACTCACGACGTTCCTCGACGACGCCTCGATTTTGCACGAAAATTTTTCTGGACTAATAGCGGGATAACGGGAACTGGCTAATATACATATTATGGGATATGTATAAAATATAACTGTGACTGAACACTGGCTACTTTAACTGTTCAGCAAGATGTCTGGAAGAGGAAACGGAAGAGGCGGCATAAACATGACGCCTGCACAGCTGCAAGCAATGATTACTGAACATGTGCAAGCCGCGGTGGCAGCCGTCCAAGCTGCATATGCCGCACAGGGTAACTATTATGCGGTTAAGGCACAAAGCAATTATATCATGACCTGTTTAATTTTAAAATCCGAACTATTTATGCATCAGGAAACCAGCACCACTGTACGTTCAAGTCCTTCATGGACTGTAAGCCGATGACATTTTCCGGCGAAGAAGGAGCTGTAGGACTCCTTAGGTGGATTGAGAAGTCCGAAAAGGTTTTCTCCATGTGTAACTGCCCGGCTGAAAGCAAGGTGAAGTTTGCTACCGGTACCTTCGAAGGAGCCGCACTCTCCTGGTGGAACGCTAAATTCAGATGGTTGGGCTAGACGCGGCTAATAACGTGCAGTGGGCAGCATTTAAGGAGCTGATCATGGAAGAATACTGTCCACGTGACCAAGTCAAGAAGCTTGAGGGTGAATTCCTGAATTTGAAGATGTCTGGGTCTGAAATCGAACAGTACACTGCACGATATCATGAATATGAGGTCCTATGCCCCTCGATGGTCGATGCTGAGTTCAAACGCATTGAGCGTTATCTGGAAGGCCTCGCGCCTCAAATCAAAGGATTGGTGACTGCCAGCAACCCTGCGACCGTACAGCAAGCCATTCGTTTGGCTCACAAACTCACTGATCAAGAGGTCGAGAAAGGTACTCTACCTGCGAAAGCCACCGAGAAGACTGCCTTGAGTGGCAAAAGAAAGGCTGATGATGAAGCTCCTGAAAACTCGATGAATGTTCAGAGTGTTGGAAACAGCACTGGGAGGTCTTATAACTCCCAAGGTCAAAGCAAGAGGTCCGGGAATAACAGTGGCAACTACCGCCAGGGCGGAAATGGTCAGAGCAACTACAAGGGTAACCTGCCCTTGTGCAACAGGTGTGGAAAGCATCATGCTGGCAATTGTAGGAAGAATATGAGCTGCGAAAGGTGTGGCAAGGGGGGCCACGAAGCAAAAGACTGTTGGGCAACTTTGCCCGCGCAACAAAACCGCCCCAGAAGAAACAACAACTATGGGAACAATCGGGGCAATGGAAACAATGGTCAGAACCGCAACAATGAAGCTCCCAGGGGAAACGGTAACGGGAATTGTTATGAATGTGGTGCTCCAGGCCACATTAAAAGAGACTGCCCTCAGCTAAGAAGACAAGGTAATGGCAATCAGGGAAATAACGGTGGGAATGGTAACGGCGGAGGTAATGGTAATGGGAATGGCAATGGTAATGGTGGAAACGGAAATGGTGGAAATGGTAGAGGTCGAGCTTTCGTCATGGGCCAGGGTGAAGCTCGCAATGACGCCAACGTGATTAATGGTAAATTTATTCTGAACGGTTTCTTTGCTACTGTTTTATTTGATTCTGGTGCTGAGAAAAGTTTTATTTCCACTAAATTTTCTAAATTGATTAACGCTAAACCGATCGACTTAGATGCTAAATATGTGGTAGAACTAGCAAATGGTAAACTTCATGATACGACCCAGATAGTTAAGGATTGTAAGCTAGAACTAGCCGGCCATACCCTAGGAATTGACCTTATGCCTTTCCCGATTGGTAGTTTCGACGTCATAGTAGGAATGGATTGGTTATCCGAAAACCGAGCTGAAATTTTATGTAAGGAAAAAGTGGTTCGTATTCCACTCGAAGACGGCAAAGTGTTAACGGTCCAAGGAGAAAAAGGCGGAACAGTCACCGGCATTATTTCATTCCTTAAAGCTCATAAATGCCTCCGTAAGGGTCACTTCGCGATTCTTGCGAACGTCACTGACACGACACATCCCGAGCGCAAAATTGATGATTACCCGATAGTTCGCGACTTCCGAGATGTATTTCCTGAAGATCTGCCTGGTCTGCCTCCTTTTCGACAAGTTGAGTTTGGGATTGATTTAGCTCCAGGTGCCGCTCCGGTCGCACGCGCACTTTACCGATTGGCTGTAAGTGAACTCAACGAACTCTCCTCACAACTGCAAGAGCTACTCGACAAGGGGTTTATTCGTCCAAGTTCGTCTCCATGGGGAGCTCCGGTACTGTTTGTTAAGAAGAAGGATGGAACGTTCCGCATGTGCATTGACTACCGAGAGCTTAACAAAGTTACGATCAAGAATCGGTATCCACTTCCTCGAATCGACGATCTCTTCGATCAACTGCAGGGTTCAAGCTACTACTCAAAGATCGATCTACGGTCTGGTTATCACCAACTTCGTGTTCGTGAAGAGGATGTTCCTAAGACTGCTTTTAGAACTCGGTACGGACACTACGAGTTCCTGGTTATGCCGTTTGGGCTAACCAATGCACCTGCTGTGTTTATGGACCTGATGAATCGAGTGTGCAAGCCGTACCTCGATAAGTTTGTGATAGTCTTCATCGACGATATTTTGATCTACTCCAAGTCAAAGGAAGAATACGAGGAGCATCTGCGTCTTATTTTGGAATTGCTTCGCAAGGAACAGCTCTACGCCAAGTTTTCAAAGTGCGACTTTTGGATTCGCGAAGTCCAGTTTCTTGGACACATTGTTAATGAGGAAGGAATTCATGTCGATCCAACCAAAGTGGAAGCAATAAAGAACTGGTCTACCCCAAGAGCGCCAACGGAAATCCGACAATTTTTAGGACTTGCCGGATATTATCGAAGGTTTATTAAGGGTTTCTCTCAATTGGCCCAACCCTTAACAGCCTTAACGCACAAAGGAGTGCAATACAGATGGGGTGAGAAAGAAGAGCGCGCGTTCCAAACGCTTAAAGATATGTTATGTTCGGCTCCAATTCTTGCGTTACCCGATGGAATTGACGATTTTGTGGTTTACTGCGATGCATCAATCCAAGGACTCGGTTGCGTGTTGATGCAACGAGATAAAGTGATTGCCTATGGGTCCAGGCAACTAAAGGATACTGAAAAGAATTATACAACGCATGATTTGGAAATGGGAGCCGTTGTTCATGCACTCAAGATTTGGAGACACTACTTATACGGAACAAAGTGCACAATATTCACCGATCATAAAAGTTTACAGCACATCTTTGATCAGAAAGACCTCAACATGCGGCAAAGAAGGTGGGTTGAGTTATTAAATGATTATGATTTGGCAATTAAGTATCATCCTGGAAAAGCCAACGTTGTGGCCGATGCTTTAAGCAGAAAAGAGTACGAAAAGCCTCGTCGGGTACGAGCGCTTCAACTTACAATACATTCAGGATTACCGGATCGGATCCGTGACTGCCAACGAGAAGCTTTGAAAGCAGAAAACTTCGCAGCTGAAGCACTGCGTGGTGTAGATGGCCATTCTGAAGTTAAGTCCGATGGACTCACGTACTATAATGACAGGATCTGGATTCCTTTGTTTGGAAATCTCCGTGAGCTCATGATGGACGAGGCTCACAAGTCAAGATACTCGGTACATCCCGGATCAGATAAAATGTATCAGGACTTGAAAAATCTTTATTGGTGGCCGAATATGAAAGCCGACATTGCTCGATATGTGGCTAAGTGTCTTACCTGCTCAAGAGTCAAGATTGAATACCAAAAGCCTTCTGGTTTACTACAACAACCAAAGATCCCAGAATGGAAATGGGAGGACATCTCCATGGATTTTGTAACGGGATTACCTCATCGATCAAATCAACCGGATGCGATTTGGGTTGTCATCGACCGATTAACCAAATCGGCACATTTCATTCCAATGAAGGAAAGTGATAATATGGATAAATTGACAAAGCTGTACATTGATAAAATTGTGAAGCTTCACGGTGTGCCTAAGACTATCATTTCTGATCGAGATCCTCGATTTACTTCCCGGTTATGGCAATCAATGCAGGAAGCATTGGGAACCCGACTAGATATGAGTACAGCCTATCACCCACAAACAGATGGTCAATCGGAACGAACCATTCAAACCTTAGAAGATATGCTCCGAGCTTGCGTCCTTGACTTTGGGAAAGATTGGGAGACTCACCTTCCACTGGTGGAGTTCTCTTACAACAATAGCTATCATTCAAGTATAGGTGCTGCACCTTTCGAAGCACTGTATGGCAGAAAATGTAGATCGCCCGTGTGTTGGGCTGAAACGGGTGAGAAAGGACTTACTGGACCGGAAGTTATCCATGATATGACCGAGCGAATTATTCAAATTAGGCAACGGCTAGCTGCAGCACGTGATCGACAAAAGAGCTATGCCGACAAACGCCGAAAACCTCTAAAGTTCGAGGTGGGTGACAAAGTATTGTTGAAGGTATCCCCCTGGAAGGGAGTGATACGCTTCGGGAAGCGTGGAAAGTTAAATCCTCGCTACATCGGTCCGTTTGAAATTATTGGGGAAGTAGGCCCGGTGGCCTATCGATTGCAACTCCCTGCTGAACTCGATGGAATTCACAACGTGTTTCACGTTTCCAATCTAAAGAAATGTCTGGCTGAAGACATCGAAGTAATTCCTCTGGAGGAATTGGAAATCGACGAACATCTGAGATTTATTGAGCAACCGGTAGAAATCATGGGACGCGAGGAGAAAGCCCTCAAACGTAGCAAGATTCCGATCGTCAAGGTGCGATGGAACTCAAGACGTGGACCTGAATATACTTGGGAACGTGAGGATCAGATGAAGAAAAAGTATCCTCACTTGTTTGAGCAAACGTCCACAGAAACTCAAGGTATAATTTAATTTTGGGGACCAAAATTCCTTAACGGGAGGAGGATGTGACAACCCTAAAAATTTTTGCTTTCTTTCCCCAGCGACGATAGCAACGACGACAGCTGATGCCGCGAACGCTACGACACAAGAATAATTTTCGGGACGAAAATTCCAATTTCAGGGGAATGATGTGACACCCGAGAATTTCAAGGTTAACTTCCGTTAGACAAACCCGTTAGTTACGTTATAAGTGTTAACTTAGTAGCTAATGCATAACTAGGCCGAATACGTCCACGACCTTTGGTTGATCACCGAACCCGTCCATATGTGTTATGTGTTCATCATTGATTGTCCTTATGTGCAATGTAATTTAAATACATGACTTATTATTGAGAATAGCATGATTAATTGTAAATACTTGATTACGTGAAAATTGACCTGTTTTAGTAGCCAGCGAAACTAACGGGCGAAACTATAGTGTCGCCCGGTAGCCAGCTAAGACAATCCAATATCACGAGACCAGAGCTAGTTTCGCCTGGCCAGCGAAACTGGCTCCTGATATAAATAAACTTAATAAACCCTAGTAGCCTCATTTGCTTAAACCACACAACAAACACACACACACTCTTTTCTCCTGGAGATTCTGGCCAGTCGAGGTTCACACCGAGTTGTCGAGATCTCAGCCCCAAACCATCACCTACCAAGCTAGGAGATCGAACCGTGAGTCCCAAAAACCTCCATTTTGTGTTTTATATGTGTTTTTCATAAAAAGCATGACCAAACCTTCATGATATTGCTTGATCTTCTGTAAATATGCTTTAGGATGCTAGATCTACCATAAAGTCAGAAACTTTACGTGTAAAAACAAACCATGATGATGATTTATGCAATTTTGGCCATTTTAGGGTTTAGAAGTGTTTTTAGAGATTTGATGATTAAAATGCATGTTAAACGTGTTAAAGCTGCTTGATTTATGTTGGTAAATGCCTATGTATGCTAGATAATGAATTGCATGTAAGATCAGAAGCTGTTAGGTTGATTTTTAGGCAAATCCGTATGTTTTTCGCGACCAGCGAAACTGTCTGTTCTCTAGGCGAAACTAAGTAGCGAAATTGTATCTCCTTCCAGCGACACTGACCAGCGAAACTATAGTGTCGCCGGGTAACCTGACCAGACCAGCTCGAGCGAAACTATCGAGCGAAATACCTGAACGAAAGTTCAAACCAGTTTCCCTGCGAAACTAGGCTAGCGAAACTGCGTCAGCAGTTTCGGGCGAAACTAGCCTAGCGAAACTGTGTCACCGGGCAATGCCTAGCGAAAGTGCTGCCCGTGCACCTAGCGAAACTGCCTAGCGAAACTATGCTAGCGAAACTAAGACTTGACCTAAAAACCAAACTTGTGAAATTTGCTTAAGTGTTATGCCATGACTTACATGATTATGCCATGATGAAACATGTTTAATATCTGATTTATATGAACCCTTGATTATGATCAACCATTGGTGTCGTGTGTCGGTATGTCGAGTCATAGTTGCAACGTGCTATGTTATGGGCCATAGTGACGTTAAGTAAAGATTAGACACGAAACTAATACTTAAGACCTAAACGTGTTCTAGGTCTTCGTTAAACAACAATATTTGGATCACTTGAAGTGTAGCAGTGCAACCAAAGGTGAGTGTCACTAACCCGCTTACCGTGAGTCCGTTTGGCCACACCGAATAACTTAATGAAAAACAATGCTGATAAACTCTAGAGTGCTAGGCACCTACTGATGAACATGAGAACACGGGATGCTTGGCACCCACTTGATGAACTGAAGTGTTTTATGGGAAACACTTGTGAACTCTGAACAAACTATTTTTGAAACAAAACTGAAAAACGTTTTAATATGGCTAGTGTAGGTTAAAGTCTAAACCATATGATATCACATGTTTTCTAAGGATGCCTTATAACTTAAAAGTCCTCAACTAAAATTGTGCCATTAATTGTAAAGCGAGGGGATGTTGGGTAGATCTACTGGAGTTTGACAAACTCCGCCCCGTGGCACGGGAAGTGCACGGAGGAACAATATCAGCCTATTTGACCGTGGTCCCGAGAGGACACGGGGGAGGCAAAAACCGCGATGACGTAGGTCCGCACCGTACGGGATGGCTCGGCCCCCACAAAATAAGTCAGCTTTGGTACAAACTTCCTTAGAGCATGGAACAACGGATTAGCTACCCGCGATATCGGTTGAGTCCTTTAACTTTACGGAACTAGTACATACCCGATGACGTAGGTCACGGACAAACCATTTATAAACTGAGAATTAATTACGAGCATTGCTTTTCACAAATAAATATTTTGTAAGTACATCTTGACATGAATTATGATTATGAGACCGGGCCAATGCATGACAAGCCCACTGTGAACTCACCAACCGTTAGGTTGACACTTGCGTGGTTTAAACTTTTGCAGATCGCTAAGGAGTATCCACCGGAGGTTGGCATGGCACAGAAGATGTTTACTTTTATTTAAACTAAATTGGGAATTTAAAACAACATTTATGTAAAGCACGTGGTTAGTGCTAAGGACAATTATTTTTCCGCTGCGTATGTAATTTAAGACTTTGATTTATAACTTGCGTTTGAACTAACCCTGATTCGTTTAGTATTTGTAACTATGGTTGTGGATCCTGGTCTAGTCGTGCCCCTTAACGGTATAAACTCCGTTAGTGGTATTTTGGGGGTGCGACAGAGATAGTTTGCCATATCTGCAAACCGGGGTTTAGAAGAAGAGTCAACTCTTTCGAGGTATTATATCTCGTTTATTTCTCCTCCTGAGAACTGAGTATTGCTTTCAAGCCTTGAGAGGTGATCAGTGGTAGTGTTCTCAGCACCTTTCTTATCCCTAATCTTAATGTCAAACTCTTTATAGAGAAGAATCCAATGGATGAGCCTTGGTTTAGCGTTTTGTTTTTTGAAGAGGTACCTGATAAATGCGTGATCCGTGAAAACAATAGTCTTTGACGACACCAGATATGAACGGAACTTATCGAAAGCGAACACCACTACTAACAACCCCTTTTCGGTAACTATGGGCATTGTTAAGCATTTTACTGGCGTAGTAAATTGGGTGAAAGTGCTTGTCTTTCCATTAACCTAATACTGCCCCCACAGCATAGTCACTTGTATCATACATGATCTCAAAGGGAGAGACCAGTCTGGTGCAGTCATAATTGGTAAATGGACCAGTTTGTCCTTTAGGAGGAAGAAGGCTTCCATACAGTCTTTGTCGAAGTTGAAGAGTGCTTCTTTCTCCAGCAGTTTCGTCAAGGGCCTAGAGATCTTAGAGAATTCCTTGATGAAACGTCGGTAGAAACCTGCATGACCGAGAAAATTATGGATGTCGTGGACGGAAGATGGTGGGGGTAGACGAGAGATAGTCTCTATCTTTGCTTTGTCTACTACTAACCCAGCTTGGGAAATCTTATGGCCAAGAACTATGCCTTCTTGGACCATAAAATGACACTTTTCCTAATTGAGAGCTAAGTTAGTTTCTTTACAGCGGGAGAGCATTTTCTCAAGATTTTGCAGACAGTGGTCAACAAGATTGCCTATTGAATGAACATTCACTTCATTCGGCCAGATGAAGATTGTCTGCCGAATGAAACAGTTTTCTCATTCGGTGGACAAAATGTTCATTCGATGGCTCACCCAATGAGACATTTTGATGCATAACTTTGTCCAGATTCAATATCTTGTCGAACTTCTTGCATCATTTTATTCTGATTAACGTCCATAACCAAAAGAATGAACCAGAATCAACCAATGGCTCTAATACCAGTTGTAAAACCACATTGAGCATCGTTTCTGGTCATTAAAGAACATGTTACGGACGGAAGCTTGTTGGTATCATTAATACAACCGAATGATTACAATACTGAAGGAGTTTACATCGTTAAGCTCTGGGAGAGGTCGAGCAGGCCCGATCCTCTCTAAAAGATTGGAGACAACAGACCCTCACCGAATCACTCCTTTCACAGAATGAACAAATGAAGCTAATGAAATCTATTATACATCAGCTGATTCGCCGAATGAGTAGCCACCAAATGAACTCCGAATGAGTTAATTTGGCACTCATTTTCCGGCTCTAATTAGGTGGTCATTCGCCCACACACCTAATGAACAATCAGCCTCTTCATTTATTACGCATGATCTTCTATCTGTCTGTCCATTTAGTGTGTGCTGAGGTGTATATAAAATATGGCTATGTTTTTCAAACCCTTTTAGCAGTTTTTAAGCTTTTAAATTTATAATACCAGATTTACTTGACAACTAATATTTCACCACATTACACGAGCAAGTATACTTATCGTGGGGAGTATAGTAGCGGTAAGTTGAATTAGGGTCTATCAAGACACATTGGAAAGTGAGAGCTCTGGATACTCAGTCCGCTGTTCTCATCTAGCCAGGTGTAAATTTTAGTTTTAAGAAAAGATTTTAAAAAGAAAATAAAAGAAAAGAAAAGTAATAAGATGGTATTTTAGAGAAATGTAAATTGAAGTTAATGTTACTTGGGAGGACGTGCCAGTGGTTGAGGAAAGTTGAACGGACACATATATTCTTTCTTAATATTGTTCACTAGCATAGGACCAACCACCTTTCAGAATCTTAGGCTGATTCACCATCCATCTACCAATCGTCTACGAGGAGTACGAATGCCGAGGGAAGGTGCTGCTAGTGGTCAAATAAAGTGGTGTAATGCCACTTAGTTACGAGGTCCCTCAAATTGGCCGACTTACCGTACTCGACATACCGTCATGAACCAGGAGGGGAACAAACCTGCGTGCCGGATTATTATATTATGAAAATTATCTTTTTAAGGGACTAAGGTCCGTTTCTTCCGTACACCGCTCTCATGCATGTACGTCCGGCGTAACTAGAGCCATGTTTATAAACACGTACCATCTCAGCTTCCGTGAAGTGACAAAATATTACCAACCCCCATTCCCATCCAAAAACTTTGAGCCCACACTTGCGTGACAACCGATTTTGCTTACATAGACATAAGGACCTCGAACGTATCATGTAGCATGGGACGCGAGTCACCTTCAAAGATCATGCATCATCCCATGACCGGGTGTCACAAGTCCGGCCTTTGGGATTTCGACTCCCTAAATGGTCTGTGATACGTAGAGCACGTTTGGCTCAGAAAATCAGTAATAAACTTTCAATAACAAGGGTTTTCATAAATTCATTATAAACACCTTAAGCGAGCTTATAAGGTCTTTAACCAACCCGCCAAAGGTTTTGTTATCTCCCAAGTAAGTATAAGAGTTTAGCCAAGCATTGCTTTAATGATTTGCTTAAGAGAAAGAGAAGATTTCATAGACAAAAGCTTATAAATCTTTAATTAAGTTAAAGTTCTTATAAACTTGATTACAAGACTCGAAAATACCATATGACTCAATACAAGGGGGAGAAAGGAAAGAATTGAGCAATTTGCAAATGAGGAAGAGGCCGGCTTATATAGGCAGATCATGGAATTTAGAACGGCCTATGCCTAGTTTGGCACGGGGCGTGTTGTGTCAGGGATATCATCCAGAATCGGGCTTCTGACATCGCACGGGTCGTGCCATGTCAGATGGACAATTCCACGAGACGTTCTAAATCAGGGGCACGGGGCTTACAAATCAAACATGTGTTAGAGAAGCTTTGGGCATCGGCACGGGGTGTGCTTAGTTGGGCACGGGGGCGTGCTAAACCCTTTAAATCTTGGAACTTCTATTTTTCTTCTGTTTTTGATCATAACACTTGTTTGGATGTTAGCAGATCAGATTTTAGCCGTTTGTGTGAGATATTTGGTGTAAAAATATGTTAATTTGATGTTCATCACCATTCAACAGTAACAGCCACATCAGAAACTTGTATTAACATGAATGATTAGCTACACTGCTGGATATCTTTTTATACAATGCTCTACTATGTTCCGTATGATCACCGTCATGTGTTAATACTAGAATGCAAAAACATCCAAGTTTTCTTGAAGCAACTACTTTAAATGATGATGAATCCTAGGAGATAACACGGGTCCAAGTAGGACCGTTTGCTTAGGACATTTACCGTTGATGATCCATCTTTCAGTGTCAGCGTGTGGAGGCTCCGACTGGCAAGTAGAAACCTCCACGACATTGTTATGCATGTCACCCATACTTTTGCCACCCCACATGAAGTGGGTAGTATTACCGGGAAGGTGGCCATTACAATACGATCATGCGTGACATCACCCATAGTTATTGAGAAGTCGATCCACCCTAGAGGCATGCATGTTTCGCCATAGAAACCGCTGACTGGCTCGTAAACAGGCTTTAAATGCACTTGGTCTCGCGGATCTATGCTCTTAAAACATTGCTCATAAATCATGTCGGATGAGGTGCAAGTATCAATGAGTACGCGTCTCATCCTATATGAGCCCATGCAAACTGTTGTGATGATAGTGCTTTCATTATAATCATCAATCTGTGGCGGGAATGTAAGTGGCGTGTGCATCCATATTTCTAATATTTTGTCTAGCATGTTTCTTCCGTGGTCAACATCGGAGCGGATCATGTACATGTCTTTATTTTTTGGCAAATCCTCCTTGCTTTTATTAACACGCTTTTTCTCTAGGTGTGTGAGCTTTCCTTCATTCATAAATTTTGCAATTTGCTGCTTTAGCGCAAAACATTCATCGGTTATGTGACCATGACCCTTGTGATAATCACAAAGTTTCTTTGTATCACAGGTGCTACTTTCTTTCACTGGTTTGGGCTCATCAAACTTCAGACCCTCACTGGAGAAGTGTGCGCTAGGAGATTTGGTGAGATACCATTGGCTTGCGAAGGAACTAGAGTTGTGCGAAGCAACTGTTAATGTTTCTCTACAACTATCATGCCCACGGTGATTATCTTGTCTGCTAGCGCTACCATGATATGGAGTAAATCTCTTGGAGGAGTGTTTTTTTGTAGACCTCGAGTTTCTACCTCCACATAAATCCCTTCTTATCTCAGATGATTTGGCGCTATCTTTACCTCGCTCGTAACATCGATTTAAGATAATCTTCTTTTCCACCCTAGCGTACTGTTTAGAAATATCCATTAGTGCATCCATTGTCTGTAGAGTACCACTATTGATAAGTTTGCAGACCAAGTAGTCGGCTCTTACTTCGTGTATGAAACCAGCTATCATAAGGTCTTCCATGGTACCATGAATTTGCAACCTTTTGAGATTGAAACGTGTGAACGAATTCGTATGTGAAGAATATCAATTTTTTCTTTCGTGTGACGCTTTTGCTGGGAGAACTATTAAAAGAACTGTTTTATCAACTCCTCAAAATTGCTTATCTGCCCCGTAGGAAGGGAGTCAAACCAAAGACAGGTGGTGCCGACAAGAGTTTGAACGAACATGTGTCACCATACTGGTATTGCCCAGTTTTCCAGCATTCTTGCATTTATAAAGCAATTGTAGTGATCACTTGGACTGGAGAAGCCATTGTATTTGCCCATAAGTACTAGCGTCTTTAATTTAGCTGGGAGATCAACCTAGCCAATAGGAGCTATGAACTTTCATTGTGCCAAAATATATGCGGGCTTATAGGGCTTAGAATAATCAATCGCGGGCGACGATGGATGTGGAACATAGCTGGGATGAGTAACGCTCACATTAGAGAAAGAAAATATGCGCAAAACCTTGTGGTGGAATCTAAAATGTAGTGGGAGATGATGTCGCTGTTGTACCACTTGTGGATCCTAAGAAAAGTTGGTCGAAGTTCAGATGTTAGTGCGCACTCACGTGGAAAGATTCTTGTAGCGCATGGAGTTGCTCATAATATTTTGGTGTTGTTCGAACCAGCTCTCCACCTCAGGAGGATGTTGACTAAAATCAATGTATGCTAGCAGGAACTGTGTAGCAGGTGTTGGTGTTGACATTGCCACCTAGATGGTTTTGCGGGCATATGAGGATGTGAAAAGAGTAGGAACACTGGATTCATGTGCTATAGCGAAATGCGCAACACGGAGGGGCATCTAGCAGCTAACGACGTGCGAAAAGAATCTACTGATGATCTCGTGTGTCCCGCGAAAGTACTGAGGGACGATGAACTCTAGTAAAACAGACCGGAACTGCAACCAGTGGCTAGGGGGGTTAGAGAATTGTACGTAACTCTAGATCATCATTGCGGTTATAAACCGAATGATTAGCTGATGATGTGTAGGTGCCGTGCTGGTACCGACAACCATTAAGGTCGTTGAAGCGGTGAGATCGGCCCCCTGTTGAGAGGCACTAGACGGGCGGTTGGTATTGATTCGATGATGGGATCAGAATCTTGCACATGGTTCATTTCTAAATAAGAGGGTGAAAGTAATAAAGAAGAATCCGACATGGTTTCCGAAAAGTAAATGAAGAAAACTATTCAAGCAAAGCTTTAGAAAATCGGATGGCGCCAATGAAGAGAAAGATGATTGAGACGCCCAACCACACCGGAACTCTAATGGCTCTTTGGACCACTGTTAACAGAGAGTAAACTCTTTGATCACCAGAATGGGAGAATTGTTTGAGAATCTGCACACTAAACAAATCGTTAAGACAGTACCGAGAGACAAAGGTCCATGTAACGATACTCCGGCATGAGAATCAGTAACTCAAGTGAGAAGTGTGTGTGATTATGGAGAATGAATGTAGAAAATTGTATGTGAGAGCATGAAGAAGAAGGATAGCTTTTGAGCTAGTATTTATAAAGTTTGCATTAGGGTTCTGCACCTGGGGTGACGTTAGCACGTGCATCACGGTGCGTGAACCGACTTTCAGGTGAAATAATTTTCTTTGTGTGGAGAAATTAGATTGACCGAGGCTCTCATACAAATCGTTATAGTTTGTTAGTTGTGAGCCCCTCTTCTAGAGTGACTATTAAATGAGGAGTGTGTGTGTGTACCACCCGCTATTTGGTTATGGTGACGACCTAATATCTAGCCCGCATAGAATCTAAAGGATTAAATTATGGACTTGATCCGACCCGTGAAAAGCTCAGAGAATAATATTTAATCTCCATCCTCTTTAATTTGAATTTATAACTTTTAACTAAAAGAAGAAACATCTACGTAAGTGGTAGGTTATATTATTCATGTGTATTGGTGATGGATTGAACTTAAAATGACATAAGTGTTTATTTTATATAAGGTCTTAATAGCGGATAATAATTTAAGGCATTGACCGTTTGATCTGTTTAATTATTGAATTATTAATGAGACTTCATTAATGAAGGTACAAAGAACATGCATCTTTACAAGAAAAATGATATAATATATCGGAATATTAATTTTTTGAATATTTATATTTTTAATTAGTTTTAAATAATAATTATAGTTGGCGTTTATTATTGTCTTAATTATTATTATAAATGATAAGGTAGTTGAATATATTCTAAACAGGTTAGCAGTTAACATGTGCTCCAATAATGCGCATCATCACTTGTATTAGATTGTGTGTAATGGTATGATTAAATGATCATTAGGGTAAAAGAGGCGTTTAAAGACAACAAGTGATAGATTTGAATCTATGAAAAGGCATTTAGCCTAATGGTATTTGATGTTTATACTTATTTAAGTGGTGTATGTTCAAATATCAATAAGTAGGGGTGTGATCAAAAAATCCGAATTTAAAACCGAACCTGAAATATTCGAAATTCCGAATCCGAAAATATCCGAAAATTCGGATATCCGAAAATTCGGATATCCGAAAATTCGGATATCCGAAATATCCGATTTTTCGGATTCGGATTCTGATTCGGATAGTGTTTTTGAAAATTTTTGGATATTTCGGATATCCGAAATATCAAAATATCCAAAATATTTTTTTTATTTTTTAAGAATTAATTCATTTACTCCTTTTTTTAAATTAATTCATTTACTCTCTATTTATCTCCATCAGACCTCCAAACATTTGATTATTCTAACATACCTTTGAATCCTAACTTCAAAATCAATATGTCAGCTCCTATACACAATCGGGAGTTACACAGTTAAGTTTTTCTTGATTTGGCCACAAAATGATCTAAGTATATATATTAAATTTCACTATACATAACTATCGGTTGAATATATCTAAGAAAATTGTGAGAATAAAACCAACAGTATATATTATTGTTATCAATTCAAATGCATGGTGTTTTTTATAATCCTAAAATAAGTCTAACTAATTCATCTGATGTCTTTTTTTGGATAAAAAATTAAGTATATGTAGTTGTCATAATATTTAACCTTTTTATTTTAAAAAAAAAGACTTATATTAAAAAATGAATTTTCGGATATCCGTTTTACTATCCGAATCCGTATCCGAAAATTCGGATATCCGAATTTCTGATATCCGAATTTTCGGATACGGATTCGAATAGTGAAATCAACTATCCGAAATTTTCGGATATCCGATTTTGAACACCCCTATCAATAAGTGAATAATTGATAAATATTAATGGTGTGTTTATTGTTAAAAAAAACATAGAGCTTAACCCATATGAAACATCATCATAAGTGTTAAAAGATCAAAAGAGATCCAGTTTAATGGGTTTATAAACCCATGAGAGACCCATTTTATTTTTACCCTATATTTATAACTAGGTTTGTAACCTGTGTATTACACGGGTTGATGTATAACCGATTGATCAAAAACCTAACAAATATTGTATGGAGGATACAGACAATAAACGGTGAGAATTAAGTAAACAACCATAAAGATATAGCTTTATTATTCTTAAGGGTGGGGGGTATGTCTCGGCATACCCCTCGGCATGATTCTCGGCGACCTTAGGCGACCATACCCCCTTCCTTCGGCATCCCCTTCTCGGCATTCTCTCTCCCAAATTTCGGCATATTCTTGCCGATCGGCATACCCCCCATGTGTGTGTGTGATGTGGTCCCACTTCACAAAATTATATAAAGTTTACCGAGAATTATGGTTAGGCAACCATACCCACCACTAAAAAATCAATTCTACATAAATTTTCTCTCTCATGTTGACAGCCCATGATTGGTCAGATTTATGTTTCAAATGGTTGTCTTAGGCAACCATACCCTCTATCCTAATATGTTAGTAAACCCATGTATTGATGTACTACACGAGTTTAACAACTCATACAATATCAAGTAAAAATAAATGTTTATAAATAATATATCAACATGGGATATAAATAATATGTCAAAGAGAATAAAAACCATATGTAAGAGAATAACAGACCATTACATGACCACCAAATAAACCATTTGTTAACAAAAGAAAAAAAGTACATAGTAGCTTTCAATCTACTACTCATAATAGTGAAAAATAAGAAATTACAACAATTGTTTATAAACCTTCAAATTTTTGGTATACATATTACTATCTTTATCTAAGATTAGCATATATACATATTAAAAAAACTATTCTTCATTGTCCGTAAAGAAATGACAATATGTTTAAAATCGGAATATGTTTACTTTCTAAAAAGCACTCATATTACACAGATGATAAGAAGTTCATTACCTAGTAAAGAATGTCAAACACATTCAATGTATATGTGCGTTCCTCCGATAGAAAAATAGCAACAAAAGCAACATAAATAGTCTGATTCTTTTAAGGGAAAAAAGCAATAGTAGTGCATCTTTACGTATAGAAGAGTCCCAATTGATACCAACACATAGTATATTAAAAGTACCTTACAAAACTTGTATGTTGTATCTATAGCCAGTTCACCCTTTGCTTTTGAATTTATAATACCAAAAGTTTGAAACATTTGCTAAGAGCACGTAGGGTACGTATACTTGTGAAACTTTACTGATGACGTATGTCCATCCGTGATGACGTCACACTCATCCCCAGTCCACAACTCACCATACCGACCGGTGGCAAGCAAGCCCACCCGGTCGGGCATAACAGTCACCCGCAGAGGCGGTACAGACCAAGGCTCAAACCCAAGTACTGGCCGGGTGCTACACCACCCGGTCGGACTCACAAATCAAGGATTACTCGAAATAGGCTCTGTATTACGCGGCGCTGTCTGACAGTCAGTCTTACAGGTCGCCTATTCGTGAAATGAGCATTAATGACACGTCAAGACAAAGGTTGAGGGTTATAAATAACCCTCAACTACCAGGTTAGTTGTCATTCATTACGCTATTAACTCACTTTGCTCTCAATCATGCAAATACTTATCCTCACGCCGGAGCTTGGTCGCGGGACACCCCGTCCCGCTCTCCAAGAACAACGGTGTTTCTCTATTTTGCAGGTTAACAGAAACTCAAGTATCTCGATCGGCCTCCCGACTCGAGTAGAGCCTCCCTTGTGGGTCTTCTGCTCAGATGTGCCGTCCTAGGGCATTTCTTCCCTATCCGCCCGTCTGGAGCATAGAGATTCTACACATCTAATGTCATAAATTTTGCCATATATAGTTTCCAAAAGCTTTGTAGATCATAAACCAACATTTCTTTAGGGACACTTACCATATTCTTCCAATCACAAATCATTAAGCAATGTAACACAGTGGCGGATCCAGGAAATAATATCAGGGGTAGCGGGGACTAACAGGGGTTCGGGGGCAGCGCCCCCGAAAAAAATTTTAGGTAGTTAACGGGCTTTTAATCATATTTTTAAGGGGCTTTTGATCATATTTTTAAGTAAAAGCCATAAAATTTCTTCCAGGGGTCGCGAAAAATTCGTTTCAGGGGTCGCGAAAAACCGAAAACCTATTAAAAAAAAAAAATTTGCACGTCGGGGTAAAAGTTCAGGGGTAGCGGGCGCTACCCCTGGGACCTTAGTAGGTCCGCCACTGATGTAACATATATTGTTGAAAGTTTAAAATCATATGGGCAATGTTCCAAGTAGTTCACGTACTGATGATACTTATGGTTGCATGTTTTAATCATTATAATAATCAACACAAATAATGTTACGATACTAATAATATTATAATGTCGCACATTGTTAATCAATTAACCTCAAGTGGTTAATCAAATATGTTATAGTCATAATAATAAAAACAATGAACAACAATAAGTATATAAGGAGTGTTTAACAAAAAGATATTTCAAGACATACTTGTACCGAGAGTAGTTTGAAAAACCTGCAATAACAAAACATGAATCAACATAAAGATTGCTTTTGATCGGCCACATCAAACCGTGGGTCAAGTAAGAATTTCACCAAGGAAAATCACGTTCGATACATCTAATTATTGATTCAAATAAATATACTTACAATATACAAAAAACATTAATAGAATAAGCTCATCTTCGCCGTAAAACGATCTCACCACTTGTTGAATATTTAAAGATTGCCCAATCTGTTTGATTTCCCTATTCGGTTAATTTACCTGAGATAAGAGAGAACAAATAAAATGAGCATACATTATTATCTTTGCAATACAATCTTTAGAGGTACCACTGCTGACCATAAACAATACAAACAATTTCAAGAAAAATAAGCTGAAAGTGGCGAAGGTGTACTTTTTGATGCCTTAAACCACATAAATCTTCAAAAGTGAAAATACTTGCATTGCTACTACGTTTCCAAATTAGAGAAACAACCCCAAAAATCAGATTATTCCCATGGTGATTGCATATGGAAGCTCTATTAACACCTATGGAGATAACTTATTCTTTTATGGAGAAAAACTAAGCTACAAAATAACGCCACATGAAGTGGACACATTTACATTAATGCAAAATGCAACATTAAAAATAGTGCATAACTAAAAGTTCAGATTTAAAATAGTTCAACTTATGGTGCAAAGGAACTTTGGCTAATAGATCATGCAAGTTCAAAACTAATTATTTATGTGATTGTTGAGCAGTTACATATAATGAAGAACATGACCATGCATAATCTTTAGAGGAAAATCATAACTAAAGGAGCCTAATCTGCAAGTATAAGAAGCCTATTAAAGCGTAAGAACAAGTCTAAAAAATGGAATTTTCATATTGACTATACATACTAAATCCAACAAGTCACTGATATAAATTAGGGTGTATTTGAAAAACAAGCAAAAGAGGAGAAGAAAACCTTCGGATAGTCATAATGGAAATAATTCAATCTCAACTGGCGATAAAACAAAGCCGAAGATCAAATTTCAGAGAGATGTCACAGACATAAATAACAGACGACGATTGAAATCAAAGGCATACTGATGGATAGTGATGTAGTTGGCGATGGGTTTTGAAGGCATCCGTTGATATACAAAAACGTATATGAGGGATTGAGATGGAACGGCCGGATACAGTCGAGGGGGGGGGGGGGGGATTGACATATGTACAACCTAGTTCTTTGTTTATTAAAATAGATAAGATTTCGTAACCCCCATGTTGCCATGGGGATAACACGAGCACACAAAACCACTAAGTTGCTATAACGCTACATGAGAAAAATGATAAAAAGGTTCTTGGGGCGACGGATACAGTCATCTACCCTAAAAAGAAAGTCGGGTATTGAATTGGGGAGAGAGTTCACAAACATAAATTATGATCAGAAATTAAAATCAAAGGCATGTAGATGGATGGAGATGTAACTGCCAGTGGCGAATTGACGGCGTCTGTTGATATTCAAAAACGTAAATGAGGGATTGAGATAGAACAAGGGGATACAGTCGATGGGGGGGGGGGGGGGGTTAGCGCGTGTACAACTTAGTTCTTCGTTTATTAGAATAGACAAGATTTCGCAACCCGCGCATTGTCGTGGGGATAACGCAAACACATAAAACTGTTGCACTGTTATAACGCTATGTAAGAAAATATGGCCAACTCATATTTAATATTTAAAAATTTACTTATTACACAAGCAACTCATTTGCTAAATTTATTGCACTCACGTGCAAAGCAAAAAAAAAAGCAAAAAGAAATATAAAGATAAAAAAGTAAAAAAAACAAAAATTATTAAATTAATCAAAATTAATCAATTTTATTAGAGATAAAAATATAATATTTTAATTTAGTACCAACCGAAATAAAATATTCACTTTTAATCAAATCAAAGTTGTAATATGTTTATATAATGTATTGCAAACCGCGTGTTGCCGCGGGGATAGCGAGGGTACATAAAATTATTGAATTGTCATAACCCTACGTAAAGAAAACAGAAATTTAAAAAGTGTGATGATGATAGGTGAAGTCAAGAAGCGCTTGGAATCGGAAAAGTGCACCAGTCGGATTAGCTAATGGAGACCGAAGGGGATTATTAGCCAGTGATGTTGAACGGGACTCACATGAAAGTGCTGCAGGTGTATTTCTGGGGCGGCAAGGCGCAAGTGTTTTAATGAACAAGTGTGACCCATAAAATCTATAAATAGGCCTTCACGGGTTCATAATTGGGGATTCTAAATGGGACACACACTTAACGGTGTTTTGGTGCTCTGTTCTCTGTAACGTTGTTCTTGATATTCTAACCTCAAATTCAATCAATGAAATAAACATTTGATCTTACTCATTTACTCTACTTGTTCTCCGTTATTGTTCTAATCACCCGAGGCATCAAATATCATCTTTCTATGGTGGGATTTTATGTTTCATCAATTGGCGCCATCCAATACGAACTCGGACTTTGAAAATGGAGAAAGGTCTAGAGCGAGGGGATAAGAACAAAGATGTAATTGTATCTTCGAGTCCGGAAAAGATCAACCTTAGTTCGAAGGCTTCCGGAGGTGATTTTAGTTACAAATCGCCAATTTTTTTAGTTCTCAGAATCAAAGAAGACGACAAGGAATCCAGTGGAGACTCGAGATCCGGTGGTACCATATTTTCCGTCATCCATGAAAGAACATTCGAAATTTGCCAGCTGGATCGTAAATGTAAAGTTCCCTCAAAAGTTGAAAATGCCGGTGTTGGTGAAAAAAAACAATGGGTTGGCTGATCCAGATGACCATTTATTTGATTTCTTTTCTACTACAAGGTTGGAACAGTGGTCTGAGGAAACTTGGTGTGACATGTTCGTTCAGACCCTAACAGGCACGACAAGGATCTGGTTTGATGCGCTTCCGAATGCACAGATTGATGGGTTTGAGGACTTGCGGTCCAAATCTTTGAGACAATTTGGTCAACAGAAAAAGTGTATTAAAGAGGTGACGGAAGTGCATAATACACAGAGAGGAGTAGATGAAAGTTTGGAGAGTTTTTTTTTGTTCGACTTAATAATGAAAGTATGAAAATATCTGGAGCACATGATTAGTTACAAATTTCGGGTATCTGCCATGGTGTAAGAAACTCCCATCTCGTGGAAAAATTGCATGAAGACTTAGCTAAGTCAATGGAAGTGATCATGGATAAGGTAAGGATATACGTAAAAGAAAAGAGTGCATCAGGCATGATTCAAGGTGGAACTACTTAAAAGGCACTAGCAAAGGTCGCATATGTGAAGAACAATAGTGCAGGTCCAACAGAGGACCAGTCTTGGAATAGGTACATATTACCGATGTATGATCGACAGAGAGAAAGGAACTTCAACAATTACAAAAGGCCATGGGAGTCGAGAAATGAAAGTTTCCCACTTTTGACAAAACCTCCAAGTGAGATACCCGGAACTGAGAATGTTCACTTCCCATTGCCGAAAAAGTAGAGGCTACCCACCAATGCAGATGCGAATAAATATTTTGAATATCATAGAGACCATGGCCATTATACTGATGAGTGCAGGTACTTGAATACGGAAATTGATAAAGTAATAAAATCTGAAAAATTATTGCATCTCGTGAAATACATGAAGGAAGGGACGCCGCCTGCAGGAGCAAAGGAAGAAATTGGAATGATAAGAAAGAATGAAGTTTGTTGGCAAAGAAGTGTAAGAACCAAGATGATGAGTAAAGAATGGATGCGATAAGTAAAAGTATTTTCCATCTTTTGGAAGGGGAAGAATTCAAAGAAGATCTGGTCGTGGTAACAGTGGCAATTGTTGTTTTCATGGTGAAAAGAATATATCTTGATACCGGAAGTCTTTTTAAAATTATGTATGAGTCTTGCTTCAAAAAGATGGGAGCGGAAGTGCAGAGGAAGTTGAAATCTCATGCTTCACCATTGATCGGCTTTTTATGAGAGATTGTACATCCATTAGGAGAAGTTACATTACCAGTGATAGTGGGGGATGACAAGCTACATGATGACCGTTGTAGTCATTGGAATACCTTCACCACATACTGTCATCATTGGATGACCTTGTGGAATTGCTACTGTGAAGTCTGATGTGGATAAATGCATTGCTATGGTGGAAACGCAAATGGAAGTAAAAAGAGTTCCAAAGGAAGTGCTCGGAAAAGATATGATGAAAAACATGTGGGTTATTAACGCGTCGTCCCAGAGCGAGTGATAGAGGTTGGCCCGTAGTTGCCTAAGGAAGCTAGGAGGAAGTTATTTCAATTGTTAAATGTAAGGACCGATTTTCACATCAAGAATCTCGATCTTGAGCGAGAACGAGGGTCGGATTCGAAAACCGAGACACGATGATGATGGAGAAGAATCTAGGAAATCATAGAAGAAAGATGATGAACTAAGTCGAATGATTTCATTAGCCGAATGATTACAACATAAGAAATCATGACAGCAATCTCTCTCTAGAAATCTATGACTCTCTCTCTCTCTAGAATGGAAGCTCACACCGCTCTACAATATTTCATCATCTCCACATTCAGAGACTCTTCTTGTAATGGGGCTCCCTCACTATATATATAGTGAGGGTGACTAAAAAGTGAAAAACATAATAAATTGAATAAAATACAATTAAACTCGAATAAAATAAATATTAATTAAATCAAAGTTGATTTAATTAATTTGAAGCTTGACTCGCTCGAACCGATCTTCCGTTGACTTTTACGTTGACCGTTGACCCGAACGGTTGACTTTCCCAGAAAACGGTCATCGGTCCAATCTCGCAAGCCTCGATCATCACAACCTGCGTCTCTGAATCAATTCACATGGATTCTTCAGTTGAATGCTTTGGTAAACATATTTGATGGCGTCAGTCACATAGATTTTTGTTCCAACATATTCCCCCTTGGCTGATGCTTACACGTCTGTTCAACTGCTGAAGAACCGCTCTGCCGTACATCTTCAATGAGAAACTATTGTAGAGATTCCCCCTCTGAATAAGCTTCTTCTATTCTCGTTTCTCTAGTTGAGATCTAAGTGTTCCGCTCACTCGGTTCACACGGTCGGGTACAATACTAAGAAAATGCTCAACATCGGAGTCAAAACCGCAACAAACCGAATCAGATAAACCAATGAATCACTGAAAATGCTCCAACTTCAGATAATCGACCCGATAATCCAGTTCCATAATAATTCCTCCTATTTCTCTAAATCTCTCCAAAAACATCAAGTCGGAAGCGTAAAAATCAGACGCGGAGAGTTGAACCGTCGCGATCGGTTGCCTAGAGAAACCAGATAAACAATCTTGAAATCAGACAATCTTGCGAAAAACCGGAAGCCGGATGCTGACAGTTGTGAATAATCCGCGCGACTGAGGTTGGATGCGAAAATAAAAATAAGTGTCAAATCTGTGAAAATTTGAGATCCCGAGCGAAAATAATCATAACGGGAGTCTTTGTAATTTTGGTTGAAGAAAATCGAGCTCGGAAAAAATATTTCGTGAAGATTTCTAAGTATTATCGGTGAAAACGGCTCGATCTGAAAAATTCCATCAATTTTCGTCAAGAGACGGCTCTCCAAGAGATTTAACGAATAAATTCCAATAATTAACTGAGATTCCAGTTAACCCGGTTAGCTGACATCAGCGCTGCATCAGCTAAAAATAAAATCGTGAGACATAACGAGAAAGCTGCATAATTAACCGGCTATAGAAGCTAACTCGTCAGTGGTCGATAGCACTACGTCAAAATGCACCTTTGGCCACGGAAAAAAACCATGACCAAAGGTGTTTGGTCACGTTTTTTTTTCCATTCCAATCGACACCAAAGGTCCCGTCACCTTATGTATCCTGCGGCCACATTACAATATCAGTGGCTGAAGCCACCTAGAAGCGTGGCTAAAGGGTACCAATATTTGTTGTTGTAATCAAACAATTCTTCCAAAAAGCGTGGCCAAAGGGTCCCAACGGCCACATGTGTTTGTTTAACGTGACCTTTGGTATTATATGGTCACGTATATTTGTGTTTTAGCCACATATGTTATAAAAAATCGTGGCCAAATGGGTTGCTGAAATTATAATTTTTGTCCCAATACGCGTGGCCAAAGGGTGGCAACCGCCACGTTAAAATATGAATAGCGTGGCCTTTGGTATTATATGGTCACGTATATTTGTCTTTTAGCCACATATGATATGAAAAAACGTGGCCAAATGAGTTGTTGAAATCATACATTTAATTTTATCCCAATACGCGTGGCCAAAGGGTGGCAACGGCCACATTAAAATATAAAAAGCGTGGCCTTTGGTATTATATGGTCATGTATATTTGTGTTTTAGCCACATATATTTGGAAAAAAAAGTGGCCAAAGGGTAGTTGAAATCAGATATTTTGTCCCAATACGCGTGGCCAAATGGTGGCAACGGCCACGTTAAAATATAAAAAGTGTGGCCTTTGGTATTATATGGTCACGTATATTTGTGTTTTAGCCACATATATTTGAAAAAAAAGTGGCCAAAGGGTAGTTTAAATCATACATTTTGTCCGAATACGCGTGGCCGAAGGGTGGCAACGGCCACGTTAAAATATAAATAGCGTGGCCTTTGGTATTATATGGTCACGTATATTTGTGTTTTAGCCACATATGTTGTAAAAAAAACTTGGCCAAATGGGTTGATGAAATCATACATTGTGTTTTAGCTACATTTTGTAAAAAAACTTATCAAGAAGGGTGCATTGCTGAGGAGAACATTGTAGAAGAAACGATTGAGTTTCTCAGCGAATACCAAAAAAACATCACAACTATTGGTGTTCCAACTAAAAAGCATAGCAGTGCTGATGGAAGTCCTGGGTCAGCTGGTAGATCAGTTGAAGTCTCTCCAGAGCTCCTATCGAAAGCACATTTATATGTGTTGCTAAATACGCCTGAAATTGAGCATTATATCGAGTAAGTAATTTAGATTATTAACCTTTTTTGATCTGTTTAATTATTTATAAGCTTTTATAGATAACTTCAATTCATGTAATTGCAGAGAACACATGAAATTTTTGGAAAAGGAACATCCTGGTAGTAGACTAAATGAGCTGACTAAGAAGCAGAGCACAACATTTGGTAAATGGTTACGCAACAAGGTCAGCTAAATTTGCTTATTGTTTTAATTTCGGATGAACTGTAACTTTCCTGAACAACTGACCTAAGTTGTCCGGAAGAACTCTATTTTCTATCCGGATGAACTATAACCTTCCTGGTGAACTGAAACTATTTTCTTATAGTTTTAATTCTGGACGAACTGTAACTTTCCGGAACAACTGACCTGAGTTGTCTGCAACAACTCTATTTTCTATCCGGATGAACTATAACCTTCCTGGTGAACTGAAACTATTTTCTTATAGTTTTAATTCCGGATGAACTGTAACTTTCCGGAACAACTGACCTGAGTTGTCCGCAACAACTCTATTTTCTATCCGGATGAACTATAACCTTCCTGGTGAACCGAAACTATTTTCTTATAGTTTGAATTCCGGATGAACTGTAACTTTCCGGAACAACTGACCTGAGTTGTCTGGAACAACTTTATTTTATTTATGGAAGAACTATAACCTTCCTATTCCTAATGAACTCTCCTGATGAACCTACTATGAATTTCAGGTTGAAAAAGAGATAGCGGAGTCCCCAGAAACTATATCAGAGACCGTTAGGTGGATTTCACATGGTCCGCACAGAAGCGTGAGGAAATATGAAGTATATGACATCAATGGCTATTCATTTCGTACAAAATCTCGAGACGGTAGGGTTTACCAGAATAGCGGGGCTGGTGTAGAGGTAAATGACATGCACAT
This sequence comes from Deinandra increscens subsp. villosa, assembly GCA_039602395.1. Taxonomy (NCBI): domain Eukaryota; kingdom Viridiplantae; phylum Streptophyta; class Magnoliopsida; order Asterales; family Asteraceae; genus Deinandra; species Deinandra increscens. The sequence continues at coordinate 95,721,495 of JBCNJP010000010.1, read as the reverse complement.
CTCTAACGAGGTATTAACCTATGGACAAAAACCTTACTATGGGGTTTTAAAAAGAGATATGGCTACTAGAATACCATATTAAAAGCATCCCTCTATTTATGTGCGACTGGGTTGAGAATACACAGGGGGTCAAAAAAGATAGTCTTGGTTACACTTTGGTCAACCTTAAAAGACTAGGTCACAAGGAGGACCCGTTCATTTTCGCGTCACAAGCACGACAGTTGTTTTACGTCAAAGACTAGCTGGATAAAAAACTGCATATTGTCTTTATGACACCTCCCAGAAATTACAAGGATTATTATGAAGACGATGCCAATGAAGAATTTAGTACGGTAGTTTTTCCTCACAACGATAATGTATTGCCACTCGTAGATACATGTGACAATGTTTACCATAGAGCTGACTGTACTGGAATGATATTACGTAAAAACGATTAATTGATCATTGTAATGTTTTTGAATCTTAGCAAATTACAGTATCAACAATATTTGGTTTTTTTTCTTTATGTATTCTGGAATATTATGGATCTTAATTTTGAGTCAAGTGTTTCCTTTTTTTGATTGTGCCTGCAGGTCTCCTCTCTTTGACCAAACCAGAGTCAATAAAAGTCAAAAATAAACAAGCAAAATCAACTACTGCTTTAACAAACACAATTACATACATAATCCAAAGAGTATGATTCCATTAATACATTCATCTATAAAATTACAACTGAAAAACTACTAACTTAAAAGGGAGAAGAAGCGGCTGAAGAAAAATCCCTCTTTGCTGCTCACATGCACTTGCTTCTGATCAAGTGAAAAGAGAGAACAAGTCCCTCTTTGCTTTCTCACATGCACTTGCTTATGATCAACTGAAAATGGTGAAGAAGTGGCTGAAGATAAATCGGGTTCATGGGGCCAAAAGGGAGAAGAAGTGGCCGAAGAAAAATCAGGCTCGTATGGGGCCAAAAGGGAGAGAAGCACCTGAAGAATACAAGTGCTGCAAACCTCAACATGTGCCCTTACTGTTGACTGTTATAAAATTACACAATAACTTAAAATCTGCTCACAGTAAAGCATTTGTATGAACCATTAGAGACTCCTCGTCTCCATGGTTTCCACAATAACTTAAAATCTGCTCGCAGGAGATACAGAGTGCAATCTTTCCCTGCACAAGAAAAAATTACCAAATCTGAGACGAAAATTTCAATCGAATTTCAGTGGTGAAGATGATAACTTACCGTTTTCCACATACGGATGACGCCAATTCCACATTTTTTGATGGCGATGATGGACGAAAAACAGAGAGAGAAAGACTGGGAGAAAAGGGTCATGGTGGAGATGATGATGAAAACTGATACAGAGATAATTAAGTATATATCGATACTCGAGGGGCGTGGTAGATGGAGATTTGAAAGATAAAGTTAATGAAAAAGTAAATGAAATAGTAATGATTACAAGCGCCGTCCACTGTTGGTATTCTTTTAGCCACCTAAAATTAATATACCGTGACCATTTGTCATAATTTGTCACGCAACCAATGTTTAATATGAGTGGCCATATCTTTGGAAGTTGCAGAATTCAACTTCCTATAATCTATGCAAATCGGCCACCCGGTTACCGGTCGGTTGGCAATTTCCTAACCTTTCTCGTTCCTAACTATTTAAATACCTGCTTTTTAGGAACCGTTTGTGTTGGACTTACACAGGTGCTGTCTGAAATCGGGTAAATAATACCTGCATCCAACAACTTCAATACCTCCTTCTTCATAATTTCCCGCATGTTTGGATTGAGTCTCCATTGCGCATCCCTTGCTGGTTTTACACCCTCTTCGGTAATGATCTTGTTCATCACAATCGACGGGCTAATTTCCTTCAAATCCGCGATCGTCCATCCAATCGCAGCCATATGCTTCACCAAGACTTCCATCAAAGCTTCTTCCTGTTCCTTAGTTAAATCTGCAGAAATAATAACAGGAGAGTATTATTTTCACCAACAAAACCTTACTTCGAACGTTTTGGCAATTCTTTTAATTCTAAAGACGGTGGTGATTTAAGTGAAGGTTTGAGTTGTGAATCTATATGCCCCGGTAGACTCTCCAGTTGCATGGACCAAGGCGGTCTTTTCTCCCTCACTGCCATTAACTCCTGAGTCTCATATTCAGCTTCCAGCTCCTTGACCAAGCCTGCATAATTCCAGCCAAACAAAGCACATTCCTCGGGGGTGTCGTCCTCCTCATTACAAGCAAAAAAATGGAGGTACAAGACCATCGAAAATGTCCATCCGAAAGCATTCATCATCTTCCCAAGGGTTAGAAACATTCCCAAAAACACTTAACCTCATTTTCCGGTTCCTAAATGTCATGTCAACGGTACCCGACCTACAATCTTTTGTGAATGACTCGTAGCTAAGAAGGGTCGACCCAAAATTACCGTTGGTTGTGCAGTTATTCAATTGAGACATAATAAACCAAAAAATCAACCGGATATAAAAGTTCGTTGACCTTGAAAATAACATCCGATAAAATTCCCCGGGGTAGCTTAGGGGTCAAGTCAGCCAAAATCACAGTGGTGTCGGCTTTTTTCAATGGTCCAAAATTGTACTGGTTGTACAAGCTTCCTGGAAAAATACTCACACTCGCTCCAAGATCCAATAGGGCACGATCATTTGAAAGTCACTAACTTGTATTGAAATCATTGGTGCCCATGGATCTTGCAGTTTCTTTGGTAAAATCCCTGAAATTGTGGCACTCACATCTGCTGTTGCATCAAGCTATTTAGGAATTTTATGGTTTCGATTTTGAGTGCACATATCTTTCAGGTACTTCGTGTAAGGGTGTTATTTAGAGGCTTGTAATATTAAATATAGGTGGGCTGGGCTTAGTGGGTTTAGTACAATTAATAGATTAATTGTAGGTAGTGGGCTTGGGCTTGAAAAGCCTTGTAGGGTTTCCTTGTGTTCTATATAAACACAAGGTGGCTTCATTTGTGGGGGTTGGCCATTTGGAGGAGCAAGAGAATTCGTGAACCAGATAGGGTGTCTAGGAGATTTTTGAAAATCTCTATTGGTATACCAGACGAGTTTGTGACAATTCGTGTGCATCCATTTTACAGGTTTTATCTTTAATATTTGATTGTGTTCTTCGTTTTATCTCTCTCTGATCTTGAATCAATCAATCATCGGGATTTCGCACCTACGATTGTTCAACGATATCGTGTTTGTTCAAGGATTCTGGACTTACAATTGGTATCAGAGCCAAGAAACGATTGTTTTGTGGCTCACACGATATCGATTCAAGAAGTTCTAACGATTTATGTCGAGTTTTTGTTGAGTTTCTACAGGTTTTCGTCCCTGGTTTATCTGTTCCAGCAATTCTCATTTGAATTCTGGTGGTTCTTGATCGAAGTACTGAATTTGGAAAGTCTATCAATCACGTGAGAGAGACTGATTTGCTTCTCTTAGAAGTTTACGTTTCTGGAACTCCTTTTCAACCAGTTGACTATTTTCGATTAAATAAAAGGGAGATCTCATTGGGAAATTTATTTTATTTCAAAATAATCTTTACGAGCGAAATCAGATTCTCGGCCCAAAATTAACTCGTTGATTTGAAATTTCAAAATATTACCAAATTTCCATTGGATTTATTTAGAATGTGTGGTTCATATTGATCAGTTTAGAAAGCAGTAAATAGCCACTCATTTTAAGTTGGTGTGAATTAATTTTGACGGGGTTTTGATCGCTGAATTTTTCTGCACCTTGTGGAGTAATTTGTTTTGCAAGTTTCAAAAATTTTTGTTCCAAGTGTTTCAAGATGTTACTAACGATTATCGTGAGTTTCTTGTATTCATATCTTGATTACAGGTTTTCGACTACTGATAGGAGGTTCTCTATCGTGAAGCTTGGTTTGGAAAGTCAATATCTTGCTTAATTCTCGGGTGTTTTACTTGTTGTACAAAAAAAAAATTCAGCTCAGAAACTGGTTTTTGATTGAGATTAGAGGTTTTCAATCGAAAAGCTTATTTCGGAAAGTCTATCTGTTGCGTGATTTGAGGGGAATCGACTTCTTGTGCAAGTTTTTGTATCTTTTGCTTGATTTTTGTTCAAGATAGAAGTTCTCGATTGAGAAAGAAGTTCTCGATCAGTGGTTTTCTATTGGAGGTTCTCGATTGAAAAAGGGGTTCTCTATCAGTGGTAGGTTTTCGATCAAGGGTTTTCGATCGAGGAAGGTGTTTTCTATCCAGGTTTTCTCTTAGGTGTCATTTTTAATAAAGGTGGTTTTCGATTATAAAAAGGGTTTTCGATCGAAATCAGGGATTTCTATCGAAATCAGCTTTTGTGCTTGGTCAGTTTTCACTAAAACGGTCATTGCAGAAGCTACGTTTGGAGTTACAGGGCCCATTACCAGTCAAATCGAAGATTTCGACAAGCTCTACGTTCTAGGTCCTGTTTAATCTGAAAACTACATTGTTAAGGCCTCACTTTTGGAATCGGAAGTTTTAGGGTTTTCGGTTTTTGGAGTTTTGGTGAATTTTGCTCTATTTTGAGCTCGTGAGCAGGCTTCCAACTGTTTTAATAATTAAAATGAGTTCAGATATATCTTCATCACAGGAATATACTAATCCTACATTTTCTCCTCGCTTGGTCTCTCCTGACAACTTTCAAGATTGGAAATGCAGTTTTAGAAACCATCTGAAAAGTGTGGAGTTGTGGAGATCCATTATGGATGGTCCTTTCAAGCCGACACATCTAACAGGACCTAAAAGATGGCAATCTAAAACTGAGAATGAATTATCTGATAATGACAGGGACAGAATTAAAAAATATGAAGAAGCCTATGCGATTATGACCAAGGCCTTATCTCCAGAAATTGCTCAAGAATTCTATAAAATGCCAATCTGCTAAAGCTCTCTGGAATTCTTTGTTCGTAGCTTATGATAGAAACGAGGATGATGAAAAGATCAAGCAACGTGCAATTGTGGTTGAAGTTGATGAGACTGAAACGCCGATATGTTCTAATCCAACATGTGCTCGTTTAATTCCTAGTCTTAGACAGATTTGGAAAAATTTGGAAATAGAATTATTTGACGCACAATATGCCACTAGCTCATTTAAGGGTAGATTTTTTAAGAGCGAAGAGAAGGTGAAAGCCCAGAAAGAAGATATACAAAAATATCACGATCTTGCCACTGAAAAGTCTATCTTATATGATCGCTCCAAGATAGAAGTATCTGAGTTGAAACAGCAGTTGGACGATTTGCAACACAAATATGATGAACTGCTGGTTAAGTATGAACTATCAACTCAGATAAATCTTGGCAGGGAACATATAAATCTGGGCAGGGAACATAAAAATCTAAGGATCTAAATAGCATTATTCCTTAACCTGTTCCGAGAGATATAGTGGGACTGTTAATCGATGAAAATCAAGTTGATAGATCTGGGTCTGGATATAAAGAAGCTGCTCCTCCAGTTGATAGCGTCTTGGTCGCGACGACACTAATGACCCAAGAAGAATTAGACAATGAGTCAACCATGACTTATGGCAAAGGATCAGCTAAAGACACTACTGAAACTGAAAGTGATGAAAGGGGTGGATCTGAAGTGACTATTAATGATGTGTCCAATGATGATGCTGAGTGCCAAAAGTACAACAAATGTCATAACTCTAATTCAGAGGGTGCAGGTTCGAGTTCTAAGGGAGTTAATGATGTAACTCAGAAAAAGACAAACACTTCTGTTGCTAAGAAGAAGAAGCTGAAACAGTATCCTCAAATAGATACTGTGTATTTCAAGGCTGTTGATGAAGTGAAACGGGAGAAGGTGATTATGACAACAAGGCCTGAGGGGAAGATACTTATGACTTCTGGATCTATGTTCGATCAAGAGCAGGGTTATGGATATGAGCTACCCTCTTTTGCCTCCAAATTCAAAGGCTTAGGATCATCCAGTGATGCATCTACAAGTGGAGTTAAAGTTGAAAGACCCAATATCACAATTAAGCCTCCAAGTATGAGATCTGTAACTGGGGTCAAAGATGTGAAACTCAAGGGAGTGGCTGTATCTCCTATCTCATCATGTGGTTCATGCAGTTGCAATTGAAGAAATGGTGCATCCACATCAAACAATACTCGGAGCACAAGGATTGCAAAGACCAGCTCTACTCAAGCTTCTAAGAACCAAGAAAAAGTCAACGTTGGATCTACATACAGGTCTAAGATGCAGACACAAGGCCATGCTGCTCCACACCAACCAAAGAAGACCAATGGTTACACGTCTAACTTCTATCCAAAGAAGCAAACTTGCTTAAATTGTGGCAATGCTGGTCATATTGCCCGAAACTGTCTCTACCGCCCCTATGAGCCATACTATCCTTAGAGTCAAAGGGTTTCATCTCAGGATTCTATTAAGTCTAAGCCAATGAAGGTGCAACCACCTAAGGCAATGAAGACTGTCACTCCTAAGGTTAAACCCTCTGATCAACATTGGGGTGCTGCCAAAGCACAAAGAAAGCTTTTAAATCAAAACAACAACTTTCCAAGTTATAAAAATTTTCAAAAACAGGTGAAGAAACCAATTTCAAAACAACAAAAGTTTGAAAAAACTAAAGTTACCCTGCCCAAGGTAACTAAAACTGTTTTGAAAAATGAACCAAAACTGAAGAAGGTTGATATACCTAAAGTCACAACACCAAAAGTGACTAAAACAACTGTTAAATCACCTCAGACTTGGAAACCAAAGACCATGGCAGCAACACCACAAGTCCCTGATTTTGACTAAAGGCATGTGCTTAAAATAACTATCATTTATTGACTCCTCGGGAGTACCCAGAACCACAATGGCATGGGTACCATTGGCTAACTGATCTCTCACTGTGTGCAGGAACAGTCAAGGAGGACTATCACTAACATTTTCTTTGTTTATTGATAAGTGATTGTTCCAGGCACAGGATAGGAAACATTGCTTCACTTCATGGCGTGCAATATTGTACAACAGAGGGGATGTTTCCTTGTGAGAGATAAAAGAAATGAAATCAGCAAAGGTAACTGTTAAATTGGTTGTTTGAATATTGATGCAGTAAGTGTGTCTAAACCCATTTCTCGAATTTTTCAGCTAAATACTTTGAAGGTTAGCTTGGCCAGCTGTATTAATTTTTTTTTTGTTTTAGTGGTGTATCCGTGTGTTCGTTTTAAAAAAATGAAAAAATGAAAAAATAATAATAAAAAAAATTAGAGTCATTAAAAATCAAAAAGCAGGGGAAGAATTGGAGACCCTCTAAAATTGTGGCTTTTTAATTTTTAATGTGGCTTGTGTTTGTTTTTGAGAAGGTTGGGAAGTGAAATAAACTTCCGTTATGAGAATGGCTGACACATGTAAGGCAGATGTGAAAGACTTGATCCATGGTGATATGTTGGTAGGCTCAGCTCTTAAATCTGAAAAGGTATAGGTTACACACTTAAAGATAACGTATGGCAGTTATTTGGGTAACAACACTTAGGTTAATTGCACTTCTATTTAACTGCATGTTCAAGTTCCCGATACACACGCTTGTCTCCAAGAGTGTGAAATTGAGCTTAAAAAGTCGGTGTCCCCTCTGCTTTGCGTGAGCAATGACCTGGGGATGCTTCGCATGTATGTAAGACTCTCCTCTGCTTTGCGTGAGCAATGACCTGGAGTTGTCCATACATACGTGCTTCTAGATCACCTTAAATAATATTAAAAAATTAAAAATAATAATAAAATGTGTATGTATATTACACCCAAAAGATGCCAAAGAGCACAATAAAAGAGACCCTCTAGTGTCCAAATCCCTCAGCCTTGTCACTAATGCGTACTAGGTGTCATAGTCAGGTTACATCCTGATTGAAACACCACTGGGAGATTAGTTGACTTTGTATATTATACCCTAAAATCTATGTGATCTATTCTTTCTCTTCTCAACCAAGTCTCGAGCTCAGTTTCAAACTTCTGGTTCAAGTTGTGAAAATATGTGGTAGGGAATTTATGTGCTTGATAGTGTGCAGTAATTTATACCTAGGATTTGTTAAAGCTCACTTTCTGTTCATAATTAATGCACAATAACAGATAATAAAAGTGACAAACAGCCTAACTAAGAAAAGGGTTTGAGTTTAAAGTGGACCAGTATATAGGCAATCACCTGGACGTGTTCAAGTAACAGAAGCTGAAAAAGGGTTCCTCGGTCAGACTCATACGGTTTGATCCCTTAGAAACCTTCTTATGTTTGAATTGGTTTTTATTTGTTTAATTTTTAAGTGTTCTTGTCTGAGTGTTTAAGTTTTCTTTTTGTCATGGCCAGGTTAATTTGAGAAGTTTAAATGAGTTTATGTGGGTTTTGTGCATGACAGTATTCCCCCCCCCCCCCCCCCCAGAATGTACCCAATTTTTAGGGGGAGAAGGAGGGATAATAGGGAGATAAATATTATCTCACTGAAGTCATTATATCAGGGGGAGATAATATGCATTATCCCAGGGGAAGAAGAGATAATATGTATTATCTCAGGGGAAGTTAAAAGAGGTCTTGGGTTAAGGGGAAGTTTTATAGAAAACCCGTAATCAAGAATAGGGTTTTTGGTTAAAATAACGTAATTCACCTACTAACCCAGAGACCAGTCATCATATGTCTGGTGGTTTGTATTTTTTTAATATGTCAGACAGGTTGATGATTGAAAGTGGAAAAACTAATGATCATGATGATGAAAAGTGGTGCTGCTGCTCAAGTTAAAGAACCAGCCGGACAAGACTTCCATATCTGGAAAAGCAACTGCATAGGGGAAGTTGTTGGTTCTTTTCAAGCTACTCAAAGCTTCTAAAGGAAGATGTTCACAGTTTGAGGGGAAGCTGAAGACTTCAAGTAAATTGTTGAAGATCGTGCAGCCTGAAGAAGTATAACCAAGTTTGCCAAAAATAGAGGTTTTCAAAATTTTTATCCTCTAAAGAAAGGCAAAGTCAAGACAGTTACTGATGATTCAGCAAGAACCAGAGTCTATTCAATAGAAGCAAGTGTATGGGAATCCTCCTCTCATTACTTGTTTATTTCTAGAAGTTCAAGCTGATGCTGATTGAGATAAAATCCTAAGAGTCTCTTGTGAAGCCCAATGAAGATTGTCAAAGAAAGAATCTTCATCAACACCTATACCAGCAAAGTCAAGAACAAGGGTTACAAATGATTAAAGACATTTAATATCACATATCCTAGGGGAAGATTGTAAGGGTATTATTTAGAGGCTTGTAATATTAAATATAGGTGGGTTGGGCTTAGTGGGTTTACTACAATTAATAGATTAATTGTAGGTAGTGGGCTTGGGCTTGAAAAGCCTTGTAGGGTTACCTTGTGTTCTATATAAACACAAGGTGGCTTCATTTGTGGGGGTTGGCCATTTGGAGGAGCAAGAGAATTTGTGAACCAGAGAGTGTGTCTAGGAGATTTTCGAAAATCTCTATTGGTGTACCAGACGAGTTTGTGACAATTCGTGTGCACTCATTTTGCTAGGTTTTATCATTAATATTTGATTATGTTATTCGTTTTATCTCTCTCTGATCTTGAATCAATCAATCGTCGGGATTCCGCACCTACGATTGATCCACGATATCATGTTTGTTCAAGGATTCTGGACTTACACTTCGCATAAGCCGGAATTTGTTTTATGGCATCTAAAACGATAAGATTTATTTTAACTAGTTTAAAATTTTCCCACATTTCTTCCTGTTGTGGGCCCCTTTTATTTGACACTTTTTGCTTATTTTTGTTCACTTAAAGCTTTCGGAAATGACACTGATATTTCTTTTGGTTCAATTAATTCCTCCTCTATCACCCTATTTTCTGATTCTTGAAAAGTTACTTTTTTAGTTTCCTAGGGCTACTAGATCCGGTTTCAACTGACTTTTGAATTGTTTTAGGTTGGTCATTTTCTGACTCTTCATCACCGTCACTTACCCATTCCTCCACCACCCCATCTACTTGTGGTGAAGGTGTCCCCACCTTATTATCTACAGACTTCCTGAGCGTAAAGTAGTGATCTTGTTGATTGAAACAAGTCTGGTTTGTTTAGAAATTGATGCCTGATGTTGATGTTGAGGGTTGATGTTAGTATCACTAGGTAACTTACCTTGATCTCTTCTTGAATTTTCAGATGCCAGTTGACCCATTTGCTTTTGCATTGCCCCGATCGTCTTGTCTTGGATCTCCATCTTCCTCTCAACTCCGTGGACCTTTTCAACAAGCTGTTTTTGACCCTCGAATATAGAGTTCATCTTCTCCATCTTATGGTCAGTTGAGCTTGCACTCCATCATCTTATTTCGGTTGCACTTGCTAGTAACTCCTTTGTTGCTGATTGGTTCCTTGAGTGTAGTTGTTCTTTTAATATCCTCCTTAATTGTATCCTGCCTGTTGGCCTCGATTTTTCGTTTGAGCTCCAACCTGCACATTAGAACCTTGAAAGTCAGGATTCATTTGATTATTAGGATTACCATACCTGAAGTTAGGATGATTGCGCAAACCGGGATGATAAGTGTTGGAATTCATGTTTCCTTGCACAAAGTTCACGTCTTCACCCTTCTTTACTGTTGCGGGACAATAACCCGCGAGATGGCCCAACTCTCCATAATTTGTGCACAATGGAATTTGCCCACTTGCCTTTGCCTCTTCGGGTACTCCACCCAACTTCAACTGGGCAACCTGCTTCTCCAGCAGAAGATTTTGCTGTTGGAGCTTCTCTATCCGTTCCTCCACCTCATAGTCTATAGATTTTACTGGTGAGGATCTCGATCTTCTACTATTTTGAGCAAGTCTCTTCGAGGTGGCAGTCATCCTTTACATCTTCAGGAAGTAAGCCGTCATAAAATGATTTGATTAAATCCCATGTTTGTATACCATGATGCGGGCACTTTCTCAACAAATCTTGAACCTCGTGAGTGCTTCGTGAAACGGTTCCCCTGAGTGTTGCTGAAATGACTGAATCTCTTCCTTGACTTCACTCGTCTTACTCATGGGATAGTATTCCTCTAGAAAAGCTTCTTGTGTTTGTTCCCATGTGTATATACTTCCCGCGGGTAAACTATCAAACTATCTCCTTTCCCGATCCTTTAGCGTATACTGAAAAGGCATTAATTTAACATCCCCGCTATGAATCTGAGTGCTCCAATTGTGATGCAGATTGACTCAAATGAATGGATGTGAAGGTAAGGCTCCTTCGTTCTTTCCCATAGAATTCTGGTAGATGTCCCAAATATTGACTTCCTGACCTCAAAAGCTCTTCTATTAGCTCCAATTGGTGTAACCATAGCTGACGAGCTTGGCATAACGACCAGCTTGAAATGACTTGCTACACCTTGCACCGGTGCATTCACTACAACTCTAGGGACTCCCCCTTCTATTTGTATCTAAGTTGCCCCATATCACCATTTGTTGAATTGTGGAACACCTCTAGGCGGTTAATCTCTTTGAACATTTCGGGCCACATTTTGTGGTTGAGCTCCTACTTGGTATCTTGGAACCTCATTTTGTGCTCCCACACCATATCCATACCCGTTATCTTCATTTGGACCATACCAATCTTGATCCCACTGTTCCTCTTATCGTTACCAATCCTCTTCAACATCATAACCATCTGCCTCATACCCATACCCTTGTTGATTGTACACCGGATTTCTGTCGGATAATTGGTGGTTAGTTTACATGGTAGAACTGCTATGGTGGGGGTTGTTGATAGTTTGGTTGTGGTGGAGCTTGGTGAAACATGGGTGGTTGTTGTGGAATTGGTTGCCTTCCGTGGTAATGAAGGTCTTCCGCCTCATGATGGGATTATTGAGACGAATGGTGGGACCTCGGGTGGCCCTCTAGAGGGTTGCCAAGGTTGGGTGGTGGTTGTTGTTGGAAGATTGGTGCATCTTGCTGTGGTAGTGGGTTTTGTAGTTGAAATTGTGGATCTTGCGGTTTTTGTACGTTTGGGTCATTTTGCGGTGGAATGGGTGGTTGTTGTTGGTTTTGTTAGTTATCCATTGCTCTTATTTGTCTCTGTCTACCTCGATTTTGCCGAGCTGTTTGTTCTACCTCTGGATCGTACACTAGCGGTGATGATTTGCGGGAATGCCGCGTATGCATGCAATTTCACCTAAATCCTATAAAATTGGTCACAAACAAGCAAACCAATTACGTAGCACTGCTCTAGGGGATGAAAATAATGCAACGGAACAAAAAATTTGCAAACTTGGGAGATCAAAAAGTCAAAAAACTTTCTGTGAAAAAGGAGGGTAGGCGTACCGCTCAAATTGGTATTTCTAAGAGGGCGTACAGCCCAAGGTGGAAATTCAGGAAAATTAAAAATATTTATTTATTTATTTATTTACTTTTTCATTTGCAGAAATTTATATGATAGAAATAACTAAAATTCAACTAATGAAAAAGTGTACTAATTCCCCGAACAATGGCGCCAATTTGATAACGGTTGTCGAGGCTGTTACAAATACCTAAACTTTAACCTGTAGTAGGGTAAGCTAAGGTTTATCGAACCAAGGGAATATGTGGTTATGAACTAGCTGAATGTGTTAAATTAACTAACTTTAAACTACTGAATTAAACTAAATTGCCTCTTAGCTGTTGATTGATTTGGGAATTGAACTAATTATTAAACTAAATGACCAATTAACAATAAAATTAACTATGCTTGATTTTAAGACGAAAACTTATATGAACTAAAGGCAACCACTTTAGGATCCTGGTTTTGCTAACTTTACCCTAATTCAATCACCTGAATGCTAATACTACATAGACATAGTCCCCTATTGCTTAATCAACCTAATGACCTAACCCTTATGTAGGCTGCTTAATTCCTTACGTAAGGAAAGCTTGAAATATGACAGTATACTACAACAAGACTAAGTTACTAGTTAATCTAATGAGTTGGGCATCCGGGTGCTCGACAGTTGCAAGGAAAACCGGAACAACTAGCAATCAAAAAATAAAAATCAGAGTAGAATAACAAACCGTTTACCAAAAGTAGTTACAAGGAAGTTAGTCGGACATGGCTAAAGTTGAAAACACGAAAAGTCTTGAAATTGGCATCAACAAACTAAACCGAATGCTTGAAAACGAATCTTAAACACTTGAGAATACCGGAAGTTCGTCCAAAACTCTCTTTGGTCGACAAATAACTTAACCCGAAAGCTTTTATAGAAAAACCGTAATTTTTCTTCTGCCGATCTAATCGGGGCGTACCGCCCTAGACTTCTTCACATTCTGGGCGTATCGCCCGATTCTTCTAATCCGGAATCTTTCTCATCTTTTGGGCATATCGCCCCAATCTTCAACACAACCTGGGCGTACCGCCCAGGCCTTGATTCCAGGAACTTCATTCTTCTTTCTTTCTTGATTCAACCGTTCCTCAACCTTGTACCGATCAGCTTAGCTTCTAATCTTCATAAAACCTCCCGCTTTAACACTTTAGCTCCATTCACCTCAAAACATAAAACATCGGGAAATGTAATGAAATTCAATTGATAATATTAATAAAAATAAACTATTAAGAACATATAAGCATGACAATTTGGACTCTCATCAGTACTCTTTTGAGGAGCATGCGATTCATTCTAGAGAGCTCCCGGGGTTCAAGTACCGACACAATTTGGTTATGGATGTTCTCATTGACATTTTCAAGCGTGCCGGGGTTTGTGCCGACACAACAGGGGTTTCCCCTCTCGTGAGCTTAGGGTGCATTATTTTCATGGCACGTCAGGCTGCTTTGAAAGTTTCTTCATGCAAAGTGGCCAAACACGAGAAGACGTGTCTTGACAACTAGCATGTGTTTATACTATTTGCATTTGATACATTTGACTTTTCCGCATCTGAGACTGTCAAGCTACTTGGCATGGTCTAACGTATCATGCGTAGTAATGTTACGCCAATATCTATGAATGTGGTTTTTAAACGAATTGATGTTCCTACACAAAAAGGTTTAGCAACGCAACTTGTTACTCGTTTTCCTTCTATTTCCTTGTAAATAAAATTTAGTAAGATTGACATCACTATAATGTTAATGTTGTACCAATGACGGAGCTTGAGAAATTATAGAGAGGTGACCGAAAGTCGACGTGTATAAAAAAATTTCTAATGCTATTAGGTATATGTTCGGATCGGTGATCCAGTTCGGCTCGGGTCAAAAAATATAAACGATAAATATCTAATTTTTCATAGTAACTAATACAACGCAAGTTAGAAAGAAGATCTAACCTTCAAAGAGAAGTTGAAAGTCATTAATTCTATAATAAGCCTTTGACAAAGATAAACAAAGTTATTTATGCACAACTTCTCCTTGAGATTCCTCTCTTCCAATCTCTTGTCGAAGTCACCCGCTTTACATAAAAAAGCAACCAAGAAAACACATATTTCATTAACTAATCAATGAGAAAACATATTTGGCACATATAATATGTATGGATTGGGATGGCCCAGAATTTCTAAAAAAAAACTAATGTTATCAAGTTTTGCTAATTTTAAGTTTCATACAAAATAAGATTAGATTATTTGCTCTTGCTTTTGCTATAGCATGAGAAATAGAAATTAAAACTTGAAGCTCAGTCAATTTCAAGCAAATAAATAAGCAAAACATTCTTCTTCAATGACACTGAGAATGTGATCAAGTTTCACTAACCAAAAGTACAAATCAAGTAAATTGTTTCAAGTATTAAGTTTCTCCTAATTGTTATTAGAGAAGCAAGAAAAGTAAATTGTATCAGTAGATGGGTTTTTGGGTGGAGATGATTACCAACAAACGACTGATATTAAACCTAGCCTGACTCACTTTCAGATTTTGATATTGTAGAAAACAATTTAAAAACAACAGAATTTATCAACATAAATAAGTGGCAATGTAGAATATTATCAGTTTTAGCCACAATTTTTGTGAATCAGAACAACAGCAAATGGCATTCTACTAACACAAATTGCCTATCAATTTCGGAACATAGTTTTAGCAATATCTCGTTTCTATTTTTGTAGCAAATTCGAATAGAAATAGGCGATAATATGGTGTATATGGACCAATGTCAGAAGCAAAGCAACATAATTCAATCCTCGTATAAGAAACAAATGAAACAAAACAATCAAAAGTTTAGCATCAAAGTAATAATAAACCCTAAGATATGAACATCTGAAACCAAAAGTTAGATAAATATAAGGAGCGACCCAGGATCTAAGGTTTTGAACATCGTAATCGAATAACAATTTGTGCAATAAACCCCAAATATAGGTGATGAGATTTACCAATCTTTGTTATTGTGCGAAGGTCTCAGGCTTGGAAGGATTCAATCGAAGTTTTGGGGCTTGGAAATCTCTCAATCGTATATGAATCACTCCATGGTGTGTGAAAAGTCGATGTGGCTTTGATGATCGAAGTTTTGAGCGACTGTTGTAGGTCGACAACCCATTTAGCCATTTATGGTTTCCTGATTACAAATCAAGTCCCTCTAGTTTTATAAGTTACAAATGAAGTCCATCTAGGGTTTAAAAAAAGCTAAAAAACGGAGATAGATAGCAAGATTCAAAACGCTAACATCTCGGATTGGAGGTGGGCGCTCTACTACCTACTCTGGATTTCATACTTGTTAGTTATGTTTAGATATAATATATCTCTAGTGATGACCGATTGATTACAAATAAATTTTTAATAAATTACAAGTATACTTGAAACTTCTAAACGTAAAAACCATAGCGACCTGCCTCACAAAACTACGCCAGTGTGTTGTACAAGGCGATGTAGTAGGACACTTACCAAATTCATTGCCATCATTATAAAGTTTAACGTTTCTTCCTTTGAGACCTGACAAAAAAAATAGAAGGAAATTTTGTCATTTGGTTTTTCTTGGGGCGATAGTATGCAGTTTATCTTGGTACTATTATATAGAGATCACAATAATTGTGTGGATCGGTTTTATCCATTTATAACCATTTAAATCACAGGCAATATATATATATATATATATATGTATATATATTTAATAAATAAATAAAATGAAAACATATTTTAACTTTTCACCTATTTTTTTATTTATATATAATAATAATAATTTGAAGCTGATATTGCGAAGAAGAGGAAGAAAGGGGGCTGAATGACGGTTACTATATTTATATAACTCCAAGGAAAGGAATCATATCAGCCCGGCCATGTTCTTTTTCTTCTTCTTGGATCTCTAAATCATCATTATCATCATCATCATCATCTTTCTTCTCCCATCTCCTAAATTCAATGGGTAGGGGATGGCGAAGAGCTTTTTGCACAACAATTCCCAGAGACTCTGCTCCTGTCCTTGGAGAAGCAGTCCCGGCTCCCTCCCCTCGATTACCCGGGAAGCTTGCTTTCTTCAAGAATTCTTCCTCCAATCCCTCTACCCCTCGGTTGCACTCCAGGAACGTAATTAACAATCTCAACGACGGTGAGATTACTAATTCTGCTCCAAGATTGCGCCCTAACAATAATGGCGGCGATGATGAGTTTCATTCCTCCGTCATTGATAATCTCAATATCACTCCCAGATTAAGATGCAGAACCAACTCAAAGAAAAATCATCCTCTTAAGGGCGGATCAAATCCTTCGTCTCCCAGATCTCCTTTCTCCATCTTCAAAACCTCTTTGGGTTTCTCCAGAGTAAGTTCCATTCCTTCCATAAGTCCATAACTAGCTAGCTTTTAATTTTTATTTTCATTAATTTATTCTTTGACGATGGATTTTGAACAAATTAATGAATGAATGTGCAGAGTAACTGTGGACTGTGTTTCCAAAGCGTGAAAACCGGTCACAAAACCGCCATATTCACGGCCGAATGCTCGCATACCTTCCATTTTCCCTGCATATCACAACATGTGAAACAGCTGGAAACCACCGTTCTCGCGTGCCCCGTCTGCAAAACTACTTGGAGAGACGCTTCGTTTCTGGCCATCCAGTCCACCCAAATCCCAAATCCCAGATCTCAATCAGAAGAGAAAATCATTAGTAAACCAAAACTACTGCAGTATCATGACGACGAGCCCCTTCGAACACCCAGACTACCACCTGGCAATATTCTTCCCATACCCGAGGAGGAGGAGGAAGACAATATCACTATGGATGAAGAGTTCCAAGGATTCTTTGCCAATCCGGTGGTCTCTTCATCCGAATTATTCCGCCGGGATTTTAAAAACGTGGAGGTGATGTTGGTGTCGGAAGTTGCCGTGATTTCTTCAACTCAATCACACGAGACGTACGCCGTCGTATTGAGGGTAAAAGCTCCTCCCCCGCCGCACGGGCTTAATAACGCATCGACGAGACGAGCGCCCATTGATTTGGTCGCGGTTCTCGATGTTAGTGCGAGCATGGGAGGAGCCAAGCTTCAGATGCTTAAGCGAGCTATGCGCTTAGTCATCTCCTCGCTTGGTTCAGTTGACCGCCTCTCCATAGTGGCGTTCTCAGATTCCCCAAAACGGCTTCTCCCTTTGAGAAGAATGCATCCCCGAGGTCAACGCTCGGCTCGGCGTATAATCGACCAACTCGTTTCTAGCCGAGGCTCCAGTGGCGGCGGTGAAGCTCTGAGAAATGCCACAAAAGTGCTTGAGGATCGCCGGGAAAGAAACCCGGTGGCCAGCATCATCCTGTTATCCGACGGTCACGAAAATATGAATCAAAATCATCATCAAAGTTCAAATAAACGGCAGCCAGCATCTAGCCACACCCGGTTCGCTCACGTGGAAATACCGGTTCACACATTGGAGAAAACCCATGAGCCGGCGGAAAACGCGTTTACAAAATGTGTGGGCGGTTTACTCAGCGTGGTGGCTCAAGATTTAAGGGTTGAGCTACATGTGGCTGCGGGTTCGGACCCGGCTGAGATCAGCGCGGTTTACTCATGTAACGGAAAACCCACGGTGTTAAACTCGGGGTCGGTCCGCTTCGGCGATCTATACGCCGAGGAGGAAAGGGAAGTCCTGGTCGAGCTGAGGGTCCCGAGGTCAAACACCGGGTCCCATCACGTGCTATCGGCCCGGTGCTGTTACAACGATCCGGCCACACAGGAAGTGATCTACGGTGGAGAGAAGGCCTTGCTCGTTCCTAGACCACAAAGCGTGAGATCCTCTACCTCGACCAAGATCCACCGGCTCAGAAGCCTGTTTATTGCCACACGAGCCGTGGCTGAGTCACGGCTGTTGGTGGAACAGAACAACCTCACCACGGCTCATCTTATGCTATCCTCGGCTCGGGCTTTGTTAATGCAGTCGGCTTCAGCTGAAGAGTTTGTTAAGGGGTTGGAATCTGAGCTGGAGGATGTTGAGCGGAGAGTAGAAGATGGAAACGGGGAGCCGTTGACGCCGACATCATCAGCTTGGAGGGCGGCTGAGAGGCTGGCTAAAGTTGCGGTGGTGAACAAGTCGTTGAATAGAGTGAGTGATCTGCACGGCTTTGAAAACGCTAGGTTTTAGTTTGCTTAATATTTTGTTTGTTTAGATTCCAAGAGGGGAAAGGAAAATTGTTGATTAACGAATACGTACCTACTGAATAAATTTAGAAAACATACATGTGTTTTGGCACGTGGAAGCACGTGTGGAGATGAAGTTGTAAGGATTTGATTTAACTTAAGTTGAAAGTAAAGTTGTGATTTGTTGTTGCAATTAGAATCAAGAGGGAAGAAAACGTATCGGTTGTACAAAGTGGCAGGTTCAGATTGGTCATCTTATTTCTCTATTAATCTTGATGTTTGAATTTTTAAAGTGGGTTGGATCGTCAAGTCGGTTTATATAATTACACATACGGTATCAATCATAATAAAAAATAAATAACCCATAAACTAAAAATCAACTGAAAATCAAAGAGAAGTTATATTGATTTGCGAGACTAGGTTACATCCAACTTGTTTTCGGGGTCTACTGACGGTCTTGAGAATCTTAAAAAAATTTGGGCTCCTGAGAATCTTAAAAACAATTAGGCTTGGGGCGAAAAAAATTTTGAACCTCCTAGCATACAAAGTCAAAAACTCATATAAAAGACCCCTAAACTATAATTTTTTATTTGAAAATATATAAAAAGAACTTTTAAGAAATCACGGCCCCTCTAAATTATCGGGCCTTGAGTGGCCGTCCACCTTGCCCATGCCCTAGGGCCACACCTAGGTTCTAGAGTAGTGTCCTTCATAGAATTTGAAAAAAAGAATTTGCTGCTTCAAATTGTACATATTCATGCACAACAGACCCAATACACTAAACGTAACCTATCAATAATTGAAGGTTAGAGATTAGTAATTTAAGCTTTAAGAAATATAGGTGAGTATGGTCCTGTTCGGTTTGATTTTAGCCAGTTGGTTTTGGTTTTTTTTTTCGTTTTCGGTTTATTCAGTTTTTTATATATTTTTTAATTTTATACTTAAAATGTGGTTAATGTAATATTAAACTTTAAATTTAACCCAATAAAATTAGCATCTTATTTCTCAAGCACTAGCCACTAAATAAACAACAAATAAACAATTGGCAGTTTGGTCCACTTCACAACTAATGGGCCCATTTTATAGAGAGGGATGAGACATAGATTTCTATTAGGCGTCAATGTGGGATTGGAGGACAATAGCAAAGTGAAAGAAAAAAGAACGAAACTTTAACAAATAGACTCCACAACCAATGGGCGTGTTTCATTTTATAGGGAGGGAGGAGGAACTTGCGACCTCTTAGAAAGGAGGAACGCAAATAACCAACCGTGCTAAGGGAGGTTTCGCTGGAATGCGTAGCTACAATAAATTTGACATGGTTTTTTATGCTATTAAAATTTAAATAAATATAAAACTATATAAACTTTTCATTCGGTTCGGTTTGGTTTTTTTTGGTGTTTTCTTCATCTAGAACCGAAACCGAACCACAAGTTTCGGTTCAGCTTTTTTGGTTAATAGTTTGATTTGGTATTTTTCGGTTTAGTTCTTACGGTTTTTTCTTACCCCTACCCCCAACTAAGAAGGTCATAACAAAATCTAACAAAAAATTAAGAAATTGTGAAGGAGCATAAGAAATATTCAAGTACGAGGGAATCGAATTCAAGTTTCAAGAACATCATATCACATCTCAGTTCAATCGAACTCATGACAAACACTTGTAATTAGAAAACTATACAAATCGTTATCTCAAAACCAGAAATCATAAGAAAATTCAACAAAAACACATGACATTCAAACAAATATACCTTGACGTTTATGATAGAAATAAAGTTTGGGAATGTTTTGTAATTCCAATCATAGTTCAGGGGTTAGTTGTGTAATTTTTGTATTACCATTAGTGTTTGTTAGATTAGCGGATATAAGATCCCTGTTTACTTTGTAATTAGCTGTTAATCAAGTTTTCAATACACATTGCTCATTCTCTCGATTTTGTTCTAAGTTCTTTCGATTCAATCATAACGATTCTGAGATCCATCTTAATTTGGTATCAGAGCGTCAGATCGTCTCAGATTTCTTACAAGAATCGGATTCAAGTTCGCGATTGAAAGGGGGATTTAGGTTCCTCTCATCCAAGAAGTCAAAATTCATCGATTACTCACATCACCGCGAAGATCTCCAGCTTCATCTCCAAGAAGAAGACGTTTTCCCATCATGACTGATGCTGCCGTAGGAGGAGGTGGAAATCGACAGGTTAGGGAAATTTATATAACAATTCCCTTACAATGTCCGATTCTCACTCAGACAAATTACAAGATTTGGGTGGTCAAAATGAAGGCCATATTCAATGTACATGGCCTGTGGGAAGTGGTTCAGCTAGTCGAAGGAGCCGCAATCGATGCGAAGAAAAACAATACTGCAATCGCCTATATCTACCAAGCATTACCAGAGGATCTGGTGCTACAGGTAGCTAGTTTGGAGTCCACGAAGGAAGTTTGGAATTCCATCAAGAGCCGATTTGTTGGGGTAGATAGGGTGAAGAAAGCAAGATTGCAAACATTAAAGACTGAGTATGAAGCCATGAAAATGAAGGAGACTAAGAATGTTGATGAATTTGCAGGAAGGCTCTCAGCACTGTCAAGCCAGTTTTCAAGCCTTGGTTCACCAATTGAGGAATCAACCTATGGTGAGGAAGTTACTTGACTCAGTTCCTAAGAGGTTTGTTGATATTGTAGCCTCTATTGAGCAGTTTGTTGATCTTGATTCTTTACTGCTACAAGAAGCCATTGTTAGACTCAAGGCATTTGAGGAAAGGACCGGTATGAAAAACAAGGCTGTAACAGGTAAAGAAGAGCAATTATTGCTGTCATATTCTGAGTGGCAGAATAGATATAAAGAGGCTAAAAGGAATAAGAAATGGGAAAAGGGTGGAGGACTTTCTAAATCACAAGGGTCTCATGATGAGACTCCAAAGAACTCTTACAAATCAAAGGAGGGAGGAAAGAATGGTAACACTCAGAAAAGTGTTGGGTTTAAACCAAAGAAAGACAAGTCTAAGATCAAGTGCTTTAAGTGTGAAAAGCTAGGTCACTATGCCAGTGAATGTGCTAAAGTGAATCTCAAGGATTCAGAAGTAAATCTTACCCAATTGGAAGATGATGAACCAGCCTTACTTATGGTTTCAAAAGAATCAGGTGTAAAGGAATTTGTTTACCTTAATGAGTGTAAAGTGTTGCCCTCAAGGTTTTCTCATGGTGAAGGAAAGAAGGAGGTATGGTACTTAGACAATGGTGCCTCAAACCATATGACAGGTAACAAATTACATTTTGCTTCTTTGGATAGAAATTTTGTAGGAAATGTGACATGTGGGGATGGTTCAAGGGTAAAGATAGAAGGAAGAGATTCTGTTATTTTAGAAGGCAGTAAGGGTGAGCAGAGACTTGTAACTGATGTGTATTTTATTCCAAATCTTAAGAGTAGTATCTTGAGTTTAGGACAGGCTACTGAGGGTGGTTGTAAAGTGATAATGAAGGATAAGCATCTTTGGTTATATGAGAAGAGTGGAGGTTTATTGATGAAGGTGAAGAGATCTCCTAATAGGCTTTACAAAGTAAGTCTAAGAACAGGGTCACCTATGTGTCTTAAGGCCAGTTTAGATGATCTAGCCTGGTTATGGCATGGCAGATTAGGCCATGTGAATTTTAAGACCTTAGAAGATTTGACTCAAAAGGAATTGGTAGTAGGTGTGCCAAGAATTTCACATTCAACCCATTTGTGTGAAGCTTGTTTAGCAGGAAAACATGTTAGACAATCTTTCCCTAAGACTGCATCCTATAGAGCTAGTGTACCCCTAGAATTGATCTCAATGGACTTATGTGGACCAATAACACCTGCTACTAAAGCAGGAAATAGGTACTTTATGTTGTTGGTAGATGACTGTTCAAGATTCATGTGGGTCTATATGTTGAAAACTAAGGATCAAGCTTTCAGTGTGTTTAAGAAGTTTAAGGCAGGAGTTGAAGGGAGTTTAGGACTCAAGATCAAGGCCTTAAGATCAGATAGAGGGGGAGAGTTCACATCACAAGAATTCAGTCATTTTTGTGAGGTTAGTGGCATTGCTAGATTTGTTAACTGCCCATATTCTCCTCAACAAAATGGCATGGTTGAGAGGAGAAACAGGAGAATTTTGAATATGACAAGGAGTTTGATGAAGTCTAGTAGTGTGCCTAAGTATATGTGGGCTGAGGGAGTAAGACATTCAGTGTATTTGTTGAATAGGTTGCCAACAAAAATTTTAGATCGGACTACTCCATATGCTGTAATAAAAGGGAAAAAGCCTAAGCTTGGTCATTGAAGAATTTTTTGTTGTATAGGTCATGTGAAGATCATACAAGATGGAATGAAGAAATTAGATGACAGGAGTAAACCAATGGTATACTTAGGAGTAGAAGAGGGTTCAAAAGCAAATAGGATGTATGATGTAGTGAATGGGAAAATTGTGATTAGTAGAATGTGATTTTTATGAGACTAAGAATTGGAATTGGGAATCTGGTAAAGTCACAGGTAGTGGTGGTGATCATGGAATTAAGAGATCATCAGACTTAGAATGGGAAAGTTTTCAGGTTGAAACTTTAGGAGGAATTGAGACTGTGCTAGGAGTAGAACCTAATATAGAACATGGAATAGAACTCAATGCACGACCTAGTGATGAACCTGAAGAAAATCAGGGGTTGCAGGATACAGGGTCAGCTGATTCAGAAAGTGAATTTGATGATCATGAGGATGATGTATTTCTTCAAGAAGAAGATAATCAAGTAAGAAGATCAACTAGGAAGAGTGTAGTACCAGGGAAATATAGGGATTATGTTCTGGATAATAGGTTGAAACAGCTTAACCAAAGACAAGAGGAGCTTGAATTGGTAGAGTTTTTGTTAGCTCAAGAAGAAGAACCTGTTAATTTTAGAATTGCCTCTAAGAGTAAAGAGTGGAGATCAACTATGAGGGAAGAAATAGCTGCCATAGAAAGAAATAAGACTTAGACTTTTTTCAGAATTCCCTAAGGGTAGTAAGTCAATAGATTTAAAATGGGTTTATAAGATAAAGAGAGATGATGCAGGGAATGTAACCAAGTACAAGGCCAGACTTGTAGCCAAGGGATATGTTCAACAATTAGGCATAGTGAGGAGGTGTTTGCTCCTGTAGCTAGGATTGAAACAATTAGGTCGATCATAGCATATGCTACTAGGATGAATTGGAAAGTGTATCACTTGGATGTTAAGGTAGCATTCCTAAATGGAGAGTTAAAGGAAACAGTCTATGTAGATCAACCTGAGGGGTACATTAAGCAGGGTATGAAACATAAGGTATATAAGTTGGAAAAGGCTTTGTATGGGTTAAAGCAAGCTCCTAGAGCTTGCAATGTCAAACTGAATAAAGACTTGAAGGAACTTGAATTTACTAGGTGTATGCATGAACAAGCAGTATACTTTAGGAATAAAGAGCAATCAAGCCTAATAGTATGTGTTTATGTGGATGATTTGTTAGTAATTGGTAGTCATGATAGAGAAACTGAGTTGTTCAAAAAGGAAATGAAAACAAAGTTTGAAATGGCTGATTTAGGGGTGCTTAGTTATTACCTTGGATTAGAAGTTGAGGATGTCATTATTCTTAAGCAATCTGCATATGCTACTAAGATAGTAAAACTTGCAGGTCTAGAAGGGTGCAATGGAAGTAAGATACAATGGTCTTAAGTTGTAGAAGGAAGAAGGTGGTGAGGTTGTGGAAGAAACAAACTATAGGAAGTTAATAGGTTCTCTAAGATATCTTACACAAACTAGGCCAGATATTTGCTATGCAGTTGGTTATTTGAGCAGGTTTATGCAGGAACCAAGAGAGGCACACTTTAAGGCTATTAAGCATCTGATAAGATATGTGAAGGGAACAATCAATCATGGACTGATGTATAAAAGAGGTAAAGGCAAAGAATTGTTTGGGTATAGTGACAACAACCATCTCATGGATAGCATAGTTGGTAAAAGCACATCAGGTAATATATTCTTTTACAATGGGGCTGCAGTTTCGTGGTATTCTTCAAAGTAGAGAACAATAGCTCTTTCTAGTTGTGAAGCTAAGTTCATGGCAGCTACATCAGCAGCTTGCCAGGCAATCTGGTTAAGTGGATTGTTGTAGGAGATAACAGGTAAAAGGCAGGGAGAAGTTGTGTTATATTTGACAATAAGTCAGCTATTGCACTCATGAAAGTCCAGTTTTTCATTGTAGGTCCAAACATATAATCTTAGATATCATTTCATAAGAGAGTGTATAGAAAATGGTCAAATTCGTGTTGACTTTGTAAGAAGTGAAAGACAGAAGGCTGGTGTATTGACGAAGGCAGTTCCAAGAAACATGTTTGAAGCTTTCAAACAAATGATTGGAGTGTTTGAGTTCAAGTGAAGACAATAAGTGCAGGTGCTTCAACTTGATTCTATAGGAATGGGATATTAACACATTAATGTAATCAAGTCCTGGATCTGTTACATAATGATGTTGGTTTGTCATTGCTTGGGGGGAGTATGATAGAATAAAGTTTGGGACTTTTGCAATCATAGTCGGGGTTTGTAATCCCAATCATAATGATGTTGGTTTGTCATTGCTTGGAATTAGGGGGAGTATGATAGAAATAAAGTTTGGGACTGTTTTGTAATCCCAATCATAGTTCAGGGGTTTGTTGTGTAATTTTTGTATTACCGTTAGTGTTTGTTATATTAGCGGATATAAGATCCCTGTTTACTTTGTAATTAGCTGTTAATTAAGTTTTCAATACACATTGCTCATTCTCTCAATTTTGTTCTAAGTTCTTTCGATTCAATCATAACGATTCTGAGATCCATCTTCAGTTTAGATGTAACTAAAACTTCAAAATCACACTTGTTAATAATTTATATCAGGCTCTGAAACAAAAAAAATTCAACTATGAAATGCATGTTAGTTAAATTTCATGTCTAAAGAATAAATTTCTCAAGAATAACTATAATTCTTGTTATCGTCTTGTGGAATGTGTAATGAATAGGTATTTCACTACTAACACACAATTAGGTATTGAAGACGGGAAAGAAGAACACACACTAAACATATCTTCCATAATCCCTATTCTCTGATTCTTCCCTCTTTTGTATCTCGTTACCTTTCTTTCGTCAGGCTCTTTGTTGAACCTTGAACTGGGTCGCATGTTATCCAATGTGGTATAGTTGTTAGCAATTAGGCTAACTCCCTAAATGAACGTTTCATAACAGAATGTCACTTAAAATTCTTGTAAATAAAAAGGCATGAGGTTGGAAAGATAATTAGCAAAATAAATGCAAACAATATGTTAGAAGTAATATTTTGAACCAGATTTTTAAACTAGACTGAACTTGTGTCATAAAAGGTTTAACTGGTTGATCCAGGTTGCTCCGGAAGGTCGAACCTGCTTGACTATTCAAACTTGTAAACCAGATTCGTGTTATTTGAATAATGTGTTCTTATATTAACAATTGTTGTTATTCAGTTGTTATCGCATGTAAAAAGGAAATGGAAGAGCCTGAAAGCTAAATTAAGATTACTGACCTTGAAAGTGAAACATTTCATGTTTCCTTTCTTTTGAGCTAAAATACTTTGTGTTTGGTTTTTAGTATGACTATAAAACTTATTTTTGACTTTTGTTTTTGTTCGCTGAAATTGATGTTATGTTCTAAACATTTCATTTTGGTTGAAAATATGCTTGATTATTTTGTCATGCCAATTGCATCAATTTGTGTTCTACATATGTTATTACTTAAAATGGAGTTGTCTCAAGATGCGAATACAAGATACGGTACTTTATGGAGTTCATAGTCAAGGTGTTGAATTTCCCTATAGCGATCTTGTTGTAGCTAGAAACAACTAGTCATTTAAATAAGATCCATTATCAAACATAGGAATTATGTTTAAGGGAGTAATAAAATTCAAATTAAAAATATTAGATTTCTTAAGTATGACCTAATCAGTAGAATCGTGAAAGATATGCAGAATGCTAATTGACACAAAACTCCCAGATAATTCTAAATTTAAATCTGAACAAGGAGCAATCCCGATTGTTTAGATCTTTAGGGTTGAAGAATGTGATTCTGGAATGAGGCCTAAAGTATAATCTTATTAAATTCAATTTCATAATACTCTATAGCGATTTAGAATATTAAAAAATTCATTAGATAAGAGTTTCAATCAACACGAATTCTTCATCATAAGGCAAATAACACAAATGTCAAGATGCTTTATAGAACTTGTCTTTGTGAAAATAAAGATTCAGGAACTTTATTAAAGAAAAGAATGTCAACTAACAATTGAAAAATATATGAGATCACAATCAGAGGGCGAATCTGATATATTGGTTTAACTATCATGTGATGAAGCCACATGCAAGGACCGAATTTTTGGAAATTCAGTCTAATAGTGTCACACCCCCGTCGCCCCTGCCCAAGGTGAGGAGTTTGTTGACCCAACCGGTCCGTATCAGAACTCGCGGAAGCAAAACATATATAAACTTATACAGAGTGGTCATTCCGAAACTGAGTGTAAACAAACAATACTTGCAACACTGACTAAAAAGGTTTCTACATCATAAATATTAATGCCCCAGATGACCCTAAGACAATATATGCGTCCACATATCCATAAAGATATGAAATATAAACTGAGAGGAGAATATGATATCTAGACATCTGTCTAATACCACTCCTAAAATGCTAGTAACACGGTCTTCTCACCCTGACTAGCTAACTAGATGTTTATTCCCTTCAAGTGTTGCCCTGCTTCGCCTGCTGCTACTTCCATGTAATATGAACTAAAACACGTCAATAACTAAAGTTGTTGGTGAGCCCTAGCGAGTAACTCATAAACAATAGTTTTGTAAGTACATGTGCATGTTAGAATTTTGGTTCTCACAGAGATTAAATCTCAATCATGTCTTAGCACGGGCGCGTGCCATGTACCTCAGTCATGTTATAAAACCTAAACATAAGGTCACCTAATGGTATTGGAAGGATCAATTTGTCCTCACACGCTATCCTAATCTCTAATACGGTGTGGAATCTCGTACACGAGATGATTCAAGAACATAAGATGATATATAAAACGATGAACAACAAGATAAATGAATAACGATACTCAATAACCTTGATGATATTGTACACAATTTATTAGAGAACTAATCTGGTACACCCACGCTTGAGAGAACCGAATATCTCCTCTCCGCACCTTATCTCTCTTGAAACTGACCAACAACTAATTACGTATTTAATACACAAGCCTCTAAATATAACCCTAAAATCTTCCCCTAGGCTTGTGGTATTAAATGTTTTCAACTTTCAAACTTCTTGTTCTTTACTTGCTAGTATAGGTGTTGGTGAAGATCTTTTCTTCTACAATCTTTATTGGGCAGCACGAGAGACTCTTGTTGGTTCTTTATCTCTATCAGCATCAGCATGGACTTCTAAAGATGAAAAAGTTAAGAGAGGAGGATTCTCATACACTTGCTTATCTAGATTGAACTCCAGTCCTTGTTGAATCATTGTTAACTATTTTGAAGTGCCTTTCTTTTCAGAGGATAAATTTCCAAACACCTCTATCTATGGCATACTTAGTTGTTGTTGTGGTAACATGACATTCACTTAATCTGCCTGATCTGCATTCTTCTCTTCAACAAATGCATTTATGCATCTAGCTTCCCCTTAACTTATGAACATTTTCTTTACTACCTTAGGAAGCATTAATAGAACCAACAAACTTCCCCTAAACATCATATTCTCTAGTTGGGTAAGTCATATCCAGCCGCTTTATCAACACGAGCATCAACAACAATGCTTTGATCAACAGGATCATTAACTTCTCCCTTTTTATTCATCAACATGTCTGTCACATCAAAAATCAAACACAAACTAGACTGATGACGTTGGATGACATTGCATTTTCACAGTTTTTGTGTTCTAAGGTACCAGGAGCTAAACATGCAAAATCTGAGCTTTTATAAAGAAATCTGAAGCTGAGCGGTACAGAGGTCGAGAAACGATCGGAAAGCAAGTGAAGACTTAGAAGAATTGAAGAAAGTTCCTGAGATGCATTCTGGGGTGGTAGGCCCAGAAGTGAAGAGAATAGGGCGGTACGCCCTAAACTGAAGGAAACCAGTCGAAGTTAGAAATTCGGGCGGTACACCCAACTTTGCATACTTTGGGGTGGTACGCCCCAAATCGGTCGACAGAAGAAAAATTAGGGTTTACTATTTAAACTTGTTTGTTAAGTCATTATACACACATTCTCATTCTTGGACGTCCAGAGCACTAGGGTTACGACTTTTCACCATTATTTGAAGGTTTTGAAGAATTCTAATCATTCGGTATTATTTATTTATGCATATTTTAGTTAAATCATGCCTGTGTTGTTAGTCATGTCCGGCTAATCACCTCTAACTGCTTTTGGTGAATGGTTGTGTAAAATCGTTCTCTTCTTAACTGCTAATTACTAAATGTTCCGGTTTTTCTTACAACCGTTGAGTACCCACATGCTGAATTTGTTTAACCAACTAGTAAATTAGGGTTTTAATGGTCAACTATCATGATCTAGCACTTTCTTGTGGCAGGAACTAAGCAGCCTATTAGAAACTTAAGATATTAGGTCAATTAGGCAATTGGGGAGCATGTCTATGTGTTATTAGTAGTTGATTAAGTTTTGCCTAGATCGGTAGCCAACTAGGACCCAAAAGTGGTTAGCTTCCTCCCATTTGATAGTTTAATCCATTCTCTAGTTTCAAGTTAGTTAATTTTTAGTTAATTCACTCCAACTCATTCAAAAACAGCCAAGAGGCAATCTAGTTCAATTTTAGGTTAAGTGATAATTATAGTTAAGTTAGTTAATAGTTAGTTAATCAATTAGTCAATTTCCACATATTCCCTAGGTTCGATAACCCTAACTTCCACTACTACAAATCAATTTAGTTGGGGATTTGTGACGGTCTGACATTTGTTATTGTGTAGGGTTTGAATTGCATAACTCTTGAACAGCTGGAGTAAAGAACAAGAAGTTTGAAAGTTGAATACATTTGAATTGCATAACTCTTGAACAGCTGGAGTTGAAGCTTCATGAACAGCCGGCTTTGACTTTTCAGTTTTGAGTTGCACTAATTCCTCTCCCTGTAACTTGACAATTTGAGTTAGTGACAATGACTGCTTGTTGAGATCTAGGTACAATGTCGTCAATTCTTTAAGTGATTAACTACTCTTAAGTTATTTATCAGTATCCTTGAGCAAAGATGAGGCATCAAACCTAGTTCGATCAACCTCACCACCCTGGTTTTATTGGCTCCTGCGATTCCTGTCATCACTAACTATTCCCTTTGGTGCCAGTGAAGGCCCCTTAGGTGAAAATGGTGGGATAGTTTCCACATATTGTGTCTTAGTGATGTTAGTACTGTCCACTTGATCCAGTTGGGACCTAAGTGTAGTACCAGCCCTTTCTGTATGAATTTCTTCATTACCACTTAAATTCACCTCCTTAGGAGAGTGTGGGATACAAGGTGAGCTTTTAAGGTCAATCAGTGACTCACTTGCAAATAAAGTTTTAGGTGAGGTCATATCATATGGTGCAGAGAATTCACCAACATCACCCTCATGCATTTTGAAGATTAATTTTAGTAGAGTTAATCTTGTGGATGGGAATAGTGCATCCAAATCTAAGGGGTCAACTTCCTTAGAAGTATGATCAGCAGTGGTGGCATTTCTTTTGCCTTTCTTCTGCCTAGGTACATTGATCTTGACAGGGCTAGAAGCTTGGGTGGCTTTAACTTGCTCAGGTGGAGGAGACCTAGCAGTTTCAGTAATCGAAATTTCTTGGAAAACAGGTGGGGTGGAAGTGGGAGGAATAATTATTTTAGATGGCTTCTTCCTCTTTTTGGTAGGTTTCTCAAGTTGAAAAGAAGTGACAAATGTTGGGTTCAACAACTGTCGGTGTGGCAGTATTGTTCCCTTAAGCAGGTTGCTCGGCAGTGGAAATAGTGGGTTGCTCAGGAGCATTTAGCTCACGAGCACCCTATGCAGTTTTACCAGTTGGCATAGGATGGTTAATGTCTTGGCCATTGTATTTTTTTACCTTCAAATTTGTTAACAATTGCTCAAAAGTCATTTCATTCATAGGTCATTGAATGAAAAGTTTGTTTGAGGTTTATAAATTTGGTATTTCACAAGATAAGTTGTGTTTAAGGAACCTAGGGTACATGTAAAAAAATTTAGCCGAATCCTGTACCAAATTGGCTAGCATTCCTTCAAACACCATTTTCGAAGAATTAAATTTTTAATTTCTGGCCAAGCAATGAAGAGTGTAGGCTTGCTCAGCAGCCAATTCATGATAAGAAGTCTTCTTTGGAGTCAAGCATACTACAAGAATGTGTGCCAGGAATCGCCATTGAAATGGGAGTTGCCCCTTCTTTATAGGTTTTCCTTTTTCTCCGCCATAGCCAATAGCCCTCATGTGTCAAAATATTCACTCTTTTCGACTCGAGAAACACTGTAAATGTCTTCAAAACTTGAGGTGCTTTCTGATTTTTTCTTCACTGATTGACACTTTTGTGTTTTGTACCACAGAAGCAATCGCAAATTCTCCTTATTTTTCACTATTGGCCTTATTTTTTCGTCTTCCAAAATTCTTCAATTCGCTCCACGTCGATGGGAGGGTTCACAGTCAATGCAAAATGTAGAGTGGACTCCAGTAGGTAATCTATCATCTTGTGAAATGGTTCGGATTGTTAATTCTTAACAAGCATATCAATTATGTTGTGCTCAGAGAACTAGAGCGATTTTGGTAGCGATGATGCTTCACCCTTAGTTGCTTTCTTCTTCAGTGCCATTTTGTGATGTTTGACTTTGAAAAAGATGAGTAATTTGGGTTTGATTTGAAGTGAAATGTAAGAGAGTTACAGGTTTGAGAGTTTGATAATTTGGGGAAAAAGGACAAAGTGACGGTTTAGGGCTTAAAAACGCCTTTTGATTAATTTGGAGAGAGAAACGGTTACTGAAAAGTGCAAGTGGGACCGACATCATGTCTGACAGTTTATCCCACTTATGTCGAGAGTATGGCGCAACACATTACAGCTGACATAGGAGATATTTACAAGATAGACCCTCAGGGTTGAAAGTTGAAAATATCTTGAGATTACCTCAGTAATAAGGAATCTTAAGATGTGGCTATGTCGGTTGATTTTAACTCGGGTGAAGTTACCCTGGTGAAAGTTATCCAGGTAAGGAAAACCTTTACCCTAATTTCCTCAAGAGTTTAAAATATTAAACTTGTGAAGTTACCCCGGTAAAGGTTAACTTGGTAGGTTATCCCGATTGAGATTACTTCGGTTCACTCATTCAGCTTGTGGCTTAAGGACATTTCAAAGGTTGCCGCGGTACATTATCCCGGTTAGAGTTTTCAAAGTTTAACCCAGTAGGTTATCCTGGTTGAATTTTATAATGGTTAACCCAATAGGTTATCCCGGTTGCAGTTTTCAAAGGTTAACCCGGTAGATTATCCTGGTTGCACAGGAGTTTATTGTTAAAGTATTTCTCAAGATAATTTTCACAAAATTGAACAGGGGTTCTAAATTATGAAAAAATTGTTTTAATTTTACAAGAGAAATATCTTTTTGTTTTCTTTTCGTATCAAGTTACGGTTCCAAAAAAAATCTTTTTGATTTGAAAAGACGTGGTTTAATCAGAGTTCATCATTCCACTGGCTGTGATGAGGTAAGAGAATCTTACCTCATCAAAAGATTTATTAAATAGGTCATCCAATTGGTTTTCAGTTGGAACATGATGTAATTTGTTTAACTTCTTTTCCGCACAATCTCTAATAAAATGATACATGGTTTCAAGGTGTATGTCTTTGAATGCTTCACAGGATTGTTGGTGATGCTGATGGCATTGGTATTATCTGCATACATAGGAGTGTAAGGAAAAAATTTATGGCTTGTGTATTAAATAGGTTTGGGCTAGATTTAGTGGGCTTGTAATAGTTAATATATTATATTTGTGTTAG
Source organism: Deinandra increscens subsp. villosa (assembly GCA_039602395.1). Taxonomy (NCBI): domain Eukaryota; kingdom Viridiplantae; phylum Streptophyta; class Magnoliopsida; order Asterales; family Asteraceae; genus Deinandra; species Deinandra increscens. The sequence goes on along the minus strand of JBCNJP010000010.1, from coordinate 95,689,035 downwards.
TGTGTTGGGCTTGGGCCAAAATTTAGGGCTTGTTTGTGGAGGTTGTATGACTCTATAAATACAACCTCCTAGATCATTTGGGGGGTGGCCATTTTGGAGAGACCAGAGAGGAAAGAGAATTCGAAATTCTCTAAAGGTGTACCAGATGATCGATTGTAATCGTGTGCATCTATTGATTCCAGGTTTTATCAATTTTATTATTGTGTTTATCATTTTCTTAATCTCTCATCTTGATTCACTCGATTGTTTGGATTCCGCACTCTCAATCGATGTTAGATATCGTATTAGGACCGTTTTCGGGACTTACAATTGGTATCAAAGTCAAGAAACGAGTGTTTCAAGGCTCTCACGATATCCGATTCAAGGTTTTTCGTGTTCTCGGTGATTATTTTTGTGTTTTTCGATTGTTTTTCTCTATGACGGCCGTAAAGAACGGATTAGGGTTCATATAGTTGTTTAATGTTGGTCGCATATTCTCTGGTTTGATTGTTGGTCCATTTTTGAATCATGCATAAAAAAATTGAATTTCGATTTACTTTTGGTCTCATCGTTTGTATTTTTGTTGAAGTTGTTTCATTAAATTTACTTTCAGCGGTGATTGTTCGGTGTTACCACTGGGCATCCACGTAATTCAAGGGTGGATGGTGAGGATTTGAAATTTATTATTTAAAAAAAATCGGTGCAATCATTTGAGATTGGAAATTCAGTTTTGTTTTAAAAATGGTCAACGAAGGTTTCAATTAACTGAGTCTATTTCATTGACTTTGTTCTAATTTATCGGAGTGTTCAAGGAGAAAGCATTCTTGACGTCCATCTGATATAAAAAGATCCTAATTGCTTCTAACCTTGCCACAGGTGTAAAAACTTCATCATAATCAATGCCTTTTTCTTTTGCAAAACCTTGTACTATAACCTTGCTTTGTTTTTTTTACCACAATGCCTTTTTCATCCTTTTGGTTCCTGAAACCCCATTTTGTTCCAATTGATGGTGGTATATTCTTTGGTAAATCCACCAGTTCCCAAACTTTTTGAGTTTTGATTTGAAGCAGCTCTTCTTGCAATGCTTCAATCTAGTTGTTATCTCTTAGAGCTTCCGACACCTTCTTTGGCTCAGCTTGAGACATGAAGCATGCATCTGGACAGAAACTTGCATTTGCTGACTTGTTTCTTGTTAATACAGGTGCTTCAACTTCTCCAATCACATTCTCTAAAGGAAGTGTCTTAATCACTCTAGAGTGATGGTGGGAATTATGACTTAGAGTTGACTGTGGTAATCTTAAAAGAGTAAGATCAACCAATAACTCAAGTCCTAGTGTTTGTGAAGGAGGAGGGGGTTCTTGAATGTCTAACTTTTGTGAATCAAAAGAGGTTTCATTAGTTTTTATAATAGCAACTGAATTTGGAGAGCTCAATTTCTCAGATGAGAAGGGATTAGAGTCTTCATTTCCAGTAGGAGTAGAAACCAGATTCACATGTGAATCAATGTGTTCACTAGTAGTTTCATTGGCATCTTATTCAACGTGGTTATTAGTGCAAGAGTCTGAACCATTTGAATAATTTCAACTTGTGGAATGGGAATTCCATTAGAGTTGAGTTGAATAATTATGCCAGGAGCTAAGTTAAACGTCACAGTTAGGATTGTAGGTCTTGTGCTTACTGATGATAAAATTGGAAAATCAACACCTTTGAATCTTCCATTACCAGTAGTAAACTGAGGTACCTGTACCTGCACACTTTCACTAGATGGCTTCTCAACAGTTATGTTGAAAGCATTTGCTAGTGAGTCAATATCGATTAACTAAGAGGGTTCAGAACTAAACTTGTTTTTTGGATTTTTCATAGAATTTTAGTTCTGATGTTGTATACTCTATATGCCTTTGACACACCAGAGTATCTAACAAAGTAACTATCATCTGTCTTTTCAGCAAACTTTGATAACTGCTCATTGGTTATTAATATTGTAACACGACAACCAAAGGACTTAAGGAAATAAATGTTAGGATTTATATTCCTCCAAAGTTCATATGGTGTCTTGTTATAACCTTTAGCAATCAAAATCATGTTCTGAACATAGTAGGCAGTGTTTATTGCTTCTGCCTAGAATGTTACAGGAAGTTTTGATTCAGCACACATTGACCTTGCTGCCTCAATTAAGGTCTTGTTTCTCCTCTTAGCAACAAAATCTAGCTGAGGGGTTCTTGCAGCGCTAAATTGTCTCATAATGCCCTCATTTAATTGTTGACATTAAATTTTGACTGACTTTCAAGTTGAACAATTAAGGCTTTTAAGAGCTTAGGGGTTTCATCTTTATTTTTACGAAAGAAAACGTAAGTATGCCTTGAAAAATCATCAATAATTACAAAACAATAGGATTTCTTTCCCAAGCTTATCACCCTTTTGGACCAAATAAGTCCATGTGTAACAATTCCAATGGGTGACTGATGGAGTTTTCAAGTTTGGGCTTATGAGAAGACTTGTGTTACTTACCCTTTAATTAGGCAACACAATGCATGCAAACTGTTTATTTGGAAACCCTTTTATCAAACCATACTTTACCAATTTGTTTATTGTTTTGTAGTTTACATGACCTAGTCTTCTGTGTCACAAATCAGACTCATCAACTGAGGCTTTAGATATAAGATAGATGATATCATCCTTAGATGTTTTATGTGCCATATCTAAAATGTATAAACCTTCTTTCCTGTGTGCTTTAAGCAAAATCATTTCCTCAATAATTTTTATAGTAGGCTTTAATACAAGTTTCTCAGATTCATTTAATAAAACATACAACTTCTTGTTACACATCTGTGAGACACTAAGAAGGTTGAAGTTAAGAACATCAACAAAATTTACCTTATCGAAATTAAGCTTCCCATTTGCCACCATTCATTGTCTAAAAATGTGACATTCAGCGTTTTCAAAAGCAACTGGAACTCTATCATGTTTGTTTATATTTTTTAATAAGAGTTTATTCCTTGTCATGTGACTGGAATATCCGCTATCTATAACCCAAACGCTTATCTGAGATTTATTGAATGATTCCTACACATATAAGACAAATAGATTAGTTTTTGTAAGGGACCCAAAGGGACCCAAGCCTGTGTGGTCATGGGTCTTCCCAATACATCATATTACAGGTATACTCCTTGAGTGTAAGAGTTTGAGTCACAATGTACGCTTAATAAAATTCGTCACGCGTGGTAACGCCCATCTTTGTATACACATCCTTAAAATTTGAAAGGGAAAACTTTTGTGAGAATAAATTTAGTATTAATATATATCAAGAGTTGTAATTTTTTATTAGAGTAGGTAGATGTGAAAATAAATTCCAAATAATTAATTTTTATCATTATCCAGCAGTCAACCTCAATATTTATTCAAAGAATGGCATGATAAAATAAAATATTATGCAAATGAATTTATAAAAACATAAAATATTGAAGAGATAAGGAGTAGAAACAAGGAGATTGAGATTGGGATCGCGTGGTTGGGATTTGCCCATGAAGATCGTGTCCTCTCCATATTTTTTTTTCAAGTCGTGGCAATAACGCCCATCGATCATGATTTAAAAGATTTTGGTACTACTAGGTTTTAATCCGGACAGCATGTTGTGATTATAATTTATAACGGTATAAATCGATATAAGGGTAAAGAAGAAGGTCGAAGTAATAACTTGTAATGCAAAAAAGTAAAAAAAATAATACATATAACAAATTACTATAGAAAATCTAAAGAACGTACATAGAAAATAAAAGATTAGATTAATTACTGTTGAAGAAATATAACAAAAAGTGAACAAATAAATAATAAAAAATAGAAGAAAAAACAAAAAGAAAAATAAAATAAAAAAGCTCAAAACAGAGTTTGAACCTAGGTAAACGACATCTCACACAGTGGCGTACCTAAGGTATAGTCAACGGGTTCGGTCGACATCCATGAATTTTTTCTACGTAATTATATATATCCGATTTTATCTTAACCAAACCTCAATAAATTTGAACACCAAACCCCATGAAATTTTTATACCGACCCTAAACTCTAAAAAAAAAATCTAGTTTAAATTTTTTATATTTTACAGATTTAATCGTATTACAAAAAAAAATTATCACAAAACTAACTTATAAAAACTAATCTATAAGATTGAAATATTTGATCAATGATCCAAGACCAATGAGCCCAATAATATTAAATCTTTTAACTCAATTATCCAAAGTCTCAAACTCAATACTCAATACCCAAATTATTAAAAATATTACATAAATATAAATTTATAATTCTAATTAAGATAATTTAAGAAATCTGAAACGTCATCGGTGCCATCCCTACTCTCAATTTTGATTTTTTTTCTCTAGATTTCGATTTCCCTATTCCGTCTTTGGCCATTTCACACCAACGGGCGAACTCCGCACTTCGACATATTTTAGGCGACTGGTGTTTTTTGCTTTCGGTGAGGTGAGTCATCGTCTCTCTCTTGAATCTGTGTTTTGGAACTTGAGAATTATTTTGTGAGTTGAGATTTGAGAATTGTAATTTATTTTGTGAACTTAGATTTGAGAATCTATTGGACTGATTTCTAAAACCGTTTTTAAGTTTGAACTTTGTATGTATATTAGGTTTGAGTTTTGTAATTATAAATCCAAATTACAATATATAAAAATAAAAAAAAAATAAAAAAAAACTTGCCAATTGAGATTTGATAATATATTCAGAAATCATAATTGTGTACATAACTATATAATTTTGTAATGTGAATTAAAAGTATATCAGTGGCCTAGTTGTGTTTATTTTGTGAACTGAAAATACATCAAATGGTCTAATTTGTTGTGCTATAGTTCAAGCACACTAGCCTAATTGTGTTTATTTTCAATAGGGAATTGTAATGTGATTGGTGATATAATTTCGTATTTTTATACGTAGGTAATTTGAACTATTTGTAGTATGAAAAGCGGGACATTCATCCTCTAGACCGTCGAATATGTTGATGTTATCATGTAACGTGCCCCGACATAACTATATAATTTTGTAATGTGAATTAAAAGTATATCAGTGGCCTAGTTGTGTTTATTTTGTGAACTGAAAATACATCAAATGGTCTAATTTGTTGTGCTATAGTTCAAGCACACTAGCCTAATTGTGTTTATTTTCAATAGGGAATTGTAATGTGATTGGTGATATAATTTCGTATTTTTATACGTAGGTAATATGAACTATTTGTAGTATGAAAAGCGGGACATTCATCCTCTAGACCGTCGAATATGTTGATGTTATCATGAAACGTGCCCCGACCGAACCCAATTGAACCGATCCAAAAAAAATTGTATATAAGGATGGACAACCGTACCGTAGAAATTTCTGAACCCCATCAAAAAGAATCCTAGGTTCGCCACTGATCTCACAAAGTGAAGGCGGGCTAAACCTTAACTACTGCACTACAACACATGTTTAAAGATTCTAAAAAAATATTATTTAAGGTAAATAAAACTGAAACAAAAAAAAATAAAGCAAACAAGTTTTGAACATTGGTCAATAACATGCAAAGTATAAAGACCTAAGCCTTAACCACTAAACTACAACCCAACAAAACTACAACCCAACATGTTAACCATTTAGAGGAAATTAATAACTTTTACTTAAAATGAAAACAAAAAATCGTGAAGGAAGAAAAAAAACCCCACACGCTGGGAGTAGAACATACGATATCTAGTGGTTCGAAAGAAACCAAATTCTCTACAACCGCGTTGCTACTTCAACATTTGATATTTTTTCCAACAATATATATAACAAAGCAAAAGGTCAAACTAATCAAAGACACTTCTTTGACTTTCTAAATGTTAAACACAAGTCTTTAATATAAAAAATGTTATATTGTGATATTGACAACGAAATTAGAGTAAAAATAGAAAGAAATAAACCATAGAACATGAAATAAATAAAGCAAAAACTAATAAGAAAAAAATAAGTGAGATTCAAACATAGGACTTTAGTTAAAAAAAATCTACCTCACATTCAAACCTTGGATAACAACGGGTCGGCACTAAACACAATGACCTTCGCACTGCACAGAATAGTTTTTTTTTTTGTTGTTAATTACTCCGCAGCATAACCTTTATTATTAAAAGTAAAGTCTAAAAACTTATATTATTAAAAATAAAGTCTAAAAAGTTTAATCAAAATATTACCGGAAAAAAATGTATTTCTCTAGACTCGAACCTATGAACTTAACAAACAAGAACCTTATCACGAAATCAGTTACCAGTGACTTGTAACCTCTTGTGATAAAAATGCAAAATATCATATATATATATAGTTATATATAGGGAACCCCCCCCCCTCCCCATGAATTTGAGTGGTCTCTTATTCAAAATTAGTGGCCAAAAATGGTTCTCAAAAGTTTTCAAAACCAATTGGTTCTCATTTGAACCTAACCCTACATATATATATATATATATATATATATATATATATATATATATATATATATATATATTACACACACAACAAACAACAACAACAACCAACCACAGTAAAATCCCGCCAATAAGCTGGTAGGTCTGGGAAGGGTGGATGTAAGCAAGTCTTTCCTTTATCCCAAAAGGATAAAGAGGCCGCTTCCATGGAGACCCTCGGGTCGTGGCGGAGTTGAAAGTGCAATCGAAATCTTAGAGCACGATACCTCGAAACAAATAAAAAAATACGGGGCTAACAAAAAAGCTAAGCCCAAATCATTAGTATACTACATGTTGTAAACATAATTAGGAAACATTAAAACCTAGAACATATAAAGTACATAGGCTACCATACAAAGGGATAACGAAGTTAAAACGGTGGCGCCAGAAAACAAATGCTACCCCCCACCGTAAAGGTCCTTAACCTGAAAACTATTCTCCAAAAGTCATATCCTTGACCATATCCTTAGGGAGCTGAAACTCTAGCAAATCATGCCTAATCTGTTCGTCCCAGGTCAGTTTTGGCCTCCCTCACCTTCTCCTCCCATCGACAATGATAGTGTCCACTAATCTAACCAGCGTCGTTAACTATCTCCTTTTTTTCTTCTGAAGGTCATTGTTCTATCTTTCATTAAAACCAACAAATTACAAAGAAGTGGCGGGTAAGCAGGCAACAAGCTGCGCCGCAAACCCTTTTTGGATTGCAAACCCAATTCTACTAAATACAAAGTTATGCGCCTTGGGGGATGTCGAATTGCTATGCACAACCTGCTAAACCCGTCGTAGGAAATCAACCTCCTCCGGCGCAAGGAACCCAAAAGTATCAAAGGAAAAGACGATGAACACATGTTGATTTTTGAGACAGGCTCCCTCGTGTTTAGCGACTTTGGCCAGCCTCGGCGTTCCGCGCTGCTTGCCCCGCGACGAACCCATTGTCCCTAAGCCCCTGTAGGTCCGAAATCTAACCAAACACACGATATCTAATCACAAACGAGTGCGGAATCCTCGTATGTGATTGATTCAAGAAGTATGTATAAGAAAGAGACTAGATCTAAGCTAAAGATCAAGTCTTGAATGAGAAATACTACACACTTGAACACAATTGAAGCTGATCGGAAACACCAAAGAGAGAAGAAATCGTAAACAGTAATTTCCAAGGCTTAGATAATCATAAACATGAGGTGGTATTTATACCACCTCTTACAAACCCTTGGGCCAATCATAAACTCTAACAAGCCCAATCATAAACATAAATAATCGGCCCACATGGCCTAAAACATAAACTAAATAAGCCCAAAAACTAATGTTCATGCCTCTAAAATAACTAGCCCAACAATCTTCCCCTAGGCATGAACCATTAGACCACCTATGGCAGCTGCAGATCGAATCTGAACGTGTTCTGCACATTGTTTGACCACCATCCGTTCTCCACGATCCGATTCGCCGTTCCATGAAAGATTCCCACCCTTATAGCATTTTCCATATCGTTCTCATCCCCGAGAATAGGTTGGGAGGCGAGGAGCTTTATGTCTCTTTCTCCAAATCTTAGCAAATCGACCGGATCGTAGAAGCGGAATTGCCTCATCCTTTTGCAGAGCACCACCACCTCATGAGTTGTTGGATCATAACACCAACAGTCAAAGTTTTTGACCAGTGTACCGTCTTCAATCTCATCCAACATGTTGATTACTCTTGTGCGCTTGGTGGGTGGTCTCCTTGCTTCACCTATGGACTCTCCAGTCACTGGGTCAGTGCCAGTCTCGACCCATCTCACTTGCTTTAGCTCGAAGTTTGCAAAGTTATTTTCTAGTTGGCTCAGCAAATTGTTGCGAATAAGATCTCCTTCTGAGTTGTTCCATCGGTTGATGTACGGAGCCCTTAGCAAACTTCTAATCTCAGGCTCAGTCCAGGTATGAAATTGGGCACGTGTTCTGTAGTACTCCACTGGACTGTAGCCGTCACGGATTACGGCAAACAATTTCTTCTCTGAATCATAGTGCCAGCACAGGATGGCTCTCACGACTCCCCCTTCTATCTATGGAGCTTTCACCCACATCAAGGGTGTATTGAGTGGGGGCTGGACCTTGGAAGAATTCCTTAAACCAATTGTCATGGCCTTCAGGTGCTTTGGAGATGACCCTTCCACTTCGGGCATAGTCAGACATTTCAATACTGTCATCTCCATCATCTACATTCACAGCTTCTGTACCTTGCAACTCCTTGAGATGAACTTTGACCTGCGGCACCTGAAGATTTTGGACTCCACAACACTCTTTAAACCAGTAAACTTCTTCTTCAGGTCCATTAAGGTCTCATACAGATACTTCATTCTATTCTTGTCTGCCACCTCCTTCTCTTGTAACCTTCTGTTTTCTGCCTGGAGAGCTTTTATCTCATTCTCTCTAATTCTGTTCTGAGACATCAGAAAGTTAATATGAGGATCAGTGCTTATCCTCATTTCGATTGGGAGCTCAGCAGCTTGGAATGGACGAAAGCTAGGCATGGTCGGTGGCAGGCTTGTCACAGTTGAGACGCTCACTCTCACTGGACTGGGTACAACAAAAGTGTTGTCAACCTCCAGAAATTGCCTTTCTTCCCGAACAGGGCTACGTTCGGTCAGAAGAGGACCTTCAGTCTGTACTTGGGCAGGTTGAACTTCAACACTTGGGATCGTTGAATCTTCTTGAACAGGGCTTTCTTCTTGCATAGGTTGTACTTTGAGAGCTAGCACTCAGATGGATGGACCATTAACAGACTTGAGCTAGTCTTAGTAAATTTGAACCTTATGCTTCTTGGATCAGTCTTCTTCCTTGGAGATGGTTCACGAGCAGGGATGGGTTCTTCAAGAACATCCTCTATATTCAGACTTAGCTCGGGAGGGGTTGCATCGCTGCTCGAAGACATGAGCATGTCATCCCTTGATCTCTTGTGACTGATGGGTCCCAAATCCCCATATATGTCATCATCATTTACATTTTCATGAGCTGGAAAGATATCATCCATAACGTTTTCTTCATCTGAAGGGATCACCTCATCTTCATCTTGCACATTTACAGCTGGGGTTGCTGTTATATCTTGATCTTCAGCAACAGATGCATTAATAGTTGGCACATCGGCTTCTGGTTCAGACTCTTCAATCTCTTGTTCCCTTGCCACCTCGGGAAATGCACCCCTCTTGACCCATTCCAGCCTTCCTTGAAAACTATTTTTACCCCTTCTGTCTTGAGTCTGTAGCCCAAACACTCCACAATCCATAACCTTTATATCCAGCTTCTCTATTCTCTCTTCTATCATTGGGTACTTCTCCATGACCACCATTTGAACAAACCTAGGTGTCATCAGGAACTGTTCACGTGCGCTCAGGTCCGCATTGCCTATCCAGTCAAGTAACATCATCTTGGAGAAGTTAAAGTTCCAATCCAAGGCCAATGCGACGAATGCAGTTCCATGTAGCTTGTTGAGCTGATCGAAGCTTGTTCTTTTGCCCAGAAAAGATTTCTGCATGTAATGAGCCAGGCACCTCCAGTAATGTGGCAACAGCTTCTTAAAGATAGGCGGGAATTTTCCTTCATATCCCATGGATTGAGCACCCGCCAAAACAGCTTCCTTTGGATATTCAATCGGATCGGTAGCACGATCATTGATGTTTAGCCCTTTCCTTATATCTTCCTCCAGAATTACAATCGGCCTGTTCTGAATAGTAGCAGAGATCTGTGTCTTGTCTGCACTTGCTCTAGCTGTGCCCCAGAACTCTCTCACAAGTTGCTCGTCAATCAGCACACTTGTCCTCAGCGCATGGTTGATTTTGCAAACATTCATCCCTGCCACCAGAGAATAAAATAGTTCCATATGCTTCTCCGGAGGATCTTCAAGATATGCTGGAATGCAATGATCTGGTTCAAACTTAATCTCTTCGTCGAGCATCTCGTCTGCCATCTGAGAAAGACAAGACACATGTATCAGACTTGTTCGTTAAAGAGCAATTAAGTTTATTAACCCTTGACGAAGTTCAATTGAAGATCAAATTTTTACTTTTGAAGATCACAAAATTTCAATTTAAACTTTAGGGAAAATATTTGATTTAAACACACGCTCACAAACACCATTAATTTTAACTTAAGTTAAATGAGATTTCAAAAATATTAAGAGTTTATGATTTTAAATCTCATTTAAGTGAGTTTACGATTCAATAAAAGGGTTTACGATCCATAACACGAGTTTACGATATATCAAACGGGTTCACGACTGGGTTAACTTTGGTCCAATCGTAAACACTTTGCCCAGTCGTAAACACCGATAAACCAGATCGAAGCCCAATCGTAAACTCTTTTTGTCGTATATCTCTGATCGTAAACGCTCATCGTAAACAACGGAGTCGTAAACGCATGATCGTAAACATCCCAATCGTCGTCTTCTTCACAAGATCGATCGTAAACACAGCAATACCGCCATTGATGAACCTGCAACTTACTCGTAAACACATTAAAACACATCATATCAGTCAAAATAAACACCAAGCACTACCTTTAATGAGTTTATAAACACAAAACCGACTTCAAATCTTGCGAAATCGACTCGAAATCAGTAGAATGGAGAAAATGAACACGAGTTAGGGCTTGAATCAGCAAAACCCGTGAAATCGATTGATGAAAACTTGTGATTACAGACGATTTGAAAGAGGGTTTCTTGGTCGGAAATGGATGGCGAGAGGCACTGGTGTGCTCGGATTACACAGACGGTGGTCGGAGGTGAGTCGTGAATGGTTTTCCGGTGAGGGTGCGGCGGTGGTTAGGGTTTCGGTGAGCGGAGGTCGTAAACACAGATGAGAGAGAAGAGAGTTGGATCGTAAACAGATTAGGGCATAGATAACCGGTTTACAAAGGTTCATTTAAGCATCACAAAATTTACATTTTGGCCCCCTCAAAACTTTCAAAAACATTTTAAAAAGTTCACCCCAAACTTCTAAAAATACAATGATAATTCTCATAAAACTTGTTAACTTTTGAGAATTTGAGAAATTCACAAAACTTCCCCTCAAACTCATACCCCGAGTATCTGATCATGATCATAAAAATTTAAAAATTTAAAACAGATAAAAGCCCCAAATTGAAATATTTACAAACTTACTGCAGAAATTGAATATTTACTTGCCTGGTGCTGATAAATTTTCAAAGATAATATCAGACGAGTCTTTGACTGAGGAACCCTTTTCAGCTTCCGTTACTTGACGCTCTAGACAATTGCCAGGTGATTTGAACACATAAACTCACATCCAGTTAAGTGCTTAAATATGGTACAATTTTACCGATATGTTTAACCGTCCCCACACCCAATTTTTCATAGCAAAACCTACCCAACCTCAGAGTTTATTGAGGATTCACAAACCCCCAACTTGAGGAACCATGCAACACTGCTTTGACTACCACTTATTTCTATTTTCATGAATTATCAGTTGGTGATCAGGTCGGCCGCATAAGCACGCAGAGAAGACCAACAGAATAATTTTATTTTCTTTTCTTTTCTTTTTCCTTTTTCTTTTTCACACTATTTCATTTTTTTTTTGAATTCTTTTTCTTTTTCTTTCCTGTGGTGTTGTCATATACAGTATAAGCATGGCGTGTGAGAGAGTGAATACTAGGTAAATACCACTCTCAACCCATTTTTGCCGGGACTCAGTTTTTTAAACCATGTAGACTAGGATGGGAATCTAAACATTTATAGAGTTTAAGATCACTGCACTTACATAGATGGTCATAGTTTTGGTTGAGCTTACCGACATATCATCTTTGAGCAGTCTTTCACATCAGCCTTACACGTGTCAGTCTCCGACCGTCTTTGAACATTTTTTTTGTACGTCCTATCAAAAGACATCATAAAAACTTTTCAGTTCAACCAGCACCATTTCTTCCCCTGTTTTTGTGAGACTTTTGAAATAAGACTCAGTTTTTCAGTCATTTTTCATTTTTTTTAAATTAATTAACAAAGACTTTGTACAAAAACAAAATGATCAGATCATTCCTCGAAGGCAATCATCTTTAGGCCTTCAACACATGATTCAAAATTTGGACGAGGAAGGGGTTTTGTAAAAATGTCCGAAACATTCTGATCGGAGCTTACCTTTTGAAGCTGAATTAACTCCCGATCATAGCAATCACGAATAAAATGTACCTTTATGTCTATATGCTTGGTTTTGGAATGTTGGACGGGGTTTTTGACAATTTCCAGAGCAGCAGCGTTATCACAAAAGATAGGAGTGTTAACGAATTCCATACCGTAATCTGTGAGCTGATTTTGTATCCATACTACCTGTGAGCTTCCGGCGGATGCTGCCACGTATTCAGCTTCGGCAGTTGATTTTGATACGGTATGCTGCTTTTTGCTCTGCCAAGAAATGAGCCTGTCTCCCAGGTACTGACATCCTCCAGTTGTAGATTTCCTGTCAAGGTCACTACCTCCATAATCACTGTCAGTAAAAGCATACAATTGAAAATCAGTGTTCTTTGGGTACCAAAGACCAAGCCTAGGCTTGCCCTTCAGATACCTAAAGATACGCTTAACAGCAGATAAATGTGAAAGTTTAGGATTAGCCTGATAGCGTGCACACACACAAACTGCATGCATGATGTCTGGCCTGCTGGCTGTCAAGTACATAAGTGATCCAATCATCGACCGATAATGGAATTCACTCACTGATTCCCCATTGAGATCAGCTGACAAAAGTGGTCTGGATGCCATGGGAGTGGAAATGGGCTTGCAATCCTGCATCTTGAATTTCTCCAGAATCTCATTCACATACTTTGCCTGATGAATAAGAATTCCAGATTCATCCTGTTTTACTTGTAATGCAAGAAAGAAACTCATCTCCCCTTGGTCACTCATTTCAAACTTCTTCCTCATAATCTCTTCAAATTCAGTGCACAATTCCTCGTTTGTTGACCCGTAGATAATGTCATCTACATAAACTTGCACCATGATTATGTCCTCCTTCACCCTCTTTCTAAACAACGTTTGATCAACCACTCCTCTTGTGTATCCATTCTCCACCAAGTGATTGGACAGAGTTTCATACCAGGTGCGCGGAGCTTGATGCAAACCATACAAGGCTTTATCCAGCAGATAAACATGGTCTGGATTTTCCTCATCTATGAACCCTGGTGGTTGAGTTACATAAACTTCTTCATTCATCTCTGCATAAAGGAAGGCAGTCTTCACATCCATCTGATGCACCGTAAAATTGAGATACGTTGCCACAGCAAGAAAGATCCGAATTGCTTCCAATCTTGCCACCGGAGCGTATACCTCATCATAGTCAATCCCATGAACTTGCCTGTGCCCCTGTACTATCAATCTCGCCTTGTTTCTGACAATTATTCCTGTGTCATCCTTTTTGTTCTTATATAACCACCTCGTAGGAATAACCTTCTTGTCTTCTGGCCTCTTCACAAGTCGCCACACTCCCAGCTTTGAGAACTGATTCAATTCATTGTGCATGGCCTCCATCCAACTTGGATCTTTGAGAGCAACCATCACATTAGGAGGCTCAATCTGGGAAATGAAACAGGAATACATGCAGAAGTTAATGTTTCCCGTGCGGCTTCTAGTAGTGACTCCTGCTGTCACTGGCCCAACCACGTTGCTGAGTGGATGATCTCTGTTTATTCTACTCACTTGGACATCAGGCACTGAAACAGTAACAGGCAGGTTAGTATTAATAATATTATCAGACATACCTGGTCCTTGAGAATCCACTGGAGCATTATGTGTTCCTGAACATTCTGGAATATTTGCATTAGAATTCCGTGAAGTCTCAGCTGATGCTCTTTCCACATGTGGCCTCACTTCAGAACTAGGAGCAATGATATCTTCTTCTTCTCCCAGATTGTGGAAAACATTGGAGAAGTTGAAACCTTCAAACAGTGACCCGTAGTCAAAGATCCAATCTGGTCCAGTACCCGCATCGGTTGGATTATCTTCCATCCAATCCACATCAAAAGCCTCGATAATCAATTTGGTGGTTTTGTTGTACACGCGATAAGCACTATTTGCTGAGTAACCGACAAAATAGCACTCATCAGCTTTAGCTTCGAATTTCCCTACATCGGACTGAATTAGCACCGTGCATGGACACCCGAAGGTCTTGAAGTACCCCACTCTCGGCTTCTCCCCATAAACAATCTGGTACGGAGTCTGCTCATGTCGCTTGTTCAGAAGTACTCTATTCTGCACATAACAAGCTGTATTCACCGCTTCAGCCCAAAAGAAGATTGGTAGTTTAGCTTCACACATCATTGTTCTTGCTGCTTCAATGAGTGTCCTATTCCTTCTTTCTGCAACTCCATTCTGTTGAGGAGTGTAAGGTGCACTAAACTGTCTTTCAATACCCTTCTCACCGCAGAACATGTTCAACTCTGCATTCTTGAATTCTGTCCCATTGTCAGATCTTATACCCTTCACTCTCTTGTTCAGCTGGTTTTCTATAAGTGTGACGAACTGTTTCACAAGGGCCGGAGTTTCGTACTTGTTCGATAAAAAGAAGACCCAAGTGAATCGCGAGTAGTCATCCACTATCACGAGACAGTAAGAAAACTTGCTGATGCTTTGTACCTGCATGGGACCAAAAAGATCCATATGTAAGAGTTGAAGAACAGATGAGACAGAATTTGTAACCTTTGGACGGTGTGGCAACTTGTGCTGCTTCCCCTTAGCACAAGCCACACATTTCTCCACAGACGAGAAATCTTTGATTGGTAAGTTTCTGACGTGCTCTCCTTTAGCCAGCTTAGACAGATTCTTCATATTAGCATGCCCCAGGCGACGATGCCACAATAACGCTAGATTCTCATTCTGCTTGGAGATAAGACAGGCTTCTTCAGTAGTTGGAGGTTTGCCCAAATTCAGCTGATAAGAATTTCCTCTTCTTGGAGTACGCATCAAGATGCACTCCTCTGGAATTTTGACACCTGGCTTCAGGATGATGCATTCCTTCTTGTTGAACAGGACAGAAAATTCTCTATCACACATTTGCGACACACTGAGCAAGCTGTGAGATAATTCCTCCACGTAGTGCACGTCAGAAAAAGTCAAACTTCCACTCTTCACTACCCCTTTCTTACTGATTCTTCCACCTATCCCACCTGCAAAAGATACTCCTCCGCCATTGAAGTCTTGTACCTCTTCCAAAAGGGATAAGTCTCCGGTCATGTGTCGGGAGCAACCGCTATCAACGTACCAGAGATTGTTGATAGATCTACTTGGCTGTCCCTACAAAAATCAGAAATCAGTGAGATTCAGGTACCCAGGCCATAACAGATCTGGGCACTCCTTTGGAGTCAGTGTAATTAACCATTTGAAGGACCATTTCTGGTTTTGGTTCAGATACATTCACATTTTGAATGTTGACTTTTGGTCTCCAATTAGGTTGTTTTTGAGATTTAGAACTATTTATTGAGTTCTTTGCAGGTGAAAGTTTCTTTGGTGGAGATGTGACCTTTTTACCTTTTGGCTTGACAACAGGTGTCCACTCAAGTTTTAATTTTGTATAAACCAATTGTTTCGTTTGAGTGACATCTTTTGTTTTTTCAATTACTGATTTGCCCTTAGGTTTAACAACATGTTTGACTTTAGGCATTTGCCTCTCACCAAATTCTTGTTTCATTTTGTCTTTTCTTTGATAAACTCCCTTAGGTTTGTAAGATGAGTTTGGAGGTCTAGTCACATTCCACTTTTCTTCAACATGCTTTGTCACTGGAGCTTTTGTGTTCAAAACCTTAGACTGTTGAGTCTTCATTGGTTCTAAACTCTGCTTCCCCTGAGACAAAGCTTGTTGTTTCTGGTTTTTGTTTTCTCCTGCCATCATTTTCTGCAACATACTGGTCCGTGGGTTTTGCGGACAGTATGGTTGATAAGGTCTATTTAAGCAATTTGCAGCAAAATGTCCTGGTTTTCCACATTGAAAACAGTTCATAGGTCTAGGCCCATTTACATGACTACACAAATATGAACGTCTTGGGTAAGACGACTTCCACTCTGGCTTATCATCCCATTTGTGTATAACATGTTTTGTATCCTTTTCAGGTTGTGTGATTAAACAAAATTGTTCTGATTTAGACTTGTTTGTTCTATTAAAAGCCGACACAACCTGAGGATAAGCTACAAAGTCTTTGGGTTTAGTCTCACGTCCTACTTTAGTGTTAGGCACACGAATTTTAAAACCATGAATTGCATTACTAGAATTTGAAACATGTTTTAAGGACTTGGACACAACTAATTGCATAGACCTAGACTCATTCAATTCAGACACTGATGCCAGTACATCATCTTTAGGTAAATCAGAAACTACACTACTCGACACATGACACTGTTTAACTCTCAAACATTCTGCATCCTTCCCAGATACATCTTCAATACCTACTTCATCTGCACATGAAACAAAACTATCAGCAGGTCCAACATCATTGTTTAATGACTCCTGGGAAGTACTTGATTCACAAGTGTCTGTCACAATTTTATCCTGATTACCCAACCCATAAGACATGTGTTTCTCATTTTCTATTTCCTGAGGGGTCAAAGGTGTCACTCCTACCAGAACACTATCTAAGGGAGGTCCTATCTCATGTGTTCCTGATTCAGATCTGTCTATCTGATCCTCCTCAAAGATTATTCCTATTATATCTCTAGAGTTATCTTGAGGAACATTGTTCTTGCCCTTGTCTGGGAAACTAATTCCTATTCCACCCTTGTCCTTTCCCATTCTAACATCAGTTATACAGGAGTTCAAAGATTTTCTAGCCTCAAACATTCTTTTGCTTTTCGTTTGATTCACATCAAATTTAACCTGCAACTCATTGTACTTATGTGTGATCTCATCTACCTGATTCCTAAGCTCAGCTATTTCTAACTTAGCATTGTCATACAGGAGAGTTTTCTCAGTTGCCAGTTTTTGATATTTTACTATGTCTAGCTTTTGTGCTTTAACCTTCTCCTCATTCTTTAGCCATCTACCCTTAAATGAGCTCCTTTCACACTTAATCTCAAACAATTCTATCTCATAATTTTTACATATTTGTCTAAGTCCAGGAATTATACGAGCACAAGTAGGATCAGAACATACCTTGAGGTTATCAACTTCAGCTGCAAAGGCTTCCTTATCTTCCACCAGATCCTCTTCAGCTTTCTCTTCATCAGTCACAACAAATGCATGCTCTTCATCCTCATCCCTTTCCATAGCAGCAATCATTGCATGAGACATGCTAAACTCTTTCAACTGAGGTGTCCAATCATAACCACCACCTTCTTGAACAACCAATGCCTTTGCCTCTCCCTTTCCTTCACCTGCTTTCCTTTCTTCTCCCCTTTCTCTCTTCGGCTTGCTGCACTCTCTTGCAAAATGCCCATACTCGTCACAGTTGTAGCACCTCAGCTTGCTTTTGTCAAACCCCATCCTGATCTTGTCTTGATCTTTCCACACATTTCTCCCTGTCTTTGCCATGAACTTCTTTGCTCTGAAGACCGCCATAGCCATCTGCCATGACACATCTAACATCTCTACATCTTCAGGATTTATCTGGTTTAGCTCACCCGATAACATATCAGTAGGCACAAGAGTTCCGGCCATGAGAGCATGGTAACTGTTCATAAAACCCATACCGAGAGCAAAATTGGGATCATTTGTAGCATCAGGGTTGACGCCTCCACTTGAACTTCCTTGAGGTTGTGCCACAAAAGCAGTTGACTTTGCGACAGAGCTTGGTCCACTCCCAGTTGACTTTCCATCTTGCTTAGTCTCCACATCTTCTGACAACAGTGCTTGATTCAGTTTTCCCGCCAAACTAAGAGAGCTTATATGGTTTAACTCTCTCTGCTTGTCATCAATTAGTTTGGACTTGAGTTTGTTGATCAACTCATCAAGAGATAGTTCACTCAGCTTGTTGTTGTCCTTAATGATAGAGATGTTGGTGTTCCAAGATTTGGGTAAACTATTCAACAGTTTCAGATTCTTGTCTTCCTTGTCTGGTTCAACATTGTAGCTGGACATTTCAGCCATCAGAGACACAAACCTCTGCACCTGTGCTTCAAAGGATTCACCTTGTACATGGTTGAACAGATTAAACTTTTGCTTCAGCATTTGCTTACGACTTGCCTTTATGTCAGGATTTCCTTCATATGCAACAACCAAAGCATTCCAGAGTTGCTTAGCAGTCTTGCAGTGCTTAAATCCTTGAGCAATATCTGGTGTCAGTGCCATAGTCATGATGGCAAATGCTCTTTCTGCTTTGTTGCATCTTTCCCAATCATCATCATCATACTCATCTTCCGTCTTAACCTTCCCTGCATTAACTCCTTCTGAGTGTGTAGGTGTGAATGGTCCATGAATTACTGCTCTCCAAAGTCTTAGGTCAACACTCTTCAAGTGGTTTTCAAACCTATATTTCCATTCCAGAAAGTTATCCGCCGAGGTGAGTCTAGGTGGGCGAG
Organism: Deinandra increscens subsp. villosa; assembly: GCA_039602395.1. Lineage (NCBI taxonomy): Eukaryota > Viridiplantae > Streptophyta > Magnoliopsida > Asterales > Asteraceae > Deinandra > Deinandra increscens. The sequence continues at coordinate 95,670,115 of JBCNJP010000010.1, read as the reverse complement.
TGATGGATCCAATCTCAAAATCCAACTTCTGATACATACTTGGTTCGAAATCCATTACGAAAGCTTAGGGAACTTAAATCTAAAGTCCAAACGTCCAAAAAGTGAGATTACGATAAGAACCACCAGATTACGATCGCAAACGACTTGATTACGATCGAGAACACTGATTACGATCCAAGCAGAAATCGTAAACATCCAATTCCGATCAAGCAAACTCGTAAACACTGATTCCGATCACGAGGAATCGTAAACACCGATTACGATCCCTGTTTCCGATAAGAATGTATCGTAAACACCCGATTACGATCAGAGAAAATCGTAAACATCCGAATACGATCAGAGAAAATCGTAAACTCCGATTACGACCCAAGTACAATCGTAAACACAAATCGCCGGATCGTAAACACGATAAAAATCGCAGTCTTGAACTCGTAAACACGATAACGATGAAGATCTTCAACCGTGAGCAGTCGTAAACACCGAAAAACCCAGAAAACCGATCGTAAACACCAAGAACAGCAGCAGCAGAACTCGTAAACACTAAAAACCCTTCAAATCTTCAAAAACCAAGCACTTTAACCCAGAAAACAGCTTGAATCAATATCGTGAGAGCCTCGAATCACAGATTCTTGGCTCTGATACCAATTGTAGGTCCGAAATCTAACCAAACACACGATATCTAATCACAAACGAGTGCGGAATCCTCGTATGTGATTGATTCAAGAAGTATGTAGAAGAAAGAGACTAGATCTAAGGTAAAGATCAAGTCTTGAATGAGAAATACTACTACACTTGAACACAATTGAAGCTGATCGGAAACACCAAAGAGAGAGAGAAATCGTAAACATGTATTTCCAAGGCTTAGATAATCATAAACATGAGGTGGTATTTATACCACCTCTTACAAACCCTTGGGCCAATCATAAACTCTAACAAGCCCAATCATAAACATAAATAATCGGCCCACATGGCCTAAAACATAAACTAAATAAGCCCAAAAACTAATGTTCATGCCTCTAAAATAACTAGCCCAACAACCCCACAAGAGGAGACACGCCAGTAAGGTCAACACAAGCGTGTTTCCCCCTGCCCATCCAACCACCAGCACATCGGCCTGCTGCAAGGTAGACCTCCCTTCAAGCGGATCCGTCAAAAAATTAACAGGGGCCTCTTTTTTAGCAAAGTTACCAGCACGCTTCAGGACATCGAACAGCACGTCTCTGACCCAGTCATGCCTGTATTTAAACCCCGGTAATTCCTTACAATGAACCACATGCTCGCCGAAGGAGTCCAAACAGGCCTTGCGGCAGACGGGGCACGGCTCATCATTAGGAAAAATAGGGATCATAAGCCTGTACTTGAGGATATCCCGGTACTCGACTGCGGACATGCGCTGGCCCAAACCTTCGATGGGGATGACGGATAGGATGTCTTGAGCATGGGGGCACGAAGACAAGCCAGCACAGCCTTTTGGCGGGGGGATAGGGCAAAATTCACTTCCAAACTCTGGGCAATTTTGCTAAACACGGCACTCGCCAAAGTATCCTGAGATTTAGGGGGCGGTGTCCTTGCAAGAAAACCCGCCCAAATCGAATTCGGGAAGTGAAGCCCGTACGCGTCCCAACGCACACTCGAAATCAGAATCCATCCCCTTAAAACCACATCCCCGAAGAATGTGGTCCTGCAAATTCCACGACTGGACCCTTGATGCCACAAAGGCATACGTGGAAACATCTTCCGCAGAACATAAACCAAGTCCCCCAAAACGGGTTGGGAGGGAAGCTAGCCTCCATTGGAGATCCCCGAAGAAAGCACCCCCACAAACAACAAGGTCTTCGATAGCCTCCCGGAGACCCTTGTCAAAGATAGATACAGCTTCCCCGACGTGTGTAGGTTGGCACGTCCGGAGGCCAAACAACATCTTAGCAACCCCCATGCATGAGCGAAGCAGAAGGAGCTCGCTTTGGGGGTCCCGCAGCCGCGGGAGGCGGCGCATAAGGTTCACAGCCGAGGACGCCCTCTTCATAGCCAAGTTGTTAATGAATCCAGCATCACAGCTAACGGCCCCTCCAAGGAGTTTCACACCGAACTCCGGCCTCACGATATCGCCCGGAAACAACCCATCTTGTATCTTCACCCCATTGCACGACCACCAAAAAAACTTTGGTTTTCTTGATGTTTAAAACCAGGCCCAGCGCGGGCCCCTCAGACCACATGATATCCATCGCCCTAGCAACCTCCATGGCATCCCCAATAATCGTGCCATCATCCAGGTATCAGGCATGGAAAGGGAGCTGGAAAGAATCCCTACTCCGATGAACAAGCGGGTGCAAAACCAAGGCAAAAAGGAGAGGGCCCAGGGGGTCCCCTTGCTGAACTCCTGTGGTGGACCAAATATGACCATCGCCAACATATAACCTGGAAGGTTTCCCAAACCATGTCAATCTCCCTTCCCTAATCTTCTCTGAACACTAGACACCACAAATCATTTCCTAAAAACCTTTCTTATTTTGTCCAACAGCGTTTGGCAACTCATTCACCTCGACATCCTCATCTCGGAAACCTCAAGCTTACGCGCTTGCGTCTTCTTTGTAGCCCAACACTCAGAACCATCTAAAATAGCAGGCTTGACAACAACCCTATAATATTTTCATATATATATATATATACATATATATATATATATATATAAATCCATCACCTCGAACAAAATAAGTTAAATGGTTGTGTATAAACAATGAAAACTTAATGTGATGATAATTATCATGAAATATACACCCAGTTTGTCACATGATGTTGGAAGATTCCTCTAACATGATAATATAAACATGACAAAAATTGTATTGATTACTTGATAGCACAACAACCGCAATCATGTTTGTAGAAGAGATCTTGCTCCTTATCAAGTTCCAGTTTAAGGTGTATGGTTAGGATGACCAAGGTGGAAGAACCATGATTTCTAGAGAGGGAGAGAGGAAGCCATGAATTCTATGTGGTGGTATGGTGGTGTTTATTCTCTCCCTAGTACCTCTATATATACCCCTAGGGGGAAACCCTAATTAGTTCTAGAAAGGGTAATTACTTCAATCAAATAAATGCCAGTTAGGGAATAAGTGAGTTACTTAGGTCAATGATCATTTAACAATAAATTATGACTTGGGCCACAAGTTAGTCAAGTCTAACATTCTCTCACTTGGCTGAGTGATTATTTATAATGAGTTATTAGATAAATCTGATCAGAAGTTAATACTCATTTCAGTTTTAAACCAAAACTATAGTAGAGAAACACATTCATAGAATTAATTATTCAACTCAAGACCCCCATTAATCATACTACAATTCCACATTTAAAATTCAACTTAGTTATCAAATGACAATTAAGCCCTTAAGGTTGATTTGTACATAAACTGTCTATATGTCTCGTTAGGCATGCTTAACATATATATTTAGAGACAAAGCAAATCAAAGCGGACAAGGAAAAATTATTAATTAGTCATTCATAGTAAACCTATTCTTTATTATGAGCTCTTAGAAAAGACTTATGAGGATAGACCTTTAGTTATAGGATCCTTAAGCATATCATGAATGTTTTCAATACAAGGACTTAGTTTCCTCTACCTGTACTCAAATGAACAATAATCTTGTGTCGAAAATTTAATACAGCTCCACTCAAACTGTTAGTACTGTTTGATAAATCAAGGTAGCTGACAGTATCATAATGAGTCTTCAATATGTTATACTGGAGTTACTGAATTATGACTCTACTGATAAATTTACCAACAACGTTTAGTAACAAACATATCATGTCATAATAACTTAGGTTGTGTTATGAGTTTCTTATGACTCCTCCATAAGAATATAGTCCAAAATCAAAATTTTGAATCATTTGACTAGAACAAAGTCAAAATTAAGAATAGTTAACCACTTTAAAGTTTCACTTCTTCTATAGTTCAAATTACAGTGTCACACCCCCAAATTAACCACTAACGGAGTTTATACCGTTAAGGAGTGCGAGCAAACCAGGACCACAACCATTAGTTACAAATACTAAACAAATCAGAGTAAAGTCCAAATGTTCATAATAAAAACAATTTAAAGTACGCAGCGGAATAAAACATTGTATCTTAGCACTAACCACGTGCTTTACAAATCATTGTTTCAAATTCAAATTCCCAATTTAGTTTAATGAAAGTAAATGTCTTCTTGTGCCATGCCAACCTCCAGTGGATACTCATCAACGATCTGCAAAAGTGAAAACCACACAAGTGTCAACCTAACGGTTGGTGAGTTCACAGTGGGCATGTCATGCATTGGCCCGGTCTCATAATCATAATCGTGTCAACATATGTATTCGTAATATTTGGTTGTGAAAAGCAATGATCAGTTATATACGCCAATTTATAAACATTTGTTATTTAGTAAAGTTATTGTCCGTAACAGAGTTATCAGGTATGTACTAGTCTTGTATAATTAAAGTGCTCAACCGATATCGCGGGTAGCTAATCCGTTGTTTCCATGCACTAAGGAAGTTTGTACCAAAGCTGACGATTAAGTATAGTAGAGGCAGAGCCTTCAGCCATTTTGTTTTGCGGACATTCGTCATCGCGGCTTTGCCTCCCCCGTGTACTCTCGGGATCACGGTCAGATAGGCTGATATTGTACCTCCGTGCACCTCCAGTGTCACGAGGCGGAGTTTGTCAAACTCCAGTAGATCTACCCAACATCCCCTCGCTTTACAATTAATGGCACAATTAAGTTGAGGACTTTTTCAGTTAAAAAGGCAATCCTTAGAAATCATGTGATATCATGTGGTTTAGACTTTAACCTACACTAGCCATATTAAAACGGTTTTCGTTTCAGAAAATAGTTTGTTAAGTTTCACAAGTGTTTCCCATAAAACACTTCAAGTTCATCAAGTAGATGCATAGCATTCTAAGTTTTCAGTTTCATCAAGTGGTGCATAGCACTCGTAAAGTTGTCAGCATTGTTTTCCATTAAGTTATTCAGTGTGTCCCAGACGGGCTCAGAGTAAACGGGTTAGTGACACTCACCTTTGGTTGCACTGCTACACTTGTTATATAATCCAAGTTTTGCTTAACGAAGACCTATGAACACGTTTAGGTCTTAAGTATTAGTTTTGTGTCTAATCTTTACTTGACGTCACTATGGCCCATAACATAGCACGTTGGAACTATGACTCGACATACAGACACACGACACCGATGGTTGATCATAAACAAGGGTTCATATATATCAGAAGTCAAAACATGTATCATCATAGCATAATCATGTAAGTCATGGCATAACATTCAAGCAAATTGCACAAGTTTGGATTCTGGTCTCAGTTTCGCTAGCAGTTTCGCTAGGCAGTTTCGCTGTGTGCACGGGCAGCACTTTCGCTAGGCAATACCCGATGACACAGTTTCGCTAGGCTAGTTTCGCTCGAAACTGTTGGCACAGTTTCGCTAGCCTAGTTTCGCCCGAAACTGGTTTGAACTTTCGTTCAGGGAATTTCGCTCGGTAGATTCGCTCGAGCTGGTCTGGTCGGTTTACCCGGCGACACTGCAGTTTCGCTGCATAGTGTCGCTGGTTGAAGATATACATAGTTTCGCTGGACAATTTCGCCCAGAGAACACCACAGTTTCGCTAGTCGCGAAAAACACATAAATCAGCCTAAAAATCAATCTAACAGCTTCCATATTACATGCAGTTCATTATCTAGCATACATAACCATTTACCAACATAAATCAGTAAGCTTTAACACCTTAAACATGCATTTTCAACATCAAATCACCAAAATACATTTAAAACCCTAAAATGACTAAAATGGCACAAATCTCTATCATGGATCAGTTTTACACGTAAAGTTATCAACTTTATGGTAGATCTAGCATTCCTAAGCATTCCTACAGAAGATCTAACAATATCATGAAGGTTTAAGCATGCTTTTTGAAGAAATACATAGAAAACACATAGAAATGGCATAAAGGAAGGTTTTGGGACTCACGATTCGATCAGGGAATCGAATGGATGTTGTCTTGAGGCTGAGATCTTGGTTTTCTTGATGGTTTTCAGCTGACCAGATTCTCCAGAGAAGAGTGTGTGTGTTTTTGTGTAAATGAGGGAAATAGGAGAACTAGGGTTTATTAAGATCTTTTATATCAGGAGCTAGTTTCGCTGGCAGTTTCGCTGGCCGGCGAAAGTGGCTCTGATCATGAGTGAGCCAACAGACTGCCGGGCGACATTATAGTTTCGCCCGGTAATTTCGCTGCTTACTCAAAAGTGGTCAGTTTCACATTTTAAGCAAGATAAATACGATTCATAAATTGTCATGCTATTCATAGTACTAAATCATGTATTTAAATCATTTTGCACATAATGACAATAAATAGTTAAACACATAACACATATGGACAGGTTCGGTGATCAACCAAAGGTCGTGGACGTATTCGGCCTAGTCATGCATTAGTTACTAAGTTAACACTTATAACGTAACTAACGGAATTGTCTAACGGAAGTAAACCTTGAAATTCTCGGATGTCACATACAGTCTTTCGTTTCTTATAGATATTGGAATGTCATCTTAGATGCTTTATAATGAACTAAGCTAGATATGTATTTACATCATTCCAGTGTTTCATCAATGTAGGCAATATCTAAACGACTACAAACTTAAACTTACATAAGGATTCTAACTAATGAAGCATAATATATAAACCTTATTTACGTATTCGGACATCCATTATTAATCTCCTTTACTTACTAGAGTTACATATTGAGAGCAACGTTGCATGTTGTAATGTGTAAACACACAGTTAAGCCTTATGAGACTAAATAATGTCTCATTTGGTTGATCTTGGTGTATCTCAATATTTATTCTATACGAATCATTTCTAAGATTTTGATGTCAAAATTATACGGGAATAAGCCGCTTTGACTCATGCAACAGGACTGCTTTAACTCTTGCCTACAAGAGTGTATACAAGGGCAAGTATGAAATTAGTTTCTCCAACTCATCTTGAGGTAGGTTCATAAATTCACTTATTCTTGATGGATAATGGTTACATTTATAATTGCACTCTTGCCTACAGAGTGTATACAAGGGCAAGTATGAAATTAGTGCTCTTAACATTCAGGCTTAAAACCTTTAGTCTACTTGAGGAACATGCATTTTTGTTGAGTGAGTATTAGGGAAAGATATTTTGAAGTTCATTAAATGCACTTTTATTTTAAGTATAGACTTTAGAAACTCACCATGTTTTATAACGTCCAACTTGTCCTTTTGGAGTTCAGTCTAGTATGAAAAACTACACTCCTAACGTTATTCTGATTTAGGGAATTAAGCTCATTAATGAGAGATATATTCCATCTGAAGAATTCATCACTATTAATGGATTTAGTATAAGAGATAGGATCTGTAATCTTTCCAATATGCATATAAGCTGTGTTAAGGTAGGTTACATAATCATCAAAATTAATAGGCAACTCATTCCTTGATGACCTACTATGCTGGATCCAACGGGTTGAAGCAAATAGTCTCATAGATTTCCTCTTACGTATTAAAGTCAGGTATATTAGGAGTAACATTATTTTCTAATGCGCAATGTTATGGGAGCCTAGCGTGCAAGAGGTATAATCGGAGTAAAAATTTAACTTTGTCTCTCCCCCGCCTCTTGTACTTTAGGCAAGTCATGGATAACGACTTTTACTACTCCCACTGACCTTGAAATTCCTTAGTAACTTAGCATGCTTAATGTTAGTCACATGTGTGAGTGATGAAGATTAATAGAATCTAATAAGGAAGCGACATAGGATTTCATTTCAAGTTTCTTATTTTAAGGAATTTTAAGGTTTGGGTATGACTAACAACTAATCATATGTTTTATACTTACTTGTCTTCCTCTCTAGATTTCAGAATGAACTTTAAGGGACAGATTAAGTAACCTTGTTTAGTATAGGAGTTGTTGTGTTTTTAGAGCTAGTCCATAGGAAGAAATGTAAGACTTTAGATGACATACTTATTATCACGTCTATAAGGATATGTGTATCATCTCAGCTTAATGATGCTGCTAAGAAGTACCAGACATGATTTATTAGTTCACACTACTATGGTCTTTACTAATAGACTGCGAGCGAACCAAAATTTGTATGTCTATCTTAGTATTTCATCTTTTGTATCAAATCTCACAACATTCATTTATGGTCAAGTAGATTTTCAACTTTGTCCCTACAATTTTTACGTGAGAAAGATGGTATTCCTTAATTAAATGAAATAATAAGTAATCAATTTCATGAGTGATAATGTTTTATGCCCAGATATTCAATATTGGGATAAGAGCCACTAATATGTTTGAGTTTTAGTAAATTATTGTTAGAGCATAATATGTATGCGTCAGTGTGTCTCGTGTGTTGTATCTAGAATATGGCTAAATGTGAGTTAGAGGGCTAACGAACCAAGCCACGAACCAATGGTTCATTAGGCAGCTTGGTTCGCTGATCCGTCAGCCTATAAATAGGTTGACCTATGCTTTAGTTAAGAACTTGGTCATTCACTTGTGTCATTCATCTTATTCTGTGTGTGTAAATACTAAAGCACTGATCAATAAGATTGAAGCTTATTTACTCTCGTTGTTCATTGACTCCATCTCATATTCACTAGATCAGTAAATGATCCATCGCTCCTCACATTTACAAGTGCTATCAGAGGTTTCTGGTTTCATTTACTGATCAAAATTTTTGGAAGTTTGAGATGTTTAGAGAGAAAAAGTGGGTTTTTAAGTCAAAATCATTATTCAGCTTTTCTGGTCTCCAAATTACTTTCAAATCGTTCCTTTTGTGTTTTTATTGCAAACTGCTGAAAATTACACGTCAAAACCATCAAATTTGAGAGTTTTAGCGAATTTTGGTTCTGGTTCGTTCAAAAAGTTTTGGTTCGCTGTTTAAATTTCCGGGTTGGTAGCTTAAATATTTTGGTTCGATGGTTGAGTGCTCTGATTCGCATAGGGACTCTTCAAGTAATTTTGGTTCGTTGGTTAATGGTTCGTTCAGGCAATCTTCAAAGTTGGTTCGTAGCGGTTATCTTCGTGTCCGTGGCAGTTATTACTCTGAACCGTTGATTCGTTGAAGACATTTTGGTTCGCAACTTTGTCGGTTAGCCAAGGTTCTTGGTTCAATGGTTTTCGGTTCATTGATCAAGTTTAATGGAACTCGGTTCGCTGGATCAAATCCGGTTCGCGGAAGTTTGTTTTGGTTCATTGAACAACATTTGTAGGGTTTCACTAAAACGGGCGTAACTTGAGATCCGTTTGGAGTTAGAAGATCTACACCAGTCAAAACGACCGTCTCAACAAGATCTACACTTTTACTTGCTTTACGGTCAGTATCATCCTTTTTGACCCCCAAATTCCACTTCTAAGACCTTCGTTTTTGCATCTGAAGCTTTCGATACCGAAAATACAATTTCAACATGAGTGATTTTTAAGCATTTGCGGCAAGTCAAAGTCAAAGTGTACCCAAGTTGTTAAAGATGGAAGATTATCATAGTTGGGTTAAACAATTTGAAGTCTATGTCAGGATAATTAATGTTGATCTGTGGTTGTCTATTAATGAAGAATACATATATCCAACTATTAATGGAGTACCCAAGATGCAAAGAAAGTTAAATTATGATGAAAGGAAAAGTTATTAAAGAGAAGAAAAAGTTTTTGCAATTTCACTATGGCTTTACCAAAGGAGTTAGTCCATCAATTTCCACCATGTTATAACTCTAAAACATTATGGGATGTTGTTGCTCAACATTGTGCTGAAATTGAAACTAAGACTGGTACAAAATCAACTGGTTCAGAATCAAGTTATTCAGAATCAAATAATTTAGCATCTAGTGGTTTAGAATCGAGAAGTAAAGAGTTGTCAGATAAATGAGATTGTGTTATTGCTCCTAAGACTGAACACATTGATGGCTGTATGACTGAGTCTGATTCTAAAACAAGTTCTTGTGATACTTTTCATAAAGGGTGTGATAGTATCATAGAAGAAGTTCAGAAGGAAGTTTCTTTAAAGTGTCTAAAGTGTGATGAACTTGCTAAGATTAATGATGGTTTGTTGAAAGAGAAGACAGTGTTGATTAAAGAATGTGAGAAAGCTAAAGTTGAAGCTAAAGAAGCTGCTGAAGATTTTGAAGCTTTATTCAATATAACTTATCTTATTCAAGAAAAATATGAAAAAGTTAACAAGATTTTTGTTGAAGCTGCTGAAAAGGTTATTAGTCTTCAGGAGGAAGTGTCAAAGTTACGTGATGAAAATGTTTTATTCAGAGATAAAAATGAAATGTTAATGAAAGAAGAAGAAAAGGGAGAAGGTTACAGAAGAAGTTTTGTCAATGAGGTATCTAAACAGTTTATAGCTTCTCAAAAGGACTTGTTGGATGCTCAAGTGAAGATTTCAGAATTGAAGATTAAGATTCTTGATTTACAAAGACAAGTAAAGAATTTCAACTTGTCGCCTAAATTTCTGAATTTTCTGTACAAACAGGAGTAGAGTGAAGAAAATGATAAGGATGATTTATATAAAGTTCATGCACCGGTTGACATGTTAAAGTTTACATCTGCTCCAGTTAACCTAAGTGAGGAAATGTATTATTATTTTAAATTTGCTACTCCTGTTCCTCCAAAGAAGAAAAAATCTAAGTCTGGGAAGGAGAAGTTTGCATCTGGCAACGCTCCAAAGTTTAATGATGGTTCATCATTTTTGGACGATGAGAAAATTTTTGATCAAAATATTGATGAGAAGTTTGCTGGTACTTCATCTGACGTGGAAGCTGCTAAATCTTTGATTTATGAGAATAAGCTGAAGGATATTAAAGCTAAATTCACTAGAGTAGCAAATGCAAAGAATGCTTCTAGTTCTCAAGCTCGGTCATCAAAACTTCCTGGCCACAAGCATAAAGGTATTGGGTATGAAGTCAAGGAGGTCCCAGTTCGACAACCAAAACAGAAGAAGAAAGTTGTTCTTGAACAAGTTCAGAATCAAAAAGTTCCAGCTAAACAAAAGAAGAAGCAGAACGTCGATAAATCAAGAAGTTATCGTTATTATTCTGTAGTTTCTTCTTGTGGTTCAAACTATTCACCAAGAAGGTCATCTCAGGTATGACTCTTACGATAATTTCTTTGATTCAGTTGATTCTGGTCATTCTTTTGGTTACTGTGATTCTCCTTCTCCGATTCATAGTTGGAAACCAAAGAATTTTTCTAGTCAAAAGAAAATTTTTGAGCTTAATTTCGATAGCAGTTCACTAAATGTTTTTCAAAGGAAGTGTTATGCATGTCGTAATCCAGGACATCTTGTTGATCAGTATCCTACAAATGCAAGCACTCATTCCTATATTTAGAATACTGCTAGATTTGTGGATGAAAATGGTAAAAATTTTGATGAACCTATATCGTCAAAGTTTAAATCGACCAGTAATTCGTCTTAGACAAAGACGCCAGTTGATAAATTTTTGGGTTCATTTCTTAATTTTCGATCACCGATGATCTAGAAATCCCGAGTTGTTTCCAAAGCCAACAACAATTATGATGAAGACACCAGGCGACCCGAGGCTGTTGACTTGGGTCAATCCCAAAACTACTAATGTTTTATCTGGTGTCTGCAGGTTTCTTCAAGAAGACCTATCAAGCAAGTGTTGCTGATAATTAAGAACTTGCATAATTTAGCGTTTCAATGCTTTATCATTCTCAAAAAGTTTTTCAAAAAGAATTTTGATCAAAATGTGATTTCAAAACTAAAACTGAAAGTTTTGGTGTTTGATTGATCAGTTTTCTTTCTTTCATGTATTTTTACAAGTGGTAGTTGTACATATGTTTAGGGGAGAAAATTGAAAAAACCAAAAATAGTGTCTTGCATTTGGTATAATGAAAATCCAAAAATAGAATTTTTCATTTTAGGGGGAGAAAAAGAGCAATGCAAAATATAAAAAATGAAAAAGATCAAAATTGAGAAATTGATCATTGGGAAATGATGGTACATTGGCTAATGTTTCTGACTCGCGGGTAGAGTGAGTAAAAAAGCCATAAGATAATTGTTCGATGTGCTAGGTAGGCTCGGCAAATCAGAAAGTATACGAATGTGATATACATTGAATCTGATGCTTGACCTAGTGGACAACATCTTGATGTGTATTTCAAAATATCAAGAAAAAGATATGTGAAAAGAAAAAGAGAAGTCACTGTGTATACGTGTGTCCTTTTTGCAAAGATTTAAACTTGTTTGATTTTCTTTATATTGTTAAATGATCGGGCTATCTCTGTGTATCCACAAGATCGACCTGATAGTCGTTCATTTAAGGTTCTGCTTTATATTCTTTGGTGTTTTGTATAATTCATCGTACTTTCTCTGCGTTTCCACAAGACCGACCTGATTGTTGTTGAATTATACAATTTTAACTTGTTTTTATTTTCTTATTTTTTAAAAATCTGAGGCCTTATCTGTGTATTAAAAGATCGACCTTAAGGTTTACGATTTAACGTTCTTATTTCTATTTTGCATGGAACATAGTTGACGATATCATGAAATTAAAATACTTTGTGAAATTCACAAGTATAATCACATGAAAAATATGTGAATCCTATCAAAATATATATGATAGTGTGAGGTACACTAGTCAAAGCAAATTAATAAATACCTTAACATATACAGGTGTTATTAGTATGATTCTGCCTGAGTTTTAAGTTGAACAAATTATATTTGTAATCAACATGGCTTATGTGCTGCAATAAATAAAATTGAAGTGTAGTTCAGCGTGTTCTGACCACTATGATCCTAGATAGTGATCTTTCTCAAACCAAAAATAGAGTGTAATTCTGTATTGCATTTATGTTTTTATTTAAAAAAATCAAAAAGATTTTAGGTGTTTTTTGATCAAAAAATTCTAAAAGTCAAAAAGATTTTATTTCGTGTTTCCTTTCGATCGATCGACACAAGATGGTAATATTTTCATAACTAATTTTCAATTCATCTTGGTTTCTCAAATAGAAGTTTTGCGCAAAGATTAATTCACGTTGGCATTAAAAAGGAAAACCGCATTTCTGTCTTCTGAAATTACAGGTTCATGTGTTTACTCACAAGCATGGAGAAAGGGGAGTATTGACGTATTTTTTTTCAAGTGGTTCAGTTGACTTAGTCTTATTCCAGCTATGCAAGCTCTACAACTAACATGGAGTTTCAAGTTGAAGATCTGATGCAGTAGTGTTGAAGATCAGATATTAGAAGTTTGAAGAGTTCATATCTCACGAAGATCAAGATGATACTATTATGTTTGATACAGATACACCACATGTTAAGGGGGAGTCTGTTAGAGCATAATCTGTATGCGACAGTGTGTCTCGTGTGTTGTATATAGAATAGGGCTAGATGTGAGTTAGATGACTAACGAACCAGACCACGAACCAATGGTTCATGAACAACGAACCAATGGTTCGTTGGGCAGCTTAGTTCGCTGATCAATTAGCCTATAAATAGGTTGACCTATGCTTTAGTTAAGAACTTTGTCATTCACTTCTTCCATTCATCTTATTCTGTGTGTGTTAAAACCAAAGCATTGATCAATAAGATTCAAGTTTATCTACTCTCATTCATTGATTCCATGTCATATTCATTAGATTAGTAAACGATCCATCGTTCCTCGTGTTTACAGTTAGAAATCTTAGTGGCACCTTCTTTATTCCATTATACATATATTCTATTCTTTAAGTTCTCATTTATACGATAACAAAGATTGTGAACTTGAATCATCTAGTTATAAGTTATAAAGATTTCAATCCACGTGAACATAACTAAACAATTATAACCAACAACTTTGAGTGTTTAAGGTAATAGTGACCTTATCATGGCCATGTGAAACCTTATAACCATCAATGTCTTACTTTAGTAATGATACTAAGTTCCAAGTAATGTTGGAACATTAAAGGTATCATATGTGTAATACAGTGAGTGGTTTTCATGGTTCATGCAACCTTCACATTAATTTTGTCACTAACTCTCATTATAGTTGTTCTATGGTTTATTTATAGTGTATGGATTGTAAGAGATCTCTATAAGAATAGATATGATTCACTATGTTAATTGAAAAATTAATGAATGGGCTCAAATATCATTATTGATTATTTAGCCAGTTGTCCCATTGAGGACTTAGAACTGGAAGTTTTTCTTGTATTTTGTTTCGGCCTTAGAAATATCCTCCTTATTGTAAGTTCTCTTCATTTAATCAAGTTTGATGATAGTGAGGTGAACAAACTGGTCTTTCTAGTTTAGGCATTGTTCATCCTTTATTCACAATGATATCATGCACTCATTTTCCTTTGGTACTTATGAGTGTGATGACTAATTTTAGGGAGCATCAAAATGTGCTAAGATAGGATTCATTATGAAATGTCACGAGAAAACCTTTAATTTGAAACATGTCTAATCCCTTTAAGGTAAGGGTCATGTATTTCATTATTATGATATGTTCACAAAACCATTAACCTAAATTACACTTTGTATTAAGCATCACTAGATGTAAAGTGTTTGCATGCATCTAAGAAGTTCATTTAAATTTTATTACTCAATGAATGTCTAGATTAAGAAATTTGGAATATCTCCCCTGATTGCAATATTTAATGGATTTTGATCATCATAAGAGACAATGACTTCTCCCACTTTTAATGTTTCGACTATAATAATATCTTTCTCAGGAAGAACAATCAGAGTCTTTTGAGTCTTCTGTCTTAATAGATAATCAAGATCATTATGATAAGAGGAACATTTTATGGAAACATTTAGTGATTTTAAGTTTAGAGTGGATTATTTATGTATATCAAATTTTAGATTAGTTCAAAAGAAGATCTTAGAGTGATTCTACGGGGTACTTAAGCAAAGGCACAATGATAATCTAAGGCACAACAATAATCTAAGGCATAATGATGAGGCACAAAGATAAGGCATAATGATAAGGCATTAACATAAAGACCATCATTAAACAATTGAAGATGTGATAGAGTCTATTATAACACAAAAATAAAAGACTAATTAGGTTCTACTTAAATGAATCGGCTTTCGCTTTGGTTACTTACCTATCACCTAAGCATTATGAACAAAATAAGGGTATGTGCAAAAATAATGTAGCACATAGCTTTGACCATAAATAATACATTTAAGTTTTATGCACAAATTATTTTCGCTGAACACAAATGCAACCCATCAGCTTTGGCCAGAAGTTAAGCACTTGTATGTGTAAGGCGGACGCTTAATTTAGTTGGATAACATTATAAAAGCAAACAAATCAGCTTTGTCCAGAATTGAAACTTTAAAAAATATTATCAAGATAAGCAGATAAATCAGTTTTAACTAGGATAAGTTAACTAGTAAGGTGAGGTTGAATGACATTATAAAGGTAGCGAATCAGCTTTAGCTAGAAATTAACATTTTTCAGATGTAATCAACTTAAAAGTAGCAAATTGTAATGGGACGTACAGGAAAATGACCCGTTATCAGCTAGGATGCTAGCACTTTGATTAAGACTATTTAGTTAGTTAAGTGATTTAATTGGTGTCAGGTTTTGTAAAAACATAAATAGTTGATGTTTAAAGCAAAACAAACAGGCATTAGAAGCAACCCATATCTGTGCATTATTAGGATTCTGCTAGTCAAAACATCGTAATGGCGCATTACAGGAAAACGGCCCGTTATGGAGCACAGTTACATGTTTCAATATTTTTTTAAACCTTAACAGGATGTTACAGGGTTAACGACCCGTTTTGCTCTCTCGCGCACAATTTTAAGCCGAAATCGGGTTTTGACATAATTCGATATTAGGTTTTGTAAAAACATACTTAGTTGAAGTTTAAACAAAACAAGAAAATAACAGTGTGTCATTAGTATTTCACTTGGTCAAAACTTCGTAACGGGGCATTACAGGGAAACGACCAGTTATTGAGCTAAGTTATGTCACACCCCAACCGACTGCGGAATATGTCGGGGTGTGTTGATTGTCCAGATGCACACAATACTAACTTATGTTGTGATATTCTTAATCAATCCCATTTCATAAGATAAACAAAACATAGTACAAACATTATTCAAAAATGACATGGCAAAAGAAAACGACATAGCATAAAATAAGTTTATTTATTTAATTAGGTCACTCTAGGTCCATGCATTCCTATGGTGATGATATCTGGAGTCAAACAACATTACCTGCAACATACGAGTCAACTACAAGAGTTGGTTAGTAATCATATGTTTAATAGAATAACATAGATCAAAAACATGTGTTTAATGAGTTAAGTGTAAACCAAGCATGATAAACAAGATATGAGTTAGAGCAAACAAGGGTGCATAAACCAACCCTGACAATGAGGTTTCCATTCACCCGACGCCAAATATCGATCAAGTCAGGTGGGTTGTCACACCAATAGATCTATCATTGTAACTCGACTTTTTACAGTTAATGCTATGCGAGGTCATTCTAGATGTCATTCAAAAACAATAGTTCACACAAGTTTAACATACTAGAATAACACATAACGTTCACAGAATACGCATGTAGTTTAAGAGTATCGATCATCGTTCTAGAATTTGAATACTCGTACATGTTGCACCCAAAACCATTAAGTAAAAAGAGGCTATGAATACTCACATGATGATGAAGAAGTCAAGAACAAAACCAACAATAGCAGTGTGAGGTCAAACCCGAAGATCACCATGACAATCAAATGTGGTAGGAGAAAAGACCAACAAATAAATAAATAAATAGATAAGTAAATAAAAAATAATTTATATAACTCAAAGTGACATGACGAACATAATCGACTTAATGTATCGTCCGTGGTTTGTTATAGTGATGATGTACGACATGATTCAAAATGGTAGGTCAATCGTAACTACAAACTTAATATATTCTCATCATACATTAACATGCATGGATTTCTATTTCTTAATGACACCATCAATCATCAATAACTTGCAAGATCATGCCAAACCCTAGATCTAGCATCAAAATACATATATTCATAGATCTAGTCATTTTATACCATAAAAATTCTAACTTGATGATGAAATTAATAGCTAACATAGGAGAGCATACATGGCATAGATCTAGTCATATTACATCATAAGAATCCCAACTTGATGACGAAATCATTAGATCTGACCCTAAAGAGCTTGCATGTCATAGATCTAGTCAACATAAAAATCCAAACTTGATGATGATATCAATAGATCTAACCCTAAAGAGCATGCTTGTCATAGATCTAACCATATTACCACATAAAAATCCAAACTTGATGATGATGATATCAATAGATCTAACCCTAAAGAGCATGCTTGTCATAGATCTAACCATATCCTAACTTGATGATGATATCAATAGATCTAACATGGAAGAGCATGCATGGCATAGATCTAATCATTTTACAACATAAAAATCCAAACTTGATGATGATATCAATAGATCTAACATGGAAGAGCATGCATGACATAGATCTAACCTAGATTCATCATAAAAATTCAATCTTGACTAAGAAATCCATAGATCTTACAACTAGCATCAAACACGACTTAGATCTAACCTAAAATCATCAAAAGATCTGATCTCGATCAAGCAACAAGGATGAAATACTTACTTGCAAAAAGAAGGGCGAAGAAAGTGATGATCAAGGCTTGATTCTCCAAAAAAAATGCTCTAAGATTAAAGGCAGAGGTGGAAAATGAAGGAACGTGTGTTTTCTGTTGTTTAGGGGTGTTAGGGTTTGAGAAATGAGGAGCATGGTGGCTAATGATGCTTAAATAGAGAAAAATTAGGTTTTTGCTAAAAACTTAGAAACATGTGTATCGCGTGGTAGGATGGGTAGTTCTAGGCGATAAGCCTAGAACTCCCTCGAACAACTACTTTACCGATTTCTCGATTCGTGTGCTCGGTTCTTCATTTTAGATGTTTTCGAGTCCCGTTTTCATCCAAACTACCCAATTCATCATCCCATCATGTTATGTTAACCACATTTAATCCACTCAAAATGAATATAAATAAGCGACATAACTCATAGAAATGCACACATGGGGTCACATAACGCGTTTTTGGTCGGTTTTGTCGTACGTATCACGTTTGGGCAATTCACCAACGTTTCATGACTCGATTTAGTATGTGATGACTCGTGATATCATTTATGATTATTAGACTCATAAATATGATAACTTTGACACACGATACTAAAAACATGATCTCCCGGTTAAAATCGCAATCGCGAGAGATTTACCGAACTTTCGTCGTTTATGTTCTAAATCTTGAACTTTCGCATATCTTCACTTGTATTTATTTGTGTGCGTAACACATGCCTCTTACATGCTTAGATAGCTCGAGTTACCTGGTTAAACGTAATCAACGACGCGTTCGCGGTAAAATCTGAAATAGAGATAAACTGAACATCAATCGATCAATGAACATAATATTAGATCCAACCGCATAAGATTAAGAATAAAACATCATATTTAGACATAGCTCTTCATTCCATTATCAATCACAGGTTCGGATTACAGAAACGGGTCCAAAATGGATAACCAGATTTATCGAAATGTTAAAAGTTATAAGTTTGAAAAATTTAGGCCGTAACGAGTCGTTACATGGGTAACGGCTCGTTTTCACTTAAAACCCTAACGAATCGTTACAGGGTAACGGCTCGTTTTCGCTCCACGTACAGTTTATGCTGAAATTAAGTTTTGATAGAAATCGACCTTGTGAAACATTACTTCGTTTAATGATTCTGATAACACACAGTTAGATCTATTATGATCATGTTGGGATTTCTTAAAACTTAATCATAAAGGATTTTAACCAACAAGATTAGGTTGATTTCGAAAAATATATTAGGGTTTTAGATTAGATTTTCAAAAACATGTATGATTAGTGTTTAGTTTTGGAAAACGTGAATGTTTAGAAAACCATTTTTCGATTGTGTGATTAGATAGAATCATAAACATCAAGGCTATGAAGAATCGATTAGCAGCATCGCTCTGATGCCACATGTTGGACGATTCCTCTAACATGATAATATAAACATGATAGAAAATGTAATGATTACCTAATAGCACAGCAACCACATTCATCTTGGTAGAAGAGATCTTGCTCCTGATCAAGTTCTCGTTTAAGGTGTATGGTTAGGATAACTAAGGTGGAAGACCTATGAATTCTAAAGAAGGAAAGAGGAGGCCACAATTTAGATGTGGTGATATCGTAGTGTTTATTCTCTCCCTAGTACCTCTATATATATACACCCAAGGGGAAACCCTTATTAGTTCTAGTAAGATGAATTATGTCCATCGAATAAATGTCAATTAATAAATAAGAAAGTTATTTAGGTCAATCGATCATTTAAAAATAAATGATGACTTGGGCAACAAGTTAGTTAAGTCTAACACGTGACATTTATAAACATAAGCAGCAAGATCTAGACTCAAATAAATAATTTTCTTGTAGCATGTTTTTCTCTAGAAATAAATGATTTTAAAAAAAGGGGCCACGAGACTCATATTTTTTTTAGAGGAAAGAGATCACAAAGTTTTCAAGAATAAGAGCATGTGACTATCAAATACCTACATTAATGAGGTTATTTATCAGGGCTTAGAATATAATTTGAGTTCATCATAGATATAAACAAAGCAGGGACCTCGCGCTTAGCTGCGGGAGTGCTTGCATTATCGTTACGATATTCGTCGTATTATGATAAGCACATTCAATATAAGAAAAGCTAGCCATGTCATTGTTTTTTTTTTTCATGAGACCGGCTGACATCGAATAGTAAAAAACAAAGAATGTAATTATGAACCCTGCGTTTTGCGGGGAATTCGTAGCGTAATCAGTTGTGGTGTGAAGTT
This sequence comes from Deinandra increscens subsp. villosa, assembly GCA_039602395.1. Classification (NCBI taxonomy): domain Eukaryota; kingdom Viridiplantae; phylum Streptophyta; class Magnoliopsida; order Asterales; family Asteraceae; genus Deinandra; species Deinandra increscens. Next base: position 95,650,212 of record JBCNJP010000010.1, on the reverse strand, counting down.
AAGCAATACCAAAGGTGAATCAATCTTGATTTCACATGATAATAAGCAAAATAAAAAACAGAACCTAAATAAGACAATAAATGAACATGAATGGGCCTCAAACTAAGCTTTTATAAGGGAGTTCATGACGATAAATATTTCATAGAAGATTACTTTGCATTCTACTGATGTTAAGATACTAATTATTCAAAGAATATAAACCTAACCTTCTTTTTTGAAACCATTAATTTCAAGATTAGCACTTTGGTCGACATAACAGTACCTGGACCTGAGAAGATGACATTCCCACTCTGCAATGACACTAGAAAGACAACCATAAGAATAGTAACTATAAACATAGTTAGCCTAACAATACATACTCAGCAGATTGTGAATAGCAAATACATCATTAGAAGATGTTTTAGCAAAGCGTAAAGGGAAAGTAGGTGAAGGGTCGATTTCTTATCAATTTTTATGCAGAAGTTGCAGAGTTACACTTAATATGTTTTTAATCGCTTTTAAACTACTTATATTAACCACTTACAGTACATGAGATGGAAAGACTAAGGAGAAAGGGTTCCAACTGAGTCTCTGGCTACCGAACGGGTAACTTTTCTTTCTTCATAGGTTGCTGCCATCCAAAGGAGCACATTAAACTTCAAAAAAAAAACATTAACATGTGATAGATAAGAAAAAATCCTAGAACATCAAACTAAACTAAACCATAAACATAACCTTAATTGTCAAGAATGTAAAAAGCAAAATAGTAAGCTGATGAGACCCTCTTAGAGTTTGCTAACACATGTAATAAGAACATCAAACATTCAAAAAATGTTGACTTTGGCAATGTTCTAGCAATTTCATTGTCTCAGTAATCAATACCACCCCCTAATGAGCTGAAATATGTAACTTCAAGTCTTCTCGGCCATAAACTCGCATATTAATCTAAAAGATCAAAATTATATAGATCATAGATTAACAATCAAGATGCACTAAAACACATACACATCAACTGAATTAAAGGAAGTGTCTTCATAAGCATAGAAGCAGTGAGAAAAAATACCCTAAATTGTTACTTGCAAGTACAACTGATGTCAGTTTGCAAAAAATTTATTTTATCCTTTAAAAGCAACCGTTATCAGTTAATCTAGTCAACACAGAAATTTAAAAGTTTTAATATATCTTTGCAAAAATTGCCGCATTTGTCAATATCCATCATTTTCTTACTTATATTGAGTAATGGTTTTAGTAAAATGCAAGATAAGTTTATGGTTTTAGTTTAAAGCCAAATAAGTCTACCTGTTGTGATGCAATCCTTGCTAGCTGAAGCTTTTACATTTAGTTTTCTAAAATATCTCGGATATCCTCTTCATTATTAACTTCAAGATTGATACTTGGAAATTCTTATGCATACTACAATCTAAGTGACACTTAGATAAGAAAAAAATAGAGCCAACTTTAGATGTTCACATGGATGTTGTAAAATAGATAGTAATATTTGGAAAAATAACTTTTCATGTGTGTTGTGAGTTGTGACATAATGAAGTGGGATAATACACTTTATATAAACAGACTTATCATCTCTGATTCCCTACTAGCACATGCTCCTTTATGCTTTTCACATTGAGAAACTCTTGCAAACTCCAAAATCATTTTTTCCGCCTCCTTATTTCATCTAATTTGATTGCCGGATTCAGCCACATCACCTTCTTCACTCCACCATTTGTCCATTCTAACTTCACCATCCCCCGAATCCACACTCCTTCCACCGAATATTAATTGGACCGTTGGGGTGGTGGGTCCCCCCCCCCCCCCCCCTAAACGGCTATATTCAACTTTTTAAAAAAACTTTTTTTTCCTTTTTTTTAATTAACTATTTACCTATATATACAATCCAATACTCCTACACAACCATTCATTTCAAAACCATTTTACATCAACTCTCTCAAAATAAAAAATCTACAATATGTCTTCCTCACCGTCCTCATCAAAGTTTGATTCCGATGATGATACGGCTACGTTTTTTGTCAAGACGATGTATGTTGCCGCAAGTGAGGAGACCGGAAGTTCTAAAGGGGGTTACACAAGGAAGACGATTAAAAGAGAATGAGAGGAGGCACATAAACGACTTGTAAACAACTACTTCTCCGAGAATGCACTCTTTAAAGATAAGTTTCATCGTCGCTTTTGTATGTACAAACTTTTTTTTTACGCATTGTTAATGATTTATCGCGTCATAATAATACTTTCGTTTAAGATACGATGCTAGAGGCAGGATCGGTTTAAGTCCTTTGCAAAAATGTGTTGTTGCCATACGCCAACTAGCTAATGGTATTATGTCCGATGCTTTTGATGAATATTTGCATATCGAAGAGAGTACTGCAAAAGAATGTCTTTATAAATTTTGCAAGTATCTTCGACAAATATATTATGCTAAATATATGTGCAAGCCTACATTGAGCGATATTTCAAAGTTGTACGAGTTTCATTCAAACAGACATGGTTTTCCTGGTATGTTGGGTAGTCTAGACTGTATGCATTGGGAGTGATGGAGTTGTCCGAACGCTTGGCGTGGACAATTCATGTGGGGCGATCATGCACGCCCCACGATTATGCTAGAGGCAGTAGCCTCGCAAGATTTATGGTTCTGGCATGGATTCTTTGGAATGGTAGGTTCCAATAAAGACATTAATATGCTTTAGCAATCTCCTTATTTAAATGATTTGATTAAAAACAAGGCACTCGAGTCGTCGTTTGAAGTGAATGGCACGTTTTACAAACATGGTTACTCTCTTGCTGATGGGATATATCCGGAATGGTCCATGTTTGTGAAGACCTTAAGTGCCCCGACAACCGAAAAAAAAAAATTATGCTAAGGCTCAGGAAGGGGCAAGAAAGGATGTGGAGAGAGCATTTTCTGTACTTGAGAAAAAATGGAAAATCATTGAAAATCTGGCAAGAATATGGAACCTTAATAGGATCACAGACATCATATTCGCTTACATGATTTTGCATAACATGACCAGGGAGGACGAGGGTTATGCAATTTGCAAGTACGATCCTCAAGATGTTGAACCGGATCAGGGGGAACCTTCAGAAGAGATAATTAATGCAAATATTTTGAAATTTCGTAACCGTGAAATCCATCACAACTTGAGAGCTGATTTGATCGAACATATTGATAATGTTCGAGGCACCATTCCAGTCCAGCCAGAAGAAGAAGAAGACGATGAAGACTGGGATGATGAAGATGTTATTTTTTAGTTAATGTAATTTAAAATTCCAGTTTATGTAATTTCAAATTTCAGTTAATGTAATTTCAATATGACCGTTTGAGAATCTGACCGTTTGAAAAATATGACCGTTTGAGAATCTGACAGTTTGAAAAATATGACCGTTTGGGAATCTGAACGTTTGAAAAATATGACCGTTTGGGTTTATGACCCTATAAATAGAGCCTCCTAGATGAATTACTTCATCAAACATGCGATCGTATGAAAACTTTCTCTCTATTCTGCAGGACTTCCACAACCTTACAATGTCAACTCCTCCAAATGCTCTTAATGGATACAGCGGAGTAAGACGGGCACGCTAAAATCATCTACGTCCTAGAGGACCTCGACCTGTTGCACAACCTCCTATTCTGGTTTCAGCTCCAGAATTTGTTCCACCAATTGAACAACCTCCACCCCCACCTCTTGCTCAGCCCCCACATCCACCTCCACCTGCAGTTCAACACCCACCACCACCTGTTGTTGATGAGCTTTGGGAGGATGAAGCTTTCTGGAAATGGGCTTTTGATTATTGGTTGCCAGAGAAGCCACCAGAGGAACCACTCCAAGAATACAACGAATTTGGTGACGAAGTCCATCTGGAGGACATAGAAGAATCGATTGATGATGATGAATTACAGGATGAGGCGGCACTTCGTGAGGTGTGGAAGGATGAACTGAGAGAACAACAAGTTGAGGCGGCCCGGTGGGTTGAGGATTCCGACACCGACTCCAGTTCAGATTTCTGGTGGTAATTTTTAGGAATTGGTAATTTTAGGAAGTCTGTTTTTTTACGAATAAGTAATTTTAGGAAAATGTAATTTTAGGAAGTGTGTTTTTTAAAATTTTAGGAAAATGTAATTTTAGGATGTGTGTGTTGTTTTTTAAGTTTTTAGGACGTGTAATTTTTATTTAATGAAATATCGTTTTTTTATTTAATGAAGTAGTTTTTTTAAAATCTAAATTAATTTTTATTAGTTTTTTCTTTTTTTATTAATTGAATAAAATAATAATAAAAGTAAAGTGATAGGTGAAAGGTGGGTATTGGAAGTGAAACGAGTGAAAGGTGAGAGGAGTGATAGATGATGATGTGGCGCTGAGTTGGCAATAAAAGTAAAGTGATATGTGATAGGTGAAAGGTTGGTATTGTAAATAACCTAATGCTATTTCCTTGAGCTTTATTTGTCCCTTTTATAATCAAATCCCAAAATTATCACAAGCATACACAAACAGTATCTTCCAAAACCAAAATTGTGCCGAAGAGTCTCGAAGGCTACTTTAACGGCTATGGACGGTTGGAGATGAAATTAAGTTGTTGCATGGATTCCTTGACTACACTAACCAACGTCTTGTTAACAATCTGTCATGTTCCTTGCGGAATCCCCGATTCGACCGCTAAGTCTCCGCTGTGATTCCGAATAATTACAGTCTTCGTTTCCGTGATCTCCAATGGTGTATGTGTCTTCTTGTTCGTCATCTTTGTGGTGGTATTTAAATTGTCGTCGGTGAAGTTGTTGTCGGGATGAAGCAAGCAGGAGTTGATGAGGCGATGGATGAAATCGGAGAAATTAGTAACCTTGTTGGCCATCTTCCTGATTAGCCGAAGAGGGTGGAAAAAACGGCGGAGAAAGGAGCCTGGCAACTGGAGGTGAGGGTTTTATTTAAAGATTTTTTTGTCCTCCAAGTTTTATGAAATTACAATAATAGCCCCTCATAAAGAAATTAACTAACGTTGTTAGTGTCTAGTTAACGGTGGATCAATATAGGCAATATGTTCATAACTGGGATTATTGTAGGGAAAAATCATAACTGGGATTATTATCGACCAATATACGATAACTAGGATAATAGGGTCCAATTTTTCCAGAATATATTGATATCACAGAACATGAAGGCCTTTCTTCATTGACGGCTTTGTCTTTGGTCAGGAATGTGAATACCCATCTGTGAATGAACGATTAGAGATGAAGGATCACAATCTTCCCTAACACTCTTGTATAGATCAGTCCCGGTTGCCCCCCCCCCCCAATCAATTACATGGCCGAGTACTATCAGTGTTTCTCCCCTAAATTTTGGTTGTACTTTGCATAAAAGAACACCGGATAGGAACTTAGGAACCTGTTCAGATTTCCGCTACAATGAAAACCCCTATTCATACATCAAAAACCCAATCGCTAATAGAAATGAATTGGAAACTGATGATTATTTAATTCTTTTACCTAACAAAGTTATCCACGGTTCAACCGACACAGAATCAGCCGGAATAGTGGTGAGTTCGGCTCATTGGTGACTTCTGGTGGCGCTATTTCAGTCCAAAGACCCTAAAGCACATACTCATCCTAGAAGTCGAGTGTTGTCGTCGTCGAGGGTTTAGATGCAGATCTCTACACGTGCTCGGTAATCAATAGGTGAGATTACGCTAAAGCGAAACAGAATCGAAAAGGATAAAAGAAAATATCAAAGAAAATATAGGGTTTTAATCATAACAATTTATAGTAATTTGAATGAAATGATGTTGTTTTGATTTAATTAAAACGAATTAATTTTAAGAGGTTTCACATTTAAGCTTAGGTGTGTGATTAGGGCTGTAAACGAGCTGAGCTAGGGTTGGCTCAGACTCGGCTCGTTTAAAAACCGAGCCGAGTTGGCTCGACTCGTTTATATTAACGAGCTGGAAAGTTGAGCTCGGGTTCGGCTCGTCAAAAGCTCAAGCTAGTTTGTGGCTCGTCGAGTGGGCTCGTTTACTTTTTTATATTTTTTACTTTTAACACAAATTAATATAATAAAAAAACTAATATTTTAAACGTAATGAAAAATTTATAAACCACAAAACTTATAATGCAAAGTTTAACACAACTAACTTCTAATGATAATTAGTAGTAAATTTATAAAAGTAAAGATAAATGAGCGGAAACAATCAAAGAACGGAAGAAGTAGAGAAAGTATGGCAGATACTTGACGATGTTATCAAAGACACGATTAAACAAATACTTAAATGGATGCAATGAAGTTATGGGAAAATGGGAAAGAAAATAGGGATTAGGGAAGTGGGAGGCAGAATTCGTGAATATAGATCTACAAATTAAAAATTAAATTAGAGGTTTAACACTAGTAAGGTTTAAGTGGGAGATGCGATGAGTCATACAAATGAGATAATATGCATCCATAGTTGTGTTATAATTCTTAATATTTTTAATTATATATAAATTTGTACGAGCAAGATGAGCGAGCCACGAGCCGAGCTGGCCTTGGCTCGGACTCGGCTCGTTTACATACCGAGCCGACTCGGCTCGGCTCGTTTACATACCGAGCCGGCTTAGCTCGGCTCATTAAAGAACAAGCCGATTTCGAGCGAGTCACGAGCCGCGTGTTTTTTGAATAGCCCTATGTGTGATAGCATCTCATATTCACATTTTTTTAAAATATAAATTATAATTATAATGATTATGTTTTTCGAGTATTATTTCGGTTTATACTTAAGGCATGAGGTATACATGGTGTGAAGAGTGGTGTGATAGTGGTGTGATGTTGACACGTGGCAGCTGACTGGATCACACCACTTCATCACACCAAGTGTGGTATACTCATGTGATGTGGTGTGTGCTGTTATGCTATTTTTTATTAGTTTAAACAAATAAAAAATAAAATAAAAAAACAAGTGGAACAATTTGATTGGAGCAAGCCAACACACTCTCCATTTCACGCCGTGAACTTCTCCACGCATCTTATTCACGGCACCTAATAATGCGGAGGGGGTGGGTAAACACGCCATGAAAGTGGCGTTAGAGCTCACCACGCCGTGAAAATGGCACCATACGCCCTTACGCATACAAGCCTTGCCCTGACCGTTTGAGTTAATCTAAAATTTAGATGTTGATGGAAAAGGAATTTATGTTCTAATATTATGTTGATGATAGTGCAATTCTTGTCGGTTTTGAAGAAAAGGAACGTTCTTTTTACATGTCGGAAACTAGCTAGCAAATAATCAAATAATTATCAAAAATTACCCAAACAGTTTAATAAAGGTCATATAAAACTATTATAAGTCATATGGGTTCTGGAAATCATTATTTCCGGTATTTATTATTTTTTATTAAGTTTTTCATATTTTTTACCATTTAATCATGGATAATAAACCATAAATCAGGAAAGATAGTATACTTTTAAACAGGGACGGAGCCATCTTTTTAGGTCTGGGTCAACCGACATCAATGAATTTTGAAACCGTAGTATCTATATCTATACATATAACAAACACAAGTTTTTGATGTCTAGGCCATATCTTGTGATGTCTAGTTCACTCATGACACCTTGTGTAACACCACCCGGAAAACAATGCCAACCTGGTTTCCATTCAAAAGTTTTAACAACTATCAATTCACAATCAATTGACACCATAACATCTATCCTTAAAAGCACATAACTGATGTAAACCTTGTTGCATAATGACAATTCCAAACACTCTAAATCATCATTGTGATAAAATAAAGACTCAAATCCAATAGGATATGTATGTTAGGTAATTCTTCTTATTTTCTTATCAATGTGATAAATTCATGATATGAACACTAACAAATGAATCTTTATAGCTATGACTACACTAGAAATTAGAATCACATGAATCTATCTTAATACCTTGATGAAACTAAAGTAAAGGCAGAAAGCTTTCTCTGGTTTTTTGTTTGTCGATTTTTTTCGATGAAGCAAAGAGGACCACTACAGACGCCTACCACCACTAACAAATCTCCTTTTCCCCTTCACCCGCATTCATCCCAAAATCGCTTGAAATTGCAATAATAAGTTTAGGGTTAGATAAAAGATAGATTTGCAAAGTGTAGAACGGAGACAAATTGCAAAATAAAGAAATACATACCTACCTATAAGATTGAGAGAACGATGACCATAAATTGCCCTTCAAAATCGAGCTGTTTTGCAGGTGGAGATGCTGCTACTATGATGATGATGGAGACGCTGTTACAGATGCAGAAGAAGACCGGATTCTTATGGAGCCGCAGGTGGAGATTTGTTGAGATGAAGGAGGTTTTTAGCGTACGAAGATGGAGTGTAGATGGAATTAGGGCTCAACTCTTTGTTGTTGAAGGAAGCGTACGGAGATGGAGTGTAGATGGAATTAGGGCTCAAATTATTTGTTGAAGGAGGCGTACAAATATGGAGATGAAGAAGCTCAGATGGAGATGGAATTAGGGCTTTACGAAGATGAGGAGAAAGTAAGCGGGAATGAAAATTTCTGTCATAAGTAATGGAGCAGCGGGAATGAAAATTTAGGGCAAAAAGTTAGAGGGGGAAAAACATAAATTTAAGGAAAAAGGTTGGAGGGAAAAAACATAAAACGACTGATAATTCTTGACACGCGTATTTTAAGTGTCCTCCGTGTTTTTTTCTCTAAATATGACAGATATTCTTGACACGCAAAAATGCGCGTCATGAATTCTTAGGAATTACCTATAATTGACATTTTATTTTGACACTTTGGTAATTGCACGTCAAGAATTTTCGAGTGTCATCGTTCGCGTGTCAAGGAAAGCAGTTTTTGTAGTAGTGAGGTGGCACAATTTAAGGTATGTCACCTAGAATTAAGCCTATGTGTCATCTTTATAGATTTTTGAATTAAAAAACTAAATGGTATTTACAAAAGTTAAGGATCTTATTATTAAAAATAAAAAAATTAAATTCTTTTCATATAAAAATTATCCATATTTTTTTACAATACCACAACTTTGATTCATCATATCTCCTTCATTTCTCAACGAAAATTTGATCCGTAAATTGTTTTGGATTCGTGATAGAAAACCTAACAAGAATTAATCAAAACCGTAAAGATTTAAGAAATTCACCTCTAAAGGACCTCCATGAAGAACACAAGTTGTGAAATTCGAATTCTTTTTAAATCTTCATGAAATTTGATTCTGAAACTTGCTGCAACTTCGTATTGACATATAAAATCTTCTGGAATCAATAAAATACATAAACAAACTTGAATTTGTGGCCAAATTGTGATCCAAAGTATGACAGTTTGACTTTTCAAAAGTCAAACTTCATGAAATCAAGTAATTCTAATAAGGTATATTATAATTTGAATTTAAAATTTTATTGGTTTATATTCTTTCTATGAGGTTGCTTGAACTGAAATGAATAATTTTCATGTGGGTAGGAATGTTGAAATTAATGACACAAATAATTGCAGATCGGTTTGTTCAAAGATCATGATAAAAAAAATGAAATGTAATAACGTTCATTCAAATCTCTCAAAATTGACATACTTTATTATAATTCCTTCTAAACAGTTGTTTCATAATTGATGTGATTAGAATGTAACTAACACTAGATCTGTGTTATTTGTGTGAAGAAATAAGTTTTTAGTGTTTTTTGCATCATTCCCGTGGATAACTTTTTTGAAATTTGAATTTTAAACGTGTACGTGTGATTGTTCAGAGATCTACTACTAACTCCAAGGTCAAGACAAATCGCAACATTTTTCTCTAATTCGGTCCGATGATTTCCCGACCCTGTAAGTATGAAATTTCATTTCATTATGTGTTTCAGGCCTTTTGCTTGTAAACTATAGTTATGTTGACATGCTGTAGAAGATAAAAAAAAGTTCATGTTTATTATTTTACACTTGGATTTGGTGCTTTTATTCTCACTGATGAGATACTTTTGTTTGTAACCAGTGGGGAAATATTCCATTGGTCAAGTTTAATGTGTGTCAGTTGGGGATCTTTTTTTATGGATAGTTTTTCTTTGAGTTGTAGGTATTGTTTTTAATCTGATAGATCTTCTAATATTTTTTTTTTGTATAAATTATGTGTGCTTTCTATTTTTTTTTTTTTGATTTATTAAAGCTCACTATATTTGAATTGAACACATGAAGTCTGCATTGTTGTTTGTTTTGTTTTTTTATCATATTCTAGATTAGAGAAGAATCACATTTGTGTAAAGTAGATTTTAAAACTCTAAAGTAAGTTTTTTTATGAGTTTTATTAATGGGGTATACAACTTATAATTTATTCACTTATAAAGTTTGTGAGAATGGTAAAAGAAACGTGGACTTTCTGAAGATCATGTTAATAGTTAGAAAGAAACTTTGATCTTTTACTTCGTATAATTCTTTTTATATCACAGCCTCGAGTATTTACCCGGATCACTGACTAGTAGTGTATATAAACGAAACATTCATTGATCCCAATGGTTATAAATTTCTTACCTCAAAATATGTTAAGAATTTCATCTCAGCTCAATGGCTATGTATTCTTGCTAAAGCTCACGGCATGCTCATTTTCACCTGAGGTTAGATTTTCGAACCATCCCAACCAGAATATATTTTTAATTTTCAACTCACGTACATCCCATTACCCAACCCTCCAATTTCCAACTAAAATTAAGCTAGATTTACTAGTGGTAAACTAAGCATTTGTTAAAATGTTTTGTTTTAATGTTTTGGTTAAAGATGTAATGGATCGATTTAGGAGAATTTTTAGATCAATTTCATTTCTATTTGACAATGTATTTTTATTATGTGTTTTTAAATGATGACATTTTTTTTTTGTTAATGCATCTTCTTTTATTATGTTATCGACTCAAACAAACCGACCCGACCCGAATATTTTAATGTCATCTAGTTAGAAATTTGAACATAAAAAATGACCGACCCCATAGGAAATAATTTGTGGCTCCGCCACTGCTTTTAAAACCCATGAAATTGGGTGGGTATGCTACATAATGTTATAAATAAACTAATGTTAAATTTTTGTAATTAACTATAGATGGGAGTATGGTTTTACCATTTAACCATGGAAATAATAGTTTTACACCTTTAAAATTTATGAAATTTATTTTACAGGCTCCATATGATATAAGAATGTTTCTTTAAATATATAGGACTTTTCTAAAAAGTATAACTACTTTTTCCGAATTTAAGTTTGTATTTTGACATTAAAACTACTTATTTTATCATAAATCTGTATAAATTTATAAAATTTCATAAACTTCCATATGTTCCCAACTTCCCATCAACACGATAGATATAACTTGAAATTTTTAGATTATTAATTAGATGATTTTTTCTTGGTGCTTCTTATGCTTCATCCTTTACGGGTTTTCCAAATACTAGTTTTTATAATCTTTAAAGTTATAATTTCTACACCACTTATGTTAAAACCTTGTCTATACACGTCAAATGATGCTACAAAAGAGCAGAGTCATAGGTGTTGCATAACTTGAAATATAATTAAAAAAAATTGAATGCATATAACTTGAATAACATGGTGGAAATTTGTACTATTATTTGTTGTGTGTAATGTATCAAGTGGTGTAGCATGACTTCTTTTTGATCATCGACAGAGGCGGATTTACATTTATATTTTGTATTCAGAGGAATACAGTCTTTTTTTTTTGTATTTGACTTCAAGCTCAACGGTTATGGTATTTGACTTCAAGCTCAACGGTTACTCAATCAAGATCGTGAAGTTGGTTGGAAGCGATTAGGGTGTAAACTACTTCTCGAGTTTTGGTAGTTCTTAGGTTTTAGTGTTCTTGCTTCATAGGTGTTCTCGGGTCTTCGGAGTTCATGACTTTGGGGTCTGCGACATTCTTAGTTCTCGGGTCCTTGGTTCAGGATGTCGGGGTTTCGAGATTGAGTTCTTGGTTTTATATGGTTCCCGGTAGTATAAATCGTTTACAGCTCTCATAGTTATTTACGACTTTCGTTTCTGTTTTCGTTACTAACTCTTTGTCGGGTTCAAACTACTTGGAGTTTGGAAAATGGGTCAAATTTCTGGGATAATGCATGAGGATGTTTGGAAAATTTTTGAGGCGAGACTTTCTTATAGGGAGTACCTTCTATCGCTTGTTCCACTAATTGCGGTAAAAAAATTGAGACTAAAAGAAAGAAATCTCGACGTTGAAGGAAGTGTTGGAAATTATCCACATAATTGTGGCCTAAGGACCATTACATAATTATTAATTAACTATACCAATATGACGTTAATGGTCCCCTACATTTATTTGATGGAAGTAAATGTAAATATTATTAAGTTAAGGGGGCAATTATGATTTCCTTTTAGATACCTATAATTAAGGAGAGAGTTACAGGGATTTTGATAATACGATTGATCATTATCATACGATCAACAAAAACTCACTCTCAAAATTCTCTCTCAAGAACACCACTAAAGATCTCTTCCTAATCATCCATCGATTCAAGGTATCATAACGGGAATCAACAAATGGCTTCTTCATCATCAAAGATTGTATGCCCTACTACAAGTAAGTTTTATGATTCATGTTGTATTTTTGATGATTACATGATTGAATTGATGTTTAGGGTTCTGGGAAATTGATTCATAATCAAGAATTAATTAACATGTGGCATCAGAGCCATGGTAATAAATTCAATTGTGTTATTCGAATTGCTTCATAAATCATCAATGAATTGGTTTTTGCTGAAAACAAATCGTTTCACCACCGGAAGGAATCTTCGATAATAATAATAATAATAATAATAATAATAATAATTAAAAAAAGGTTTTATTATTATTGTACTAAATGCAAAACGTCGGTGGATGGTGGATAATGATTACAAAACTTGAATTTGAGATTTTGGAATGATAAGAAATTCATAGTCAGTGGGTTTAAAACAAATGAATGAAAAGAAAAGTCAAATGTTTTATGACTGTCATGTTACCGATTACCAATCACGGTTGCATCCAATTCGTTGGTAGTTAATTTCAATTGAATATTTGGTGGTTAACTCTCAATTGAATATTTGAACGTCATGTGATGATATATAAAAAATGTGTGTAATGATAATTTTGATTCTAATATGGCCTCTGTGATTTTCATCCACATATTCCATTTTGTTGATTCTGAGTAAAATAAACAATCTATTTAGATTTAGTACTAATCGATGTGATCAATTTAATTCAATGCAAATCGACTCATCTATACAAATTCCTTTTGATAAATTCAATTCTACCAAAAATGTTGAAGCCATTTTGACTAACAGTTTGAATATCAATTAAAGTAATTTTCTGATAAAACCATGAATTTCTGGCATAAACACAACAATTTACAAATGGATTTGTTCATGATCATATGATGGAACATGTGGGCATGCATATTCAATCAATACAACTCTCGAATTTATTTGGGTGATGAATATGATTCACATACTTCTGTTCTAATCACAAGACATGTATGATAGCAATACATAAATGGTTTAATATGTGCTTGAATGTCTTATAGTAAACTTTGGACATATAAATATACAATGGTAATTTTAATGGAAAGTTAGATGATTATACCCAACGGTATATCATTTGATTTAACATTGAAGTTTGAATGATTCCATTTTATGTAATTATGTGTGTTGTCAAACAATGAACCCAACGGCCAATTGTTTGATAATACATATAGTGAAATATTGGCCTAATATACATAGATATGTCATTTCTGCCCAAAGGTGATATGTTATATTTATGTGCCTTAATTTACTCTTTATGTATGTTCATAACACTTGAATTTTGGCTATAGCCAACGCGAAACCAACTTTCATTTAGAACTTTAGTATAGTCTATTATTTTGGTGTTATAATAGGCTTAATCTTCAATGTGCTAAATCTTGCTTATTTTATGTGATTACCCTGTATGCTTTAGTTCACTTTTGTTCTTCTAAAAATATATGTTATAATTGTATCAATCCAGCCACCACTATGAGTCCTAACTATGGAATTGAACCCTTGACTGGCACTAACTTTGCGTCATGGCGAGATGCTGTCAAACTAACTCTTGGAATGATGGATTTGGACTATGCTTTAAGGCATGACCCTCCCGCTGCACTTACTGCTGAAAGCACTACAGATCAGAAACAAGTGTATGAAAAGTGGGAGAGGTCTAACAGAATGTCTCTCATGGTTATAAAGAACTCCATCTCGGTTGCCATTCGCGGAGCCATACCTGACTCTGAAAGCGCGAAAACTTACTTAGACTCTGTAGAGGAGCAATTCAAGGGCACCTCCAAGGCACATGCAAGTACTTTGATCCTTAAAATGTTGACTACAAAGTATGATGGTGTGAGTGGTGTGCGTGAGCACATCATGATGATGAGCGACATGGCCCATAAATTGAAGGGTATGAACATGGAAATTAGCGAGGGTTTTCTAGTACACTTTATAATGACATCTCTTCCTGCACAATTTGATGCCTTTAAAATAAACTACAATACTCAAAAGGACAAATGGTTGT
>JBCNJP010000010.1:95618794-95635200 GCA_039602395.1 Deinandra increscens subsp. villosa | reverse complement strand
AACTATGTTTTATTCACCAAGTATTGTTAATCATAATTATTTAAAAATAATTATAACTTGCATGATTAACAAATCAAACACATAATTATTTAAGTAAAAATAATTATACGAACGTATGAAAATAATAATAAACATTATTATTTTTAACCCAATATTCAGGACTTGATTAAACTACTAAATGTTTAACCCTTTATATTTATTGAACATAAATATAAACCATCATGAAAGTATTTATTTAATAAATATTAACTAACGGGTTTTCAAACGAATACAAACGGGATTAAAATGTCAAGACTTGACCGGTCTCACTTGGGTGACTTATGTTACTCAAATGATTGTAGACCTTATGCATATGCTTAATTAATTATTTAGGACGTTACGTGCTACCGTGCCTACACAGTTTATCACCACCTATCTGCTAAATATGTGAGTTTCACGGCCCCTTTTCTTTTAACTGTTTTATACCTTGGGGGAGAAATCATGAAATCTGATAAATGCGTTTTACTTAATATTATGGTTTATCTATTAGCCGTATGACTGCTTGTTCTCTTACTAATTGCCCAACTATGGTACATTATCGTTATAAACGTTTGTACAATTGTATCCCACTATTAATTGATTTCAATTAGTTCTGTACGAAACGATAGCTAGTGAATAGATCTATTTGGGTTGATAACCCTTGTGGCACCCCACTACTTCTTTTAATAAGCCCCAAAGGGAAAAACCGGCCCATAATTTTTTTTTCAAAGACGGGTCCATACTTGACCACTTGAACCATTAATCATTCTTACAATCATAGTTTGTTAACTTAAATACATCACATCAGAGTACGCAGTTTGATTAACAAAATAGGATGATATTAACACCCCTAAAGAACTACCCTCTTTCATGTGTTCAGTTCTCCTTCTAAAAATGCTCAATCCGGACCCGCTTCCCAATTTACCCCTTCTACCTGTCACCATCTACCTGTAACGTATTAGTAAAGGCTAACCCATAGTAATACAATACTCATCATAACATAAAACGACTAAAACAACAAAATCTCCGAATCTGCTTCACTAGGCGTATCGCTTAGAAAGTTAAGACTTCTTGGCGATACGCCTCCTAGCCACGTGTATCGCTTTCTGGAACCCCCTCTCCAAGCGATAAGCTTGGAGAGACATTTCCAGGGATTTGAGGAAATTTCTCCTGTTTCCATACTTAGCCAATTTCTGGGCAGTTTTCCAGATTTTTGGCTATTGATACCACCCTGCACATAAGTGTCAAGTTTTCTCTACAATAGCTAAATAACCATTCCTACTAACCCCTATAGATATAAATATGATCATGAGTGAATGTTGGGAATCAAATCATTAACCTCTATCCCGATTAACCCAGGGCGTCTATCATACGTACCTCTTTGAATACACATGCTTGTCACATTGTTCTATACACATCTAGAGTATCTATCTTGATTCATGACAATAAAATTTCCATCTTACCCAAGCAGGTGAATTCTTTCTTACCCAAACGGGTTGATTTCAATATTGCCCAAACGGGTCGATTTCTATCTTACCCAAACGGGTCAAGTTCCATCTTCTAGGAAATTTTAAGTCTCAGCTTCCAACAATGAGCATAACATCACATATTTATGCTTAAATCACTTCAATATAAATATGCGTAAACTAAAAATCTTACGTTACCTTGAGCGTTTAACCTTTAGCTTTTCCTTCACGTTGGTGGCTTGAGCTTCCACTGGATTCACCTATGTTACTATGATTATTAGTAACCCATGAGTATTTACATGACTCACATTTCATCATCCCATTCAAATTAATGCCAAGCACATTCAAGCTAATGCCAAACGCTATCACACTTAGCTTTCTATCTTCTACCTAGCATTTAACAAGTTCATATGATGGACATCCATAGCCTAGAAATTCATAACATTTACCATATTCAAACATACAATCGTATTCACATCTCATGGCTCAAAAATTAGGCACAAGAATACACATCAATCTCCTATTATAGGTCACCTTTGTGCACATTTAACATTCCTACGACTATGTAGTTCTTAGCTTATCAAATCAAACCATCCTTGATTATGCATACATATTTTCATCATGCAACATGAGAAATAACAAATCTTTCATACAGATCATATTGTTATGGTTTAGAAATCCAACCCACTCGTCCCATCTATAGAAATTTCGACCCACATGAGGTGGGTTTCTAAACCCATTTCAATCTTACTAACAACCATATAATCATAAACATGCAGGGGCAAAATTATGCATCAATTAGGCATACAAGTTCCTACATGACATCCCTTTACATCAATTTGACATATTCTTGATCTTTCATAAAATCACCTAACATCAAACACACTTACATGATGCAAGAAATCAGAAATAGGTGGTAGAATCGCAGCTTAGACCCCTTCCTTAGTCAAATTACAGCCCCCCCCCCCCCCTTTCAGAATTTCACTTACACTCACAAATTTAAGGTGGATTTGAATTGGAGCCCTAGTCTCCTCCCTCTCTTCTCTCTGGTCGCGAACCACATCTGGGGTAAAACCCAGACTTTTCTTTTGTTTGATCTTTAATTCCAATATTACACAATCAGTCCCCCTACTTTACTACATCATTTAATTCATGTCTAACTTTATATTTACCCATTTAACCTCACACTTTTAGTAAAAACTCATCTAGTCACAACACAACTTAATAGCTATGTTAGTATTTACCAAGCCTGTCGGGGTGCGTTCACTAACCACACAAAACCCGACCCATCCCATTCAAAACAAGACATTTTCACATAAAAAAAATCATATAAGAGGGTTTGGGGCGTTACAATTCCACCTCCCTTAAAGGGAGTTTCGTCCCCGAAATTAAAATACGTACCCGAAGAGATGCAGATAGTATCTTCTCATCTCTTCCTCGGACTCCCACGTGGCGTCCGATCCTTTCCGATGTTCCCATCTTACCTTCACTTGTTTTATCTCTTTATTTCTGAGACGCTTGACCTTCCGGTCCAGAATTTCAACGGGTCTCTCTATATAATTCAGCTTATCATCCACTATTATATCATCTAGTGGTACATAAGCTGTCTCATCAGCCAAGCATTTCCTCAAGTTAGACACATGAAATGTGTCATGTATGCCACCAAGCTCCTCAGGAAGTTCCAATTTATAAGCGACTTTGCCCACCTTTTTAATGATCTTAAAAGGTCCAATACACCTCGGACTTAACTTACCCCTCTTTCTTAATCTGATTACCCCCTTCCAATGGGATACTTTTAACAATACATGGTCCCCTTATTGAAACTAAATAGGTCTTCGCCTTTTATCAGCATAGGATCTTTGTCTGTCATGAGCGGCCTTCAAACGTGTTCGAGCTATATCAATCTTTTCGGCAGTTATTTCCACAATCTCATTGTGGGCAAGTTCTCTTTGACCCACTTCTCCCCAGCACAGTGGGGTTCGGCACTTTCTACAGTACAACATCTTGTATGGAGCCATACCAATGCTTGAGTGCTAACTATTATTATAGGCAAATTCCACCAAGTGCAGATATTTATCCCAACTCCCCCCGAAGTCGAGGACACAAGCCCGCAACATATCCTCGAGAGTTTGTATCGTCCGCTCACTCTGCCCGTCAGTTTGAGGATGATATGCAGTACTGAAATGCAATTGAGTGCCCATAATCCTCTGAAACTCCTGCCAGAACCGTGAGGTAAAACGCGTGTCCCTATCAGAAGTTATCAAAACAGGAACACCATGCATCGATACAATCTCATCTATGAAAATCCTCGCCAATATTTCTGAGCACTAGATTCATTAATGGGTACAAAGTGGGCACTTTTGGTTAATCTATCCACAATTACCCATATCGCATTCGAATTCCTTGCCGTTTTTTGCAAGCTAGTGAGCAGATCCATAGTGATATGCTCCCACTTCCACACCGGTATCTCAAGTGATTGCAACTTCCCTTAAGGCCTTTGATGCTCCGCCTTCACTTGCAAACAAGTCATGCACTTATTTACATATTTACAATATCTCGTTTCATGTCGGGCCACCAATAATCGCATTTCAAATCGCGATACATCTTAGTAGCCCCCAGGTGAATTGAGTAACGAGATTTATGAGCCTCGTTTAACAACAACTCCTTCACCCCACACGTGTTCGGAACCCATAGACGACCAAACTGGTATTTCAAGCCGTCCCCGCCATCAACTAGGTCATTTACCATCCCTTTGATTCGTTCTTGCTTCCAATTATCCTCCTTCACAGCTTCCACTTGAGCATTCCTGATAGTATCAAGGATACTCGAGGTCACAACCAACCTCATGGATCTCACCTTTATAGGAGCCAAATCCCCTTTCCTGCTTAGGGCATCCGCCACTACATTAGCTTTTCCACGATGATAATGTATTTCACAATCATAATCCTTGATAAGCTCTAGCCATCTCCTCTGTCTCATATTCAACTCCTTTTGATCGAAGAAGTATTTCAAGCTCTTATGGTCCGTATAAATGGTGCACTTAACCCCATAGAGGTAGTGTCGCCAAATCTTTAAGGCAAAAACCACTGCGGCTAACTCAAGATCATGAGTAGGATACTTAGCCTCATTTGTCTTTAACTGTCTGGAGGCATAAGCAACTACCTTTCCTCGTTGCATAAGTACACACCCGAGGCCAAGGTAAGAAGCATCCGAATACACTACCAAATCTTCCATGCCCTCCGGTAAAGTCAATACTAGAGCGTGTGTTAATTTTTCCTTTAAGATTCTAAAGGACTTTTCTTGCTCTCTTCCCCATTCGAATTTTACATCTTTCCGGGTTAACTTAGTTAAAGGCGAGGCTATCTTGGAGAAATCTTGTATAAATCTCCTATAATAACCCGTCAAACCCAAGAAGCTACGGATTTCCGTTGGATTTCTCGACGTACTCCATCTCGTTATTGCTTCAACCTTAGAAGGATCCACCAGGACACCTTCAGAGCTAATCACGTGCCCCAGAAAATGTATCTCTCTTAGCCAGAACGAGCACTTTGAAAATTTTGCATATAACTTTTCTTTTCTTAGAATTTCCAACACCTCACGTAGATGTTGAGCGTGATCCTCCTCACTCTTCGAATACACGAGTATATCGTCAATAAAGACGGTAACCGACCGGTCTAACATGGGTCTACACACGCGGTTCATAAGATCCATGAAGGTCGCGGGTGCATTGGTTAACCCGAAAGACATCACCAGAAACTCGTAATGCCCATAACGAGTTCGAAATGTCGTCTTTGGTATATCCTCCTCTCTCACCTTCAATTGATGATAGCCCGATCGCAAGTCAATCTTGGAAAACCAACTCGCGCCTTGTAACTAGTCAAATAGGTCATCAATTCGAGGCAGCGGGTATCGGTTCTTCATAGTCAGCTTGTTTAGTTCCCTGTAGTCTATACACATCCTTAGACTACCATCCTTCTTTTTAACAAATAGAACCGGTGCTCCCCAAGGAGATACACTGGGTCGGATAAACCCCTTGTCAAGTAACTCTTGCAAGCTGACTCATTAACTCTTGCATCTCTGTAGAAGCCAAACGATACGGAGCCTTAGCAACCGGCTTGGCACCGGGTATTAGTTCAATGCGGAACTCCACCTCTCTCTCCGGTGGAATACCGGGAAAATCTTCCTAGAATACATCGGTATACTCACGAACTATTGGCACCTCTTCCATCTTCTTGTTCTCTATGGTAGTATCCTTCACATAAGCAAGGAAGGATTTACACCCATGTTGGATGTACTTTCTAGCCTTCATAGCCGAACATAACATCATCTTGTTTTCTCTTTCTCCGTGAATTTGAACACTCTTTCCGCTTGGCGATGTTAGTTGTATCGCCTTGCGGCGACAATCTACGTTGGCTTGGTATTTCGATAACCAATCCATCTCCACTATTACCTTGAACTCCCCCATTAACATGGGTATGAGGTCAATCAGATAGTCCTCTTCTTCAATAGAAATATTGCAATTACGAAATACATCAAATACTACCACACTCTTGTTATCAGCTATCTCTACTTCTAAGGGTACAAGCAACTTATGAGTAACAAATGATGGATGACGAATAAGGTCGAGTGAAACAAACGACCTACTCGCACCCGTATCAAACAATACATGAACAGGAATGGAATTAACAAGGAGTATACCTGTCACCACCCCTGGATCTATCTTTCCTTCTTCCACGGTCATTTGGTATGATCTCCCTCTGGCTTTGGGAATCTCTACTTTTGCACCACTCGAACTCCCACCCGGATTCAACCCCGGGCATTCACTCTTCTTGTGGCCTGATTGGCCACAATTGTAACACAGCTTTGTAGGACTAGGGCACTGAGCATACCCATGTCCCGTCTTCCCGCAGTTATAACACGGCTTGGTCTTCAAGTAGCATTCACCCTTATGCATTCGGCCACAGTGTGGGCATCCCGAGGTCCCACCACTTTTACCCTCGCTCTTCTATGGAGTCTCCGCCACCTTTGGTTTCTTGCTAGGCGTAGCGTTACTCTCAATCCCCCTCTTTTCACCCCTTTCAACTTGTCTCTTAATTTCCATGTCTCTTTCACGGGCCGCATTTATCAATTCTTCCAGTGTTTGGCATTTAGAGGCATTTATAAACTCTCTAAAGTCCATGTGTAACATACCATTGAACCTGATGAATTTTCTGTCTCTCGGTTCGCAACTCATCTTTACAAAACTTCACCCTATCAAGGAAAAAGCCTATCACTTCCGCAATTGGTTGCCCTTTCTTCTGTCGAAATAGAGAGAGCTATTCTTGCAACTTTTCCACCTCCGATTGAGGGCTATGGTGAGTTTCGAACAGCTCCTTAAATTGCTCCCAATTCATGGCATTTGCCACTTCCCTTCCTATTTCAATCTTCATCATGTCCCACCAATCTTTTGCTCGCGTCCGTAATTGACCGGTAACGAACATCACCTGATCCTTTGGATCACATTTGCTTCTTTCAAACACATCCTCCATATCAATTAGCCACCTATGGCAAGCTATCGGATTGGCATCACTGGTGTAAAGTGGGGGCTTGCACGCCATAAAATCTTTGTATGTGCACTTCCCCTTGTCTTTAGTTGCACTTTCTTCACTCCTCAATTCATTTTTTAGAGCTTCAAACCTTTTATCAAATAACTCCATTAGAGTTTCTTCCATCTTACCCGCGTGGAGCCGTACACTAGCATTCACGAAGGTCTCAACTTCATCAGACACAATCTTTTTTGACTTCCGCCAGCATGGCTTCCGTCAATGCTCCATTTTGATCATCTTCATTCGCCATTGCAAACTGAAAGTTTACAATAGGTTAGCATCTTATTAACAAATCTATACACGTTAGGTTGAGACAAAGTTCAACATAACCATCAACTTGCTATTGCAAGCAGATCATTCATCACCATTCTTATTTATTTCAATCTTACCCGCATTGTGAATATCACAATCAGGATCATCTCATCATTCTTTCATCTTGTTCACCCTCTTAGGCCAATCCCAGCCCTCTTATTACATCTTACGCATTTGGGTATGAGATTTCATTCATCACCCCCCCCCCCCAGATGCTTAGTTTCATCCCATATATTACTTTCTTACTTGAATTGTACACATTACTTACATTCAAGTTCATACTTGTTCACACAATGTCAACGGTATTTAAAATTTAAACAACACTAATACTTACCGGGTCACCCGATTGAGCTTTGAACCGAACACTGTATCAATCCCCCGAGCACTTGGTTTGAGTTCAAGTGTCTCCACAACACTTCAGTCCCTCAAACCGTGGCTCTGATACCAACTTGGGGCACCCCACTACTTCTTTTAATAAGCCCCAAACGGAAAAACCGCCCATAACTTTTTTTTCAAAGACGGGTCCATACTTGACCACTTGAACCATTAATCATTCTTACAAGTCATAGTTTGTTAACTTAAATACATCACATCAGATTACGCAATTTGATTAACAAAATAGGATGATATTAACACCCCTAAAGAACTACCCTCTTTCATGTGTTCGGTTCTCCTTCCAAAAATGCTCAATCCGGACCCGCTTCCCACTTTACCCCTTCTACCTGTCACCATTTACCTGTAACGTATTAGTAAAGGGTAACCCATAGTAATACAATACTCATCATAACATAAAACGACTAAAACAACAAAATCTCCGAATCTGCTTCACTAAGCGTATTGCTTAGAAAGTTAAGACTTCTTTGCGATACGCCCCCTAGCCACACGTATCGCTTCCTGGAACCCCCTCTCCAAGCGATACGCTTGGAGAGACATTTCCAGGGATTTGAGGAAATTTCTCCTGTTTCCATACTTAGCCAATTTCTGGGCAGTTTTCCAGATTTTTGGCTATTGCCTCCACCCTGCACATAAGTGTCAAATTTTCTCTACAACGGCTAAATAACCATTCCTACTAACCCCTATAGATATAAATATCATCATGAGTGAATGTTGGGAATCAAATCATTAACCTCTATCCCGATTAACCCAGGATATCTATCATACGTACCTCTTTGAATACACATGCTTGTCAAATTGTTCTTACCCAAGCGGATGAATTCTATCTTACCCAAACGGGTCGATTTCAATATTGCCCAAACGGGTCGATTTCTATCTTACCCAAATGGGTTAAGTTCCATCTTCTAGGAAATTTTAAGTCTCAGCTTCCAACAATGAGCATAACATCACATATTTATGCATAAATCACTTCAATATAAATATGCGTAAACTAACAATCTTACATTACCTTGAGTGTTTAACCTTTAGCTTTTCCTTCACGTTGGTGGCTTGAGCTTCCACCGGAATCACCTATGTTACCATGATTATTAGTAACCCATGAGTATTTACACGACTCACATTTCATCATCCCATTCAAATTAATGCCAAGCACATTCAAGCTAATGCCAAACGCTATCACACTTAGCTTTCTATCTTCTACCTAGCATTTAACAAGTTCATATGATGGACATACAATCGTATTCACATCTCATGGCTCAAAAATTAGGCACAAGAATACACATCAATCTCCTATTATAGGTCACCTTGGCATTTTATCAAACACTTGGTATGCACATTTAACATTCCTACGACTATGTAGTTCTTAGCTTATCAAATCAAACCATCCTTGATTATGCATACATATTTTCATCATGCAACATGAGAAATAACAAATCTTTCATACAAATCATATTGTTATGGTTTAGAAATCCAACCCACTCCTCCCATCTATAGAAATTTCGACCCACATGAGGTGGGTTTCTAAACCCATTTCAATCTTACTAACAACCATATAATCATAAACATGCAGGGGCAAAATTATGCATCAATTAGGCATACAAGTTCCTACATGACATCCCTTTACATCAATTTGACATATTCTTGATCTTTCATAAAATCACCTAACATCAAACACACTTACTTGATGCAAGAAATCAGAAATAGGTGGTAGAATCGCAGCTTAGACCCCTTCCTTAGTCGAATTACACCCCCCCCCCCTTTCAGAATTTCACTTACACTCACAAATTTAAGGTGGATTTGAATTGGAACCCTAGTCTCCTCCCTCTCTTCTCTCTGGTCGCGAACCACATCTTGGGTAAAACCCCAGACTTTTCTTTTGTTTGATCTTTAATTCCAATATTACACAATCAGTCCCCCTACTTTACTACATCATTTAATTCATGTCTAACTTTATATTTACCCATTTAACCTCACACTTTTAGTAAAAACTCATCTAGTCACAACACAACTTAATAGCTATGTTAGTATTTACCAAGCCCGTCGGGGTGCGTTCACTAACTACACAAAACCCGACCCATCCCATTCAAAACAAGACATTTTCACATAATAAAAATCATATAAGAGGGTTTGGGGCGTTACAACCCTGCCCTAACTAGTAGCTCCAGTTCTGACTCCGGATTGTCTGGGGGTACACGTCAGTTATTCTGCTCCGTTCAGTATCTCTCGGGCGAGATACTATGGGTGGGTAAACCGTTAGTATTTGAAATCAAGGTTCAGGTGAGTTCATACAACCACAACGGTAAACCAATGTAATATTTAAGCATACCGAAACTGTTTTACCAACTTTAAACGTAGAGTCAGAAACCTGTGAACCTCACCAACTTTATGTTGACCCTTTTAAACTCATGATTTCTTAGGTAATTGATGCAAATTTCGGAAGACATGCAAATGAGGCTTTATCATGCTATCGGACCTGCTTACGGAGTCATAGTCCCAACTATCCTAATAAACTGTTTTATGCTTTCATTATTAAATTAAGACTTATGAATTTTCAAATGTAAGACATTATCGTTTCCACTACTCTTTCCGCTACAATGAAATGAAATGATGTGATGTTTTATGAAATTTGAAATTATTAGATGTCGTTCTTTGTATCCTCGACTATGATTCCATTCTCGCTCACACCCGACACCGTTGACCGGGGTGTGACAGTTTAGATGCAGATCTCTACACGTGCTCGGTAATCAATAGATGAGATTACGATAGAGCGAAACAGAATCGAAAAGGATAAAATAATATATCAAAGAAAATATCAAAGAAAATATAGGGTTTTAATCATAACAATTTATAGTAATTTGAATGAAATGATGTTGTTTTGATGAAAATAAATTAAAACGAATTAATTTTAAGAGGTTTCACATCTAAGCTTAGGTGTGTGATTAGGGTTGTAAACGAGCTGAGCTAGGATGGGCTCAGACTTGGCTCGTTTAAAAACCGAGCCGAGCTGGCTCGACTCGTTTATATTAACGAGCCGGAAAGTTGAGTTCGGGTTCGGCTCGTCAAAAGCTCAAGCCAGTTTGTGGCTCGTCGAGCGGGCTCGTTTACTTTTTTATTTTTTTTACTTTTAACACGAATTAATATAATAAAAAAACTAATATTTTAAACGCAATGAAAATTTTATGAACCACAAAACTTATAATGCAAAGTTTAACACAACTAAATTATAATGATAATTAGTAGTAAATTTATAAAAGTAAAGATAAATGAGCGGAAACAATCAAAGAACGGAAGAAGTAGAGAAAGTATGGCAGATACTTGACGATGTTATCAAAGACACGATTAAACAAATACTTAAACGGGTGCAATGAAGTTATGGGAAAATGGAAAAGAAAATAGGAATTAGGGAGGTGCGAGGAAGAAGTCGTGAATATAGATCTGCAAATTAAAAATTAAATTAGAGGTTTAACACTAGTTAGGTTTAAGTGGGAGGTGCGATGAGTCATACAAATGAGATAATATGCATCCATAGTTGTGTTATAATTTTTAATATTTTTAATTATATATAAATTTGTATGAGCAACACGAGCGAGCCACGAGCCGAATTTGCATTGGCTCGGGGCTCGGCTCGTTTACATACCGAGCCGACTCGTCTCGGCTCGTTTACATACCGAGCCGGCTCAGCTTCGCTCGTTTACGAACGAGCCAATTTCGAGCGAGTCACGAGCCGTGAGTTTTTTAAATAGCCTTATGTGTGATAGCATCTCATATTCACAATTTTTTTAAATATAATTATAATTATAATGATTATGTTTTTCGAGTATTATTTCGGTTTGTACTTACGCATACAAGCCTTGCCCTGACCCTTTGAGTTAATCTAAAATTTAGATGTTGATGGAAAAGGAATTTATGTTCTGGTATTATGTTGATGATAGTGCAATTCTTGTCGGTTTTGAAGAAAAGGAACGTTCTTTTTACTAGTCGGAAACTAGCAAATAATCAAATAATTATCAAAAATTACCCAAACAGTTTAATAAAGATCATATAAAAATATTATAAGTCATATACTCATATGGGTTCTGGTAATCATTATTTCCGATATTTATTATTTTTTATCAAGTTTTTCATATTTTTTTACCATTTAATCATGGATAATAAACCATAAATCAGGAAAGATAGTATACTTTTAAACAGGGACGGAGTCATCTTTTTAGGGTCTGGGTCAACCGACACCAATAAATTTTAAAATCGTATTCATTGATCCCAATGATTATAAATTATTGACCCAAAGATATGTGAAGAATTTCATCTCAGCTCAGTGGCTATGTGATGCAGAAGCGTAGTAACAAACTCGGATGAATCCGAGCAAGGAGCCAAAACTGGCGATCATTAGAGTTCTTGGAATCCTCCAAAGAAAACTTATATTTTATTTATCAAATCAACTCCCTTAAAACGAATTACAATATTCTTTAAATATATAAACAGAAACTTAGAGAACAAGATAAAACCCAAAAGGAAACTATTAAAAATAATAAACTAATAAAATAAAGATGTGGTTGCGGGTTTGGGTACGGATCATCCAGATCCGTATCGTTCTCCCCGTCTTCGAAAAAACTCGTCCTCGAGTTTTAACATCGGATGGCAACCCACCGGGATCAAACAAAATATCTTCGTGGCCGTTGTTAATGTCGTTACGACCGAATCTTCAACTTTGTCTTCTCGTGTCGCCCTGACCGTCTTTAAGAAAACATAAATGGGTACCGGATCTATTGGGTTACCGAGCCATCCCCCATCCTTCTCCTTCTCCCCCACTTCAAATAAGACTCGTCCTCGAGTCTTGACAATGTCGTAAAAGTCAACTCCTTTTTTCCTGAAGGTTCGTTTAGTGATGAACCATACTGGATAAAACGGATGAAAATTCTGATGTGAATTCATTTTTATCATGCTAAATTTTATATACTACCATGTATTTAACCAACCTCGCATATATAATAAGCTTCATAACATGTCGGACTTTTACTGTATCTCCATATGTACCCATCGTTGACTCTATAATTTTCTTGACCATTGTTATCAAACTTGGGAAACTCATTCTTTCCTTGTTTATATTTTGAAAAACTAAATTTTTAGGATATACTGGGAATTGCAATTTGAACTTGAGCCCTACGCCACATTGTACGGGAATTACCCTTGCACCCCCATGTAATCCTGATTTGAATTCTAATATTTGAGGTAAATATTGTGCAATCATAAACAAATCTTGCGGATATGTGGAATATAATATTCGTTGGACACATACCGCGTTGAGAGTTTCATCGTTACTTGAACTTTTAGTAGCACCCGACGAAACTATCTCTCGCACCGCGAGCCTAGCGTCACGATTGACATTGTCTTCGTAATAAGTTGGTTTAGAGAAGCGATAACTGGTATGACAGGAAGGATACTCCTCCTCCTCGTTCTTATCGTCCCAGACAATGAATTCCGATTCGGTTTCCCCCAGACACTCTTCTTCATCCCCGTACACATCATACATGGGAGGAAGATCATTGATAACGTCCACATTGGTAGGATGCTCCTCATCCCCGGTTGACTCGTCCCAGACGGGTTCTGCCGGTTTTGTTTCCTGCCATGTTGACGAGGCTTTAGGATCTCAGATCCGTTGCTTAAGTCGTCGGATCTCTTGTCGTAACTCGAGGTCTCGGACTTTTCGGCGGAGTCGCTTGATCTTTTCTACATCTCGGGGGTCACGGTGATAGTCGGCGTTGCCTCCGGCGGCAAATCTACATCGATGATCACAGTGGTTCCATCGATCCATGGCTCTGATACCAAATGATACGGGAAGCGTGATAAAACCTCGGATGAATCCGAGCAAGGAGCCAAAACCGGCGTCCTTAGGGATAACAGTCGTGCCAAATACCGGCGAAGGCTAGGGTTTGGAATAACCTCCAAAGAAATACTTTTATTAAAACTCAACTCCCTAAAAACGATTACAAAGAGATCTTTAAATAGACAAAATAAACTTGAAAAACAAGATACAATCTAAAAGGAAACTATTTAAAAGTAATAAACTACTAAAATAAAGATATGGTCGTGGGTTCCGGATACGAATCATCCGATCCGTATCATTCTCCCCTTCTTTGAAAAACCACGTCCTCGAGTTTTAGCATCCGATGAGAACACACCAGAATCAAACGGAAAAACTTCACGGTTGTCGTTCAATACCGTCACAACCCTTTCTTTTATATTATCTTCGCATGTGGCTCGAGTCGCCTTTAAGCAAACATCATTCTGACGGGCAGGTCCCGGGTCTATTGGGTTACTAGGTCCTCCCATTTCCTTCCCTCTCTCCCCCTCTTCGAAAAAGACTCGTCCTCGAGTCTTGAGAATGTCAAAAAAATCCACTCCTTTTCTCAAAAATTTTGTTGACAATTCTGTGACAATTGATTGCTCACATATTCTATTTTCATACTTGGCTTGATTCGATATAATCTCAAAAGGAGTAAAATTTCTTGTGTTATTATAATTAATTGCTTTCAAAATTTTCCGATGTTTACCATAATAATCTTTCGTGAACCAACTTTTATGGTAGTTTCCTGGCCCGATTTTTTTACTATAGTAGCAAATTGACACTTATCCATAACTTTGTTTTCCAAAAAAATAATTTTGTTGTCTTTGAAAGGATATTCTATCAAAATGTCAACATCAATAATATCTCGGATTTGAATTTCCCAATGGATAGAAACCTTTAATATTACTGGAGGATAATTCAAGTTATCCAAAAAATCGGCATCATTCACAGTTTTTGTTAAATTACCCATATAAAGATGAACATTTGAAAACATGTTATCTTTATCAACTCTCACATTTTTTTGAGTATTAAAATTCTTGTTTATCGAACTGTTTTCTGAAGCACCCATGCATCTTGGTAATTTAGTTGTAAAATTGTTGATTTGTTTTTCACCTTTGTGAAAAAAATCAACAAACATACCTGCAGGAGCCCCTTGATATTTCCAATAATCGCCATCTTTTTCTTCTTTTTGTTCCGCCTCTTGATTATACTTGCTAAAAATATTTTGAACCCCTAAGAATTTTTCCTCGAGACACTCCTCTTCATCCTCGTATACATCATACACGGGAGGAAAATCATAGAGAATGTCACCATTGGTAGGATGCTCCTCATCCCCGGTTGACTCGTCCCAGACGGGTTCTTCCGGTTCCGTTTCCGACCATGTTGACAAGGCTTGAAGATCTTGGATCCGTTGCTTCAATCGTCGGATCTCTTGTTGTAACTCGAGGTCCCGAACTTTTCGTCGGAGTCGCTTAATCTTTTCTACATCTCGGGGGTCACGGTGATAGTTGACGTTGCCTCCGGCGGCGAATCTACGTCGATAATCACGGTGGTTCCTCCGATCCATGGCTCTGATGCCAAATGATACGGAAGCGTAGTAAAACCTCGGATGAATCCGAGCAAGGAGCCAAAACCGGCGATCCTTAGGGATAACATTCGTGCCAAATACCGGCGACGGCTAGGGTTTAGAATAACTTCCAAAGAAATACTTTTATTTATCAAACTCAACTCCCCAAAAACGAATTACAAAGAGTTCTTTAAATAAACAAACATAAACTTGAAAAACAAGATACAATCTAAAAGGAAACTATTTAAAAGTAATAAACTAATAAAATAAAGATGTGGTCGTGGGTTTCGGGTACGAATCATCGCGATCCGTATCACTATGTATTCTTTCCAAAGCTCACGGCATGCTCATTTTCACCTGATGTTAGATGTTCGAAACATTGCAACCAGAGTTAAAATCAATTTTTTTTGAGAACTTTTAGATCAATTTCATTTTTATTTGACAATGTATTTTTATTATGTGTTTTTAAATGATGACATGTTTTTTTTTTGTTAATGCATCTTCTTTTATTATGTTATCGACCCGAACGAACCGACCCGACCCGAATATTTTAATGTCTCATCTGGTTAGAAATTTGAACACCAAAAACGACCGACCCCATAAAAAAATAATTTATGGCTCCGTCACTGTTTTTAAAACCCATGAAATTCGATGGGTATGCTACATAATGTTATAAATAAACTAATGTTAAATTTTTGTAATTAACTATAGATGGGAGTATGGTTTTACCATTTAACCATGGAAATAATAGTTTTACACCTTTGAATTTTATGAAATTTATTTTACAGGCTCCATATGATATAAGAATGTTTCTTTAAATATTTAGGACTTTTCTAAAAAGTATAACTATTTTTCCGAATTTAAGTTTGTATTTTGAATTTAAAACTACTTATTTTATCATAAATCTGTATAAATTTATAAAATTTCATAAACTTGCATATGTTCCCATCAACACGATAGATATAACTTAAAAATTTTAGATTATATATTTGATGATTTTTTCTTGGTGCTTCTTATGCTTCATCCTTTACCGGTTTTCCAAATACTAATTTTATAATCTTTAAAGTTATAATTTCTACACCACTTATGTTAAAACCTTGTTTATACACGTCAAATGATGCTATAAAAGAGCAGAGTCATAGGTGTTGCATAACTTGAAGTAAAATTAAAAAAAATAAAAAAAAATGAATGCATATAACTTAAATTAAAATGGTGGAAAT
>JBCNJP010000010.1:95542569-95618294 GCA_039602395.1 Deinandra increscens subsp. villosa | reverse complement strand
TAATAACATTAAGTTAATCATAAATTATATGTGCTTCATTTTACAACTGATTTGCTTTCATCAAATGTAAAAACATAGTTAAGGACTAAAAGTAAAACGTATAAAAATATGTCCGTAATATTAAAAAGAGAAATAAATAAAAGAAAAGAAAAGGGGGAAAACGTAATATTAAAAAATATTAAAAAGGGAAATAAACAAAATAAAAATAAAAAAAAAAACATAGGAAGGTAAATGAATGATGAATGGAGGTTGTAATTTTAAAACCCACTTGATGTCGGTCTGGAACCTAGGCTACGCTACAATAATTAGCGGCTCAACCAACTGAGATGGACATCTTTGTGTTTAGATTTTGATTCATAGCTAAATAGCTATTAATATAGAAAAAAAATATGTGAGAATTTTGTAATTCAGTTCTCAAGTTGTCAAATGTTTAAGGCATGTTTAATATAGGAATAAGAATATCTAAATAAAATAAATTAATAAAAAAGTTTAAGATTAAACTTATATTGAAAGTTCGAAAATAAAAAAGTTGAAGATTATTGAAAGTTCGTATATTCTTTTTAAGTTTTCGTTTGGAGGTTTAAAAAATCTTTAAAATGAAGTGTTAGTAAATAATAAACTTTCAACTTCCGGGTCAAAAATAAGTTTTTGATTTGGGCTTCCTATAGTAAATTTTAAATGGGCCATATAATAATGAAAATAAATAGGGGTTGATTTGAGTTAAAGTATACTAAATTTTAAAGGTGTGATAAAAATGAATAGACAACCTACATCATTTCATCTCTTATATTTATCTACTCTAGTAACACCGGTTATAACGAAGTCGTCACAGTTGGAGAAAACAATCCGTTCAAACTATCTTCATTCATTTGTATTTCTTTCAACTACGTGCATACAACGAAATATTAAGTGGTCAAAGTATCAAATGCTGTTGGATTCACTTTTCACTATACATTTCGAACGGCCGGAAGGGACCCTCCGGACCCTCCTGTAAATCTGTTGTGTGTTGAGTATGGGTTATAGTATTGTACAAGAATTTTGAACGTAACCTGAGGTACAAATATGAATAGCATATCTTTCTTTAGACCCGTTCCTTTTGGAGTGACGCTACATAAATGATCTAGGTTTACACGTTTTCTTTTCCTCTTCCCCTGTTGCCATTGCCATGCTTTTGCCCTTTTTCCCAACGCCACCAGATAGTATGATCGACTTGATCGGTTGAACTACCATGATATTTCTCTTACTTCCAGCTTTCTGATATAGAAGAAGACGATCCGTTAGTGGTAACAAATCTCCTTCTCTCATCTGATTGTGTCATTATGGTTGATTCGGTTCCGTCGTAGGATCCTTCTACATCTTTCTTCTTTTTTATTTAATTTTGAATGGTGTGGTCAGCGGTCTTTCGTGGGTTTCATGAGTGGTTTTCTGGTGATGCCGATGTAGAAGGATCCTATGACGGAACCGAAGCAACCATAATGACACAATCAGATGAGAGAATGAGATTTGTTACCACTAACGGGTTACCAGGATTAGATTGAAATTGGGGATTTATTATGTTAAGACCCATTTTTTTTTTGTTTTTGGAAAGGAAGACACAATTTAGAACCACGTTATATTTCGAAATCGTAAGATATAATGTTTGATAAAATTTGGGAAAAATGCGATATTTCATCCCATATCCTAAACTCGGTTAGGATGTTAATTATGTGTTAGTGTAATGTTAATAATTATTACACTTATATTAATGTTTTGGGATATATTTACGTGCAATATGATATTGTCATGATAACATAAGGTCTTGTGTGAAAAATTATGAACTTTGGTATAAAAACGCACAAAGGCTAAACTTAAGGGGCTAAAACTGTAAATATGCCAAATAAAATAGATAGGGCTAAAATAAATCAGGAGAGAACATGTATTCCTCCTTAGGAATTCGAAAATATCATCTTCTCTCAAGAAAAATCAATGTCTGTGAATTTTGCGACTAACACCCTGTTCCCGAGTTTACTAAAGGAGAGAAAAGAAGAGAATTGGAAGGAAAGGAAAACACATGTGTGTTCCTGAGGGAAGGAAAAGAAAGGAAAGAAAGCCATCCCTCCCTTTCTTTTCTTTTCTTTTCTATCATTCCCCCCCCCCCCCCCTTTCTTTTCTTTTCTTTTCTTTTGTTAAATGAACTCGGGAACAAGGTGTAAGATTCAATCTCCAAGCTAGAATCGCGAGTGGAAGCCTTAAACATTGATAAATCCATGGAGGATTGTTGGGTAAGTATTTCTATCTTACTTTCATGAGTAATCTCGAAATTTGATATGTAGATTTAGAAGATTAAAGATGAAATTTCAAGTCATAGGTGATAATTCATGATGGTAACATGCTATCTATGCCTAAATACTTGTAAATTCGACCTAGATAGAAATGGTTGGCATGAAGCTTTAAACTTGCGAGTTTCAGGGCTTTGGGTTGGGAATTTGGTACCCAATATGTTAACTTCTGAAATTATGTATGTAGTGGCTTACAAATTGTTAATTGATGTGTGCAAAGACAAGTGAGTGACAATTTTTAGTGAATTGCATGAATTTGGTAATTGCTCATATGTAATGGGTGTAAGATTAGGCATATGGATGTAGTATACAAAAAATGACACACTTGGAACTATGAAGGGTTGAATGGGTCATTAACTTTTAAATTTATATAAAATCATGTAATCCAATGAGGGTGTATTATAGATGAATGGAAATGTCTTTATGTATACTACAACACGCTTTAAGCATATGAAACCTGATTTGAATGTTAAATGGGTCAAAACATGATGTTAAAACGACAACTAACAATTTTAGCATGTTGTTTGGGAGCATTTTAGCTTCTAACATGTTCATAGAAAATTCATATAAAATCGTAGAAAAATCCAGTGGAAGTATATTTTATATGCATGAAAGCTCTTTGAGCCCACTACAATTCATATTTGAACATGAAAGGCTGAATAAAATTGTTTAGTGGTCAAAATAGTCGATTTCAGCACACAGTAAATGGCTGCACAAAAAAGAAGTTTTTCTAATCCAATAAAAATTAGATATGTCAATGGAGATGATTTAAACACGAATGGTCGGTTATAGTTGATTACGTACATCTATTAGGGTCTATTGGAAGTATCTAAGATACTTGCAAATGACTTGTACAAATGTTATGCACACATATTTTAAGCATGATTTGACTTTCAAAAAGCCAAAGTAAAAGCCTTGGTTGGTTTGGCTTTCAAAAAGCCAAAGTAAAAGCCTTGGTTCAACATGAACCAAATAATTGATGAATTATGAGGTTAGTGCTATATGTCTAAGCTAGTCATTATATGGAACCCTATGTTTAGTGTTGGCCTTTGACAAGCTAGGCGACGAATTGGATGCTAATGGGTCAAAGAGATGGAATGGAAATGAAGACTCGAATGACTTTCAAGTAAGTAATACTTACATTATAAAAAAGGAATGATCATAGATTGTTTTACTCATGATTAAAAGACATGTTGGCATGAACGAATGCATCTATAATTCTATATGTAATGAAGGGTACATAACCCAATTAGAAACACCACAGGTAAACTATGCATTTTAATTCCATTGGACCAATGGGTTAAGTGGATAGATTATGATAGTTAGCATTCCATTGTTATTATGGTTTTACTAACATGGCAGATTATAGTTGAATCAAGAAAATGAGGCCTTAAGGGAAGTAAACCCTAAACTCACGCCGTTTTCCTTCGTCAAGAATTATTGAAAAATGGTAAATCGACATTATGGTAAGCCGGAGGTAATTTTATGGTGTTGTTGCTTTTAGTAATCCCATTCGGGTATGGGACTAAAAGAATCATGGTAATAACTATGATGATATATATTGATTATATTATTGTGACTTGAAATCAAATTGACCCTTTTGCATTGTAACTTAGCATGTTCCCCGAATGGGTCAAGGTTGGGAAATAATTGGGTAAACACCTATTTTGATAAATTGAAAACCATCTTACGGTGTGGATAAGGATGAAATAACTATTTAGTCTGGGTATGCCTAATATGTGGATGATGGGTAAGCAGTGATGAAGTTTGAAAATATCAAGGGGGGGGGGGGGGGGATATAAATTTTTTTTCTTAACACCAATTTTTGGGTAAATGGGGGTCGAAACCGGAGTATATAATTATATACCCCTACATCGCAAAAAATAAAAAAATCGGGGGGTTGGACGCTCCCTCCCGTCCCTTAAATGTTGCGCCACTGTGGGTAAGCCCAAAGACCTGATTATGATTCCAATCTTATGATGAACATGAGAAGTGTCCATTATGATTCCAATATTATGATGAACATGAGAAGTGTCCAAAGCGGATCAAACGGGTGAATGATGGATAAAGGGAATTCACTGTAAAACTGGCTATAAAATAAATGTGATGTTTGGAAACCTGTAATAATTGATTTAGAGGATAATGGGCGAAGGCCCGAACCTGAAATGATGATTTTAGAACTTGGGTGTTTAAATCGGGTCAAAATGAGTGCAACCATAGATAATGAGAAACCTATGGTAAAAATTATGTTAAAATTGATTTATCTGTTTAATAACTGATCTATGTTGGTTTAAATGTGTCGGGATGAAATCCGAACTATTAGGTTGGTATCGAAATACTTTTGGACACTAGCAATTGCAAAACGGGTCAATAGGTCAATAGGCAAATTTTTTTGTTGTATAAATATGCTAACTAAATAGTCATCTTGACAAGATATTAAATCATACCGGAATGTTGGTAAATGATTGTAAATATTTAGGCAAATCCTTTGCGGCACGCGAAGGGTGTCACGATGTAATTTTGTTTTAGTTTTCCTAGTTTGTGAATTATGATATAATGGGTGGTTGGAATGGATTCTTTTGAATCCTAAACAATTGTTAAAATGAACATTAACTTTCCTTGGTGTTTATGATAGATAAAAATCAAGAATTTCATCAGTGAAGATCAAGCCCGAAGCGAACACAAACTTGAAACTTGTTGAAAGCTGTCAAGATTGGAACGTGTTGAATTATAATTCAAACATACTTTTAAACTATGAAACTAAATGGAAGTCATGGTTAAATTTTGGTTGTCATCTTATATTACTATTTTAAACTTTTGATAGTCGGTTCTCACAAGTAACGAACGTGATCAAGCTATAAGCTAAGTTTTGAATGCCTTTATATATTGTTAAATTCTTTTTAAAACAGAAAATAGACTATAACTTGACGGGTTAGGGTCAGTATATCAAAAAAATTTCTGGGACCAAATTTCTGAACGTTGTAAAACGTCATATAACAGGTATGGGTGTTACATCGTCTTTGAGGGTGTTGTGCCTTTTCGATGATTGTGGCTGATGGTGGTTGATGACCTAGTGACCAGCTTTGCATCGTCGTTGGCGGCGTGCACTGATGGTAATCGTTGTTTTATCCTCATTGTCGTTCGTTTGTGGTACTTGCTTATGCATTTGGAGTTTTCGTTTTATAGTGGCTCCGCTGTTGTATGTGACCATATGGTCATCTTTAACCCCTGTTGTGTGGTTCGTATTCCGGTCGAAATTTCACATTTATTGATGGTTTCCGGCGGAGATCTAGGGTTTATACAGCTGTTGATTGTCGCCCTAAATGTTTGCTATGATCGTTGTGGCGATGTTTTTCTGGCAAAAATGTAGGGTTTTGTGCCTATGTTATTGGTAATTACAATTTACTAACAATGATCTGAGCTTTACTCAGAGGTGTTATTGTTCCTTTTTGACTATTTGGTAACTCATGGACGTTAGCTGTTCCTTTTAGAAATGAATTGTAGGTGGTGTTTGTTTTTTCTGAAAAAGCTCTTCTATCCTCTTATGTCTGCGCCGCGCAGACCACGCGTAGACATTTAAGTCTGCAGACTGTTTGGTTTTCCGAAGACATTTCATTAAAAAATGTCTGCGTGGCCTCTTCCTGGTGCAGATGTGGCTCAGCCACTTCTAACATCTTCTGACATCTTCTAACATTCTCTTTAGACTGTTTTTCCATAAAAAAACATTTTAAACACTTAAAAAAAACGTTTCTAAACAGTTTCTTTTAAAAAGAATTTAAACATTTTTTTTAATTTCTAAAAAAACTTTTTTAAAAAGTTTTTTAATATTTAAAAAAAATCTAATAAAGGCTTTTGTATACAATTTTAAAAAATGTTTTTTTAAATAGTTTTTTTAAACGTTTTAAACAGTTATTTAAAAAAACATTTTTAAACATTTATGAAAAAAAATGTTTTAATATTGTTTAAAAAATGTTTTTTAAATAGCTTTTATATAACATTTTATAATATTATTTAAAACAAAACTTTTTTAAATAAAAACTATTAGTTAAAATATACAGAAAAAAAAATTAAAAGGTTTGAATGGTAATTATCTATAAGTTTAAAAAACGGTTTATTTAAATTTCAGTTCATTTTAGCAGCATGCAGAAGTTAAAAAACAAACACTCTTCTTCTTACAGACTGTAGACGTTTAGTCCACATCTGTCACACCCCCAAATTAACCACTAACGGAGTTTATACCGTTAAGGGGTGCGACCAGACCAGGACCACAACCATTAGTTACAAATACTAAACGAATCAGAGTTGGTCCAAAGATATATCATAAATAAAGTCTCAAGTTACGCAGCGGAACAAAATATCATCATAGCACTAACCACGTGCTTTACAAATCAGTGTTTTAAATCCCCAATTAAGTTTAATCAAAAATAAAAGTCTTCATGTGCCATGCCAACCCGCTCCGGATACTCCTCAGCGATCTGCAAAAGTTTAAACCACGCAAGTGTCAACCTAACGGTTGGTGAGTTCACAGTGGGCTTGTCACGCAGTGGCCCGGTCTCATAATCATAATCGTATCAACATATACTTAAGTAATATTTATTTGTGAAAAGCAATGCTCGGTAATGTCCAAAATCATAGTAACGTGGTTTAGAAATATTAATGTCTGTAACATACGTTATCGGGTATGAACTAGTTTTGTATGGTT
The DNA here is from genome assembly GCA_039602395.1 of Deinandra increscens subsp. villosa. Lineage (NCBI taxonomy): Eukaryota > Viridiplantae > Streptophyta > Magnoliopsida > Asterales > Asteraceae > Deinandra > Deinandra increscens. The sequence continues at coordinate 95,611,274 of JBCNJP010000010.1, read as the reverse complement.
AAAGTGCTCAACCGATATCGCGGGTAGCTAATCCGTTGTTCCATGCACTAAGGAAGTTTGTACCAAAGCTGACTATTATTGTAGTGGCCGTGCCATCAGGATTTGCGGACCTACGTCATCGCGGATTTGCCTCCCCCGTGTCCTCTCGGGATCACGGTCCGATAGGCTGATATTGTACCTCTGTGCACTCCCCGTGCCACGGGGCGGAGTTTGTCAAACTCCAGTAAATCTACCCAACATCCCCTCGCTTTACAATTAATGGTACAATTTAGTTGAGGACTTTTAAGTTTTCAAGGCATCCTTAGAAATCATGTGATATCATGTGGTTTTAGACTTTAACCTACGCTAGCCATATTAAAACGGTTTACCGGATTCTCATGAATCTCAAAAGTGTTTTCAATTTCGTTTCAGAAATAGTTGTTTAAGTAATTCGCAAGTGCTCCCCATAAAGCACTTCAAGTTCATCAGGTGGGTGCCGAGCACTCCAAGTTTTCACGTTCATCAGGGAGGTGCATAGCACTCTCGAGTTTGTCAGCATTGTTTTACTTTTAGTTATTCGGTGTGACCCAAACGGGTTCACGGTAATTGGGTTAGTGACACTCACCTTGGGTTGCACTGCTACACTTGCTATATAATCCAAGTTTGCTTAACGAAGACCTATGAACACGTTTAGGTCTTAAGTATTAGTTTGGTGTCTAATCTTTACTTAACGTCACTATGGCCCATAACATAGCACGTTGGAACTATGACTCGACATACAGACACACGACACCGATGGTTGATCATGAACAATGGTTTACAAAATACAGAAATCATAGCATGTTTCATCATAGCATAATCATGTAGGTTACGGTATAACATCCAAGCAAATTGCACAAGTTTGGATTCTGGTCTCAGTTTCGCTAGCAGTTTCGCTAGTCAGTTTCGCTGTGTGCACGGACAGCACTTTCGCTAGGCAATACCCGATGACACAGTTTCGCTAGGCTAGTTTCGCTCGAAACTGTTGGCACAGTTTCGCTAGCCTAGTTTCGCCCGAAACTGGTTTGAACTTTCGTTTAGGGAATTTCGCTCGGTAGTTTCGTCCGAACAGGTCTGGTTGGTTTACCCGGCGACACTATAATTTCGCTGTATAGTGTCGCTGTAAGGAGATATACATAGTTTCGCTATATAGTTTCGCCCAGAGAACAGGCTAGTTTCGCTGGTCACGAAAAACACATAAATCAGCCTAAAAATCAATCTAACAGCTTCCATATTACATGCAATTCATTATCTAGCATACATAACCATTTACCAACATCACAGAAGTCATTTTAACACCTTTAGCATGCATTTTCATCATCAAATCACCAAAAACACATTTTAACCTAAAATGACCTAATCTAGCATAAATCTTCAACATGGATGGATTTCACACGTAAAGTTACTGACTTTATAACAGATCTAGCAATCCTAAGCAACCTATCAGAAGATCAAGTGATTCCATGGAGGTTTGGTCATGCTTTTTAAGTAAAACACATAGAAAACGTAAAAATGGTGGTTTTGGGACTCACGGTTCGATCTCCAAGCTTGATGGATGATGGTTCGGGGCTGAGATCTCGATGGCTCGGTGTGAATCTCAACTGACCAGATTTCCAGGAGAAAGATGGAGTGTGTGTGTGTTTTTGTGTGAAGGAGGCAAATGGAGAAACTAGGGTTCATTAAGATATTATATATCAGGGGCTAGTTTCGCTGGCTAGTTTCGCTGGCCAAGCGAAACTGACCCTGTGAGTCAAAGGTTAGGCTAGCCGGGCGACACTATAGTTTCGCCCGGTAGTTTCGCTGGAACCCAAAAGTGACTAATTTACATTCTAAGCAAGATAAGCACGGTTCATGAATTACACACAATTACACAATTAATCAACAAACATGTTGCACATACTTCCTCATAGAGACAATTCAATAAATAAACACATATGGACGGGTTCGGTGATCAACCAAAGGACGTGGACGTATTCGGCCTAGTTAAGCATTAGTTACTAAGTTAATACTTATAACGTAACTAACGGAGATTGTCTAACGGAAGTAAACCTTGAAATTCTCGGATGTCACAACATCTTCTTCTACAGATGTCTGCAGATGTGGTTCGCAGACTGCAGACATTTTACCTCTTAAAAAACAAACAGCACCTTTTTGACTATTTGGTAACTCATGGACGTTAGCTGTTCCTTTTAGAAATGAATTGTAGACTTATGTACATCGGCGGAACCAAAGGGGGGTCCGGGGGGTCCTTTGACCCTCCGGCGATGCAAATTCCGTCCAATATAGTATATAATTTCGTCTATTTTTTCTACTTTGACCCTTTCAGATAATTGTAAATGAAAAGAAGTTGAGATGAAAAGAAAAAGTGAATTCGAAATGGCTAGATTTTTCATGTCATCGATGGCTCCGGCGACATTAAAGGCAACATAAACGGCGCTGAAATGTAACAAAGATATCTGGGAGGAAGAATATAACCTAGTGGTGAAGTGGGCCTCTCTAAAATATTAACACAAAGCCCAATATCTTACTTAAACCTACGATATGATATCTGTTTGAAAATCTTTTAATTTCAAAATTAAGATAAGGGTATAAAACGAAGTTACCCATGCTGGAACAAATATATATTAATGGTCAGATTTCAACAAGTAACTATATCTTTTGTTTTTTTTTTATTTTATTTAGCTAAATATATAAAAATTATTTTTTTTGTTATTTGATTTTTTTAGTTTATTTGATTTACGTTTTATTCAGTGTATGATTTTTTAAAATTTTCAGTAAGTTTTTTAGTTTATCTGATGAAGTACGTTTTATTTAGTGTAGGATTATATATAACGACTAATTAACATAACTATAACTAATTAACATTATAACATTTTTTATCATGTAAATATATATTTTTCTAAATATGTTTTGATAACATCACAAAATATTATTTATAAAAGTTAATAGTCATTTTTATTCATGTGGTTTTAACGATTTTCGTTATTTTGATTCATTTTTTTTTTCTCTAGCTTCCTCACCTTTCATAAAATTGTCATTTTAATTTATACCATTAACGTAATTTGTGTTTCAGTTAAAGTAACGCTAAAAGAAGCCAACCACTGAACCAATATAAAAAACTGGATCTACGGCGACGAGAGCTATCGTGTTTATAGTACATAAATAGTTAAAAAAGTAAATAACATATGCTTGTAAATGTAAAACAAAATTTATTCGGACCCTCCAGTCAACAAGTTCTGGTTCCGCCACTGCTTATGTAGTTTTATTTATTTATTTATCTTTTTTTGCTGTTTAAGATCGATATTGGTGTTTTCATTAAGGCTACGATGATGTCTTTTTTTTCTTTTTAGTTGGGGTGATGGCATGGCGTAAACTTTAGTTTATCACAACCATTGTCGGACCTAAGCTTCCTATCTAATCTGAGCCTTCACGGTTATGCTGATCGAGTTACGGTCTAAGCCTCCTTTCGATGGATAGGCGGATTTATCTATTGGTAGGTATTAAGACTACGGTGGTTTAAACTTTTACCAGTTTTATTAACAACCTCTATATACTTTAAATTCTCATCCGATTTTGTTGAGTTCTTTTATCATAGTTAACGAATCTGATGTCTTTTTTAATATTCATCCTTTATATTCAATTTTGAATCTAGAATTCTCTGTTGCTAGGTATTAACGCTACGATGATTTAAACTGAACATTTACGAGTTTTATTAACAGTCTCTATCTACTATAAATTTTCATCTGATTTGGATTTTATCACAGCTAATGAATCTGATGTCTTTCGAATATTCATCCTTCATATGCAATTTTGATTTTACAATTCTATGTTGGTAGTTATTGTTAAAAGTAATATAACAAGTTAATGGTTTTGATTAACTTGTTTTGGCTTTAATTCAAACTGGCATTCTTCCATGTTACGTATTACAATAATTTTGTTTGATATTTATTTTCAGTTTATTTCTTTTATGTTGGGCTCATTCACACTAAAGTGTTGTTGGGCTGAATGTTGCTTGGATCCGGAAGCTAAGGAACCCGAGTTGCTCAAGTTGGATTTACTTAAAGCCTTAAGTTTAGGGTTTCTGATTACGCTACTTGTTTTTCTTCTCATCCAAGATATTTTGAGTTGTTCTTGCTTCATCTTCATCATCCGTCTCCTAGGGTTTCATTTCGTTAATTCATATTTCATATTGTTTCAGTTGAGAGATACGATCATCACACGGTCGATTTGATTTGAGTTTGTGAGGGTATTTGTATCTCAATTTCTTTGTACTGTAAACTTGAATTTGAGTTATATATTGGGAATACACCAGGTTTGGGTATTTGCTTGTTCGATCCATGTTCTTTGACATGGTATCAGAGCCGTAATGGCTTCGATCGATTGTTGACAACGTATTTCTTCCGCTACGATCGTTTTTTCCGTGTTCGAGAGTTTCTGATAAAAAACCTTAGGTTCTTGACGAGTTTGAATCGGCTTGAAGAAATCGCTCGTGGATCTGATCAGTTTGGCGGAGCCGATGTAGATTTTGAAATTGCATCCAAGAAAGACGATTCCGAAGGGGTTTTGAATTAAACTATTCAGAAATTGATGCAAAAGCTCAAGATACTTGAGGACGGGAAGAGACAACTCGTCAACGATAAGGACTCGGCCGAGAAAATTAAGCAATCAGATCCTGAGTTTCGAGTCCGATAAACGAGAGCAGAGTCCGATTGCTGTAGAGCGACGCACAAATCAAGACCGAGGCGTCGAGACGGTTTACTTAGTTCATCCAGGCTCTTTCTTGCCACATTCAGCCGGTTTGTTTTCACCGGAGGGTTATATTGGAAGCTGAAGTACATCTGCCGATTAGATTATCTGTAGGACCAGAGGTGTATCTTTGCAAAGTCAAATAAAGAGAAGCAAAATTAGATTTCTACTCTAGTCTCCAATTTGGTGAGTTCTTTCTATTTAATTGTTTTCAGTGAAGTTTATGTATTATACGTGTTATGATTCTGAAGTATACTTCAATGTTTACGTATGACTTTATACATATTGTTGGTTTCACTAATAACTTTTTTGTGGTCTTGTGTGGATTTCATGCATTGTTTGTATGTGGCCTCCTTGTGTGCTGTATTTTAAACTACCTTAACTTCTTGGTACGAATTACTCTGAGTATCTTGATGGTTTTCTGTAGCATGTGGTTGCAAAATCTGGCTATAAATAAGTTTTGTTCTGTGTATTTTTGTTAATTGAACATAGTGTTTGCAAGATTGCAAATCATGGAACCGGTTTTGTATAAACCTCATGTCATATTGCTAGTAAAACTATTTTTTGTGCTTATAAATGTGGTTATGATTTTTTATTTTTTTCAACGCACTCTTTTCCAAAACCAAACAAATCTCTCAGCTTATTAAAATTTGGTTAAAAAGGTGTATGTGTGATTTTCTATGCTAAATCACGTGTCCTGGTTTCTAAGTACACATAATCATAATGGTCTTATTAAATGGTTTAAAATATTTAACTTTTGGGGTAAAAATGTTTTACTAGCACACTAGGTTTTTCCATGGGTAATATGTTCCATATCTTGTGTCAAAGTTTGTTCTTTGTTAGTTGAACCGTGTGGCTCATTTGTCTTTACCAGTTGTATTTTTTCAAGACTATTCGTGATTATGACAGCCTTGTTCTTTGTTAGTTGAACCGTGTGGCTCATTTGTCTTTACCAGTTGTATTTTTTCAAGACTATTCGTGATTATGACAGCCTTGTTTTTTTTTGTTGTAGAATCATGTGATTCTTTCTGTCTAAGTCTGTTGTTAAGTCTGTTGTTGAACTTATGTCTTGTGACATATTTTTTAGTCTTAAAGTTGTGTGGCTTTATGGTGTTATCAGATGTATAGCTGATGATTCTTGGACAATCAGGTATTCCTTTGGTTATTGGAATTGCCGTTTGATTGTTTTCATTGTAAAGGTTATGCTATCTTGAATATGTGTTCTTCGATAGTGTTTGCCTTTATATCACTGGTCTAGGATTCTTCATGTTGTTTGAGTCTGACCGTAGTGCGGTTTGTCTATGATCGTCGTGTTGGTGATCATATTTGTTTCTTATTCGTCTCTTTGAGACTTCATCGCCGATCGTAGTGATTGTAGTTCACTGGTCTAGGTGATGCTTGATATTTTTTTGACGCTGGTCTAGGGTCGTTTGTAGATTCTTTGTGTTGTTGAGTCTAGTCCCGTTAGATCGTAGTGTTGGTTTCTATCAGTTTTTCATGTTGTTGATCTGATCATATATAGACTTGTTCTGTAGTTGCATTGGTTTAGAGCGGTCATTAGATTCTTGTATTGCAAGAATCTGAGCTCTTAAGATCGTAGTGTTTGTCTGTACCAGACTTTATATCTGATATTGTTGCAGATTCATGTCATTTGGCTTATGTTGGTTCTGTTTTTGTAAATTTGTAAAGCTTTCTAAGAACGTCATATTCTCTTTAAATCCTTTACACGTTTCAACATGAACCAAGTCTTTTCAGATTTAACTCTGAATTTAAAAGTCGTGTGACTTTTTTCTTGTTTCTTGAACTTTGTGTTTCAAGTTTCTTCGGTGATGTTCCGAGTTTTATAGGGTATTGTGACTCTTGTTTTTGCCAAATATGTTTTTGACTTTTTGGTATCGTTAAAGAATTGTGTGATTCTTTGTTAATCGGAATATAGTGTTTTTTCACATGTTGTTCCGAATTTTGTAGAGGTGTGTGCCTCTTGATTCTGACACGTATGTTTGTGATTTTTTTTGAATCTTGTGTTTCAAATTACCAAACATGTGTCTTGAATCTTGTTACGTGGTTACTTCTATGTTTGTTACACTTGTTCGTTCCAGATATGTTTCTGGTATCGTCTTTGAATCGTATGATTCATTATTTTTTTATGATATCTGTCTGAATCATGTTATTCAGATTGTTGTGATTAGTGGGTTGTGTATCTTTAAACCGTGTTATGATGGTTTGTTTGACGTGTTCTTTAAACCGTACATGATGGTTTGTTTGTTAGACTCATATGTCCTTTCTTCTCTTGTTGTATTTTCTGGTTAATCAAACCGTGTGGTTTCTATTTTTAACCAGTAGTTTTTGGGAAGATTGTTCTTGGATATGTTTTGCAACCTATTTTTTGTTTCTCGTGTGAGATATTTTACTTCTGCTTGGAAAATCATGTGTTTTTATTCAAGCAGAAGCTTGTTTTGGATGTTAACTGTAATCTGTTTGGATTTTGTGGTTCTGTCTGTTGGTTTGTTTGCTTGTAAATTGATAGTTTTTGTTTGAGTATATCAACTTTGTTTTTTAAACTCTTTACAAAGGTATTCGCATGCTTTCATTTTTCAGACGTAGAATCTCGTGATTCATGTTTTTTAGCATTGCTCTGAGGTTTTAGAGTATCATGTCTCTTGATGTGCCTGATTTGTTTATGATATTTGTTCAAACTGTGTGGTTCATCTATTTTAACAATTTGTATTGTCAGGAACTCGGGATTGGTCTTGTAATAACCTTGTGTGCTTCTCTTGTATGATATTGTGGTTGTTTCTGGTTGCAATCCTTATTTCTGTGTTCATCAGAATTTGTATGGTTGTATTTTTGTTGTCAAAAATATATCATATTATTCTTTATCCTATCAGAATTGTGTATTAAGTCTACTGTTTGGTGTTCTTTGTATAATTGGAGATGTTTTTCTTTCTAGTTATTATACATGGTATGTGCTGACATATGTTTTTATATTTGGACGTGAAGTTCGAGTTAAGATTCACTGCTAAAATACTATTTTTTTGAAGAAATGTACTATAAAACTAGTTTTTAGTATGTTGGAATCTTGTAATTCTTTGGTTGTACTTATGTCATATATGAAGTTGTTTCTTATTTGTCAGTTACATGTAAAAATTGTAAGGTAAATGTTTTGGCACTAAACTGTAGTCTTGTCTTGTTTCTTGAATGCTGGTATTCATGTTGTTTAACTCAAAGCAAAAAAAAAAAAAAAAAAATGTTGTCTTATTTTTCTAGCTTCAAAATGATCACAAAGAATTAACCGATTATGGTTTTTTGTCAATATATGCTTTAAATGGTTCCAAAAGTTTTTCATAACAAGAAGTTTTAAAAGGTTTTCTAATATTAAATTGCACAGAATCAAAACTTTATCTGAAGTTGGTTGATGTTGTTCTAATGTTCTTATTGTTTGTATTTTGACATATGTTGTGAATTTGTTGGAGCTTGGTGTCATTGTTCACTCGGTTATTATCGGTCTCTCATTGGAAGCATCTCAAACCATCTCCACGATAAAGTCTACTTGCAGTCTTGTCATCTCATCAGTTCCTTGAAGGAATGGAATTTGGTGGATGCATCTTGCAGGATAAATATTAATCTCTGGCAAAACAATCAGGGCTGTTCGAGTATCTCTCTCACAACACCGATTGGAATCTTGAACACTGGTTCGGCTGGGATACTGATTTACATGGCATTGGTTGACCTGCTGGCTGCATACTTCATGAACCTACTAAAAGAATTGGGGTGAAGTTACTAAAGGTTATAATCAGATCTGAAGCGAAATCAACTTTCAGGGAAGTTTTTTTTTAATATAATAATTGTCTTTCTTCTTACCTGTTGATTGATTTCGGTAAAATTCTTGAGGTTCATGGTTTTTTTTTTTGAATGAAAAGGAAAAAAAATGTGTGGTTTTTACAAAAAATCTGGAAAATTGTGGTTTCTTATCTAAGTGTTTCTAATGGGAAAAATTTTAATGTTCCGCTGGGTTTTTTGGAAAATTGGAATTTGATTTTCACAAGCCTCTTATATTGTGTTCGGTTATAAAAATTTCCCTACAATTCTTGCAACTTGTTATAATTTCAGTGAGTTGTCATTTATCTTCGTGCTAGGTCTACTTTGATATGAGTTACTATGTCATAAATTGAAATTTGTTATAGATGTGTTTGCCGTTTGAATTAAGGGGGGGTGTTAAAAGTAATATAACAAGTTAATGGTTTTGATTAACTTGTTTTGGCTTTAATTCAAACTGGCATTCTTCCATGTTACGTATTACAATAATTTTGTTTGATATTTATTTTCAGTTTATTTCTTTTATGTTGGGCTCATTCACACTAAAGTGTTGTTGGGCTGAATGTTGCTTGGATCCGGAAGCTAAGGAACCCGAGTTGCTCAAGTTGGATTTACTTAAAGCCTTAAGTTTAGGGTTTCTGATTACGCTACTTGTTTTTCTTCTCATCCAAGATATTTTGAGTTGTTCTTGCTTCATCTTCATCATCCGTCTCCTAGGGTTTCATTTCGTTAATTCATATTTCATATTGTTTCAGTTGAGAGATACGATCATCACACGGTCGATTTGATTTGAGTTTGTGAGGGTATTTGTATCTCAATTTCTTTGTACTGTAAACTTGAATTTGAGTTATATATTGGGAATACACCAGGTTTGGGTATTTGCTTGTTCGATCCATGTTCTTTGACAGTTATTAATGTTGTGATGATTTAAACTGAGCTTTTACTAGTTTTATTAATAATCTCTTTCGTTTTATCACAGTTAACATATCTGAGATCTTTTTAAATATTCATTCTTCATATGCAATTTTGATTCTAGACTTTAGTTCATGGACACAAACATGTTAACAACAAACATTAACCAGCTTTCTAGAGGCAACGCACGTAATTGGTAATCTTGTTTTCATCAATTATCAGTTGTCAATTTTATTGATATTTTAATAGCCTACACCGGGACACAAATGATGCTATTAACTTCAGTCTCTATTATTATTCTCTTCGTCATTTGTTTAATTGATTTCTTGACTCTTTACCACTGTGCTTGGAGTTTGTTTAACCTTTATATCTTAGATGTGACACCTTTGAGACTCATCTTTTTCAAAAACGGGATTATCAAAATAAAAATATATACCACTTTTTATGTAAGAAGTTGGAAGAAGGTGTGAGCCTCCATGACAACAAGATATCAATAGCCACAACTAACGCTTCCTTTGCTACCAATCGAATGTCGAGTAGCCCTATAGTAACCACCCTCGTGATTTTTGTGGATGTTTCCGCTCAGTGGCGAATCCAGGATTTTTTTTGATGGGGTTCGGAAATTTTCGGGGAACGGTCGTCCATCCTTATATACAATTTTTTTTGGATCGGTTCAATTCGGTTCGGATTGGGTCACGTTACATGATAACATCAACATATTCGGTAGTCTTAGAGAATGAAGGTCCCGGGTTTTCATACTACAAATAGGTCTATATATATTACCTACATATAAAAATACGAAATTATATCACCAATCACATTACAATTCCCTATTGAAAATAAACACAATTAGGCCAGTGTGTTTAAACTATAGCACAACAAATTAGGCCATTTGATGTATTTTCAGTTCATAAAATAAACACAACTAGGCCACTGATATATTTTTAATTCACATTACAAAATTCTATAGTTATGTACACAATTATGATTTATGAATATATTCTCAAATCTCAATTGGCAAGTTTGTTTTTTTTGTTTTTTTTAATAGTAATCTGGATTTATAATTACAAAACTCAAACCTAATATAAATACAAAGTTCAAACTTAAAAACGGTTTTAGAAATCAATCCAATAGATTCTCAAATCTAAGTTCACAAAATAAATTACGATTCTCAAATCTCAACTCACAAAATAATTCTCAAGTTCCAAAACACAGATTCAAGAGAGAGAGATGATGACTCACCTCACCGAAAGCAGAAAACGTCAGTCGCCTAAAATATGTCGAAGTGCGGCGTTCGCCTGTTGGTGTGAAATGGCCAAAGAAGGAATAGGGAAATCGGAATCCAGAGAAAAGAGAAATCAAAATTGGGAGTTGGGATGGCACCGCTGACGTTCCAGATTTCTTAAATTATTTTAATTAGAATTATAAATTTATATTTATGTAATTTTTTTATTATTTGGGTATTGACTATTGAGTATTGGGTTTGAGACTTTGGATAATTGGGTTAAAAGATTTAATACTATTGGGCTCATTGGTCTTGAATCATTTATCAAATATTTCATTCTTTTAGATTAGTTTTTATAAGTTAGTTTTGTGATAATTTTTTTGTAATACGATTAAATCTGTAAAATATAAAAAAATTAAACTAGAAATTAATTTTTTTAGAGTTTAGGGTCGGTATAAAAATTATATGGGGTTCGGTGTTCAAATTTATTGGGGTTCGGTTAAGATAAAATTGGATATATACAATTACGCAGAAAAAATTTATGAGTGTCGGCAAAACCCGTTGGCTATACCTTAGGTACGCCACTGTTTCCGCCACTTACGATGATGACACGTTGTCCATCAGGATTGCATCTATCTGTCGGCCTTAGCATTGAGGTCATCCAAGGCACACCACAAGCCATTAACCACACGATCTCCACCATAAGAATGGGAAGGTTGATTTGCTCCAACGAAACGGCTATCAGAATACTATTAAGCTCTGATACCAAGAGATGTAGAGCAGAAACATAAAATTATAGAAGAAATATAACTCTTAGAAACGTAATGTATTCTTCCCATCTTCTCAAAGCTTGTACCACTACATAAAGCTCTTGATCGTCTAATTATATTATATCAAGGTGTTATGATGCCGTTTTTTTTCTCAAAGTGTTAAGGATTCAAATCGTGAGGTAACTAAATCAAAAATCTTGAATGGTCATTGTTATTGAAATACTCAGCCTAACTTATCAACGTCTTAAGATGCCGTTATTTTCAAGTTTAAGGGTCCGCATCCCCATGTTAATTGTAAGTTGATCATTTTTAAAATAATACCGACACCTAAAGTCTAAAGATACAAATAGAATACAAGTGAAACATTATATTAGAACTTGATTTGATTGGTGTTCATGGACTCTTTCCCCCCCTTCTTTCATATATTCTTCATACGTTGCTTTCACTACAAACCGACCGACCGGCCGACACAACATAGTCAAACCATCCCACTAAATTAACTTTGGTTTCTTAGACGGAAGTAAAGTAAACGCATTCCATTTTATTCTATTTTTGTAATAAGTTTAACAACTCTTTTTAGACGCGTGTTTTCCATCATTAGTCTACCATTAAACAATCATGCGGTTACGTCGTGGTCAACAAAACTAATGACCATTTAAGATTCTTGATCAATAAACGGTGTAACTTGATTACTACACAAAATAATTAAATATTACATAATGTGAATACGGACTAAATTTAGTTTATGGTTCTACAAATGAATCCAAAAGGTAGTTTGAGATTCATATGATTTAAGGTTTAAGTTTCCTTCCGAACCCACTTTGGATAACAAAATCGATCATACTAAAAACAAAGCTATGATTTTTAAGGGTCGATGAATTACTATGCATGACCTGCTGAACTCTATTAAAGAAACCCACTACCTCGGGGACCAGGGATCCAAATGTATTAAACACAAACTGGATAAACACATGTTGATTCTCTGAACATGTTTTCTCGTGTTTAGTGACTTTGCCTGATTCCCCCTTCAACACAACTTGATCAACAACGAACCCATTGTCCTTAAGCCCAACAAGAGGGAACACTCCTGTAAGGTCCACACACTGGTGCCCCCCCCCCCCCCCACAATCCGAACACAAGGACGTCAACTAGTCATAGAGTAGACCTTCATTCAAATGGATCCGTCAAAATGTTAATAAGAGCTTACTTTTTAGTTGAGATCCCTATCCGTTTGAGCACATCACAAAGAACATCTCTGACCAAATCATGTTTGTATTTAAACCCAGGTAACTCTTTACAATGCATTGCATGCTCACCAAATTTATCCAAACAAACTTTACGGCAAACCGAGTAGGGCTCATCAATCGGAAACAAGGGGATCATCAACCGATACTAGGGGTATTCACGGTCCGGTTTTGACGGTTTTTAGGTTAAACCGTGAGCCAAACCGTTAGTAATGTTTTTTATTAAAAACGAAAATCGAACCATTAAAATTTAAAACCGGATCAAACCAAACCATTAAGTTTAACGGTTTATACTTTATTCGATACTTAGTTGCTTACACAAAATGCATAAATACATAATATTTCAAGAATAAATAGATGTATAAATAAATTAAAAAAGTAGTCTAAACACCTAATAAACTGTCCAAATAAGTTAGCATTGTCTATCTAATTTTTCATTTTAGATTTACATGGACATTTGGTGCTAAATAGAGCGTTGTTATGTATCCATAAAAAAAATTCCTATATTATTATGTATCGATGAATAAAAAGAACATACCCTTAGATAAACTAATAATTGATGAAATCGAAGAAGATTTTGAGGGTCAATCACTTTTAGTTACGGTAATCTTAGATGGACTCAGCTTCACTTCAATTAAACTAAAAGAGGGGTGCAGATTTACTGTACGTAACTAACATTTAACATAATATAAAGTATAATTTTATATAAAGTATATATTGTTGAATATATTTGAAGAGGATAGATACTAAATCTACCCTCTGGGCCCAAGCCCAACATAAAATGGGCCCAATAGATCAGCATAGGGACGGGCCCGCCCGCGAAAAACCCAAACTTGGGGAGAAAGCAACAGCTTTCTCCTAGCACGCGCGGACGGCACATGCGCCCATACGTCCATGTGCAAATCCGTTAGAGCATTTAATCACCCGTCAGAGAGTGGCCCCCACTCTAACAAACCAAAATTCTCGCATGTGGTCCCGGACCAATAAGAAGATGACACGCGGAACAAAGAAGCACCTGAGATATTCCTTCACGCGCCGTGCCATGCACGCGCTGACGTCACAAGGCCTCAAAGAAACCCTAATCTGCTGCCTATAAATAGTAAGCCAAGGTTTTAGGAAAGAGGTTCATATTCTCTCTCACTCACTCTCACTAAAAAATATTCTCTGCTTCTCTTACCGTTACTGATTCTCACGCCGGAGGGCCGATACGAGGGTCCCTCTCCGGCTCACCTCGTAACGCCTTGACGTGTTTATTTACAGTGTGCAGGTTTCTTCTTCGTCCAGCTCGACATCTCCGGCATACTCGATTACCTAAGAAACCATCATTCTGCTCTGTTAACCCGGTCCAGTAGGTTTTGGTTTCTTCATTCGCGCCATCCGAGTTCAAAACCTGAGCTTTTACAGCACTCTACCTCCGTTTTCGAGTAGCCATGACGGATTCATCGCCATCGCAAAACTTCGGAGGCACGGGTCGAAGTAGGGAGTCCCTAGGACTCCTGGAATACCCGCGCATTTCTCCTGAAGCCAATGACGTGTCCATTAATGACTCCGCGTCAGACCTCACCCAGGCAGTGGGCGGCGCGGGTCATGCCACTTTATCAAATTTAACTAGCTCCATCTTTTCAAACATGAACCAGGGGGGGGGGGGGGGCAGTCCAGTCCTTATGCTTTTGGCGTTAGCTCAAGTCCAGCACCTGCAAGAACGGCTCCTGCCAGGCGGAGCATATTTGCGGGTCCAACTGTCTCCAACGCCTCTCTACCGTTCCAACACTCGGCGGCGCATCGACCGCCAAGCCCTTTCGCTACCCCCATCCTGAGCGGAACTCCATTGGCGGACACAAGTACGGTCGTACCGCAGAACACTCCTGTGAGTATCCCGCCGGCGGTCACGCCTCCGGCAGGTTTCAATGACCCACCCCCCGAGGTCGCACGGTGGATAGAACATCAACGCCAGTATTTCCAACAGCTCAATGAACTTCAGAATGCTTTCCGCTCAAGCGAATGCTCGCAATTAAACTTCGGGCCAATTCCTCCTCAGGGGTCTCTTCCCACACCAACACTTTCGGTGCCTCCAACAGTCGGAGTAACCCCGGTGGTGCGCCCTATATACACTGAGCCTAGGCCAGCCGCCGCCTACGTGCCACCTTCAATATACCAGTCTGCATACATACCTCCGCCCCCTCCGCCGGCGGTGGATTACACTGTTGCATATAAGCCCACATCTATCGTGGTCCAGTCAAAGTTTATAGCGCCAATTGCACTAGCAAGTTTCCCGGTCAAGCTTAAAATGCCTTTAGTGGTAGGGAAATATGATGGTTTGTCAGACCCAAATGACCACTATAATTGCTTTATTAACCCAGGCTGGACCATCCCTGTATGGTGCCACATGTTTGTTCAGACGTTGGTTGGAACAGCGCGTTTGTGGTTCGACTCCCTTCCAGTGGGTCAGATATCAAGCTTTGAGGAATTAATAGACAAATTCTTCCAATAATTTTCCCAGCAGAAACGTCACATGAAGGAAAAAGCAGAAATACTCCATATCCGCCGGAGAGACAATGAAACAGTGGAAAGCTTCATCACCAGATTCAATATCGAAAGCCTCCAGATAGGCGGGGCAACTGAGGATTTAATGATAGCAGGCTTTATTCAGGGGGTAAGGGAAGAACATCTGGTAAGAAAAATCTTGAGTGGCGGACAACCACAGACAATGGACGCGCTGATGTCAATCGCAAAACAATACGTTCGAGCAGAAAAGACGATCTTTCTGAACAGGGCATACGAACGCGGGAAGGAACAGGTCAGACCCCAGGATTTCAGGAAGGACTCGAGTAGCAGCCGGCATTCCCGTAGGAATGAAATACGTCCTAGCAGCCGCTTTACCCCCTACCAGCCAAACGCTGAGACACAGAACTCATTCCGTGAGTCTCGTCATGGAAGAGACATGTCCGCTGTAAAGCGGGAACAACCCGCGGCATCATCGTTTAGTTGGTATCTTGCAAAATCTCCAAGCGCCATTTTCAAAAGTGAAGATCTGAAATGGGAGGAGCCAAGGCCCCTAAAAGAAAGCAATACCCGCGATGTAAAAAAATACCGTGACTATCACAAGGGTCATGGTCATGTTACTGACGAGTGTTTCGCACTAAAGAAGCAGATAGCAAAATATGTGAAGGAAGGAAAATTGGCACATTTGGAAAAAGGAGATGACAGGAAAAAAGCTGACTCCACGAAATACAAAGACGTCTTCATGATGCGAGGCCGCCCGCGAAGGGAAACGAAGACAGGTCAGTGGGTCGAACCTTGGATGCACGCCCCGCTGACATTTCCGCCTCAAATAGGCAACTACAACGAATGTGCAATTACAATTACTCTCCGAATGGGAACCTACAAAATGCGCCGAGTTTTGGTAGATACAGGCAGCTCCGCTGACATCATCTATGAGGAATGTTTCCGCCAATTAGCTCCAGAAGATAGGGACCGCTTGGAACCTGTTTACGAACCTCTAAGCGGGTTCTCCGGAGAAACATGCATGCCCCTGGGGCAAATCGACTTTCCAGTAACAATGGGAGACGGTATCCAGGACAGAACGGTCATGACAACTTTCCTGGTCGTACCAGCCAAAAGCGAGTACAACGCCATAATTGGCAGGCCAACTTTAGGAAATCTCTCCGCTGCAGTCTCCACGGCACACGGCCTGTTAATGCTCCCGACCCCGCGGGGGGTTGCTAAAGTCTGGGCCGATAAACCAATCATGGTGGCAGAAATATCACCCCGGCCGCGTGCGCCGCCAACCAACGAAACGGAGAAATGGGCTATTAACCCCCGATTTCCAGAGCAAACAGTTGCGCTGGGGGCCTCTTTGTCACAAAAAATCAGATACCACCTAAAGCAGTTATTGAAAGAAAATCTGTATGTCTTCGCTTTCACCCACGAGGACATGACAGGGGTACCGCGCGATGTTGCAGAACACCATTTAAGAATATATAAAGACGCCAAGCCACACGTGCAAAAACAAAAACACATGGGAGAAAAACGAAAAAAGTTCATCACTTCAGAGGTTGAGAAACTTGAAGCTGCTGGAATTGTTCGTCAGATGAAGGAACAAACGTGGCTGGCCAACCCCGTGGTCGTTCCAAAGGCGGATGGATCTTGGAGGATGTGTGTTGACTATACCAACCTTAACAAGGCGTGCCCCAAGGACGCATACCCTTTACCGGTAATTGACGTCAATGTGGACTCTCTGGTTCCATTTCGTTTTAAGTGCTTTCTAGACGCCTACAAAGGGTATCACCAGGTGAAAATGGCTAGGGAGGATGAAGCTAAAACAACATTTTACACTGAGAAGGGTATTTATTGTTATACAAAAATGCCTTTCGGGTTAAAAAATGCGGGTGCAACGTATCAGCGCATGATGGACAAGGTCTTTGACAAGCAAATTGGGAAAAATGTGGAAGTGTATGTGGATGATCTTGTGATAAAGAGCCTAGAAGAAAATCGCCTATTGCCAGATATCGTGGAAACATTTTCCGCGCTCAGGAAAAACAACATCAAACTAAACCCGGGAAAATGTTCTTTTGGCATGGAAGAAGGAAAATTCCTAGGTGTCATAGTAACAAAAGACGGATTCCGTGTTCACCCAGAAAAGGTATCCGCGGTGGTAAAAATGCAGTCCCCAACTTCCCTGAAAGAAGTACAAGCACTCAATGGAAGGCTAGTCGCCGTCAATAGGTTCCTATCCAAGCATGCGGAACGATCCCTTCCATTTATTTCAGTACTAAAAAGATGCCTGTCGGAAAAATGCTTTGAATGGACTACTGAAGCAGAGCAAGCTTTCCAGGATCTTAAGGCATACTTAGTCAACCTACCCGCCCTAACGACTCCGCAAATCGACGAAACGCTAAAAATGTATCTCTCAGCCTCGCAGCGGGCCGTTAGCTCTGTGTTACTAGTTGAGCGAAGAGAAATACAAACTCCAATCTACTACATAAGCCGTGTTTTGACAGATGCAGAGGCCAATTACTCAATACTAGAAAAATTGGTACTTTCACTGGTACATGCCTCTCGCCGCCAGCGGAGGTATTTCCAGGCCCATGACATAGAAATCTTAACAAGCTACCCGCTGCAACATGTGTTAAGGAAACCTGACCTCTCGGGACGCCTCTGTAAGTGGGCTATCGAGCTGGGAGTGTATAACTTAACATTCAAGCCTAGAACAGCTGTGAAAGGCCAGGTTATAGCAGATTTCATCTCCGAGATCCCGGCTGGGACAGAACTTTCACCAGAAGAGCTATGCCTACCAAAGGTCAAAGAAATCCCTATAGATCAAATCTGGGAATTACACTCCGACGGCGCTTCCAGCGTGGACGGCGTTGGAGCAGGAGTTATACTGATTAGCCCCGCGGGAAAAGAGTACGCGCGCGCATATAAATTAAATTTCCGAGCAAGCAATAATGAGGCAGAATACGAGGCTCTGATTGCAGGCCTCAAGTTGGCACTAAGACACAAGGCCAAGCACCTTCGTGCGCATGTAGACTCGCTTTTGGCGGCCAATCAAATAAACGCGGAATATGAAGCCAAGGATGAAGCAATGGCAAAATACCTTAGTGTCTGCAAGGCGCTAATTAAAACCTTCGAGAGTTGCGAGATAATTCACGTCCCGCGAAGTAAAAACAAAAAGGCAGACGCGCTGAGCAAACTAGCTTCCTGTTTTGCGGAGCCCCTTCAGAACGTGCATGTGGAAGAAATAAAAGATCCTGCTATTCAAATTCACCGGGTAAACGTAGCCCAACAATCTCCCGAGAGCTGGACCACACCTATCGTAAAATACCTAACTGATGGGAAACTCCCGCAAGATAAAGGGGAGACAAGAAATTTAAGAAGCAAGTGCGAGAATTACCAGATGGTAAACGGCGTCCTGTATAGGCGAACGTACCTAGGTCCACTGCTCCGCTGTGTAGACCCGGACGAGGCTGGCTATTTGATTAAGGAAATACACATGGGCATTTGTGGGATTCAAGCGGGACCAAAGGCTGTGGTAGCAAAGCTGAAAAACGCAGGCTTCTACTGGCCGGGCATGCACGCCATGGCGGTAGAAGAGCTCAGAAGTACGCACCTATGATCTCCCGGCCAAAAAACGACCTGATTCCAGTGACTTCCGCCTGGCCATTCCAGAAATGGGCGATTGATATCGTGGGCCCGTTCCCCGAAGCTGCGAGGCGGGTAAAATTCCTGATAGTAGCTGTCGATTACTTTACAAAATGGGTAGAGGCTAAACCACTCGCCACAATTTCCGCAGCCTAGGTGAAAAAATTTCTATTGGAGTTCATAATATGCCGCTTCGGCATTCCGCTATACCTGGTCACCGAAAATGGGACCCAATTCCCGGACAGGCTCCTAAAACAATGGTGCGAAGAGCTACAAATTCAACAAATCTTTACCTAAGTCGCACACCCACAAGGGAATGGCCAGGTGGAAAGAATTAACAGAAGCCTCCTGGATGGAATCAAAACCAGGCTGGACTTCGAAGGAGCCTCCTGGGTAGACGAGGTCCCACATGTCTTATGGGCCCATCGAACAATGAAAAAATCAAGCACTGGAGAAACTCCTTTCAGCCTAACATATGGCTCAGAAGCCATGATTCCGGCGGAAGTTGGAATCCCATCATACAGACATCTCAACAGCCACCTGGTTAACAATGATAATGGAGATCCGCCATAACTTGGATTTTCTAGAGGAGCGCCGTGAAATGGCCGTCATTAAGGAGCTGAAATATAAGGAACAACTAAAAAATACTACAACAAGCACGTCCACAAGGAAACCTTTAAGGAAGGTGAATACGTGCTGAGAAGCAACGAAGCAAGTAGAGCCCTCCCACTGGGGAAACTCGCGCCAAACTGGGAAGGCCCTTACGTAATCAAGAAAGACCTGGGGAAGGGCGCCTACGAATTGGCCCGTTTGGATGGGAAGTCGGTTCCGCGAACTTGGAATTCTGCTTAATTAAGGAAGTGTTATATGTAAGTTTGCATTGTGAAAGAAAATTTATCGCATGATCAATGAAAACCTAGTTCTTTCGGGTTCATTTTGTTTGTTATTTTTACCGGATTTCGATTACGCCAGAAAGGTTAAAATCAATCGACAAATAAAATAAACCCTTGCATAAGTCAAATTGCAAGCTCAAAAGACTTAAGTAAACATACACATTTACTCCGCGATACACCCTAAAAAAAGGAATGTAGATTCGGATACCCTGTCTGCAGCAGGCATTCCCTTTGGCACAAACTAACGTGTGAATCGATACCAGCGCGGTAGAAAGCCGCCTGTATCTTCGCGGGCGCACCCTTGAAAAAGCAAGGTGTCCGCGCAAAGTCACTGATACCTTGACAAACAAATCAAGCATTCAGAATAAACATACGCTAATTATAAACAGCTATATGACAAATTTATAGAATAACAACCAAACACAAGCTTCATTGCATAACACAAAAGATATAACTGTTTTGTGCCCCATGGGCGAACATTACAATTCGAAAAGCAGAAATTACAAAAGGGTTACACTGAAGCCCCTGGCTTCCCACCCGCATTACTTCCCTCAGGCTCTTGATGGGGATCTTCATCTTTAGACACATCCCCAGCTTCTTCTGAAGAGTCATCAGCTGGGATGAGCAACTGGCGCACACTAGTGACCTCGTCATCAGTCTCCATTTCGCGCAGGGTCTGGAAAACAGTAGGGCTTTGGTCGCTCAATTCTTGACCCGCCGCGAGGAAATCGCTATCAACCTTTGGATCATTCCATACATGGGAATTGATGTTACCCGCTTCCAGACCCACGCGGTACCCAGCGCGCAAACCATCATACTGTTAGGTTATATAACTATTTATCAAAACACGAGTACGCAGCGGAAAGAAACCTATGAATTAATCTAACTAACCGGTTTTAGAACGTGTACCTTTTTAGCTCGGCAAGACTTGATCTCTTGGAGGATTTGATACAAATCCCTCTACGATCGCACACACGACACACCAATGCTATGTGCTAGCAACCGATCACGAACTCCCCTTGATGTAGGCTTGGTCAAACCACACAAGGAACTGAAACCCCTAGGGTTTTCCTTGTTGCCGAAAATTAGAGAGAGAAGAAAGAAGTTAGGGTTTTGCCCTTTTATCAAATAACTAGCAACCAACATCTAAACCTTAAACCAATAGGTCTATTTATAGGATTAGAGAACTTGATAAACAAGAAAGGGTTTTGGATAATCCCTTAGCCGAAATTCGGCCTAAAAGCTTATCCCAAAGCCTTTTTCTCAATTGTAATTTAATTACAACTCTCTCTAATTACAACCAACACCCCTGTTAACAATTAACTGTCAGTTTTTAACGAAACCTCGTTAAATGTTCGTGATAAATATTAATTAACCATTAATTAATATTAATGCATTTGGTGTTGAGACGGGTGACCCCGTAGGCTTAAATAATATCCGAACATACGCTTACTATTACATGATCATATCCCTACATCTCCCACTTGAGCTTGCAATAGTAAAGGTAATAACATTGGTTAGCGTCTAGCAACACGCCAATGTTCACAGAAATATTTAAGTACAGTTTCTCAAAGTGTATTTAAATGGTACAGTCATTTACTATCCCTTTGTTACCGATACCGTGTTAAATATGAATATGGATCAAGTCATTTCATACTTTAACGATTCTGTTTCTCATTCTCACAACCAACTTAAGATTACCAAATTGCAAATGAAGACATCTCTAGATTTCATTTGGGCACGGCCATGCAAACATCTTAATTAGTCCAATGAGGGGCCCAGTGGTATCTGCTTCAGCACAAAGCCGAAGGAACAAATCCTCTTGACTACACGTGCCAAGTCACATACTTCACTACACTTACTGAAAATAGCCCTTTTGTACTACCTTATTCAGGATAGTTAGACCTATATCAAGTAGGTGCAATCCATACATGCATGACCTGCTTGTATCTCAAGTCTAAGGATAAGTAAAGCAACCATTTACGAATTTCACTCAATGACGCCGATCCATAAAGTGACGATTCGTCAGTAGGTCAGTCCAGTATGCATCCAATGAATACCATGTGAGTTTGGTGGGACCATCCTAACCAATCACTCAGATTTTGTCTTAGTTTAACTATATTCCCATATAGTTAATCGACAATGGACAATTTAGAATATTTGACAAGTACTCAAGGATTAAACATGCAAATATAGGACACAATTTACTATTAAATGAAATCAAAAATATCAAGTACTTTATTTCATTATATAAATAGAAATTGTTTAACATCACTTATCCAAATACCGAACATCAGACATACATGATTTAACTAGCTAATTTAAGTCCCATGCCCTCGGCATGCCTTTCAAGCTTCGGCCTCGACAAAGCTTTCGTGAAAGGATCAGCTAAGTTAATATCTGTGTGAACTTTGAGTAATTTGATTTCACCTAGTTCGATCTGCTCACGAACATAGTGATATCTCCTGGCATAGTGTCTGGCGCCCTTCTGAACTCCAGGTTCTTTGGCGATGATCAATGCACCCGAGTTATCGCAGTACATGTCAATAGGCAAGTTACTTGTGGGGACAATGTCTAGCCCACTAATAAACTTCCTTATCCAGACAGCCTCCATTGCAGCTTCCGAAGCAGCAATGTACTCAGACTCTGTTGCAGACATAGCAACTGTGGTTTGTTTCTTGCTTTTCCAATCCACATCGCCTCCATTCATAACGAAGACGTACCCAGACTGAGACTTCGTGTCATCTCTATCAGTCTGAAATCCAGCATTACAGTATCCGGTCACTTTGAGCTCTTGATCTGGATTTCCCCCATATACCAAAAACAAGTCTCTAGTAGCCCGTAGGTACTTGAGAATGGTCTTAACAGCAGTCCAGTGACTTTCACCTGGATTCTGTTGATAACGGCTAACGATATTTTGCGCAAACGCTATATTAGGTCTAGTGCATCTCACCGCATACATAATAGATCCTACAGCCGAAGCATAAGGGACTCTTTGCATACGCTTCACCTCATCAGGTGTAGAAGCACCTTGTTTGACCGACATACCAAGTCCTTCCTGCATTGGTACTATACCACGCTTGGAATTCTCCATCTTGAATCGCTTCAAGATCTTATCAATATAAGCACTTTGACTTAGTCCAATCAACCGCTTAGTTCTATCTCTATAGATCTTGATTCCAAGAATGAATGCTGCTTCTCCTAAGTCTTTCATGGCAAAACACTTTCCAAGGTGGGATTTTACATCTTGCAACATTGGAATGTGTTTTCCCATTATCAATATGTCATCTACATATAAGACAAGGAAAGTAACATTACTACCACTAGCTTTGCGATATACACATGGATCATCGGGATTCTGAACGAAACCAAACTTTTTGATTTCTTCATCAAACCGTTTATTCCAACTCCTCGATGCTTGCTTTAGTCCATAAATGGACCTTTGAAGCTTGCATACTTGGTTGGGATGTTTTGGATCAATGAACCCTTCAGGTTGATCCATATAGACTTCTTCATCCAAGTAACCATTTAAGAAGGCAGTCTTAACATCCATTTGCCATATCTCAAAGTCATAGTACGCTGCTATGGCTAAGAGAATCCTAATAGCTCTAATGTCTGCTACTGGTGAAAAGGTCTCATCATAGTCAACGCCAAAACGTTGAGTATAACCTTTCGCCACGAGACGAGCTTTATAGGTGTGTACATTTCCATCCATGTCGGTCTTCTTCTTGAAGAGCCATTTACTCCCAACGGTTCTTGCGTTGGGAGGAAGATCAACCAGGGTCCAAACGTGGTTATCTTGCATGGATTTCATTTCCACATTCGCAGCTTCAAGCCATTTGTCAGATTCCGGATCTGATAATGCAGCTTTGAAGTTCGGAGGCTCATTGAGTTCTCCTGATACGTTATCCTCGGATTCGACTAGACCAATCCATCTATCCGGATTACGTACGACCCTTTCGGATCTACGAAGTGGAATCGCAACATCATTGACTTGAGGTTCATCACTTTGAACATTTTCCCCCCCAAGTTGATGATTGCTAGTTGTTTCAGAAGGTGACACATCTTCTAGTAGTTCTACAATTCTCCCACTGTTCTCTTGAGCTAGAAAACTCTTTTCAAAGAATTCAGCATATCGAGCAACACGAACAGTGTTTTCTGAAGAATTATAGAAGTAGTAACCCATTGTTTCCTTTGGGTATCCCACGAAGATGCACTTAGTAGTCCTGGGTTGTAGTTTGTCAGGCGTATCACGCTTCACAAGTGCCTCACATCCCCAGACTCGTAAGTAAGACAACACAGGGACTTCTCCATGCCATAATTGATATGGTGTCTGTTCAACCTTCTTGGTTGGAACCATATTTAGAATGCGTACAGCGGTTTCTAGAGCAAAATCCCAAAATGATATTGGGAGAGTTGTAAGGTTCATCATCGACCTCACCATCTCTAGTAAGGTACGATTCCTCCTCTCAGACACTCCATTATGCTGAGGAGTATAAGGAGGAGTAAGCTGTTGGACAATTCCACACGCTTTAAGATAATCCTTAAACTCTTGGCTTAAGTATTCTCCACCACAATCCGATCGAAGGATCTTGATGGTCTTACCGAGTTGATTTTCAACCTCGTTCTTAAACTCTTTGAATGTTTCAAATACCTTATGTTTATGTTTAAGCAAGTAAACATAACCATAACGGCTGAAATCATCTGTGAAAGTCACGAAGTAGCTAGCACCTTTTCTTGACACATGTCTAAATGGGCCACATACATCAGTATGGATGAGTCCAAGTAGCTCTTTAGCCCTTTGCGGCTTGTTCGGAAAGGGTTTTCTTGTCATCTTTCCTGAGATACAGGAAACGCATTGATCAAATGATTCATCATTTTATTTTAAGATCCCTTCACGTTGAAGTCTTTCAATGCGATTTTTGCCAACGTGGGCAAGACGACAGTGCCATAGATAGGTAGAGTCCAAACTAGTTTTGGCTCGTTTGCTAACATTGAACATTGAATTATTTGAAACACAACCACGCATATCAATTTCATAAATGCCATCACAAGGAATAGCATCAAAATAATGAACATTATTTTTAGAAACTGAAATACCGATATTATTAAACGTGTTAATAAATCCTTGGTTTTTCAACAAAGAAACTGAAATAACACCTCTAGTGATAGAAGGTGCATAATGACAATTGTCTAGTACAATAAATAACCCAGAAGGCAGAATTAAATGAAATTCTCCTATAGCTTCCACAGCTGCTGGCAAACCATTTCCAACGAACAGCTGCAAAGCTCCAGGCTTCAGTTTCCTCCTTTTTCTAAGACCCTGTAACGAATTACAGATGTGAGTTCCACAGCCGGTGTCATACACCCATGAATCACTCTTAGAAAAGGAAAATAATTCAATTGTGAAGATACCTGAAGTACTAGTCCCACTAGTATTCTTTCTCTTCTTCATCAACTCAGCTAGATAGGTAGGACAGTTCCTCTTCCAGTGTCCAACTTCACCACAATGGTGACAGATCTGGTCTTTAGCCGGATGCTCTTTTGAGGCCGGAGGGGTTTGCTTGGTTTTAGGAACAAGCGCAACTGCCTTGCCTTTTCCCTTACCATCATTCTTGCCCTTCGCCTTTTGCGGTCTTTTAGCCTTTTGGATCCTTCCCCCTTTGATCATAAGAACTTGGGGTGTTTCAGTGGCCTTTTTAGGAATCTTTTTTTCATACTCGACAAGCATAGCATGAAGCTCAGGTATAGTCTTAGTCATACTATGCATGTTGTAGTTGCGCACAAAACCCTCAAAATCCTTCGTAAGCGATTTGAGGATCATGCCAACTGCAACAGCACGATTATACCCATAATTGAGTGATTCCAATTTGTCAAAGTAGCTCTTCATCTTGAGCACATGACTACTGACCGATTTACCAGTTTCAAGCTTCAAGTCGTGGAGTTCCACAACTTGGTCGAACAATTCAACACCAGCTTGTTTTTCATACATCTTCTTTAGCTCTTTGATCATATCACAAGGTGTATGAAATTCGTATTGCTTCTGAAGATCGGGAGTCATACTCGAGATCATCATGCAAGCAACCTCATCATATCTGCTGTACTCTGCATTGTAGAACGCTTTCTCTTGTTCAGAGGCATCAGCAGCTGGCTCGGTCGGCCAACGATTTTCAAGGACATCGGTTCTCCGTTCAACTCTAAGGACAATCCTCAGTTGACGGTACCAGTCATTGAAGTTAGATCCGTTCAGCTTTTCTCTTTCAAACATTTGACGAAAAGCATGACCAACATTGTTTTGAGGAGGGTTTGTTGCCATCTACAAAACAGATTAAGTTCAAAAATCAGTATTTTCGATAATCTTTTCCTTAATAAATTTAATTACCCAATGTTTAAACACCTTTAAACAATTAAGCTTTATTAAGGCTAGGATCCAATTTGACCTGCCATCATTTCATCAGTTGATCTGCTAGAAATGATGCACTCAAAAGGGTAAGTGACGATCACTAATTGTATTCCAAATACAATTCCTAGATTTTATGGGACCTACAACTTGCACCAAGTGATTTGTAGTCATGTTTCATCCCATCTTTTGTCACGGGCCAAGGGTCTCACCGCCTAGCTCGTTTTAAGTCGTCCAGCCAAGAACGCACAAATTGTCCACCATTGTGTACCAATGAGTGGGAATTTGTCATGCAAATACCATTTTACCATTGTGTACCAATGAGTAAGATGACATTCACAAGTGTCCTTTACAAGGTGGATGGCAAAGACTTAAGTTTCAATGGGTCAAAGCAATTTTGATGTGTTATCAAAAAAGTTATGTGTGAAGGTTCATGCATACCTTCACCACATAATATGTTTATAAAATTCTTAGTTTGTCTTCCAAATCAAAAGAACTCGGTAGCTCCATTTGCAACACACAAAGAAGCGTAGGGGTGAGGTTTGCAACTTTTGCAATTAAAAACCTACCCACTTTAGGGAAGCATGGCGACCCGACTTATACCTCTCTTAGAGTGCGTTCAAATGGGTGAACCGGTGTTTCTTTTGAGTTTTAGGACACAAATTTTATTTTATAAACAAAATCATATTTCAATAATTTATATAAGCAAATTTCGATTTTCATAAAACAAATTTGCATTTAAAACCTTTTATTATGTCACAATTATCAAATAATCACATAATCTTAGGGTTTCTAATTATCACATATATTTTTAATTTAATCCTCTTTCATTTAAGTAATAACCACGAACGATTTGCATGAAACATCATGGTTTTTACTTCTTTTTAACACTTTAAAATCTAAAGGTACAACATGTTGTTCATAACAATTATCTAATAATGACAAAAACTTGGATTTATAATTTTAGATCACAAAAATCAAATTTTAGAGCTAAAAATTAGGGTTTCCGATTCGGCAAGAGGTTTTCGATCCATTATTAGAGTTTACGATCGGAAAGCATGGGTTTCCGATCGAAACAGGGTTTTCGATCGGGTACTTTTCGATCGTGGACTATTCGATCGGGTCGAGAAGTCTTTCCGATCGGATACTTTTCGACCGGCCCGTAAACACTTTACGATTCGGATCGAAAAGTGGGGTTTCCGGTCGGAAATCAAGGGTCTCCACACCGGAATAGGTTTTCCGATCGGAAATCAAGGGTTTCCGATCGGGTCGAGAAGCGTTTTTCGATCAGGGACTTTTCGATCGGGTCGAAAAGTCCTATTCCATCGAATTTTTTCCGTTTTTACCAATTTCGAAACCTTTTCCAATTGTAAAACACGATTTTCAAATGAATCGAAAAGCTAGAATCTTGTTTTGGTTACCCCCCTTCCAAGTTTTATTCCCGGTAATTAATTAAAATCATAGGTGGCTCGTGATACCACTGTTAGGTTATATAACTATTTATCAAAACACGAGTACGCAGCGGAAAGAAACCTATGAATTAATCTAACTAACCGGTTTTAGAACGTGTACCTTTTTAGCTCGGCAAGACTTGATCTCTTGGAGGATTTGATACAAATCCCTCTACGATCGCACACACGACACACCAATGCTATGTGCTAGCAACCGATCACGAACTCCCCTTGATGTAGGCTTGGTCGAACCACACAAGGAACCGAAACCCCTAGGGTTTTCCTTGTTGCCGAAAATTAGAGAGAGAAGAAAGAAGTTAGGGTTTTGCTCTTTTATCAAATAACTAGCAACCAACATCTAAACCTTAAACCAATAGGTCTATTTATAGGATTAGAGAACTTGATAAACAAGAAAGGGTTTTGGATAATCCCTTAGCCGAAATTCGGCCTAAAAGCTTATCCCAAAGCCTTTTTCTCAATTGTAATTTAATTACAACTCTCTCTAATTACAACCAACACCCCTGTTAACAATTAACTGTCAGTTTTTAACGAAACCTCGTTAAATGTTCGTGATAAATATTAATTAACCATTAATTAATATTAATGCATTTGGTGTCGAGACGTGTGACCCCGTAGGCTTAAATAATATCCGGACATACGCTTACTATTACATGATCATATCCCTACACATACTGTCCCAGCGCGCGGGCAGCCATCATATACCTGTAAAGGGCATTCTGGTAAGAAACGCCTTCCACAGCAGCATGGTGCGCCCAGGCCATCCCTTCCTCCAACATCCACTTGATGCTGTCCCTGAGGCGGGAGGACCGATCCTTCTCCGCCGCCAATTGAGCTTCAAGGGCCGTTCGAGCGGCCACCGCCTCCACCAGCTGGGAATCCTTCAAAGCCAGCTCTCCCTCCATCTTTGTACATAGCTGAGTAGAGCGGGCAAGGTCATCGCTGAGAGTCTGGTGGATCTTCTCAGAATCCGCCAACTCAGACTGAGCAGTGGCAAGCTTAGTCTGGACAACTTGGAGCTCCCTCTCCTGCCTCTGATAGGCGTTGCGAGCTTTGGAGTGGAGCTCCTGGGAGCGGTTGAACCTCTCCTTTTCCTTCTCCAAGTTGCCCTCAGCGGTCGCCAACTCACCCTTCAACCTGGCGACCTGCGCCGCCGCAAGGTCCGCACGCACCTCCATCTCCCTCCTTTTGGCCTCTGCCTTCATGGCATCACTGGCCGACTCAAGCGCTCGTTTTTTCTCAACAAGAATCTCCACCCTCCTCTCCTCCGCCAGGCGGTAGGCTTGACCTAACCTTTTCTCGTCAATCTCTTGACGATGAAAAAGTTCAGGCACACGTTCTGCCGCAAAAAGCAGGCCCGTGATCGCCTCCTCCCGAAGAACTTCGGTATTTGTTTTGTGCAAAAGCTCCTGGCTTTCATCAGTAAAAGCGTGGCGCAGGAACTCCCGCCTGGTATCGTGGGTATCAAGGATGGTAGTAGTTTTAATACTCCAGTTTGGCACATGAGGAGCCGGCGGGGCCTTGAGTTTCTCGAGAGTGGCCCTGCTGGGATATTGCCAGAAATCGGCAGGTAGAGTAGCGAAACCAGAAGTGGCCTCACCCGGAGAATGCGGGAGAAGTACCATGGTGTTTTGCTGACTCGTGGAAGGGCCAGCACCGACCATTCGGGACTGCTCCTGCTTCCTCAGCTCGTCTTCCCACTTCAAGTTCTCAGCCTCCTTCTCCCGCACGGCCGCTTCGGCCCGCGCCTGTACCTCAGCAGCCTCTCTCTCTTCCTCTTCTTTCCGGCGGGCCTCAACCTCGGCCGCCGCTCTCTCTTCCTCCGCTTTCCTGCGGGCCACAGCAGCTTCTTTTTCCTCGGCTTCTTTTTGGCGGGCCTCAGCCGCCAGCTTCTTCCCCAGCTCCCTTTGTTGTCTCTCCACCACATCGTCCACCTCCAAATCGATTTGTCGAGGAGAGACGACCATATCAACAAGGTCGGACTCCTCCGCATCCCTCTGAAGAGCCTCCTCGGCAGCTTTCTTCCTTTTCTCTGCGGCCTCCCTAACCTTCTGAAGCTGGGCTTCCCGGGCCTCAGGGTTGGTAGTATTAACTACGGAGGTCTGGCGGGTCCATTCGAGGGAGTCCGCCGATTTACCAGCTTCCTGCGGCTTCAAGGTAACCTTAAGACCCGCAACGCTGAAAAAACCCTTGCCTTCACCATGAGGAGGGAGCGGGGGCGGAGAGGCAATTTCAGGCTCAATGACCTCAAGATCCTCTGAAAAAGGAAAAAAAATAGAAGTTAGAACGCCAGGATGAAAAAACAGAACAGAATCTAGAAATCAACAAAAACTTACTGTTGCGAGAATCCAGAACCATCTGGGATACAATCCCTTTCTTCTTTTTAGGTCGCGGGGGAGACTTCAAAGAAACGATCTCCTTCCCTTTCCTCTCCTTAGAAGGACCAGAAGAGGCGGAAGCATTCCGCGCCTCTCTCTCTGCGGCCTCACGCTCTGCAACCTCCCCGATGCTCCAGGAGGTCATGAATTGGGGAAGGATAACCATACCCTGACCATCAACCTCCTCGCCAGGAAAAATCACCCCAGCAATCCCACAACCAGGCAGGTAATCTTCTAGATACTCCGCATTAACTCTGGCGGAGGAACCCTGGAGAAAAAACGATGGCAGTAAGCAATTGCTCAGCTCGCAAAACAATAAAAGAAGTATAAATCCGCGCATACATTAGGTTTAAGGTTCAGGGCGCGGATAGGATCCCAGGACCCATCTAACTGCGGATGAACAAAACAATGAACGGTCCTGTCCAGTATTGGAACTTCGCCATCCGCCAATCTCTTTGGGACATACCTCAAACCTCCCCTCAAATGTGGGAACAAAAGTTCCATCCACACCACCGGACCTGGCCATGAAAAAGAAAACAGAAAGTAAGAACACCCGCGCCAACAAGAGGGGAAGGAAAACATACCCGGCTCAAGAAAAGTTTGACCAGGAATGAAGCCTGGTCCGGTACCGCCATAAACCACAGGAAGAAATTCCCGCAGAACCAATGGTTGTACCGTGCCAGGCAACATCCTAGCCAAAAGATTTGAACGTTCAGACAGGAAGATCATGGATGTCACCTGAAACGGCGGAATTTTCTCTCCGCTCAAAATCTGGGACCGTCCGCTTAAGGTCCCATTCACGGCTCATACCCAGCCGCACTAACCCTCCTTCCCCAAAAACTTGGAGGTCAGTAGGGTTGTCCTTTAGCCAAAGGTATGGCGGGGACTTCAGTGTGGCGGGCAGTGCAGTCAGGTCGACAATAATATCCGCGCCAATCCGCCTCACCATGTTTACCGGAATAACTCCGGCGTTTACAAAGAAGAATTTCTTCCGCCACTGACGGTCTGCGCTAGCATCAGGAATGGCACCCGCCAAATTGTCGCCACCCCGTTTGTCGTAAGTAAACCAGTCCCCCTTCTTCACCAGTTTAAAGAAGGCTTTGAAAAGTTCAATAGAAGGTGTCCGCCGAAGACTGCGGAGAACAAATTCAAAATGGAAAACCTTGGCCAAACCAAGGGGATGAAACTGAGAAAGATGAATCTGGAAAACCTCAAAAAGATGGGCACAGAAACCAGATATGGGGATTCTGAGATGAGAGAAGGCAAAAAAATCAGAATACAAGGCGATCTTGTCCTCAGGGCAAGCAGTGATCAAACTGCCTTGCCTCGGAAGAACGGCCCCATACTTCTCGTCAGAAAGACCATAGGAGTCCAGGAAAGACGTAAAATCTGCCTCCTTCCAATCTAA
The DNA here is from genome assembly GCA_039602395.1 of Deinandra increscens subsp. villosa. NCBI lineage: Eukaryota > Viridiplantae > Streptophyta > Magnoliopsida > Asterales > Asteraceae > Deinandra > Deinandra increscens. The sequence goes on along the minus strand of JBCNJP010000010.1, from coordinate 95,579,854 downwards.
GGGGTACTTGGACATCACAGAAGCATCCATGGCCAAGTAACAACGAGAAAAAGTAATCTCGTAACAAGGAAGGAGGAAGGAAAGGAAGAAAATTGCAGAGAAAAATTCTAGGGTTTTCGGAAGAAGAAGAAGGTAAAATTTTTATGGGGGGAAAAGGGGGTTTTTATACTAAAAAACGGATCGTCTCCGCGCAATCTGGGCCGTTGAATTCAAACGGGCGAAACGCGAGGATGACGACACGTGTCTTTGACAGTTGGCAGAGGATAGTGGAGATCGTGCGTACGCCCTGCAGCGACACGTGTCCCTGCGGAACAGCACCCTGCAGGCGTGATGTCACGCCATCGCCGTAAAACTGCGATGATGGGTGACGTCTGACAACCACCATTTAATGAGGTTGTCCCCTAGTCAGCTACTCTACTTATCGTTCCAACCCACTTATCAAACAACAATTCCCCAAAAGAGATACGTGAATCTTTTCTGAACAGTCCGCGCCCGCCTGTTTAACTAAAATTGGGGACAAAGAAAAAGATTATCTTCCGCACCTATTATTCCCCCCCGCAACGACAATAAAATGCAATACAAAATTTCTCCGCCATTATGTTCTCTAGAAAACGCAGTTAAAGGGTTTCCGCCAGGGTACCACTTCTTGGTCCCGCGCTAATTCTTACGCACAGGACTAGGGAAGACTTGAAGAGGATAGATACTAAATCTACCCTCTGGGCCCAAGCCCAACATAAAATGGGCCCAATAGACCAACACAGGGACGGGCCCGCCCGCGAAAAACCCAAACTTGGGGAGAAAGCAACAACTTTCTCCTAGCACGCGCGGACGGCACATGCGCCCATACGCCCATGTGCAAATCCGTTAGAGCATTTAATCACCCGTCAGAGAGTGGCCCCCACTCTAACAAACCAACATTCTCGCATGTGGTCCCGGACCAATAAGAAGATGACACGCGGAACAGAGAAGCACCTGAGATATTCCTTCACGCGCCGTTAGGGGTGTTCAAAAATATCCGAGTCCGAACCCGTATCCGAATTTTCCGAAATTCCGTATCCGAATTATCCGAAAATTTCGGATATCTGGAATTTCGGATATCCGAAACTCGGATATCCGAAAATTCGGACTTGGACTTGGACAATAGTTTATAAAATTTTCGGAAGTTTCGGATACCCGAAATTCCGAAAATTTTAAATAAATTAAATATATATTTTATAATTTATATTAAGGAAAATGGGAAAATAAGAAGAGGAAATAGGGATCTAGGGTTCCCGTCGCCATTCACGCCTCTGGTTCCCTCGTCCCTCCACTCCTCCAGTCACGCTTCTTCTCCAGTCCACAATCCGGCGCAGGTCTTCCTTGCATATCCGGCGCCGGTCTCCGGCGACTCTCCGGCGCAAGTCTCGGTCACATCTCAGTCCACCATCTCAGTCCGAATCAGGTAATCCATCTCAGTCCACCATCGCTTCAACTATACAGCGATTATCGAAAATCGTTCCTTAGTCTCGTCTTGAAATTGCTGAATATGAATATGAATCTGTCCGTTTCTATAGGTCAATTTTGGCATGAAATTAGGTCAATTTTGAATCTGAAGTTGAATATGATATTAGTCTCAGCATGAAATTAGGTCAATATTGAACCTCACCGTTTCTATAAATTATTGTTTTGAAATGGAGAATAACTTGTTAGGCATGAAATTGCTGAATATGAATCTGATGTGAATGATTCCAAATTTCCAATTGATTTCTACATGTTTTCTAGTAGTGCTATAAATCTGAGTTCTTAAATTGTGGTTTTTTAAACAAAATAGGATTTTCGGATATCCGTTATCACTATCCGAGTCCAGTCCGAAATTTCGGATATCCGAAATTTCGGATTTGGACTTGGACAGTGAAAACTGATATCCGAAATTTTCGGATACCCGAAATTCGGATATCCGAAATTCCGGGTATCCGGTTTTGAACACCCCTACGCGCCGTGCCATGAACGCGCTGACGTCACAAGGCCTCAAAGAAACCCTAATCTGCTGCCTATAAATAGTAAGCCAAGGTTTCAGGAAAGAGGTTCATATTCTCTCTCACTCACTCTCACTAAAAAATATTCTCTGCTTCTCTTACCGTTACTGATTCTCACGCCAGAGGGCCGATACGAGGGTCCCTCTCCGGCTCACCTCGTAACGCCTTGACGTGTTTATTTACAGTGTGCAGGTTTCTTCTTCGTCCAGCTCGACATCTCCGGCATACTCGATTACCTAAGAAACCATCATTCTGCTCTGTTAACCCGGTCCAGTAGGTTTTGGTTTCTTCAATATTAAAATTGTACGGTCCGGTCTGGTCTTATACGATCGGTTTTTGGTATAAACCGTAAACCAAACCATTCACTACGGTTTAAAAGTTGAAACCGACCGACCAAAAGTTAAAAGAAAAAACAGACAATGAAACCAAACCAATGATCGGTTTGGCCAGTTTCACGGCTTTAAGCCGAACCATAAACACCCCTAACCGATACTCACTGCAGATGTGTGTGAACCCAACCCTTTAATGAGAATGGCTGTCAAGAAATCTTGAGCATGAGAGGCCCGGAAACTAAGTAGCACGACTTTTTGCCGAGAAGATAAGTCAAACTTCTCTCTCAAACTCTAGATGACTTTACTGAATAAGGCACTCGCCAAAGCATCCTAAGCTTTGAATAATATAAAAAAAACTAGTCACCCATTTGTGTTTATGGAAGACTACACATTTAACAAAATAAATGTGGGGTTCTTTTGTTAATAAAACAAGTAGGGTGAAGAATAGAGGAACCGAAGCGGGGTTATTTTTATTAGGAGTGTGTATGGATCGATTTTGATCGGATTTTGGCTAAAACCGAATCCAAAACCAAACTTCGGTTTTTACAATTCTCAAATCCATTCGGATTCGGTTTTTTTCGGTTTTACGGATTTCGGTTTTCGGTTTTTTACGGGTTGGATTCGATTTTTTTGGGCTGAAGAAAAAAAACTAATATTATTAAATTTAGGTCTACTTATTTTCTAATTATAAATTAACTGACTACTAATAGCATACAAAATAAAATTTTAAAATCAATAACGTTGTAAAATGATCCAATCTCAAACAATTATATTCAACAAATTTTTAACGATCTAATCCCAAAGACTCAAGGATCCACAATGTTGCATAACGATCCAAAATCAAACAAATCTTTAACAATCTAATCTCAAACACTCAAACGACATTCAAACAAAAATTAAAATTGCATAATGATCTAATCTCAAAAACTCAAAGGTCCTAATAATTATAAATAAAATTTTATAATTAAAATTTGAAACCCTTCAATAATTAAATGGATCGGTTCGGTTTTTTCAGATTTTCTTTTTAGCTAAAACCGAAATCGATCCATAATTTCAGATTTTGGAAAAGTTCAATCCAAACCGTCGGTTTCTATTTGGATTCAGTTTTTTCGGTTTGGGTTTTTAGGTTATTTTGGTTTCGAGTCGTTTTTTTGGATTCTTGCACACCCCTAATTTCTATGGAGGACTACACGTTTAACAATGTCTACTCACCCATTTGTGTTTATGTTTCCGTATAATATGCATACTAGATTTTACTATCTGTCTGTTGATATGGGATAACACAAATATATAAAATAATTGTATTGCTAAAGTGTAATTTAAAGAAAAAGAAAAATATAAAAAGAAATTGCATAATGACATTAAACTTAGAAGTCAAATACTCTCATATCAAACAAAGACCTAAAGTTATGTATCACCTGATATAAATTAATATCTCGTTATTAAATAAAACACTAAACAAAATTAGACATGTAAAGACAATGATTTAAAACTAAAACCAAAACCAAAGAATAATTGAAAAGAACAAAAATAATATTAAAAACTAATCAAGAAATAAATATACAAGAAAAAACCCTAATGGTGGCGATATCCGGCTCGTCGGCATAGCCGCCGGCGGTGCTTTCTTTCCGATTAATCCTTCTACTTCCGATTAATCCTTCTACTTTTCTCAATCCTTCTCGTTAGAAATCGACACCTACTGATCCTGTTATTAGCACTCAATCGCGGATTTGATACGAGTGTGTTAGCATTTGTGTTTGATCGAATTGTCTATCATTCACAGTGTATAACATCCTGTCATTGGATTCGCTCGATTTTGGTGCTTTTACGAGTATCGTTAGTGGTTGACGACTATCGTCTAGGGTTTTCTCTCTCGTTTTCCGGTAACCCTATCTCGTTGATTCTATTGTTTAACAATCTGTTTCGTCTCAAGATAGTTTTAAGTTGCATTTGAATAGATCCTTGATTCAATCTTTGAGGTGAAACAAATTTGTTAGCATCCTGTAATCCTCATATCAGGGTTCGACGGCTTCTTCTTCTCTTTGCTATATGATACAGCAGGGTTCTCGTGTAGTCTCGGTTCAAGGCAAACCAATTGATGGAGAAGATGATCAACAATCTTGGACTTATGTCGATCGTAGGGGATGTAAGAATTTTGATATCCAGACTCGTGGTATTGCAAGAAACCATAACATATTTGATTAACGTTGGCTGAAAACTGATGAGTGGTCGGTGTCCATTTATGTTACTAATTTCCCACCTACTGTCACCGTTCAAGGCCTTAAAGACACTTGCTCGAAGGTGGGAAAGGTTCTAGACGTGTTTATCTCCAACCGTCTTTCTTCGAAGGGTAAAAGATTTGCGTTTGTCCATTTTAAAAAACGTCTTGTTGTCAATGAATTAATTAAAGGGATTAGATCGCTATGGATTGGCAATAACAAACTGTTTGCGGATGAAACACTTTTCAAAAGAGAGGAGGGTAGGAGGATTTTTGTGAGTGATAAACCTACTGTTCAAAAAGTATATGTGGAAAAGGATGTGGCGAGGCATCAGCCTTCTGGACCTTCTTTTGCTCAGGTTTTAAGAGGGAAATAAGCTATGTCTGGTGGAGGAGAAGTTCTGGATTCGGTTGGCGAGATTTATGATGATGCATTAGCTAAGGTGGAGGATTTTCCTTCGTCTTTACTGGTTAAAGTACGAGATTTTGAGATAATTCCTAAAGTCTATATTCATGCGCATAATGAAGGATTTCCCGATGTATCCTTTCGATATATAGGTGGATTATGGTTACGTGTAGATTGCTCGTCATCTAAAAGCTGTTCGAAATTTGCTGAATGTGATGCGTTGAAATCGATCTTTAGTGAGGTTAAAAGAATAGACGAGTACTTCTGTGTTAATGAAAAGGTGATTTGGGTTGAAATCAGGGGTTTTCCGTTGATTGCATGGACGAATGCGGTGCTAAGACAGATTTCGTGGAGATGGGGTAAAACACTCTCTGTGGATAATGATAGGGAGGAGCCATTGGCTTTTGGTAAAGTTTGTATACTCTCCTATCATGTAGATAAAATCCGGGAAACTGTCACGTACAAGATCAAAGGTAAGTCTTACAAATTGGAGGTGTCTGAAGTATATGCACGGTCTCCTACATTTGAAATGGTAGATGACGAAGATAGTGAATCGGATAACAAAGAGCTGAGGGATTTAGAGGATCTCAGTTCGAATGAGGGATCGTTATTGGGTAATAGAAATGATGATTTTAAGGAGCTGGAAGAACCAAAACTGGCGGACTCTGATCCTTTCAAAATCATGGACACTATCCGGGAAATGGACAATGAAAACAAAGAAAGATCCTCATCGATTTCTCCATCTATTCCCCCCAGGTTTTTCAAACTTTGTAAATAAGGAAAATAACGTGGAGAATGGTTTGGCTAAAGTAAATATCTTCGAGGAAAATGGGATGGCTAAAGTGGCAATTGTAGAGGTGGCTAACAGTGAAGAATCGTGTGTGGAGAAACCGAAACCGGGGAAAGAGAAGGTTGATAACAAGGCTGGTACATCGGTTTGTTTTAAAGAAAAGGTAAACTTTCAATCTAGTGTTTCGTTCGTCGAAGAGTTTGGAAAATACATTGAATGGGGAAATACCTTTGGTATTGATATGGAAGGGTCAAAAGCGGATTTTAATAACCTTATCTGTAGGATGAGTGACTTGGTGGGTTATCAATGAATATTATGTCTCTTAATTCTTGTGGGGTCGGGGCGTCGAGTAAGGTGAAAACCATTGCTTCTCTATGTACTAAATACTCCGTAAATTTTTTGGCAATTCAAGAAACTCATTTGGAACATATGGAGATCGGGACTGTTAGGAATTTATGGGGCAATGTTAATTTTGAGTGGAATTATGTTAAATCTAGAGGTCGGTCGGGTGGCATTGTGGCTATTTGAGATCCGTTATATTTCAAGAGGTTGGAGGTATTCACGTTTGACTATATTTTGATAGTGCGGGGCATTTGGCTTAAAGTGAATGTTGAGTGTTATATGGCGGTGATCTACGCTCCACAATCTAGTTCATTAAAACGGGATTTGTGGTCCTTCCTATCGATTTTCATGAGGAATCATCCCGAAGATTATATCATCTTTAGTGACTTTAATGTTACAAGGTTCTAATCGGATACTTTGGGTGTTAAGTTCCAGACGAAGGAAGCGGAGGAGTTTAATAATTTTATAGATGGTTCCGACTTAGAGGATGTCAAAATGAGTGGTTTTAAATGCACTCGGGTTAGCTCAAATGGTCTCCATCATAGCAAGATTGATCGATTTCTTGTCTCGTCTGGCCTCCTTAATTGGTTGGTGAATTTGGAGGTTGTGGTTATTCGCAAGAAGGTGGCGGATCATAGACCTATCCTACTACGAATTCCCGTTAGAGACTTTGGTCCGGTCCCTTTTAAATTCCTTAACTATTGGTTGAACCTGGATGGGTATGATAAGATTTTCGAATCCACCTGGGATGATCCGCAATTTGGTAACATAAAAGATGATTGTATTCGATTTAAAGAAAAATTAAAAGCTCTAAAACAAAATCTGAGAGCTTGGAACACCAACAGAAAGATTGTCGAGGAAAAAAATGTCAATGACCTTAATGATATTTTAGCGGCTATTGAAATAGAGATGGAGAATGGTGGTAACTTGGTTAGCCTTAACGAACAAAAGTCGTCCATTCTTTCCGATCTAGCGAAAATCGAACATAATAAGAATATGGAAGTGTCTCAAAAAATCAAGCATAAGTGGTCTCTTGAGGGGGATGAAAACTCCAAATTCTTCCATGCCTACCTCAAAAAAAAAAAAAAAGAAGACTCCTTAACATTAATGTGTAGAAATGACAGACGTGTTAAGCTATCATTCTAACACACGGTATTTATAGTTAGTGACAATCTGGCCTGCGTACCAACTGGTGGACCAATTGGTACGGGCGTACCAATTGGTACGGCGTACCAGTTGGTACGGCACCATTGATATTTCCACTACAACTCACAGACTCGCTCTAATCTAGATACAATACACGAGACACATAGTAGCATAGGAATATGCTTTAACAACACGCTGTCAAGAACTAGCAGGGGAACAATCTGTTGGGATTTACAGTGGGATCCGGGTTACCGATTTTTATTTTATTAGAAACCGATTTAATAATTTAAATTAATTCTAAATTAATTTGGCAGCGGAAACATTTAAAACGCGGACGCAACTGTAACAAGATCAATCACCGGACACGACAAACACAGATATATATTTATTTAAAATAAATAAATAATTAAATTAAATATCTAAAACTTTTAGATATACCTTAGCGGGTTCCGAACAACCGTTCGAGACACCCGAGTTCAATGGACTCGCGCTAGGTAGAACTGAAACATCTGACTCGAATCTGCGGGTCAGATCTTCGACTGAAACTCCGGCGGCCATAGGAGGGGGCGACGGCAGTGGCGGCGGCGGTGGTAACTTCACCACCGGTGGCGGTGACAAAACTCTTTCCGACGGGATCGCAACGGGGACCGATCCTACAATGATCTCATCACCGGTAACCGGCGGTGACGAGGTGGCGGCAACCGGATGGTAAAGCGGTGCGGGCCACGAGGACGGCACAGGGCGCGGTGGTCTCGGTTGCGCCGGCAACGCGAGAACCACCGGCCGGCGATCGACCGGCGGCGCGACGGCGGACACGGCGGTGGCGGTAGTGGCTGCGGCCTGGGTTGCGGCGGCGGCTGCGGCTTCGGCTCGGCTTGCAGCCTCGGCTCGGGCGGTGGCTGCTTCCTGGTCGAGTCGCTGAATGATACTCGCGAAACGTTGATCCATTCTGAATTGAGGTGATGGCGTCACTGGAGATAGATCAAGAACAGAGACGGCAAAGGGTTTTCCCTCTGTGATCCTTGGTTTGCGACGCAGAGAGAGACAGGGAGGAGGAGATTAGGGTTTCGAAAACTTATGAGTTGATCTCCACTCCTCCCCACCCTATATGAGAATTTCGCAGACCATGGGCCCACCATGGCCTTCCGCGAATTCTCTATAGCCCACCAATGGGTTAAATTGTTAACCCATTAACAGTTTAACTCATACGTCTTTTAAATCGCGAATATATATTTAACCGATTAAATTTTGTCATCTAAATAAATCAATATTTATTTATTCGCCAATCAGTTCAATTAACTAATTAAAAGGTAATTAGTTTATAATCCATTGCCCCGGGTGTAACTCTTACGGGTCAATATTGGTCGGGTTCGTTAATTCGTCGGGTCAGGACACCCCATATCCAACAGTCTCCCACTTGGACTGAACGCGACAGTTTAACGAGCGCAGCCAGAGGCACTCTAGCTATGCATAGCTACACCAACTAATATTGACACTTTAAGTCAGTTGCCAAAGTATATCTGATTGACCATCAAGCAGACTCATGACTTGTGCATTCATTGTCATATGTTCCTTTCTGTATAAGACATTGATGAATTATGGGACATGGACTCCCATATTTTATTCATCGATTTTCATTCTCGATGTAATTCGAAGTGATCCAACAAACACACAGTAAGTTTGGGTGAGGCCTCACACTTGTCACTTGGAACCAACGAGGGCGCCTTTATGTCTAACTGTTGTCGAAGCAAGAGTACAGAATCCCTTGTTGAGGCATACAACCCCCACTAAACTTCAGAGCCATTCCCAAAAGTAGCCGTTATGGCTGGCAGTTACGCGACAACGTTAGGCTACAATCAAAGAATGTTCTTTAGTAGAAAGGAGTTCGAATATGCGTCTCAGGTCTAAGGATACATTAGAGCATGCATTAATCAAGCAAGCAAGACTTCCATGTTTGCGTTGCATGATGCGAGTTACGTCCAACATCATTCACCAATGAGGTCTGTGAGATTGAACGTTAAACAACTTTAAAGTTCAACTAGTCACAATAGTCTTTCTTTAGTATAGCTCCCACTAACTAATCAACTACGGACATTTAGGACAAGAACTTATTGTCCAAGGATTAAACGTACAAATATTGAACACAGTTATGTAATTCATTATTGCATAAAACAGATGAAATAAGAATAATATAGATAACTGTTGGTGTTCATACATCCAAATACTGAATCAAAACATGTCTTTAGCTAATCTAAGCCCTATCACTTCTCTGTGGCGTATATGAGTCTCCTGAGTCATAGGCTTAGTAAAAGGATCAGCTAAGTTTTGATCTGTGTGTACTTTGCTTATCTTGATTTCATTTCTGTCGACTACTTCTCTTATGTAGTGGAATTTCCTCAGGACGTGCTTGGCCATCTTATGAGACCGTTGCTCTTTGGCTTGAGCTATAGCGCCTGTGTTATCGCACAACATCTCGATGGGCTGCCTAATACTTGGCATAGCATCGAGATCGGATATGAACTTCTTCATCCACACGGCTTCTTTAGCAGCTTCTGAGGCGGCTATGTATTCGGATTCAGTAGTAGAATCAGCTACTACTGGCTGTTTTGAGCTTCTCCAAGAAACAGCCCCTCCGTTAAGAGTGAATACGAATCCCGACTGTGAGCGAGAGTCATCTCGGTCAGTCTGAAAACTAGCGTCAGTGTAACATCTTACAGTGAGCTCCTCATCAACACCCCCGTATACGAGAAACATATTAGTGGTGTTCCTCAAGTATTTCAGTATGTTCTTCACAGCCGTCCAGTGAGCTAGTCCTAGCGTCTGTTGGTACCGACTTGTCACGCTCAGTGCATACGAGACATCCGATCGTGTGCAGAGCATGGCATACATGATAGATCCAATAGCAGAGGCAAATGGGATCGATGCCATTTGGCTTATCTCGCGCTCCGTTTTAGGTGCTTGAGATTTGTCCAAGATTGTTCCCTTAGTCATGGGAACGGTTCCTTTCTTGGAGTTGCTCATGTTGAACCGAGCTATGATCTTATCAATGTATGTGCTTTGACTGAGTCCGAAAAGGCGCTTAGATCGATCTCTGTGAATTTTAATTCCCAGAATGTAAGCGGCTTCTCCAAGGTCTTTCATAGCGAAACAAGATGAAAGCCATTTCTTAACTTCGTTAAGCATGGGTATGTTGTTCCCTATGATCAATATATCGTCCACGTACAGTATGAGGAACGATACAGCGCTCCCACTTGCCTTTCTGTAAACACAAGGCTCATCTTTATTTTGTTCAAAACCAAACTCTTTGACCTTTTGATCAAAACGAAGATTCCAGCTTCGAGATGCTTGCTTGAGTCCATAAATGGACTTGCTTAGCTTGCAAACCTTGTTTGGATTCTCTGGATCAACAAAACCATCAGGCTGAACCATATAGACATCTTCTTCAAGTTGTCCGTTCAGGAAGGCGGTTTTAACGTCCATTTGCCATATCTCATAGTCATGGTATGCGGCTATGGCAAGGAGAATCCTGATCGATTTGATCATGACAACGGGTGAAAAGGTCTCATCATAGTCAATCCCTTGAGTTTGAGTGAAACCTTTTGCTACAAGCCGTGCCTTGTAGGTTTGCACATTTCCATGCATGTCAGTTTTTCTTTTAAAGATCCACTTGCTCCCTACTGCCCGTGTGCCGGGGGGTAGCTCAATCAAGTCCCAGACGTGACTGTCACGCATGGATTGCATCTCAGCGTTCATGGCTTCAAGCCATTTATCAGATTCCGGATCCGATATAGCAGCTTTGTAATTAATAGGCTCATCGTTAGAATCGGCTATTAACAGAACGTCGAAGGCCTCATGATATCCAAGGTATCTATCAGGCTCATATCGTATTCTTTCGCTCCTACGAACGCTTCTGCTTGTGTTTGGGTCTGATGGTGCGACAACAACTTGTCGGTCAGACGCAGCGACCGTTTCAGGGTTAGGTGTATCTCGAACTTCTTCAAGATCCACTGGATCACTATTTGTTCCTCGAGTAAGGAATTCTTTCTCAAGGAATTTACCTTTCCTTTTAATGGAAACAGTGTTTGCATCAGGATGGTAAAAGTAATAATTGGTATTACAATAGTATCCAACGAAAGTTACCTTTTCGCCTCGGGGATCAAGCTTATTGTTAGATTCACTGGTGACATAAGCATCACATCCCCATACCCTGAGGTATGATAGTTTAGGAAGAGAACCATGCCATATCTCATATGGGGTCTTCCCTACTTTCTTGGTCGGTGCCAGATTTATTAGGCGAGCAGCGGTCAAGATGGCATATCCCCAAAAGGAATGTGGCAAGGTGGTCCTGCACATCATCGATCGAACCATGTTAAGCAAAGTTCGATTCCTCCTTTCACTAACGCCATTTAACTGGGGTGTGCCAGGTGGAGTAGGTTGTGAAACGATTCCACATTCCTTTAGATGATTCAGGAATTCAGCGCTTAGGTATTCTCCGCCTCTATCGGATCGAAGTATTTTAATAGTTCGACTTAACTGATTTTGTACTTCGTTTTGAAACTCTTTGAACTTTTCAAAAGTTTCATGTTTGTGTTTCATCAGATAGACATAGGCATATCGGCTGTAGTCATCGATGAAAGTCACGAAGTACCGTTCACGATTTCTCGTCTCGGTTCGAAAGGGTCCACACATATCGGTGTGAATAATGCCTAACAAGCCTTGGGCCCGTTCTCCTGTATGGGTGAAGGGTGACTTGGTTAATTTACCAGATAAGCACGACTCGCACTTATCGAATGAATCTGCATCTTGGGATTCGAGAATGCCAACAGTTTGCAACTTCTTAATGCGGGCCTTACTTATGTGACCAAGTCTATGGTGCCATAACAAGGATTCGTTACTATCAGTTTTGCTTCTTTTAGAAACATGATAGAGCTGGTCGTTTGTTTGAACATCTATCTCATATATACCATGTCGAGGTTTAGCCTCGAAATAAAAGATATTATTAAGGTAAGCAGAAATCACATTTCCATTAAATTTATACCGAAATCCTTGTTCAAACAATGAAGAGACAGAAATAATGTTTCTGGATAAACCAGGTGCATATAAACAGTTAATCAAATTAACTACAAGGCCAGAAGAGCATGAAAAAGAATAAATGCCAGCAGCAAGCACTGGGACCCTCTTCCCGTCACCAACGATGAGGTCCATGCAGCCTCGTTCTGTCTTCTTCCACTTCCCAGGTTCCTGCAAAACATTAACAATGTGATAACCACATCCAGTATCAAATACCCATGAATTGGAGGAAACAGTGAAAAGTTCAATAACATTTATTGAAATACCTGATGAGCAACCCTTATTAGGGTTCTTGGTCATCTTCAGCTTTGCAAGATAAACGGGACAGTTGCGACGCCAGTGTCCCATTTTGTTGCACTCATAGCACAGGCGTTCCTCGGGAGGCTGCACTTGTGGTTTCTTGCCTTTGCCTTCTTTAACCTTCTTGGCTTTGGAGATCTTTGTATTAGCAACTTTAAGCACGTCCGGCGTGGTCCTGATCTTCACGTTGGGTATCAACAGAATAACCTCCTCGATCGACTGAGCCGAACAATTAATCGCAAGAATACGATAATGTTCAGGCAAAGATCTGAGTACTACATCAAGAGCCATCCCGTTAGAGATGGAGTAGCCAAGGTCGATCAGCCTGTCGCGATACGCTTTCATCAGCATGACATGATCGTATGGAGAGGAGTCGTTAGCCATAGAGCAGTTCACAAATTGTGAAAGTGCATCAGCTCGCTCAGTCCTCTGACTCAATTCAAATAAATCCTTGAGTTTACGAATGATGTCATAAGCAGACATCCCCATGAAATTGTACCGATAATCCTGAGTCATGCTAGATAATATCAGGTCAGTGACGTCTTTATCATCGTCAGTGTGCTTCTGGAGCTCAGACCGCGAGTTCTCATTTAGCAAGTAAGATGGAATACTCGCGATCGGTCGGTCAATGACATAGAGTTTCCCGAAGAGCCTTAAAAGGTTCCTCAGGGTTGTCTGCCATGCGAGAAAGCCAGTCTCAGTGAAGGGGTCGAGTTGTACCATTGAACTTAATGGAGGTGAGTTTTCTTTAGCCTTCTGAAAACAAGCAAAGTAAATTTAATCAGTATTTTCGATGTTTATTTTTATTTAAAAATAAGTTGGTAAAGTTTACTTTTAAGAAAATGAGAATTCGTTTAGACAACATTACTTGAGACCGCCAAATGAGCCTCAGGAGCAAGGCCGTGTAAACAAACTGACAACGGTTGTCAAATGTGAGACTCAAGTCACAATTCTCGGTATGAGGCCGCTATATACATACAATTGTATTTTGCGATACGTTTAGCCTCATCCGTGCCCACTCTAGCAATACACATCCGTGGCGCGGTGTTGAAATACTCCAACACCACGAACATGTACGTCTAAAGCGATAGTAATCCTAAATGGTCGATTGTGATGACACGGTGTTGAAATACTCCAATGTCCTCACCTTAGAAGGTACCCTCGGCACCAAGTGCGGTGTTGAAATACTCCAACACTGATGCTCCGGTAAATACGTTCCAAGTTCGACTTGAGATAGGATGGCACGAACTATCAGTTTTAAGAATTACCAAATAGGGATATTAATTACTTTTAATATTTAATTACCGTCAGACACGAACGATAAAACCCTATCACCACTCGGGACTAGTAAATTAATTTAACCTAATTAAATTACTAAGTTGTCGCGAATGGCATATTGTGTGTTAAACGGCATAAGGTCTTGATCTCACTCGAGCCATACAAGCGAGATCATAAGGGACAAATTTAAAAAAAAATTAAATTAAATAAAATGGTGAACGATCGAGATGGCAACTCTGTGCGATCTGGAATCCTGTTCAGCTCCCACTTGCTTCGATATCCCTCTGGCGTGTGTCCAGTCTTCGATATTTGGTTACATACAAATTTACAATTACTAAAACTACTTCTAGTAAACTAGCTCTAAATTTGTACAACTTTGAAACCCAAAATCCGGGTCCAATAATCCAAAACGAAATACAAACAATTGGGCCAATAACTTGGGCCAAACAGAGAAAGACAAAACACGCCAAACATATTCATATATGAATACAAAATATAGAGAGGTCGGCCGTAACACACAATAAAATATATAGAATTAAAATAAATAAATAAATAAATTCTAATTCGCAATTTGGATTTAAGTCGAAATTGCGAACTACCGGTTACGAGAAGACCGGTTCTGGTTTGCGCGCGGTGATAATGGCTCTGATACCACTGTTGGGATTTACAGTGGGATCCGGGTTACCGATTTTTATTTTATTAAAAACCGATTTAATAATTTAAATTAATTCTAAATTAATTTGGCAGCGGAAACATTTAAAACGCGGACGCAACTGTAACAGGATCAATCACCGGACACGATAAACACAGATATATATTTATTTAAAATAAATAAATAATTAAATTAAATATCTAAAACTTTTAGATATACCTTAGCGGGTTCCGAACAACCGTTCGAGACACCCGAGTTCAATGGACTCGCGCTAGGTAGAACTGAAACATCTGACTCGAATCTGCGGGTCAGATATTCGACTGAAACTCCGGCGGCCATAGGAGGGGGCGACGACAGTGGCGGCGGCGGTGGTAACTTCACCACCGGTGGCGGTGACAAAACTCTTTCCGACGGGATCGCAACGGGGACCGATCCTACAATGATCTCATCACCGGTAACCGGCGGTGACGAGGTGGCGGCAACCGGATGGTAAAGCGGTGCGGGCCACGAGGACGGCACAGAGCGCGGCGGCGCGGCGGCGGCGGTAGTGGCTGCGGCCTGGGCTGCGGCGGCGGCTGCGGCTTCGGCTCGGCTTGCAGCCTCGGCTCGGGCGGTGGCTGCTTCCTGGTCGAGTCGCTGAATGATACTCGCGAAACGTTGATCCATTGGGAATTGAGGTGATGGCGTCACTGGAGATAGATCAAGAATAGAGACGGCAAAGGGTTTTCCCTCTGTGCTCCTTGGTTTGCGACGCAGAGAGAGACAGGGAGGAGGAGATTAGGGTTTCGAAAACTTATGACTTGATCTCCACTCCTCCCCACCCTATATGAGAATTTCGCAGACCATGGGCCCACCATGGCCTTCCGCGAATTCTCTATAGCCCACCAATGGGTTAAACTGTTAACCCATTAACAGTTTAACTCATACGTCTTTTAAATCGCGAATATATATTTAACCGATTAAATTTTGTCATCTAAATAAATCAATATTTATTTATTCGCCAATCAGTTCAATTAACTAATTAAAAGGTAATTAGTTTATAATCCATTGCCCCGGGTGTAACTCTTACGGGTCAATATTGGTCGGGTTCGTTAATTCGTCGGGTCAGGACACCCCATATCCAACACAACCATGCGTGCCGGATTATTTTATTATAAAAATGACCCTTTTGAGGGACTAAGGCCCGTTTCTTCCGTACATCGCTCTCGGGCATGCACGTCCGGTGTGACCACATCCAAGTTCACAAACGCGTACCTTTAGACTTTCTTGAAGTGACAAAATATTACCAACCCCATTTCCAACCAAATACTTTTAGCCCGCACATGCGTGGTCAACCGAGTTTTCTTATATAGAAATAAGGACCTCGAACGTATCATGTAGCATGGGGTGCGAGTCACCTTTCGGATCATGCATCGTCCCCCGACCGGGTGTCACAGGTTCGTCCTTTGGGATTTCGACTCCCAAATGGTCTGTGATACGTGAAGCACGCTTGGTTCAGAAAATCAGTAATACACTTTCAATAAAAAAAGGTTTTTGTAAAGTCATTAGACACACCTTAAAATAGTGTTATAAAATCAACTTGAAAACTTGTTAAAAGCATGTTATCTCCAATCAAGTGTAAGAGTTTGGCCAATCATGGCTTAAATATTTTCCAGTTAGTAAAAGAAGACTTCATAGAAAAAATACTTTCATTTACTAAACTAGTTGTGTTTCTTATAAACCTTACATACTTGAAGATACAAAGGCACCAAGTGCCTCATTAACTAATCTACAAGTGAGGGGGAGAGGAAAGAATTGAGCAATTTGTGAAGTGGAGAAAGTCAAGCTTTTATAGGCAAAATCTGGATATCGACAGGGGGCGTGCCCATCCAGGCACGGGGCGTGCCATGTCAGACGATCAGACTTTTGTCTTCTTTTGTATCAGTAGCACGGGGCGTGTTAGGTAGGGCACGGGCCGTGCCATGCCAGGGAGGTCAGAGGCATGGGGCGTGCTGATCAGAATCCAATTCGGGTCGGGCACGGGTCATGCTCCATGGGGCACGGGCCGTGCTAGAGCAACATTTTCTAAACTCGTGCTTTTTCTGCTAGATAATGCTACTTTTTGTATTTCGGCTCTAGAAAACCTGAAAAACTAAAAAGAAAATAAAATTTATTTGTTTTGAAGTTAGTAACTAGGTTTTGTCCCGATTTGTGAGGATACTTCTATCATTAAATATGTATATTTTAGCGTACATCAATTACCATTTGTTCGATCTGAAGACCAAGTGGCTGACATTCTGACTAAAGCTGTCAATGGAATGATAATCAACAAATTCTTTGACAAATTGAACTTTGGAAATCCCACCGTTCAACTTGAAGAGGAGTGTTAAATATAAAAGATTATGACAAAGGAATTAAAGGGATATTCGTAGTCATCATTTCCAAAATAAAATCCTTGACACCCAAATTACAGCATATTGACAACTAATCATTTGTTATTGATTTTCCTTTATTATCCTCTTTTGGCGAAGGCTTCGGGTCAAAACCCGGGTCCCTTAAAACAAATTCCGGGTCTACCGAAGATCCGTTTTGTTTTCCAGGGTACAATCGCCTAAACCGTATTGTACGGCCGGGATAACTCTAAGCTTGAAGTTACCTTAGAGTTCTTGAAGATCCTGACGAACAGGATGAATGTTGGAAGAAGATATGAAGATGAGGATGAGATATAATTATGTGTATGGAATTCGGTGTGTTTTGCCTCAACTAATGAGGTTGTATTTATAGTGGTGGAATTCTTGTTGAGCACTCAAAAGTTAATTCGTAGTCAAACTTTGCATTAAACGTCTTTAATGCAAATTGATTTCTAATTAACGCGGAATTACCTTAATTAGCTCAATAACGCGTTTCCAGCTGTCAATCCGGAGGAACACGCGTTCTGCTCGAACAACGGAGCCACGCAGGTCCGCTTGAACCTTCCAGCTGAACTACACAAGTTCCGCCTGAACCGTTTCCGGTTCAACTGTTCAGCTTGAACCTTCCGGCTGAACTTCAACCGGATCACAGCTCTCACTCGTTCCGCTTGACCTTCAACCGGAACATTTTCCGATTGAACTCAGTTTCGCCTGAACTTCTCCGCCTAGTCTCCAACCGGACCAACTTCCGGTTGAACTCAAAAACAATAAGGTGGCTCTCAAGCGGCTCGCGGTGATGCGAGCGTGCGCCATCAAAGCGCCACATTGCGCCTCATACACCCATGCCGCGCGCATGCGTGTGCGAGTGCGAGTTAGGGGTGTATATATCCACCCATGTGCATGTGGTACTTCATTATACCATATATATAAGATCCATCTGTATAGATGGATCTATTTATTTAATTTGCTTTACATCATTGACAATTTCATTCGAAAAGAAAAAGAAAATGATCTTTCTTATGATAATAAAATGTAGTCTTTACCGTAAAACTTGACTCAAATAATGATGTAGAAATCAGAAACTTTTTAAAGTATTAATATTTGTAATGATTCTTTATGGATTGAATCTTTGGGAAGTTTTGAGATGTTGAAATGGGTCAGTCTATCTTATTGAGTCACTTGAAGAGGCAGAGTCAAATATAAATTTTATATATTCGTGTGATTTCTGTTAGTTATGTTATTTCTATATTTAGATTTCTCTGGATTTCTGTTAGACATTTTTTTGAGATAGAGATTTCGCACCACTCAGGGTCGAAGAGATGTGTCCTACTAAAGGAAACAATAGTTGGTAAGGTTCCCACCTTATAAACCAATTTTGGTTTCATTCCCCAACCAATGTGGGATGAGTTAACATGCTATACTTAGCATTTTTTTCACTAATTTTCGCAGCTTCATATGTTGCGAGAACTCAACTTTGAGCTTCGATATCTCATTCATACGAGCTCGGATTTGAACGTGGTTTGATGCGTTGGAAAGCACTCACAACGTACTACACAAACCCATCAAAATACAGAGGCAACAACCTATGTTATCTGTATTTTGTTTTAGTCTAAAGTTGGTGAAAAACTCATTTACACACTTAGTGAAAAAACTCATTTTTCACTAGTTTTCTCCCAAAATTCCAACAATAACACCATAAGAAAAATAAAAACTGATGGTTCAAAGCAATTGTTTAACAAATGTAAAATCTGTGGCATTCAAATCTAAGTAGCAGCCAAGAATTAATTAAGTCCGCGACTCAGATAGATTCCTCAAAGCCATTATAGTTAAGCTCATTTAAATCAAAGCCAGCCACAAAATAAAGCTCACGACTCAAATCAGTATGCAATCGCATACGCTTAACGCAACGTAACCAAAAATACCAACACGAATCATATCCAGAAACAACGAATATAGGACGATCGGAGAGAAAAAGCCAAGGAATCGCCTTCTTAATCTGAAGCGTAACACAAAAAAACTACATCACCAACCAGGCGAGAGATATATGGCCAAAACCCTAGAAATTGAGTGTGAGATAGGGAGAGACACGGAAATCGCAAAAGTCACATGCCGCCTCACACCATGTCGTCTGCCGCCGCACACTGAGTCGCCGGCCATAGAGAGACCAACTGTGCGTAGCAATAATATGTGTTTTGCAGATAGAGAGAATGTGTGTATCTTGTAGAGAGAGAGGGGAGACGGACATATTAGACCGAGCGTAATGGGCGTGATGCCCCCATTTTTTCACACTTAACGCACCATAGCGCCCAGGCAACCACCCCCGGGGCGCTATGGGCGGGAATATTGTCAAGGGCGTTGCCCACATAGCGCCGGTGGAGGAGGAGAAGAAATTCGAGCGTTGAACAACGGTCATTTTTTTTAATACCCTATTTTCCCACTATATATACCAATCTAATTTTTTTTAAACACACACCTTCTCTTCTCTATCTTCTTCTTCTACTTCTATCATTTTTTAAAAAATGTTTCAACCGACTACCATTCGGTGCTCCGCATACCGGCGATAACGAAATCCCTCAAACTCCGAACGATGAACAATTGTTTCGGTATATCGCGAAATGCCCCCTCCCCCCCCCCCCCCCGAACATCCTTACGGTTTCAACCAAGGGTTCGGTTTTCACGTCTTCTCTCAACAACAATACCAATCTTTTCAACCACCACCACCTAGTCAACCTTTTCAACAACAATCTCAAGGGGATGATGACGAAGTGGTTCTCGAGACACATAAGTGTGAGCTTCAAAACTGAAAGGGAAAAGTTCTCACATGAAAAAGAGACAGACAAGCGGGAGAGGAAACTTGTCCAACTTTGGATGGATGAAGAGAAATTCCAACTTTGGATGGATGAAGAGAAATACGCCCTTTGTCGAGCTTGACTCGAAGCGTCGAGGACCCCGACAAAGGTAATATTTAAAATGTTTTTTTATTTATTTATTTAGCGAACAACTTTATTAATATATATATTTTTTTTATTTTTTATTTTTTTAGCTAACAATCAAGACAAGACCCAATTTAATTTGGGGGGCCATTCGGCGCAATTCTTTCGGTTTGATGAAGAATGGTGAATACCGCCGACCCGATTCACTTTCGGGGAAGTGGACTGACATAAACAAAAAATGTCAGTTTTTCTCCAACATTTACGATGGCATTCGGGTTGGTTGGGCAAGCGGTCAGAGTGACGCGGACATTCAAGAAAAAGCTTTGGTTGAGTTCCAACAAGAAAGAGACCCATTTCCGTATTTGAAGTGTTGGAAACTTCTCCACGATAGCGAGAAGTGGTGCTCGCAACCCGGTCTCACAAGAAGAACAAAACGACCCACAAAAAAAATTAATAACATCGTCTTCTGCAGGTCCCGAGTCGTTTGGGTCGAACGCTCGGACGTTTCACATTAACTTAAACGACTCGGATGATGAGGCTGAGCCAGAGGGGGCGGTTGAGTTGGTTAGTGGGAGACCCACTGGTCGGGACGCAACAAGGGCTAAGCGAGCGTCTCAGAAAAGCGCTCGAGAGAAGTCTATCCAAGAACCCTCCAACCCTAAATATCAAGAAGAAATCGCCAGCAACCTCAAACATTTATTTAGTTTGAGGCAATAACAAATGGATTACCTTCGAAAACGCCAACTTGATAGGTATTTAGAATTTCTTGAAAAACCGCTCACTACTACAAAAAGGGGCAAAACCAACCGAAATTTGCGACCGCCAAAGCTGGTCGCAAAATCAGCAACCATATTAGCGACCAAACCAACTTCGGTCGTAAAAAGAGCGACCAAAACTAAATCGGTCGCAAAAATAGCGACTAAGTTGTTTTGGTAGTTACAGTGGTCACAAAAATAGCGACCGAAACCAAATCGGTCGCAAAAATAGTAACCAAGTTGTTTCGATAGTTAAAGTGGTCACAAAAATAGCGACTGAAACCAAATCAGTCGCAAAAATAGTGACTAAGTTGTTTCGGAAGTTAAAGTAGTCACAAGAATAGCGACCCAAACCAAATCGGTTGCAAAAATAGCGACTAAGTTGTTTCGTTAGTTAAAGTAGTCACAAAAATTGCTACCGAAACCAAATCGGTTGCAAAAATAGCGACTAAGTTGTTTCGGTAGTTAAAGTGGACACAAAAATATCGACCGAAATCAAATTGGTTGCAAAAATAGCGACTAAGTTATTTTGGTAGTTAAAGTGGTCACAAAAATAGCGACCGAAACCAAATCGGTCGCAAAAATAGCGACTAAGTTGTTTCGGTAGTTAAAGTGGTCACAAAAATAGCGACCAAAACCAAATCGGTTGCAAAAATTGCGAGTAAGTTGTTTCGGTAGTTAAAGTGATCACAAAAATAGGGACCGAAACAACAAGGGCCTAAAAAATTGCGACTAAGTTGTTTCGGTAGTTAAAGTGTTCATAAAAATAGTGACTGCAATAAAATCGGTCGCAGAAACGATCATAATAATTTCTGTCAATTTTTAAAAGTAATAAGTATCTGGAATAAAAATTCAATCGGTTGCAAATATTGCTACCGAAATGTTTCGGTTGCTACTACACTTTTCATATTAAAAAATAAATTATACTAAACCAATATCAATAATTTTCACAAGTATAGCTAATAAAATAAATAGTTGAATATCTAACTACCGAAAAGGATTTGGACGCAGAAAATGGCATTTATAACTGTCGCAAATGGTCATTTCTGTAGTAGTGGCTTCCAACAGAAGAATTGGCATTATCACTTACAATGAAAAAGAGAGAGGCGGTTAAGAAGAAACATGACATTTAGTTTAGCTTAATCATGTTTTTTTTTTTTAAATGTTTGGTTTTAATTAAAAAAAAATTATTTTTATTTAATTTACTTTATTTAAATTGAAAAAAAAAATTAACTAAGCAATGATTAGGAGGGGTTTTATGAGACTTTAACACTACACCACTTTAAATGATCAAGTCCCTTGTCATGTTATCTTCTATATAACAGAAAACACCAAATAAAACGGTTTTATGGAACTTGAACACAACACTACACTTAGCTTTACAGAGAGAGAACGAGCTTAGTCTCGTAGAAAGATAGAATGTGGACAGAAATAAGAAAAAGCAATTGAACAGCTAGAAAAGAAAGCAATACAATTATATGTATTATCTTGAAAAACAAGACAGTTGTATGTATAGGCAAGCGGGGAACCTATTACACACGGGTCATCATCAAAATGACAGGTAACTCACGCATTACAAACGTGTTAACATATTAAAGGATTTAACATCAACAGTAACGGAATACTCACAAACAAAGTTTCGTTTTTTGTTTATTTTATATAATAACTTAATAAGTGATAATGTGTATGCTTTAGAATATATTATAATCAGTGATTAAAAATAAATACTAGTATATTATTTTAGAACGGTGGTATCCTCACTTTCATCTGGCATAGAATTTGTAAATTGAAATGGGGCGGCTGGTTATATTATATGACTTTCTTTTCTTTATAAAAGTAACAATATTCTTTTTTGGTGCATGGTCTATCTTATTCCCATTGGTTCTCATGCATGCTCTTTTTGTGTACGTTGACACGACTCTCGTTTTTCACATTATATATTTGAGTATTAGGATATGTTTAGTCATAATCTCTTTTTTTTGGGTTATATGATATATGTGGATGCTGACTCATTAAAGGAGGGTTATAAGCAAAGTGGTGTAGTTATAATCTCTTATAACGCCTTCTAATTTATTACCTAATCATTAATATATCATTAATATATTTATTTTTGAAGCCAATCAGAAAAAAATGAAAGCCAATGAAGGAGGAATGGGATGGGCGCCATGTACATCATGCCCGGGCAACCAAAATGCTAAGATGGCGCCCCCGGGGGCGGTTTGGGCGTTATACGGGGCGCCATCTTGCCAAAAAGTGCAAGATAACACCCATTACGAATAGCTTTAGTGTTTAAAACGTATAATTGTAATAAACTTCACACATTAATTTTAATTTTAATAAAGCAATAAAATGGTTTCCACATGTCTTCTTTTTAAGGTGTCCACATCAACATTGCCACATGTCAAAACCAGATTCAATTGTCAATTTAGTAAATTACCAATTAAGCTAATTACCAATTTTATCTAAATTAGATTTTCATTTTTAAAAAATTGACAAACGCAATGTAGATTTGATAAATTACTCAATTTAAGTCTTTTTAAGGAAACAAATCAAATATTTGTCATCTTTAATGTATTAAATTATCAATTAATATTTTATAATTAATTAATTTTATTTAAAATTTTTAAATTTCTTAAATGTTTATTTTTTTATATTTAGCTAATAGTATAAAACCTAGGGAGAGGTTCAAATGAGAAGTTTGTTTTGGGTAAGAAGGATAAGAAGAAATTTCAGCCATTAGATCTTGATCTAATAAAAAAGGAAGGAGAGGTATTTTAGTCTTAGCCACTTTTGTTGACTTTTTATCTACTTCCCCCATTTTCTTTAAACATTCATAACTTTCACATACGACAATATTTTTTTAAAAAAATTACACCATAAAAACGAGCATTTTTTTATCTTTAAAACGCATATAGTGTTGCTATATAAAAAATGAAATAAAAAATTACTCTTTTGATTTTTGACACAGGTCATTGTGTCATTGTGTCAAAATGTTCAGATCATTGTGTCATTGTGTCGTCGTGTCAAAAGTATATATAGTGTTGTTATATATAAAATTAAATACTATTTCGGTTTTTGGCACAATATGAAACAATGATCTGAACATTTTGACACATCATTGTGTCATTGTGTCAAAATGTTCAGATCATTGTGTCATTGTGTTGTCGTGTCAAAAGTATATATAGTGTTGCTATATATAAAATTAATTACTCTTTCGGTTTTTGTCATCATTTGAAACAATGATCTGAACATTTTGACACATTATTGTGTCATTGTGTTAAAATGTTCAGATCATTATGTCATTGTGTCGTCGTGTCAAAAGTATATATATATTGTGCTGCTATATATAAAATTAAAAAAAAAATTACTCTTTCGGTTTTTAACACCATATGACACAATGATCTGAACATTTTGACACAATATGACACAATGATCTGAACATTATGACACAATGACACAATGACACAATGATCTGAACATTTTGATACAATCGAAAGAGTAAAAAAAAATAATTTTTTATATAGCAACACTATACTCGTTTTAAAGATAAAAAAACGATCGTTTTTATGGTGTAACTTTTTTTTAAAAATAATGTCGTATCTAAAAGTTATGAAGGTTTAAAAAAAGGGGGAATTTGATAAAAAGTCAAAAATGCCCTTCCATCTTCTATTTTCTTTAGTTTTTCTCTCTAATTTACCCAGGAAAATTTTAAGCCATAGATCTTAATTTAATTGAAGATCTAATGGCTATGATTTCTTCTTATCCTTCTTATTCAAACTAAACTTCTCACAGTAACCTCACCCTATAAACCTAAATACAACCCGTGTAGTAAATAATAAATAAGTAGGTTTTACCCATTCGCGTGCTTATGTGGAGAAACAAGTAAACAACAGATATCATGGGGAAACAAAAGATACCAGAAACGAATTTTAATTAAAGCTCACTACGTGAATAACACAGGTATTAAAAAAGTTAATCGATAAAATTTAGCACGGCTTGACCCTAAAAGAAACTATAATTTCATAGTGAAAATGAGGTAAAGCTAAATGTTGACAAATACTTCAACACACGTGTCATATTAAAATACATAAACCATGATTTCTTCTTATCCTTCTTATTCAAACTAAACTTCTCACAGTAACCTCACCCTATAAACCTAAATACAACCCGTGTAGTAAATAATAAATAAGTAGGTTTTACCCATTCGCGTGCTTATGTGGAGAAACAAGTAAACAACAGATATCATGGGGAAACAAAAGATACCAGAAACGAATTTTAATTAAAGCTCACTACGTGAATAACACAGGTATTAAAAAAGTTAATTGATAAAATTTAGCACGGCTTGGCCCTAAAAGAAACTATAATTTCATAGTGAAAATGAGGTAAAGCTAAATGTTGACAAATACTTCAACACACGTGTCATATTAAAATACATAAACCATGATTTCTTCTTATCCTTCTTATTCAAACTAAACTTCTCACAGTAACCTCACCCTATAAACCTAAATACAACCCGTGTAGTAAATAATAAATAAGTAGGTTTTACCCATTCGCGTGCTTATGTGGAGAAACAAGTAAACAACAGATATCATGGGGAAACAAAAGATACCAGAAACGAATTTTAATTAAAGCTCACTACGTGAATAACACATGTATTAAAAAAGTTAATCGATAAAATTTAGCACGGCTTGGCCCTAAAAGAAACTATAATTTCATAGTGAAAATGAGGTAAAGCTAAATGTTGACAAATACTTCAACACACGTGTCATATTAAAATACATAAACCATAATAAAACATACCCCGTAAAATAAAAAAAAAGAATATTTAAAATTATAAATAATAAATAATTATAAAATTATATTTTAAGATAAGATATGATTGAAATCTTATTAAAATTTATTAACTTTTAAAAAATTATAATGAAAAGATTTATTTTTTTATAGTTAATTATATTAATTTAATTATTTAAAATAGTTGGTATTTAATTGGACAGATAGATCAATGAAAATAAATATAAAAATAAGATGTGATATAAAGTGTTTTTGTTTATTAAATATTAGATTAAATTGGATTAGATTAAACTAGATTAAATAAATTTAGTTTTGGGTGTTTGCCTCAAGGTTTCTTTAACGTAAAATGAAATTATATAAAAAAAATTACTCGTCTATTACCAAAATTAACACCCCTAAACTCCCCCCACCCCCCCCCCCCCCCACCCCACAGACACACACACACACACACACACATATATATATATATATATATATATATAGTGAGGGTAAGGATAATGTAAAAATTACATCTTTTTACA
Organism: Deinandra increscens subsp. villosa; assembly: GCA_039602395.1. Taxonomy (NCBI): domain Eukaryota; kingdom Viridiplantae; phylum Streptophyta; class Magnoliopsida; order Asterales; family Asteraceae; genus Deinandra; species Deinandra increscens. The sequence continues at coordinate 95,553,915 of JBCNJP010000010.1, read as the reverse complement.
AAAACCTAAAAAACTAGGAAAATTGGCCTGTAATAATACAAGTTTTCACTCTTTGGCCAATAATAATATGAGTTTTTGAGTTGGTCTGTATTAATACCAGTTTTCGAACTATTGGACTGTAATAGTATGCCGTTAGTTTTTACTTAACGGGGTTAAATCCCTGCTTACGTGGCTGTCCACGTGGCTTCATTAATCATACGTGGCATTTTTAAGTGGGGGTTTTAAAAAGGAAAATTGGTCTGTAATAATACAAGTTTTCACTCTTTGGCCAATAATAATATGAGTTTTTGAGTTGGTCTGTAATAATACCAGTTTTCGAACTATTGGACTGTAATAGTATGCCGTTAGTTTTTACTTAACGGGGTTAAACCCCGTTAAGTAAGAACTAACGGCATACTATCAGTCCAATAGTTCGAAAACTGGTATTATTACAGACCAACTCAAAAACTCATATACTAAAACACTTATAACTTTTTCATATATTCATATTTAAAAAAAATTACAACAAAAACCTTAGAATTATGAGTTCTTTAATTCTGGAAAAAAATTTAATAATCTTTAACGTCTCGTCATTTTTTATTAGTGCACATGTGCACTAATAATAAAACTCATACATATAGTACGCGTTAATATTTTTTACAAAAAATCGCACCAAATACATTATAATTTTGTTAGCTTTTTGTGGTTTTTTATTAGTGCACATGTGCACTAATAAAAAACACTTTATACGTGTTGTATGCATTAATATTTAAAAAAAAAAGAAATTACACCATAAATCTTATAATTGTGTTACTTAACTATGAAAATAGATTTAACGTTTCAAATTTTTTTAAATTTTATGCTACACATATGCACTATAACAAATAATTATAGTACATATGTAGAATTATCATTAGTTCTATAAAAATTTTAGTTTTTTTAAATGTCTTTAACTTAAACAATATATTTTCGTATGACAATTCTCTTTGTGTAGTAATTATATATATATTATGATCATTTGAGAACCTTTTATTATTGTGAGAACCATAAGAATACTTTCTAGCCATAAATTTGGAATCTAACACATTTTATTTATTTTAATTCAAAAGGTAATAAAGTCTTTAACCTATATTACTAAAATTCAAAACCTTTTATTTATAAACTAAAATATTATTAACTATTAATATCTTGATTAGTCAAGATTAATTGTTTTAAACAATTTATAAAAACGTTCTTTTATTTTTTTTTTATGATTTTAATATTTTTTAAACTTATTTTTTTAATGTTTTCTAATGTTTTATTAACTTTTTTAAGCATTTTTATTTTCATTTTTTAACAATTTTTAAAAGTTTTTATTAACTTTGATTTTTAACTTTTTTTAATAACTTTTTTTAAACTTTTTTAAACTTTTTTTATTAACTTTTTTTTAACTTTTTAAATTATTTTTTTGAAAACTTTTTACTAGTTTTTTTTTTAATTTACTTTTTATGTTTGTAATATAATATTTTTTATTTTCTTTACTTATTTTTTTATGATTTTTTAAGTTTTAATTACTTTGATTAAATATTTTTTAAAACTATTTTATTAACTTTTTTACTATTTTAATCTATCTTTTAAAACTTTTTATTAGTTTTTTTTTAAATTTACTTTTTATTTTTTTAAAAATATATCTTTTATACTTTTTTTTTTACTTCTGTAAGCTTTTGTTTGAATGTTTATTGTAAAAAAACTGTTAAATGCCTACACGCATGGAATATAGATAGTAACAACCATGTAACATATGCCTACGAGCATGCAACAATGTGTAATATCTATATAACATATGCCTACTTGTTTACATTTTTGATACACAATGCTTTAGGTTTGTAAGAACCAGCTACGTGGTTGTAGCAAGAAAATGTGTTTGCGAAAAATATGTTTGGGCATTTACCTAGATAATGTGTTTACGGAAAACGAGAGAGAAAAAAATATGATATACTGATCAATGAGAGAGAAATTTAAATATATATATTTTTAATATTTTACATACGTGTAACTATTCGTACATATATGTATTTGTTCGCTACGTATATGTAATTGATCGTTACCACCGTGTAATAACTTACATTAAAAAAATTACACGAAAGTGTAATTTTGAGATCTTGGTATTGTTTTGGTGCTAGTATTATCATGGTTTTAGTTATCGACGACAGGTGGTAACCTTTTCCTAAGAGTTAGTAGGACTCTGTTACGAAAATGTAACGTATATGTAGGAAGATGCAACCATGTAATAGATGCCTACGATCATGCAATATAGAAAACAACAACTATGTAACAGATGATTACGATCATGCAACCATGTAAATACTTGTTTACATTTTTGTTACACAATGTTTAAGGTTCATAAGAACCAACTACGTGGTTGTAGCAAGAAAATGTATTTCCAAAAAATGAGAGAGAAGAAAATGTGATATACTGATCAATAAGAGAGAAATTTAAATATTTATCTTTTTTAATATTTTACATACGTGTAACTGTTCGTTACTGTGACAATCCAACTTTTCAGGTCATTTTCTTACATTAACTGAACGTAAAACGTATTAAATGTTGTGTGAACATTTGTGTGCTTATCTGCGTTGACTTTAGCAAATTAGGGTCTTGTGTGACCAATCACTACGAGCATGCACGGAAGTTTAAACGTTTGAAATATCATGATTTGTATCTTATGATTTTATGTGATATTTGTATATTCACATATTATTCATTGAATATGTGAACTAAATAAGTATAGATTTAATTCTATAATTTTATGTGGAATTAAATACATATGCATATAATACGATTTAATGAGATTTATGATTTTAGGTAATTAAAGGATTTTAATTACAAATTATTAATAACAGAGTTGTATGTGACTTAAATATATAAGTTATGGTTTATGTGAATTTAAACGAGATTTATATTTTCCTATCAACGTTATATGATCTATATATTTTGATGTCCTTCGGGTATTCATTGTTAAAAACATTTTATGTTAACTCCGTTAGAGCCGTTAGGTTGTTATAAAATTTCGAGAGGTTATATTGTCATTTCTTAGACCTTTTTATGTCTAACAAAAACTGTAAGGACTGGTCCTGTTATTTTCAAAACTCGAGATCATCCTTGTAACTTTTTGAGGGACTGTTTGTGTCAATATCGTATTCTAAATATTCAATCGTGAGTTACAGGTTCGAAATCAATGATCGGTTTCAAGACCGATCATCAACATCTCGGCGGTTTTAACTTACACAATAATGCCCAGCTCAATGATAAACCAATATCATTGCATCACCGAATTTCGCATTCACAACACCCTTTCTCGTACACTCGCCCTATCTCTCTCGTTTTTTTCTAGTTTTCTGGTGAACTCGAGAAATTCCGGCCAGCCACTGCCTAATCGATCCCCATTTGATCGTCATCAAGATCGCCTTTCGACACCGAGTTAGCCGGTGTCCTTTGTTTGGTGAATCGAAGCAACGTACGGAGTGGTCGTCAAAGTTTCGGAATCGATTTCGGTGTCAAAAACTGGTTATCTCTCATCTTCGAATCAAGGTACTGATTCCCTCGTGCTATTCGCATCTTTTTCTGGGTTTAATTCGAGTTTCACGATTTTTCGGCGACCGGAACTAGGGTTCCGATCACCGGAATTTTAGGGTGAAGAAGATGACAAGGGACGGGTATTGCATAAAAGGAACAGGTTCGGATTTAATACCAGACGCCAATCTGGCATAACTGGTTAGGTCGCTGGTTCGTTTCCGAGAGGTCGCGGGTTCGAGTCCCGGCCTCACCCCTTTTTGTCTTTAGTTTCTTTGAAACTCATTCCTGGTCGCTACCTGTGGATAAAAGGATTTCGATCAAGTTCTTGACACCAACAGAGCTCCTGGCCGAGTGGTGTGCATTCTGTGTTGTGACATAGAGGTCACGGGTTTGAACCCGGTGACCTCCATGTTTTCTGTTTTTTGTTATTTTTGCAATCTTTTGAGTCTTTAACCACTAGATATTGTACCGAATTTATTCCTCCTCGTATCCTAACCCCGTAAAAACATATTTAGAACCGTTAAAACCTCAAAGATTATATTGTGAGTTAGAAAATATGTTTAACTTGTTATCTTTAATTAAAAAAATAGACTTCTAATATCTATATATATATATATATATTGATATAAAATTCTAGTTTTACATAAAAGGTAAAATATAAAAATATATATATATATATATATATATATATATATATATATATATTATCTTGAGTAAAAATATATATAAACTTTTGCCGTTAGATTTCCACTGAAATAACCGGATATTTTATGATAACCATAAATATATACGAATATATATTCATTGTCCTCGCAAATTCGTTGTTATCGTCACTTGAACATTTAATTAAATATATATATATATATATATATATATATATATTTATTTATTTTTGAAACCTTTGGACTTAGAAAATATATAATATTAATATATATTGTATTTTCTCGTACTATTTCGATAATCGCTCGGATTTGGCACAAGTGCCATCCTCGACTTATTCCAGACTTCAGGATCATTCGTTTTTGTCGTTTTCATTAGACTCGATAGTTTATAAAACATACACTTATACTCGTATGCTCGTTAGGTGATTGATTGCTTGCACAAGACTCGTTCTTGCTACTTGAATTAACTGTTTTATCTGGAAACTTTGCTGAGCAACCTAAGGTGAGTTTCACGGCCCCATTTTACTTATTTTAATCATGTTGGGGGAGATTAACATGCAAACACTTGACTGTTAGATATATATATCACATGAATGATAGTGGCACACTTATGATAAAGCCCTCACTTTATAGTTACTGTCAATGTGACATCAGCGGGAACTTATTTAGTAGATCTACTGGGTTTGACAGCCCCACCCGGGTCAGTCGCTCTGGCACGGTTGGATATCGAACGGGTGTTATAAACTTCTTAGTCTTAACGAGGCACAATTGAACTTGTCAAGCTTCAGTAACTGGATAGCTAGTTTAACTAGTCGAACGTGCACTGATTTCTTGAAAATAGCCTAGCTAGCTATTGATATATTATCTGGATTTAACTGAACTGTTAAACTGATGAACTGATTAAACCTGTGAACTCACCAACCTCTGTGTTGACACTTTAGCATGTTATATCTCAGGTCGCTAAACTGGATTGTCTGCCACGAGCTAGGATGCACCTCATAAGGATTATTATTGCCATGCATGCATCATAGACTTATTTATTTTTCAAACTCATTAACTTTTGGTTTGCGCATGTTTTGGCGCTTGAACAATTATTACAACTTTGTCGTTTACGCTTCCGCATTTAAAAACGCATTTACTTTGGTTTTACTTTTACATTGCATATAGACTGTTCGTATGGCTAATGTGTTCGATCCTGGTTTGTCACGCTCCCTGCGGCGCGTTGTCGCGCGTGTGATTTTTGGGGGTGTGACAGATTGGTATCAGAGCCATTGGTTATAGTGAACTAGGTTTGCATTAGTAGACCGACTATAGCCTTAGACACACCTTAGTCATACACTCGAACACACACACTAGTATGTGACTATTTGACTATCTGTTACTTGTACTTATATATGTATATATATATATGGTATATACGCAAACATGGCTGGATGGATATCCGCTTCCCAATCATCCTCATCATCATCATCCCCATCCGTTACCAGTAGGCGGGTTACTTCGGGTCCTACTACCCCGACTCATGGTATTCAGAGGATAACTTCCGAGGGCCACGTATATGGAGAACCAAATGTCGTTCGTGGAAGAGACAACGACAACTAGAACTGGTACGAGTCACTTGTGGCTAGTTGGGTTCATCGGGAGCAAGTGCCACCTACTCCAACAGAGCCGTCGTCAACTCGATTCTTTCTACCCGAACTGCCATATGCCATTGAAAGGGTCGTCGCGGCAATGGTCTCTATGTTTGACCGCGCGCTCAGGGATATTAGGAAGCTATTTGATATGGTCAAAGAACTGCTGGATAATGGGGCCAACACCAGTCTCAGAGTTGCTATTCTTAAGGAAGAGTTGGAAGGGACTAATATACGCCAGGCCGAGCATCAAGTAACACTGAGTGACACATATTATCAGGTGAGTCATCTCACAGAGTTGGTTGAGGCACTCACGGCTCGAGTTGCTGAGCTTGAGTTGGCCAGGGAGGCTCCGGCTTTAGCTCCGGCTACAGCAGAACCTGTTGAAGAACCCATTATGGAGGATCCCAAAGAAGAACCTGAAGAGGATCCCGAGGAAGAACCGGAGGAGGAGATGCCTGATGCATCCAATGATCATGATAGCACTTGAGTTATTTGTTTTCACTTTTGTTTTGTTTGGTTGTTTGTTTTATCGGGAGGATGTTCTCAAGACTATGCATTTTGAATTTTGAATTTTTGTTGGATAATTTGTGAACGAGTTGCATTTTATTTGAAATGGGATTTACTATTTAATATGTGATTGTCTCTTGTGAAGTAATTTATTACTTATGTGATGGTTGTTGTGATTCATGTTATATCTTATTCTCATTTTGGGTAATTGTGAATTGAAGATAATGGCAGACGGAACTGTACCAAACATGACACCAGCTGAATTGGCTGCACTAATCAACCAACATGTGGCTGATGCCTTAGCAGCACATGTCCAAGGTGCGGGCAATGCAGGGCCACCCCAAGGTAACACAAAATTCGTGTTTTGTTGTTTGATGTGATCACACATATTGGTAATCTGTGATTAAATGGTTGTATGAATGTATGTATAGGTAATGCTACATTCAAAACTTTCATGGATTGTAAGCCTAATCAGTTCAAAGGGACTGAAGGAGCTGTTAGCCTACTCCACTGGATTGAAAAAGTGGAATCTGCTTTTGAAATGTGTAACTGTCCTGAGGCTAGCAAAGTGAAATTTGCCACGGGTACTTTGGAAGGACCGACTCTCACCTGGTGGAAGACTGAGGTGCAGATGCTGGGGATTGAAGAAGCTAATGCAGTGCCTTGGGCAGAGTTCAAAGAGTTGCTACAAGAAGAGTATTGCCCACGGGACGAGATTCAGAAATTGGAAACTGAGCTATATAATCTCAAGATGGAGGGGTCTGAAATTGAAGCTTACACTACTCGTTCAAATTCTCTTGCGAATTTGTGTCCTAGAATCGCCACACCTGCTTACCGAAGAATCGAGCTGTATATCAAGGGTTTAGTGCCCCAAATCCAGGGAATGGTGACTGCTCAAACCCTGTGACTATTCGTGATGCTGTAAGGATTGCTAATAGGCTCACGAATCAAGCAGTTGACCAAGGAGTCTTACCTCCTAGAAAAGGAATTTCTGGAGCCTCTGACAACAAAAGAAAGTGGGATAATTCTGGTTATCAGTCTGGAAACAAATCTTCCAATCAACATAACCATCAAAACCAGAACCGCATATTCAACAATTCCAGAAATTTCTCATCCAATTCTCAGAAGCAGAGTAATCAGAATCAAGGACAACAGGGTTATGTGGGCAAGTACCCACAGTGCAACAAGTGCAACTACCACCACTATGGTCCATGCGACAGGTATTTGTGTGCCAAATGCGGTAATAAGGGGCATCAATCTAAGGATTTCCCAGCCAAAATAATGTGAAACAAGTTCAGGATGCTGAAGCCCCTAAAGGTTGTTTTAATTGTGGAAAAGAAGGCCACATAAAAAGAAATTGTCCTCAGCTGAACGGTGGAAACAACAACCACAACTACAACAACAATAACAATAACACTGGGAATCGCAATGGCAATAATAACAACAACAATGGGAGCAATGGAGGAAATGGTGCCAGAGGTAGAGCTTTTGTCATAGGCTCGGGGGATGCCAGAGCAGATCCCAATGTCGTTACTGGTAAGTTTTCTCTTAACGGATACTATGCTCTAGTCTTATTTGACAACGGTGCCGATAGAAGCTTCATATCTACTAAATTTAGCAATATGATAAATGCCAACATGACTCCTTTAGATGCTAAATACGTAGTTGAACTTGCTAATGGTAAACTTGTTGAGTCTACCCATATAGTTAAAGACTGTAAATTGGAATTGGTTGGCCATAAATTAGGAATAGATCTTTTGCCTATCACCTTGGGAAGTTTTGACGTTATTGTGGGAATGGATTGACTATCCAAGAATCGTGCTGAAATCGTTTGTCATGAGAAAATTGTTCGAATACCGTTGCCTAGTGGAGAGTTAGTCTCAGTTCAAGGAGAAAAGTGTGGTACTGTTATGGGCGTGATATCTTTTCTCAAAGCACAGAAGTGTTTGCGTAAAGGAAATTTTGCTGTCCTCGCGAACATTTCAGAGAAAACAAATGAAGAGAAGAGAATTGAAGATATCCCGATCGTGAAGGACTTTCCTGAAGTCTTTTCGGAAGATCTACCAGGTCTACCGCCTCATCGAGAAGTCGAATTTCAGATTGATCTTGCTCCTGGAGCAGCACCTATTGCTCGTGAACCTTATCATCTAGCTCCAAATAAGTTACAAGAGCTATATACTCAACTTCAAGAACTACTTGAAAAAGGATTTATTAGGCCCAGCTCATCACCCTGGGGAGCTCCAGTGTTGTTTGTTAAGAAGAAGGATGGAACCTTTCGAATGTGCATCGATTACAGAGAACTCAACAAAGTGACTGTCAAGAATCGTTATCCCTTGCCTCGAATCGATGATTTGTTTGATCAACTACAAGGATCTAGCTATTATTCCAAAATCGATTTAAGATCAGGTTATCACCAACTGAGAGTCCGCGAGGAGGATGTCTCTAAAACATCGTTTAGAACTCGTTATGGTCACTATGAGTTCATGGTTATGTCATTTGGGTTAACCAACGCACCAGCGATTTTCATGGACTTGATGAATCGCGTTTGCAAGCCATATCTCGATAAATTCGTCATCATCTTCATTGATGATATTCTGATATATTTTAAGTCTAAGGAGGAGCATGAACAACATCTTCGTTTGATCTTAGAGTTACTCAAGAAGGAGCAATTGTATGCAAAATTTTCAAAGTGTGATTTCTGGATGCGTGAGGTGCAATTTCTTGGTCATATCGTTAATGATCAGGGGATTCACGTTGATCCAATCAAAGTTGAGGCAATTAAGAATTGGCCTGCACCTAAGACACCCACGGAAATTCGCCAATTTCTTGGGTTGGCATGTTATTATAGACGATTTATTGAGGGATTTTCAAAGATAGCCCAACCTCTTACGGCGCTAACGCATAAAGGAACGACGTATAACTGGAATGAAAAGCATGACGCCGCTTTTCAGCTACTAAAGCAGAAACTTTGTAGTGCGCCAATATTATCCCTACCAAAGGATAGTGATGATTTCGTGGTGTATTGTGATGCATCGAAGCAAGGATTAGGTTGCGTGCTGATGCAAAGGGAGAAAGTTATAGCTTATGCCTCTCGTCAATTAAAGATTCACGAGCAAAATTATACAACTCACGATTTGGAGTTGGGAGCAGTTATTTTCACGTTGAAAATTTGGAGACATTATCTTTATGGTACAAAGTGTACTATCTACACTGATCACAAAAGTCTCGAGCATATCTTTGCTCAAAAGGAGTTGAACATGAGACAACGTCGTTGGGTGGAACTTCTTAATGACTACGATTGCGCAATTAGGTACCATCTAGGAAAAGCTAATGTAGTAGCTGATGCCTTAAGCCGGAAGGATAACCCCAAGCCTAGAAGAGTTCGTGCGTTGCAACTTACTATTCATACATGATTACCTGATCAGATCCGGAATCACAACTCGAAGCACTCAAAGATGAGAACATTGAATTAGAATCCTTGCGGGGTATGGATAAGTTATTGGAAGTTAGATCAGATGGTATCCGGTATTATGCGAACCGAATATGGATTCCCGTATATGGAAATTTGAGGGAATTGATTATGGATGAAGCCCATAAGTCTCTTTACTCTATTCATCCAGGCTCGGATAAGATGTACCAAGATTTGAAACTGATTTACTGGTGGCCTAAGATGAAAGACATTGCCACTTACGTAAGCAAGTGCTTGACTTGTTCAAAAGTTAAGGCGGAATACCAGAAGCCGGCAGGGTTACTCCAACAACCAAAAATTTCCGAGTGGAAATGGGAGGGTATCACCATGGATTTTATCACAAAGTTACCCCGTACAGCAAGCAGATGTGATACAATTTGGGTAATTATTGATCGCTTAACTAAGTCGGCACATTTTCTACCGATCAAGGAAACTGATACCTCCGAGACATTAGGCAAACTTTATCTTAAAGAGATCGTATCGCGACATGGAGTACCGGTTTCTATTATATCAGATCGAGACGCTCATTTACATCCAAATGTTGGGAATCTCTACATGAAGCATTGGGATCGCGTCTAGACATGAGTACTACATATCATCCTCAGACCGATGGTCAAAGTGAACGGACCATCCAAACTCTCGAGGACATGCTGCGTGCATGTGCGATTTATTTTGGTGAAAGTTGGGATAAACACTTACCCTTAGTGGAATTCTCCTATAACAACAATTATCACACCAGTATTGGTGTAGCTCCGTTTGAAGCACTTTACAGGCAAAAATGTAGATCACCTCTCTATTGGGCGGAAGTTGGTGACAGTCAACTCACAGGTCCTAAGTTGGTACTCGAGACAACAGAGAAAATCGTGCAAATTCGTAATCGTATGACAGCCGCACGAGATAGACAGAAAAGTTATGCCGATAAACGGAGAAGACCTTTGGAATTTGAGGAAGGAGACAAGGTCTTGTTAAAGGTCTCACCCTAGAAGGGTGTAGTGCGTTTTAGTAAACGTGGTAAGTTAAACCCAAGATACATTGGGCCATTTGAGATTGTTAAAAGAGTTGGTCTATCAGCATATGAACTAAACTTACCAGCAGAACTAAGTGGAGTACATAACGTTTTCCACGTGTCGAATTTAAAGATAATGTTTAGTGGATGAGACGTTAATCACTCCACTTGAGGAGTTGCATGTAGACGAACAACTTCGATTTATCGAAGAACCGGTAGAAATTATGGACCGGGACGTTAAACAATTAAAGCGTAGCAAAATCCCAATCGTTAAAGTTCGTTGGAACTCGAGACATGGTCCTGAATTCACATGGGAACGCGAAGACCAGATGATGAAGAAATATCCCAGACTATTCAAGGTTCAGCCTTCGTCTAGTTCAAGTACTAGTTTAATATTCGCGGACGAAAATTCTTCAACAAGGGGATGATGTGACGACTAAGAATTTTTTTTCTTTTGTTTTTCTTTGTGTCTAGCTCATTAACTTTTACCGCGTTACGCAATTTTCGAGGACGAAAATTCTTCAACAAGGGTAT
>JBCNJP010000010.1:95504408-95542069 GCA_039602395.1 Deinandra increscens subsp. villosa | reverse complement strand
AAATAAAAAAAGGAAAAGTCGCAAGACTGTGCGGGAATTGCAAACAGCACGGGCATAACGCCCGCTCGTGCGAAAAGGTAAATACATTCAAAACGCTTGTTACTCGTTATTCAATTTAAATTATAATTGTTTGTTTTAACTATTTTTTTATTGCATTATGCATTGTCTACCGTTCGAGACGTCTACAGGTTCAGGCTGCCAAGGCGGAAGCGGCTGCAAAGGTAACTTAATTGCGTGCACTCTTTATTTATCGTTTTGGTATATTTTTTTGTTATTGTTTTCGTTTTTTATCACATTTCCGTTACTGTTGCATACTGCAACATTGTGATTTTACCATTTTTTATGTAACATTATTTATATTTATATGTTTGTTTGTGCTAGTTACTTGCTTCAAAAGCGTCGGCTGCTACAACGATGACCGATCCAACGTAAACTTTGGACTGCTATCAGCTTGTGGGTTATGTGTTTTTTCAGCATTGGTTGTCTTTCGTTTGGTTGTTTACATGCTCAAGCTTCCGGTCATATGTTTGATACCTTTCCTGCTTTATTACAATACTCGTATATTTTGGTTGGATTTGATATGTTTACGTTGCGTGACAATGATTATACGTGTTATTATTCTATTTTACGCAGTTATTTGTTTGTCAATCATATTTGTCGTATGCCTGTGACAATTAGTTATCATCGATCTTTTCATTTAAAAAAAAAAACAAAAACAGAACTCATTGTTGCATTATGCATTTTTTTTTTTTTTTTGAACGGCAATATACTAAAACTATGAAACCGGCGCCAGCGGGAATCTGTGCAAAATACAAAGTATTGATACAAGACTAAAAACAAAACAACATAAACCATAAAAGCCAACACTACCGAACACAACACCTGTATACAAAACCAATGAAACCACATCTAACACAACCATTTCTCAAATCAAACAAAAAAATAAATGACAACATCAGCGCATTCAGGTCCGGAATATGTTTGTTCGTTTTCATTAGGTTGACATTATCGTTTTCAAACTGGATAATATTGCATGGTGCAATATAATCTTGACGATTCAACAAACATGTGCCACAAAACATGTAGAATATGCGTAAACATTTAACTGTTACGTCACGCGTCATATTCCAAATACATTGGCAAACCTGTTAATAATACAACAACCGTTTCGTTATGCATCGTAAACTATAACCGTAATACACCATATGTGTATTTTATGTAATGTTGCATCGTGCAACAAACCTGTTAACACATTAAAAAAAAAATATATACACATAATCCAACAACTATTACATCACATATCATTCACCACAAACACGACACGACCTGCTACATTTAATATAAATTTGTCTCATAATACAACACATGCGATTTTTTCATTAATGTTGTATAATGCAACAATCGTGTTAACACGTTGAAACAACAAAACAATCCAATCTGGAAAAAATATTTGATATTGCATCCTTAACTGAAACATTGATAACAACCATTTGAAAAATAAAGCAAATATTTGTTTGGTTCCAACAGTACGTAAAAACATGTTCTGTTTTCCATATCATGCAACAAAATCCATGTTAATGACCTTATATATCACATAAGCCCCGTTCATTCTTGATGTCTTTCACTCTTTAAAATCGGCCAGCTTTGTCTCTACCTCCTTGATTTCTTCTTCGACGTAATTCAACAGCACGTCGTCTTCTTCTACTTCATCCGGCAGCTTACCATCCTCCACCGTCATCTTCATTTTTGTGATGGCATCCTCGACCGTTTTTAATACATCAGGTGCAATTACATTTGAGGGCGATGAAATAATTTTTGTCACGTACCTCATCCTTAAGTTTGTCAATTGAGCATCCTGTATATATTTTTCGAGGCCGAATCCGCACTCAAACGGCTCGCTACGCCCCTTATACATCTCCATGTGGCGCATCGTGAACACACCACAGTCTGTGTCGTTTTCAACCGTTGACCATTCAACACTCTTCTTTGAAATGTAGGCCCGAGGTAGATACGTTGCAACTGGGTTTTTCATCTCTCTAAGGTACTCAGATAACAAAAATTTCTGTTACACATCAATTGTACACGTGTATCAGTACGATATTTAACAAACGATCTGTATAGTATTGCATCATGCAATATTAGCATACAAGTGCATCATGCAACAGTTTCTGATACACATGCATTGTGAATCGTTATAATATTGCATCGTGCAATATTACCATTAAAAAAAAAATGAAGTTTTGTAAATTATTGTGAACGACTTACTATCTTTGCTGGCGTCCCCTTCTGTACGTATGCACATGCGGCATCCGGGCATATGAACTCGCCTTCCATGTTGTCTATGACCTCGACGCTCGGGTAACGCATGTCGAACGCCACCACATAGTAGTGATTCTTTTCAAAAACTGGAACCACGACTAACTCGAAACATTTCATATCCATCATATCATCACGACCTTCTAGCACGTACTTTATGTTCCTTTTAAGCTTTTCACAAAGCACCGACACACGACAACCACCCGTAACTTTAATCATTTCGTCTGTCTGTCATCATAATCAAACAATCAAATTCGAAATACAACATATAAAATAGATATATTAATAGTTGTTAATTTAACCACTTACGATGGTTCGTGCGTGCAGGTATAGTCGTTTTGGTGCATTATTTGTGACCACCCTCTCTTCGTAATTCAGTAGTATTGCCCAACATGTTATGACATCGTCGGCAACCCACCGACCAGTTAACGTAGTGGTCATCATGAATGCTTGTGTTCGAAAGCCATGCGCGCTTTCGAACACTGGTTGCCTGCACGTTAGTTATTTAGTTTTACATCAAAACAATTGCATAGTTCACTAATCATAAAAACGTAATCAAATATACTTATTATTATACTTACAAATATGAAGCTGATGTATCGACAGATCTGCTGTCGTCTTTCACCACCAATGCATTTGATTTCGATGTTCCCACATTGGTAGCTCCAACCACATTCCTGCCCGGAACACCTTTTTTTGGCTTCTTCATATCATCATCATTTTTATCCCGAAACAACTTCCTTAGATATATCCAAAGTTTTTTTTCGGTGTTGTCCATCGGCTCATTTATGTCGACTTCTTTCCTTGTATAGATTGTCGGTGTCTTCTTGCTTCGACATTCTTCCGCCAAATTAACATATTGCTGACTGGACCCTGATTTTATTGTAAATCTTGTAATCGTCCCTTTTTTTACCGCCTTCTTGGCTGTCCGGGTTTTCAAACCTTTTTGTGGGGGCGCGTTCTTCTTAACCGCGTTCAGATGTAACGCGCTTAGACTTTCCTCCCTGTCGTGCTCGTCCGCGTCTGATCCAATTGTGCTTTGCGACGACAGGAGATCAAAACTTGGCATTGAAGGGTCTTTTACCCGTTTTTTCTTCTTCATTATATTTGAACTTTCCGGTATTTCCCCGGGTTCTTTCACCGACTTCATTACGTTTGATACGACTTCATCAAGTGGAGGCCCGTCGGTTTGTAACTCAGCTTCAGGTTCATTGATCGACGTCGTTTCATGAGCCATTGTATCTATGTCGTCAACGTACGTGAACAAATTTTTGTATCTTTCAATAAAATCCTCAACCTTCTTTTCGCCCTTAAACTTTGCTACCGCCGCTTTCAAAAGCTTCGTAGCTCTTGCCTTCCCGTGTTCCATCTCCTCAAACACGTCCTCGAGCTCGTCCACACAACTCTGTTTAACATGTTTAAACAATATATAAATATTTTAGCCTATTTTATTAGTGGTGCATAATGCAACATTAAAATATACCAAAATTTCAACCTATTTTAATAATGTTGCATATTGCACCAATTCACATAATACTCTTGACTAATATTAAAAAAATATATATAATATAATGTTGTAAAAAACGCCATTACGTTTCTAATACATTGTTGCATAATGCAACATTAAAATATACCAATATTTTAACCTATTTTAATAATGTTGCAGATTAATTTTGTAGTAGTGGAAGTTAGGGTTATCGAACCTAGGGAATATGTGGAAATTGATTAATTGACTACTAAATTAACTGGAATTACTAATTAACCTAAAATTATCTAAAATTGCCACTTGGCTGTTTTGATTGATTGGTTGAATTGACTAACAAATTAACTAACTTTAAACTAGGAAATTAATTGAATTATCAAATGAGACAAAGCTAACCACTTTTGGATCCTGGTTGGTTACCGATCTAGGCAAAACCTAATTACTTAACTGTGACACATAGACATGCCCCCCAATTGCTTCCTTGACCTAATAACCTAAATTTCTAATGGGCTGATTAGTCCTGCCGCAAGAAAGTGCTAGATCAATAAACAGTGGACCACTAAAACCCTAGGTTACTAGTTAGATTAAACAATTTAGCATGCGGGTGTTCAACGGTAGCAAGTATTCCGGAACAACTAGTTAAGCAATTGATTAAGAATAGAACGATTTTACCAACCAATCACCAAAAACGGTTAGTGGTGATTAGCCGGACATAGCTAATGAAACAAACAAAGACATGATGAAAAAATGCATTCAATTAAAGTACCGAATGATTGAAATCGTTCAAAAAGCTCCAAAACAGGGCTCCAATCCTAAGCCTCTGGTCGCACAATGATGAAAAAGATTACCACTAAAACTTCACAAACAAGTTTAAATAGCAAAACCCTAATTTTCTTCTGTCGGACAATTCGGGGCGTACCGCCCCAGATTATGGTATTCTGGGCGTACTGCCCGGATTTATTCTTCCGGCTGCTTTCTATACTTTAGGGCGTACCGCCCTGGTTTCTTCTCTTCTGGGCGTACCGCCCAGATCTGGATCTCAGGAACTTTTCTTCAATTTCTTCTAAGTCTTCACTCGTTCCCGCTTGGTTCTCGATCCCTGTACCAGCAGCTTCCAGTTCTTCATAAAAACCCAGACTTTAGCTCTTTAAGCTCTTGGCACATCAAAACATAAAACCCGTGAAAATGCAACGTAATCCAACCATTATTATAAATAAATAAGACAAAATAAGCATAATAATGACGACACATTGGACTGACATCAGCGGTACCTCGACAGTCAACTGGTGTTAAGCGATTAATCAGATTAATCGTGATTAATCAGCGATTAATCGGAGACCCTAAGTTATTATTATATATATATATATATATATATAAGCATGTACATATTCCAACATGGCAATATCCTAGTTTAGTTAATAAGTCAATAACCTTAAAAAGTAATAAACTAGTATTTATATAATTGTTTAAGTCAAACACTACAGTATTAAAGTCGAATACGTTTACTAATCTAAAAAAACAAACACATTTTCATACTTAAATTGTGATCTTCTTTTAACATTCTCAAAGTGATTCCAATATTTGAACTCCATCCGACTCGTACTCATCTTCAAACATTACCACCTCATCCTCGGACTCGAAATCTTCATCAAAAAGTTCCCTCTAAGGTGCTTAATTATGAAAAGGTAGAGCTGCGATGTTAGGTTTTTTCGACTTCTGACATTCTCTTCTAATAAATGTTAGAAAAATATATTGAGAATTTTTTAAGTTTTTTTTATTAAAAAATTGGCTAACCGTCAAGGCCGCCAAGACCGCTAAGGACCGCCAAGGACCGATGTTGACCGTCATTAACCAACTGACCGTTAAACCATTAATCGTAGACGGTGAGGGACCGCCAAGCGATTGATCGCTGATTAATCACCGATTAATCGCGATTTTTGCAACACTGATATATATATATATATATATATATTATGATCATTTGAAAACCTTTTATTATTGTGAGAACCATAAGAATACTTTCTAGCCGTAGATTTGGAATCTAACACATTTTATTTATTTTAATTCAAAAGGTAATAAAGTTGTTAACCTATATTACTAAAAGTCAAAACCTTTTATTTAATAACTAAAATATTATTAACTATTAATATCTTGATTAGTCAAGATTAATTGTTTTAAATAATTTATAAAAACATTCTTTTATGTTTTTTTTACGATTTTAATATTTTTTTAAACTTATTTTTTTAATGTTTTCTAATGTTTTATTAACTTTTTAAGCATTTTTATTTTCATTTTTTAACAATTTTTAAAAGTTTTTATTAACTTTGATTTTTAACTTTTTTTAATAACTTTTTTAAAACTTTTTAAAACTTTTTTATTAACTTTTTTAACTTTTTTTTTAACTTTTTAAATTATTTTTTTGAAAACTTTTTACTAGTTTTTTTAATTTACTTTTTATGTTTGTAATATAATATTTTTTATTTTCTTTACTTATTTTTTTATGATTTTTTAAGTTTTAATTACTTTGATTAAATATTTTTTTAAACTATTTTATTAACTTTTTTTACTATTTTAATCTATCTTTTAAAACTTTTTATTAGTTTTTTTTAAATTTACTTTTTATTTTTTTTAAAATATATCTTTTATACTTTTTTTTTACTTCTGTAAGCTTTTGTTTGAATGTTTACTGTAAAAAAAAAGTTAAATGCCTACACGCATGGAATATAGATAGTAACAACCGTGTAACATATGCCTACGAGCATGCAACAATGTGTAATATCTATATAACATATGCCTACTTGTTTACATTTTTGATACACAATGCTTTAGGTTTGTAAGAACCGGCTACGTGGTTGTAGCAAGAAAATGTGTTTGTGAAAAATATGTTTGGGCATTTACCTAATAGATAATGTGTTTACGGAAAACGAGAGAGAAAAAAATATGATATACTGATCAATGAGAGAGAAATTTAAATATATATATTTTTAATATTTTACATACGTGTAACTGTTCGTACATATATGTATTTGTTCGCTACGTATATGTAATTGATCGTTACCACCGTGTAACAACATACATCAAAAAAATTACACCAAAGTGTAATTTTGAGATCTTGGTATTGTTTTGGTGCTAGTATTATCATGGTTTTAGTTATCGACGACGGGTGGTAACCTTTTCCTAAGAGTGGGTAGGACTCTGTTACGAAAATGTAACGTATATGTAGGAAGATGCAACCATGTAATAGATGCCTACAATCATGCAATATAGAAAACAACAACTGTGTAACAGATGATTACGATCATGCAACCATGTAAATACTTGTTTACATTTTTGTTACACAATGTTTAAGGTTCATAAGAACCAACTACGTGGTTGTAGCAAGAAAATGTGTTTCCGAAAAATGAGAGAAGAAAATGTGATATACTGATCAATAAGAGAGAAATTTGAATATTTATATTTTTTAATATTTTACATACGTGTAACTGTTCGTTACACATATGTATCTGTTCGCTACGCATACGTAATTGTTTGTTACCAATATATAACAACATACATTAAAAAAATTACACCAGAGTGTAATTTTAAGATCTTGGTATTGTTTTGGTGCTAGTATTATCATGGTTTTAGTTTTGGACGAGTGGTAACCTTTTCTTGAGAGTTGGTAGGACTTTGTTACGAAAATGTAACGTATATGGAAGAAGATGCAACCATGTAACAGATGCCTACGATCATGCAATATAGACAACAACAACTATGTAACAGATGATTACGAGCATGCAACCATGTAAATACTTGTTTATATTTTTGTTACACAATGTTTAAGGTTCGTAAGTATTATAATATATTATTAGTAGGTATTATTATTATTAGGGTTAATTAGTATGAGCCCACAGGCCCATTAAGTATCTAGGGTTTAAGGTTCATTCCTTATATATTGTAACCGAACCTATCAATAATATCATTGAGTTTTTCATATTCTTACATGGTATCACAGCCTAAACGATCCAAAACCTAGTCGTCGTCATCGAGTTCAACCCTAGACAGGGCGGTGTGTCGTCACCGCCGCCGCCCTGGCCCTGTCCCACCTCCGTATGTTTTGTTTCTTTTCTAGTTTGTTTTCTCATTCAAATAAAGCTTCGTTTTCGATTCAAATTCCACCTGCTACTCTCAATGAAGTCTTGTTGTGACATCGTTTTATTATTCGTTGCTTATAACGGTACGTGAAGCACTTTGTTGCTGTTAAAATTATCCCCGTTGACAACGAGAATATTCCACCACCGTTCCGTTCGTCTTGCTTTGTTCGATTTCTGGAAAGAAAAAAAAATCAATGCATTATTTTGGTTTTCTTCACGTTGATATGTGTGCAAATTTGTTTAATTCTCAGTTTAATCTTATCCTCCTAATTGCTTTTGCTAAGTTTATGGATGTTTTGCATTTAACTTCACAATCTTGGTTTGTTTTTTGACTCATGACTTCTAAATTATCTCAGATCATCTATGACACTCATCTCAAACTACGGGTTGGCAAGATTAGTTTTTTTTTTCCTTTTCGATTTTCGAATCTCATCTCTCGATTCTCGTCTGACTACGGTCACCGGTCTTGTTTTTTCTTTCTTTCTTTTTTTTTCCTTTGCAAATCTATGAATCTCATATCTTGATCTACGGATCCAAGAAATCATATGACCACAGTCATCATGGCACACCGCCACACGACTACGATCACCGGTTGTCAACCTTACCTCTAGCCAATCACGTTTATTATTCAAGAAGTCAAGACCAAAAAAAAAGAAAAAAGAAAAAAAAACAGATGAAGTCATGAATGCAGCTAAGACGAGGAAACTTCACAATAGAGGAGCTTGCAAAAGATTGGGATTTGGAGTCCAGAACGGAAATTGAAGCTATTTTTTTATAGTTTTTATTTTTATCTTTAAGTTTCTATAGTTTTCCAGTCTAAGCGTTTGATTTCCTCCCGCTTTAACTGCGGGGGAGTATTAGAATATATTATTATTAGGTATTATTATTATTAGGGTTAATTAGTATGAGTCCACGGGCCCATTAAGTATCTAGGGTTTAAGGTTCATTCCTTATATATTGTAACCGAACCTATCAATAATATCATTGAGTTTTTCATATTCTTACAGTAAGAACCAACTATGTGGTTGTAGCAAGAAAATGTGTTTCCGGAAAATGTGTTTGGGCATTTACCTGATAGATAATATGTTTATGGAAAATGAGAGAGAAGAAAACGTGATATACTGATCATTAAGAGAGGTATTTAAATATTTATAGTTTTTAATATTTTACATACATGTAACCGTTCTTTACTTATATGTATTTGTTCGCTATAGATATGTAACTGTTCGTTAGCTACATGTAACAACATACATTAAAAATTATGAAAAAAAAATTATAAAAAAAATAACGAGACTATTCCAAATTAAAGATAAGAAAAGTCCTATTTAATGCTGTATTTTTTTTTAAAAAAATTTATTATTTCATAAAAAGTTATTAATGATATAAAATAGAGGGGGAAGTAGATATTAATTTCACATCACCTTATTATGTCATCTCAATTTAAAAAGAAAATTACGTTTGTGCCCTTTTCTATATAATTAATACATTTCTAAATTTTAGTTTAATTTAAATAAATTTAATTTAATCTAGACCATTTATTTTAAAAAAATGGTTAAGATGCGTGGCTCATATTTGTTATCACGATTCTCACAAGATATGTTGGTTCTCAAAAGATCTTAACCATATATATATATCGGTTGCCATCAGGAGGCACACTATCATTTATTATTATTTTTCTATATAATTTACTAGTTTAATTTAGTTTTACACTCTTCCGTTTAGATGTCTAATTTTGTATAGTTCGTGTGACAGTCTTTATTATCTTTATTTTTTACATCGTTTTGTAGTTTCTTAATTCATTTTCTACAAGAAAATAAGTTTTTGATGGCGGAGGTTTGGGTGGCGACATTTATCGCCACTAAAGGGGAGTCTAGGTGGCCAAAAGTCGTCGCAAAGGTTTCTTGAATTTTTTATCTTTTCTAGAATTTTTTTCACCTATAGTGACAACACGTCGTCATCATAAGTTAAGCGGGAAATTTAACTCCTAGAAACCTATGGTGAGGACATGTCGTCATCATAGATTTAATTTATTATAATTTGCATTTTCTTTTAGTTCTCTATTTAATTAAAGAATAATTAATGTTTCAGAATATAGTCTACAGTGGTGACATGCTGCCACTGAAGGTATTAGTTGTTTTTTTTTTGGTTTGTAAAATATTGTTTTAATCTTTTGCATGGAAAACACTAAGCAACGTCGTACGAGTTGGGGTATCGTGGCGACACGTTGCCACCGAAGATATTAGGGTTTAATTTTTTTATTTTTATTTAAAAGAAAACTGATACGTCGACGTTTTCGCATACCCTTTGGTGGTGACATGTCGCCACCTTGGGGTTTCTAGATCTAAACATCAATTGAATCTCTTCTTCCTTCTTTCATTCACGAAAAACCCACTTCCCTTATCTCTGCTCTCTTTCGAAAACCTATCGTCGTCGCCAACCACCACCCTACTGCCATCGCCTCGTCGCCACCATCCACAACACTCGTTGCCACCATCCACCACCCTTGTCAGGCCTAAAATCGTTCCGGTTTGCTCGAATTTTTCCTCCATCAGGCCAAAAATCGACATAAATCTACTTCCAATCGACGTTCGTTAACTGATATGGTGATGAGAGTGGTTGATTTGAAAGATTTTTGAAAAGATAAGGTTGTTTTGAGTTAATTTTGACTTTTTTGCCACTTATTTGATTTTCATTTGATCTATAGGTGATGTTCTACAACTGATACTGAGCTTTTAAAGGTCCATTTCACTTAAAATTTGAGAAGTCAAATGCTCGTTTCACCCGATTTTGACTTTTAGTGTTGTTAATTTTGACTTTTAGTTTAAAGATGTATTTAGTTTGACTATTAGTTTTGGTTGGTGTGGATTAAAATGGAAAAATCTGTATGTTTGTGTATGAATGCTTATAATTTATGATTTATGTATTATAAATTATTCATGATTTATGTATGAACTTTAGGGGTTATGAGTTATGTATGAATTTTAGGGGTTATGAGTTGAAAATGGGTTATTAGTTTAAGTTAAATATACGTCTCTTTTTTTCTTTCTAGAACTGCAGTAAATTTTATTAAAAAGCTCAAGACGAGCTAGAAAAAAGAAACAATTACAAAAAGGACATCGGGTTTTTCAACCAATCACTCCAAGCTATCGCTACCTTAGTTTGTCTAGACATGAACCAAGAGTAGGAAAATAACAAGATAGAATCTATAATACTACCGTTCCGTGAATTGGATGAATTAAAAATGGATTCGTTGCGCATCTTCCAGATTTGCCACCAAGCACAAAACACCACCGGTGAAGAAGATCTTTTTTAATCCGATTAATCTTCGCTTTCTCTATCGACTTGAAAGTATCATGAGGATTTTCAGTAAGAAGGTAGTCAACACCAAGCCAAATTTGTAAGGAAGACAAAACCTTATAAGAAAAATAGCAGATACCAAAGAGATGATTCATAGTTTCCGGTCTAGAGTTGCAAATTGGGCAAAGCAGATTCTCGATATCCAAGCCTCTTTTGGAAAGGTTAAAACGGGTTGGCAAACGATCCAAGAAAATCCGTCAGGCCAAAATATTAACTTTTTTTGGAACCGAAGAAATCCATCTAGTCGGGATATTGCCTTTTGGAAGATGAACGTCATCGATGTGCCTTCTCAAGGTTTTTACCATGAAAGTCGAATCCCCTGCAAGGTTCCAAGCCCACCTATCAGAAACATTACTCAAAGAAGCTTTGTCAAGTAAATTCAACATGTCGCAAAGTTGGGATTCTTCAGCCCCCCCCCCCCCCGATCGGTCTACACCAACTGAAAAACCAAGAATGAGCTTCCCTAAAATCGATTACCATTTTGTCTTTGTGTAAAGACAATGCGAATAACCGAGGGAACAAAGTAGAAAGGGGAACATTGGCAATCCAGTTGTCATGCCAAAACAAAGTATCATCGCCTATTCCAACAACTTTATACATGACATTATTAGGGACGAGATTAGAACCATGGCAATGATTCCAAGCTTTGACAATACGGGACCAAGTAGATGTACCTTTGCCTTGAGGAGAAATCCCGTGTATAGCTGTTAAGATACGGGCCCATAAAGCATCTTTGTTGTTAAAAAACCTCCATCTCCACTTATAAATAAGAGCCATGTTCATCCCAAAAAGGCTTCCGAAGCCAAGCCCACCGTTTTCCTTTTTAGTCAACACTTGCCCCAACTAACCCCAGGAATTTTTCTCTCCGACTCTTTAAAACCCCAAAAGAACCGAGACCTCAAACTTTCTAGAGTATTCAAAATTTTCTTCGGAACGGGAAAAAGAGAAAAAATATAAGAACCAAGAGAACCCAAGACGGAGGTGACTAAAGTAGATCTGCCACCTATTAAGAGAAGATTTCTCTTCCAAACACTAAGTTTTTTCTTGAATTTCTCAATCAGCCCATTCCAACTGACGATTTTGTTCATCCTTTTGCCAACCGGAAGGCCTAAATACGTAAACGGAGTGGTCTCTATTTTACACCCAATCAGAGAGGACAAACGCAACGCCTCAGCATTTGGAACCCCAATACCAAAGATAGAAGACTTGTTGATGTTCACCGATAATCTAGAAGCTTTATGGAACACCTTAAGGATCTGAACTAGGGAGAGAGCGTTGTGTTCACTTCACTTGCCAAAAAAGATGGCATCATCCTGCATAAAAAAGGTGTGAGAGAGAAACGCCTTTTATACAGATGCCATTAAAGAAGCCGGCTTCCATAACATCTTGAAAAAACACATGCAAACCCTCCATGATGAGGATAAAAAGAAAAGGAGCCATTGGGTCGCCTTGGCGAAGACATCTACCTAGATTAAATTCTTCTGTGGGACTGCCATTAATAAGAATAGAGGACCGTGATGAAGAAAGACACGATCTAATCCAAGCGCGCCATTTAGGTCCAAAATTCATGAACTCCAACATGGTATCCAAATAGTCCCAAGACACCGAATCGTAAGCTTTGGCGAAATCGATTTTGAACAAAAGAAGCTTCTTCTTTTTTTCTGTCGTAAAATCAATAATTTCATTCACAATCAGCGGACCATCTAAAATTTGTCGGTCCTTAACAAAAGCCGTTTGTTCTTCACTAACCACTTCTTTAATAACAAGAGCCAACCTGTTTGCCAAGATTTTGGAGATCACCTTGTACTGGATACCCACAAGACTTATCGGACGATAGTCAGAAAAAGTAGTCGGATTTTGGGATTTGGGAAGTAACGTGATAAAAGACGCGTTGCAGCCAAGAGGAAATTGAGCTGAAGCGAAGAATTCAAGAACGAACTCAGTAATATCTTTGTTGAGTAAGTCCCAATATCTCTTTATGAAACCAAAAGTAAACCCATCCGGACCGGGGGTTTTATCAGAACCGCAATCCCAGATAGCATTGTTGATGTCATCAGCAGACGGAATAGCCTCGATAAGCAGTCTAGAAGCATCAGACAAAGACCGAAATCTATTACTTCTATGAACAAGAGTGGTCTCATTTCCTTTCATAAACTTCGAAGCAAAATGATTGACAAACAACTTTTTTATCTCCACGAGATCGTCGATCCAAGCACCCTCATTTTTTATACCCGTGATCGACAAGAGCCTTCTTCGTTTATTTATGATGCCGTGGTAGAACTTAGAATTTTCATCGCCCAATTTGCCCCATTTTATATTCGCTTTCTGAGCTAAATCACTATGAATGTTCTTTTCCAAATCATCAATTTTCTTCTTTAAATGAAGCCGACGATCGAGAACATCATCCGTGGAACAATTGCTATCAATAAGCACATCTATCTGGACCAACTCCTTATGCAACTTGGTCAACAGGTCCGAATGGAGCCCTTTGTTAGCTTTCCAAGTTTACTAAGTTTATAACTTCATGTAGAAAAATCAAGAAAAAGAAAAGAAAAAAAAGAAAAAAAAAACCAAGAGGCACATAGAACTTAAAAGAAGTAGACATTCAAATAGAAAAAACCGGTGGCAAGTCATTGCCTATGGACTTTGATGTGGCAACATGATGTTAAAGGGAGATGGGAAAATGACTCGTTGTGGACTCGGAGTATCTCAACCGAGGTACTTAAAAACTGCGCGCTCCATTATAAGCAATGGGAGGATGTTCCCATGGAGCTTAAGGAGAAGATAATTCTCACTTTTCATGTAAGTGACAGATGTTCCTAACGTCTTTTTTGTATTACAAAATCATCATTTATAAATATGTTATAATTCTTTCCTTTTTGCAGACTTATTTTGATCTAAAGAGACATCATGCTGGTGGGCATTGGCCCAACATAGTAAATGGTATTTTTGATGACATGGCCAAATGTTACAAGGAATTGAAGCAACATATAGAGGTGTATAAAGAAACCGGTTTGTAAACCGAACCGATATAAAAATCAAAGCCGGTTCAAGATAAAAACCGGTTTAAAGAAACCGTTATGATTTAAGTATAAACTGGCGGTTCCCTATCGATTTGGCATTCTCCTTTGGCGAACCGGTTCCAAATCGGGTTGTCTCCAAAACCGATTTGGAACCGATTTAGAACCGAGTTGGAATTGGTTTAGAAACCAGTTTATTATATGTATATGCTTTTCAAAATTCCAATTAGCCACTAATCACTTAAATGCATTAGCTGTAAATTAGGTGGATTCTAATGAGATAGTCGTTGAATTCCCTTAAGTCACAATGTTAACATTAATGAGATTAATTAAATTGGCCGTTGGTTAAATTTTTTATATGTTAAAATTTATTCTTTATTTCACAATTCAACCTTTAAGTTATTATAAATAGTGGGTATTTTTTATCGAATCACACAACTTTCTACTCTTGTATATCTCAAAATCTTTTATAATGACTCCATCATCTTCAGATGGGTTTTGTTCAAGCTTTAAAAAATTTTGTAATGTAGTTTTAGCCAACTTGTTCTCTTATATCAAGTCTTAAGCTTTGTTTCGTTGATCATTTGAGAGAATTAAAAAAACCGGTTTTCTTTACAAACCGGTTTTCTTTACAAACCGGTTCAACCTAAACCGGTTTCAAACTGACCCGATTCGGTCTACAGGTTTGAGGTTTTGTTGCATCAAACCGGTTCATAACCCGAACCGATTATGACCAAACTGGTTTTGACCAGAGTTGGCCAAACCGGTTCCAATTAACAACCCGAACCGCTTTGTAAAAAAAAAACGGTTTTGTACACCTCTAGCACCATATGAAAACAGTTTTTCTTGACAATGGAGGCTATAACTAGGGGTGTGCATGGATCGGTTTTGGACCTTAACCGTGACCATAACCGACTTTTCGGTTAACCATAAAACCTTAACCATAATCATTGGTTAAGTCGGTTTCGATTAATCGGTTTCATGTACTAATGCAGGTCGGTTAACCAACTTTCAAATTTTAAACTTCTCATTAAATCTAAGCCCAAATATTTGTTTGAACTCTTAACCATACGAGTTGAAAAATTCTAGCTGATGGGCTACTAATTTTATAATCCAATTATCCTATACAACTTTTGTTATATTTTATAAGATGGCTTTTAAAACTTTTGTTACATCCATCATGTGGGATTGAGAGTTCTCTCTATACCTAATATTTTATAAGGAAGAATTTTTGAAACTTTAGCAGCAATATTAAAAACCACACCAATCATAGGCTCATAACAATCTCACGTAATTTATGGATCGCATATTCAACTTTACATATTTGTAGTAAATGTCTTGTAATTAACTTCTTTATATAAGCTCTATAGATTGTACAGTGGCTTATAAAGCCAATATCTCTTTGTAAATCAAATTATAGCATTTCATACTAATATTTCTTATAAGTTGTTCTTCATCAAATTAGATTATTTGCTCAAAACGTTAAGATAATGTTTGAACTACATATACTTTTTACGCTAGTAAATATTTTGTATAAATATATATAAGTTCAGTTCTGTTTCGGTTTTTTCGGTTATTGAAAATGAATAACCGAAACCGAACCGCAAATGTTGGTTTCGGATTTTTCGTTCGATTTTTTACGGCTTTTTGTTCGCTTCGTCTATTTCAGTTCGGTTTTGGTTCGGTTAATTTAGTTTTTGGTCACCCCTAGCTATAACAATCTTCAGCAGGCAAGGGATGCGTGTCCAAAATAATACTTTGATGAGCCAACTTAGAATCGGCTTATTGATGAATTGTTCTTAGATCCTGACTACATTAAACGTTGCCAGTCAACAAAGGAAATAGAGGAAAACAGTTATATGCTAGTTCTTAAGGGTGCACACCCTATGCTCAAATTAGACATACGATGGAATATAAAAAAGAAAATAGAGGAAAATAGTTATATGCTAGTTCTTAAGGGTGCACACCCTGTGCTCAAATTAGACATACGATGGAATATAAAATACTGTTAGTATTTTCCCATAATATGTGAAAAGTTTTTTCAAGATTCGATCAATATTGCTATTTTGATGTTTGAAGGATGAAGAAATGGGGAAAGCTAGCCCTAATCGGATTTGGGAGGATAAACACAAGAAGAATAATGATAATGGCGAAACACTAGAGCAACCGAGGACTATCTAAGTAAAATAGTTTAATTTGCATGCATGATTAAAGTAACTTTAACCCGTTTAGTCTTTTAGTTGGATATATTAAGTGTTTAAAGTTGGTTCGAGTCATTTTGACTCGTTTTGTCTTTTAGTTGGATATATTAAGTGTCTAAAAGTTAGTTCGAGTCATTATCACCGGTTTAGTCTTTTAGTTGGATGTATTAAGTGTTTAAAGTTGGTTTGAGCCATTTTGACCCGTTTATAGTTTTGAGTTGGATATCTTACATGAACTCAAATGGGTTTGAGTCATTTTGACCTGTTTAGTATCTTAGTTGGATATATTAAGTGTTTAAAAGCTGGTTCGTGTCATTTTGACCCGTTTAGTCCATTAGTTAGATGTCTTAGGTGAATTCAAATGGTTCGAGTCACTTTGACCCGTTTAGTATTTTAGTTGGATATATTAAGTGTTCTAAAGTTGGTTTGAGTTATTTTGACCCGTTTATTACCTTAACCCTTTGATGATATTGCTACTACGTTTATTAATATTTGGGAATTATATTTATAATGTAGGTTAAAATTGTAGAGACAAAGGATATATGCAACTAGAGTCGAGATCGGAAGAGATTAATGGGGCGGGAATGCTTCGATCGTACCCTACATCCAAGAAGTGGGCATCACAAAGGTATTGGTCGAAAAGTTAAAAGACCATCTCTCGGGTTCAATGTCCGTGCTTCCTCATCACAAAGATATGAGGATTTGGAACAAAAATAGCAAACCCAAGAACTAAAGTAGGTAATCAAGATGCAATACAATGAAATTGAATGAGTAATAGGGAGAAATCTCTTATTGAACTGAACAAATTTACAATGCGGAATGAAGGAGAATCAAATACAGAGACCTAACCAACAAGTATTTAAGCTAATCCGTCATTAACAAACTAAAACAGAAATGTTACACTATAACCCCTCCATCTTTCAGCACTTAGTCAACTTCCACACTAAACTCTCCAACGGCTATATCCACTTTAGACAATATACATAACCAGTCCCTGCAGTAATATTAAAATTACACTTTTGTCCAAAACTTCATGTTAACCAGAATTAACACCTTTATCTCAACATTCTCCCCCCTAATTTTAATATCTCATTCAAGGACATGATTCAACATTTAAGCAATGAATAGGATTACATTAGCACCACATGCCATTGACCCAATGGGTTTACACATGCTAGTGTGTTCCCCTACCACTACTCAAACAGAATCAACATTCCATTCTCAAACTACTACTGTTTGATAGTCTGCAACTCCCAGCAGTTGCCTCATTTCTGCAAACCTTATTCTTGGTAAAGGCTTGGTCAAAACATCAGCTTTCTGCTGATTGCTTCCAACAAATTCTACTTGAATTTGACCTCTCTCAACACACTCTCTAATATAATGAAATCTGAGATGTATATGCTTAGACCTTCCATGAAACACTGGGTTTTTCATGAGAGATATGGCAGATTTATTATCCACATATATCACCACACTTTCTTGTTCTTGTTGAGTCAATTCCTTTAATAAACCAGACAACCAAACTGCTTGACATGCAGCACTTGTTGCTGCCATAAACTCAGCTTCACAGCTTGAGAGAGCCACAGTCTTTTGTTTTTGTGAGTACCAGGATATTATTGCACCATTGTAATAAAATACATTTCCTGCTGTACTCCTTCCATCATCATTGTTCATCATATGATTGCTATCACTGTAACCTACTAAGTTCCCTCGGTTACCTTTCTGATAAAACAATCCATAATTCACTGTTCCTCTCACATACCTTATTAAGTGCTTAACAGCTTTTAGGTGAGCTTCCCTTGGCACTTGCATAAACCTACACACAATGCCTACAGCATATGATATATCAGGCCTTGACTGTGTAAGATATCTCAAAGAGCCAACCAATTTCCTGTAGTATGTTGCATCCACTTCCTCTCCTCCCTCATCCTTCAGCAACCTCACACCTGGTTCCATTGGGACCTTAGTATCATTACACCCTTCCAACCCAGCCAACTTCACTATCTTTTCAGCATAGGCAGCCTGCTTCACATATATTCCATCACCATTTTGTAGCACCTCCAATCCAAGATAATAGCTCAGCAAGCCTAAATCAGTCATCTCAAACCTTTGCTGCATTTGTAGCTTGAACCTGTCCACCTCTTCTGGATTGCTACCTGTCACCAACAAATCATCAACATATACACCAATAATCAGAAAAGATTTACCTGTAAACCTGGTGTACACTGCAGACTCATGTTGACACCTCTTGAAACCAATCTCCTTAAGAACTTCATCCAACCTTGTATTCCAGGCCCTAGGAGCCTGTTTAAGCCCATACAAAGCCTTCACAAGTCTATAAGCTTTCTGTTCAGAACCCTTTTGCACAAAACCTTCAGGCTGTATCACATACACTGTTTCCTTTAATTCTCCATGCAGAAAGGCAGCTTTGACATCCAAATGGTACACTCTCCAATCCATTTTTGCAGCATGTGCAAGAATGAGCCTAATTGTCTCAATTCTAGCAACAGGTGCAAAAATTTCTTCATAATCTACTCCATGCTGCTGCACATATCCTTTAGCAACCAACCTTGCCTTGTACTTGGTTATTTCTCCTTTAGCATCTCTCTTTATCTTATACAACCACTTCACACCAATAGGTTTGTAATTCTCAGGTACATCTTCCAACACCCAAGTATGGTTTCTTTCAATGGCTTTTATCTCTTCTTCCATAGCTTTCTTCCAACACTCACTCTTACTTGCTTCTTGGAAATTTGCAGGCTCTTCTTCCTGAGTCAAGAGAAGTTCTACTAGTTCTAACTCTTCTTGTCTCCTTGTGTTTATTCTGTTATCAACAACAAAGTCCTTCAACCTAGTAGGAGTCCTTGTAATTCTTCCTGATCTCCTCACAGGAACATTCTGATTGGTGTTAGGCCCTGCTTCATCATGATCTTCTGAGTCTCCTTCCTGATGTCCTCCATCTTCATCATGATGCAACTCATTCTGTGCTTCATCTGAATCATCACTATCAGATAGTACATTTGCCTCCCAACCACTCCAACTAGTTTCTTGTTCTTTCCTTTTGCTGATAGGTCCATTCCATTCCCAGCTTTTACTTTCTTCAAACAACACATCCCTGCTTATCACAATTTTCTGATTATGCACATCATACATCCTGTATCCTTTCGTTCCCTCCTGGGTTCCTAAGTATACCATAGGATGACTCCTATCATCTAATTTTCTTAATCCAGGTTGAGTGTCCTTCACATGTCCTAAACATCCAAACACCCTAAGATGATGTATATTTGGCTTCTTACCATTCAACATTTGGTAAGGAGTCATGTTATTCAAAGCTCTAGTTGGCAACCTATTCAACAAATATACAGAATGTCTTACTCCCTCTGCCCAGAACTTCTCTGGCACACTCATTGCCTTAAGAATACTCCTAGTCATCTCCATGACAGTTCTATTCCTTCTTTCTACTGCCCCATTTTGCTGAGGGGAATATGGAGCTGTTAGCATTCTAGTGATGCCATTCTTAACACAAAATTCATTAAACTCCCTAGAAGTAAATTCTCCACCTCTATCAGACCTGAGTTTTCTAATCCTGTAGCCTAATTTACTCTCAACAAGTTCTCTATATTTCACAAACATGTCAAATGCTTGATCTTTGCTATTCAACAGATAAACCCACATGTACCTAGTATAGTCATCTACCAACAACATGAAATATCTATTTCCTCCACTTGTGGTTGGAGTAATTGGCCCACAAAGGTCCATAGAGATCATTTCCAAAGGTTGCATAGACCTGTAAGCAGATTCCTTTGGGAATGACATCCTAGTTTGCTTACCTGCAAGGCAGGCTTCACACACTTGTGTAGTGTGCTTAATCTCAGGCAATCCAACAACCATCTCATGCTTAGACATGTTTTCCAAAGTCTTAAACCCCACATGACCCATTCTACCATGCCAGAGCCATGTCTCACTTTCAATATTACTAAGATAACAGGCAGGAGTTCCTATCTTAAGATTTATCTTATATAGCCTATTCAAAGATTTCTTAACCTTCATAAGCAGTGTTCCACTACTCTCATATATCCACAAATCTTCCCCTTTCATTTTAATCTCACAACCACCCTCAGTAATTTGCCCAAGGCTAATTATATTACTTTTTAAAAGTGGAATATGATATACATTAGTTAAAACCCTTTGTTCTTGTGATTTACCCTCAAGAATTATTGAGCCCCTCCCTGCTATTTCAACTTTAGTACCATCCCCAAATGTGACAGAACCACCCACAGTTTTATTCAAATTTGAAAAATATTGAATGTTACCTGTCATATGGTTTGATGCTCCATTGTCAAGATACCAGACATCCTCTTGATTTGAATCACTTGAATACCTTTCAGGGATAATGTTGGATTCATTCAAGAATACAACTTCTCTTTCTTCAGTTGTTTCTGACACCATGAGCAACACAGGATCCTCTTCTTCACATTGGGACAGAAATGCCTCTTGATTCTTAGTACCTTCCTTTGAGCACTCACTAGCATAGTGCCCAAACTTCTCACATCTAAAGCATTTAATATGAGACTTATCCTTCTTTTGCCTTTGACCAAACTGCTTTTCCTCCTTGCCCTTTCTTGGAACATCTGACCCCTTCCTTGCAGTTTTGAACCCCTCATCACTACTCTTTTGACCCTTGTCTTTGTTCCACTTGGCTTTTCCTTTCTGTTCCTTATGCTTTGCCTTCCAATCAGTATATGTCATCAAAAGTTGCTCCTGCTTCCCATTTGATGACTTCTGCTTCATGCCAGTTCTCTCCTCAAAAGCTTTCAGCCTCCCAACAATTTCTTGAAACAATACTGCATCAAGATCCACAAATTGTTCTATGGAGGCAACTATGTGGATGAATCTCTCTGGCACAGCATCCAACAATTTCCTTACCAGCTTAGCATCAGACAATGTTTCACCTAAACTAGATGAACTTGAAGCCAATGCTGTAATCTTGGCTGCAAAGTCATCCACACACTCAGAATCCTTCATTTTCAAACCATCAAATTCGTTCTTTAAAGTTTGAAGCCTAGCCTTCTTGACTCTATCTACACCCAAGAATCTTGTTTTGATTGCATTCCATATTTCCTTTGCTGTCTCAAGTGTAGCCACCTGCAACACCAGTTCCTCAGGCAAAGATTGAAATAAGTAAGCAATCGCAGCCCCATTCTTCTTATCACTCACTTCTGCATCAGCATCCCCTTCTATCACATCCCACAATCCATGAACCACAAAGATTGCCTTCATCTTTACTGTCCATATCTGGTAATTTGTAGGAGTTAACATCGGGCATTGAAGTGGAATTGTGGTGTATTTCTCCTGCACCTGGCGATTTCCTCCTTGACCTAAACCTCCGTCGGCCATTCCTGGAAACCTTGTTCTTCGAGGAGATGAACTAGGTGATCGGCGCGGTGAACTCAGTAATCGGAAAATCTTGATCGATTACCTCTGAGGATCGATGATCCTCTCCCAATTTCACCTCTCAATCAGCGATTTGCACCTTGAAAGCTCCGAGATCGATCGGCCACCGTATGCTCTGATACCAAATAAAGTAGGTAATCAAGATGCAATACAATGAAATTGAATGAGTAATAGGGAGAAATCTCTTATTGAACTGAACAAATTTACAATGCGGAATGAAGGAGAATCAAATACAGAGACCTAACCAACAAGTATTTAAGCTAATCCGTCATTAACAAACTAAAACAGAAATGTTACACTATAACCCCTCCATCTTTCAGCACTTAGTCAACTTCCACACTAAACTCTCCAACGGCTATATCCACTTTAGACAATATACATAACCAGTCCCTGCAGTAATATTAAAATTACACTTTTGTCCAAAACTTCATGTTAACCAGAATTAACACCTTTATCTCAACAAGAACAACAATTGAAAAGCACAGAACAACAACTACAAACAACACAACAAGTTGCTCAAATAATGACTATATGAACCCAGGAATGCAATAACAACTAGAACAAGAACAACAATCAAATAACAATGTAGGTGAAGCTGACAATGAATATGAAGCTGAAGATCAAGATCAAGATAAAGGTGGTTATGATTAGATATTATGTATGTTTAAATCATTTAGTTGTTTAATTAACACTAACAAAATTTCTATAAATGTGTTTTCAATGTTTATGTAAGTGGTTATTTTAATATGTTATATGAATTGTTCTTAATTTGAATCAATTGTGTAATTAGGTTTTAAACCTGGAAAACAATTTTTTTAAACAGTACCTTTGGTGGGGACATGCGGTCTGAACAATTTTATTATGCTTTAGTGGCGACATGTCGCCATCAAAAGTACTGGTTAACAAAAAATATTTAAATAATTTAAATCAATGGTGGCGATATGTCGTCACCATAGGTTCTGGAAAAAACCTAGGGTGAAGACATGTTGCTACCATAGGTCCCGTTTAGATGTTTTATTTTTTTCCATGAAAATGTATCTGGACTACTTTTCAACGACATGTTGCCACCATAGATCGGCCTACGGTGACGAAACCTTTGGTGGCGACATTTTTTTTAGCTATGCTGGCAAATAAATTGTGGCCAGGCTATGGAGGCGACATGTCGCCACAAAAGGGTATGCCAAGGACATGTCGTCCCCGAAGGGTTTAACAATTTCGCCACCAAAGATCAACATTCTTGTAGAGTTATATTTAACTAGGATGAATTGTTTGTCTTTTTATACGTTTGTTTGTTTAAGTAGTGTTTTATAATGACAATGTTTAACCCGGTCATTTGTGTGGCAACGTGTGGTCCAACAAATTGCTTAGCTGATGCCGGTCATCTTGGAGTTTAAGTAGTTTAGCTTTTGTTATTTTAAGTTTTTTGTTCCTTGGTTATGTTGTTTCTTTTTGAACTTTGTATTTCTTTACTAGCTTCTTACTAGTTTTTTTAATTAATGATTTGTAAAATAAATATATAAATAAATTGGTGAGTGCGCGACAATGCATGCCCGTACATCTAGTTAAACAACATATGCCTACACCCGAGGAGGAACACATGAATACATACATACATTCATAACCACATATTTTTTTTAACAACTCATTTTTGGACCAAATACCACCAACCTTACACTCGTAAGGATTTAAACCCACAACCATTTATATGGAAGGGCAATTACCATACCACTAAACTACAAATACAAAGCCATGGGTTCATAGCCACATATATACTTGATATAATATATGATGCCAAATTAATGTATGTCACTTTCGTACGTATATATACAAAACTGAAAACGAAATCATTGAGATATATAATATACGTGTGTGTGATGAATATGATGGTTGTGTCTTTATTCGTGTCGGATACAGTGGTGAAGTGGGGGGCTGCTAACTGCAATGCTGAGACACTGCTGCTACCATTTTTGTCATCACAAACAATTATAGCTGGCCGGATTTTGTTTCTTCATGGCCCCTCTTGCACCCTCTTCCAAACCCATACCTGTTATATCTGTATTACCACACAAATCTTAAATCTTTCATTTTTAGTTTTTTGTTTAGATAGACCAACCAGCCTTCATGTTCTACTTCATAGTACCTTTTCATGTTAATTAAGGGTCACATAATCCTAGTTATAACCCTATGGCGACATTGCTATAGATCTAGTTACTCTCATTTTTTACTAGTCAAGGTATATATATACCAACTAATGTCATGAAATAGAGAAGTGAACAATACGCTTAAAAGTCTGTTTGTGCAACCAACTAATTTTGTACGCTTAAAAGTCTATTTGCAAACAAATGTATACGACTTAAGTGTAAAAGAGTGAAAGTTTATTATAACTCTATGATTTTATTTTGCACACTTTCATTCGCGCTATTCATTTGGCTATTGATTATAGTAAAAGATAAACCAACTACTTTAACCAACTAACTTATTTTACAAACTTTTAAAAGCTCAACGACTGAGTGAAGCTTGGACTGAACACTCGGTTGGTATACTTGACGTCCGATGCAAAACGGGTCTACTCCACCATGCACTTTTGTAAAATTGGAGTACTTGGGGTGATATATCCTTAACTATCTTCCAAAGTTCATATGCAAAGGGATTGTGACTCATATTTTGAGGATCGCTTATGTATTCAACCCTTGTTTCTTGAATATATTGGTCACTTGACCAGTCACTTCTTCAAAGAGACTTGATTTATAAATAAAAGTGATTCATCAACAGGTGTAGAAATATTGCATTTGCTATTGCAAGAAATTGTTGAAATTGATAAAGTTGAGGTGGTGAAATTTTGTGATTGTTATAACTTTACAAACCAAACACAAACACAGTTTAATTTTTCCTTGGAATTTATTCTAATTTCCTTAGATTCCAATTCCTTTAAACATCTCAATTCCATCAAAATATTTCTGTGAATCAAATGGGACCTTAATTATTGAAACTGTGAGAATCCACCAGGTTGTTGGAATGATGAGAATCCTCTAGGTTGTTGAAATGGTGGGAATCCTTTGGGTTGTTGAAATTGTAAGATTCAGGTTTTGGCGCGTTGGAAAGTTTTATTAATTGTTGCCCTCTTTTAAGAGTTAGAGTGAATGAAAACGGGACTCTCGGATCTATGGAATTGTAAGATGAGAGATGAAAGAGTGTTAAGAAGAAGGAGATAGCTACATGAGAATAAAACACTAGCCGTTAAAAAACACAAAAAGAACTAACCACTAGAATTGATTGGAATTTAATAATACAAGTTTTAAGTGATTAGTGGATAATAATATGAGTTTCACATTTGCATCATAATAATACGAATTAAACATGTTGGTGATTATAATGATACGTCGTTAGTTTTTTTATCTTTCGATTAGGGTTCGAATCAACTCTAATCGAAAGATAAAAGAAAGAAACAAAAAGAAAAGGAAGAAACCTCGTATTATTATCCTAATTGAACCCTAATCGAAAGATAAAAAAATAACGGCGTATTATTATAATTACCAACATGTTTAATTCGTATTATTGTGATGCAAATGTGAAACTCATATTATTATCCGCCAATCACTTAAAACTTGTATTGTTAAATTCCAATTTTCCTATTTTTTAAATATATTACCCTAAAACATACGTGGTCGCCACAAGTAGCCGTTTGTGGCGATGTGCGTTACCTCACCCCACGGGCGCTGGATTCTGAACGCCACACGCTTGATCTGTGGCCTCCATGCCAGCAACCGGTGGCTCAATGAAAATGCCTCGAAGGTAGTCCAAAAACCTTTTGTTCGGTGTTATATTTATATATTAACAAAATGAATCGGAGGTTTGTGAGTAATTTCACTGTACAACGTTTAGGTCAGTAAGGACGTGTCACGTGTCCTTTTGGTACACATGGCATGTTGTGGTTTAATTTTTTTTAGTTTTGCGCTTCTGTCATAGGTTATATTTATTGTTTTTGTATAATTTTTTTCAATGGTCTATCTGTGGAAGTGGTGGTTGCTTTGCTTGCCAACTAAGAGGTCTCATGTTCGAGGCCTGTTGGCTAAATTTTATTTTTTCATTTTCTTTACTTTTTTTTTTCTTATTTTCATTTTTTTTTAATTATTGTTTTACCTTTTAGACTTTTATGTTCTATACCTCTTAAATTTTCTACTTTCGTTTTTAGTACATTTTTAGAGTTTTTGACTTTTTCTATGACTTTTTTTATAACTTTATAACTTTCACTACATTAAACAACCTTATCTCTTCTAATTTTGTTTAGTCAAAAGTTTTTTGTAGTTTTATACTTTAACCACCTTAAAACGTTTCTTACTTTAACTGACGAGTAATTGGGTGGCCTGTCACGAATTGTGGACGGGTCACCATCTTGTATAAGAACAACTAGAATCTAAGAACCATTCTTTACTCACTCCATGACTAGACACGGTCAAAACATTAGTTAATCATTCCCAAATGATACATATGGTGGTGAGTTATTATCATGATTATTCTTGTGTACTCACTTTTTTTTGGAACAACAAACATTCGGTTATCCAGAGGTTTCATCATGGCAAACGATGTTACCCACAACACGCTGTGATCACAGTCTGTGCGAGTAACCAGGACCCTCAGTGTTGCACGTCTATCTCAGAGGAAATCCACCGCCCAAAGGCCCACTATGGTAAAACCTCTGACGTACCTCTATAATATTTTACATTTTTTCTGTGTCAAGTCGGATTTGAACCCTTGACCTCCCCCATTAAAACTAAGGTAATTAAGTATCATGCATTAGCTCATTGTTGAGCTTCATGGATTATATCAATAGTACATAATCCACACATTCCGCTTGCTTGTCTACTAGTTATGGTTTTGTTTCGCTTGCTTGTCTACTAGTTATGGTTTTGTGTGGTAACGTTGGTGTTATGTATTTAGTAGTGAATCTTTATTAGCGTACAAAACATGACGAGATTGGTGTGCACCTTATTTTATGACATTGATTTGGTGTAAACACTTCGGCTGATATTTTCCTACAGTTGTCAAACTCATTGACCTCTCATCAAATAGCTTATGGTTGGCTCCTTTGCAATATACTCCGAAAATTTGGAATTTCACTTGATGACGAAGATGATATTCAAGCAGAGCAGAAACCTTCGAGTTTTCCAATTGGAGACACAATGCCAAAACAATTTCCAGATTAAAGAGTAAATTGTTGGGATTCCGTGCATATATTAATTTAAAAAGATTAGACACTACGTCAAAATGAGGTTTTAGTCATGGGTTTTTCAAAATCGCCTTGTCACGTTTAAAAAAAAGTGGCTAAAGGTAAGTTTCAGTAGCTTTAGCCACGCATTTTTTTACCCGTGGCTAAATGTATATCTTTTGGAGCCTTTTAGCCACACACTTTTTGTGTGTGACAAAAAACACAGTTTTGGAGGCTTTAACCACGTTTTTTTTTGTGTGACAAAAAACACAGTTTTGGAGGCTTTAGCCACGTATTTTTTTGTGTGTGTGTGACAAAAAAACACATAGTTGTAGAGGCTTTAGCCACACTTTTATTAAAAAATATGACATATATTAGTCACACCGAAAAAGGTGTGTCGGAATGTCCTAAACGACCACGGAATTTGTTTGATTTCTTATTCATGTGACCAAATGTAAGGATCAATCTAACCCTCACGCGATATCAAAACCTAATAATATCGTGCGGGATCCGACATGACTAGTGATTCAAGAACGATAAACAATAAAACTAAATAACGATTAAAGTAAATAATGAAATTAAACACAAACCGATTAATGAAGAATGCTAGATTGCTTTGAACAAAACAGGTTGCAAAAAACCAATGTGAATCCGTAAAACCCTAGGTTACAGATCAAACCACCACAATCAACAACCTATTCTAATGTTATGAGGGTTCTATACATAGGAGAGGATATGCTTGAAAAACACGCTAATCTTCTAACCTCATCTAAACACAATTCGGCCCACATACAATCAAAACCGGCCGGGCCCCATAACTCCACTAACACTAGCCCATTTACAATTGTTAACTAGCCCATATACATCAAAGTAACCCAAAAATTAGACAAAAGTAACTAATGCAAAAGCCTCAAAATCTAGGTCTCTACAATCTTCCCCTAGGCTTTAGCATTATCTGGTCTTCAACATTCTGAACTTCCTTGACACTGCCACTGATGTAGGACCATACCATAGCTTCTCTTTCACAATTCTTGCAACTCCTCTTGTATAAACCTTTGCATACTGCTCATTTTCTGGAGTGCATTCAATTTGATTCCTGTCAAGCACCAGAATGCCTTTCTCGTAGAACCTCAGCAAATCATGTACCTCCATCACACTGAGTGTCTTAGATTTGCAAATAATCTTTGCTTCACCCGTGTATTCACTATAAGCCCATGACACAAAATCAAATAAGCAACCCTCTAGGATGCTTAGGCGGGAGTGGTA
The DNA here is from genome assembly GCA_039602395.1 of Deinandra increscens subsp. villosa. Lineage (NCBI taxonomy): Eukaryota > Viridiplantae > Streptophyta > Magnoliopsida > Asterales > Asteraceae > Deinandra > Deinandra increscens. Next base: position 95,513,633 of record JBCNJP010000010.1, on the reverse strand, counting down.
TTGTCTTTGCTTTCTCTGTTGGTGGATAAAGCACACTCTCAAACATCTTTCTAGATCCTCTCTAATACAAACGTCTGTATTTCTTTACAAATGATTCCTTATGAGGAAACTCATTAGAAATATTGAACTTGCTCAACACAGCCTTCCTCAGCTTCTTATAAAAGTGATTTGCATATTCATTCCTTGATGGGTTGAAGAACAGAGCATGATAGAGATTGATTAAATCAACCTTCGTCCAAGAGTAGAATTGTGTCCAACATTTATAGTACTCTAATGGATAAGGTCCTCTTCTTTTAACCACAAAAATGTGATTTTCTTCATCAAACATCCATGATTTTGGTTCCCATGTAATCCCTCTCTTATCATGGAAGTGATCACCATGTTGAATTAAGTACCTCTCAGGGGTTGTGCATAACTCTTGGCTTCCCATCCACTACCATACTCTGCAGCAGGTACAGACATGTAATCCCTGTCTCTTGGATCATTCTCAGCTTCAACATCATCAGGCAAAACAACGTCTGACTCAGGTACATCAGGAATATCAGTCTCAAAATCAAACACTGGTTCTTGTGTGGAACTACCTGCTCCAGAACTTCCTCCTTGACTCCCTGGATCTGCACTATCATCTTTCTTCGATTTAGACTTACTAGAGCTACCTTTTCCTCTTGAACTCAATTGTTTCACTATCTCGTGTAATTCTCTGATTTAATGAGAGAATTCACGATTGATCTTCTTCTGATTCTGTAGCTCTTTGTTGTGAACATCATGAATATCAAGCATTTGAGCTATCACATTTCTCTGGGCTTCATTCTGAGACTGCAGCACAACTATTTCAGATCTGAGCTCTCTTTCAAGCACATATTCAGCTGTTTCAACTGCTTTTCCTTTATCCTCACTTTTTGGTTGATAAGAGGATGAGGATTGACCTGCTCCTGAACTGGTGGAGTGAGGTACTCGTGGGTCTAGTCTCCTTCTTCTTGGTTCAGCAAGGGCTTCAGTTAGGTGTTGTGCTGCAACCTTGACCTGAGCTGTTACATCTTCAGTAACAGAAGTACCGAGGGGAGGATCCTCTGTAGCTTTCCATTTTTTTTGTCAATTGTTCTTCAACAACCTCAGTTTCTTCTTCTTCTATATCATCAAAAAGGTCTTCATAATTGATGTCTTCATCTTCATCATCAAAATGTAAAGCACCTATCTCAATATCTTCAGTCTCAATTTCATCTGCTAGCCATCATCATCAGATAATTCAGTTACTGGTTTCTTTGACAGAGTCACGTCATGCTCTTCTTCTACAACAGCATTCCTTTGAGGTGGGACCTCAACTCTAGGTAACTCTGCAAATGCCCCAAACTTGTTACCAAAGGGGACTTTATCTGAAAGCTTCTTCTTGGATTGATCATCGGAAATATATCTATTCCCATAGGCTTTGAATCATGAGTTTCACTAGATTTCCTTAGATTGAGAAATCTAGTATACAAAGCAAACTGGATGAATCTAGGAACAGCAGCAAATTTCTTATCTTGGTTCACTAGAACTTTTATATCTTCAAAAATCATTCTAGACCAATTAAACTTCAAACCCTTGATAAGCGACACCATGGCATGAGTATGGACTTGGTTCAACTGATCAGTAGAGCTCTTCTTAGCTATTGCACATCTCTGCAGATAATGTGCTAACATTCTCCAGTAAGGTGGAATAAGTGTCTTCATGGTAGGTGGAGATTGCACATTATCTCCCATCTCTTTCAAACATTGAGTCACAACTTCCTTCTGTAACATAATTGGATCTTTAGAACTATCATTCAGTCTTAATGCTTTTCTGAAATTCTCTTCAGTCAACACCACTTTGGTATTCTGGATATTTGCATGAATCTGACTTCCATCGTCTGAAACTATTGCAGTCTTCCAAAACTCTTTCTACATCTGTTTACATATCACTGGATTGGCTTGCAAAGCATAACTCAAACAGCTTCTCTTCAAATCTTCAATCAGAGACTTGTATTTCTCCATGTAATCAGCCAGAGGATCAAGCAGGTAAGCAACAATGTTATGATCTTTCAAAAATTCTAGATCCCTGCAATCACAGACACATTAACATAGACAAGCACTGCACACATTAGATAACACAATGTCACAATTTCAAATCACTTAGAAATTTTAGGCTTTGATTTTTTTTGGAAACTCGGGCAGCATAACGAATTAAAATTTGAACATTTGAAGACCGAAACGTATCATTGGGTACCTTTCCGATCAGAAACCTAGGTATCCGGTCAAAAAGCCTCCCTCCGATTGAAAAGTAACACGTTACCGATGACCCTGATCGAAAAGACCAAGAGTCGATCGAAAAGCCCATATATCAATCGAAAAGCTTCTCCTTTCCGAGAAGCCTGATCGAAAAGCCCCTCAGACGATCGAAAAGCCTCTCGGCCAGATCGAAAAGTCCCTCAGACGATCGAAAAGCCTCTCGGCCTGATTGAAAAGTCCGTCTTCTTCACTTTGACACCTACAAATCGATTAAAAACAGTTTTCGAGAGTTTTCTCTACTCGGTTTCATCTCTAATCACATGCAGACCCATAATCGCACAAGAAACAAGCAAAAACAAGTCCTAATTTAACCATACCCAACATCGGTGATAGAGAGCCTTATGGATCACTTCAATCGAGGAGCCATGTCCACTTGGAACTCGAAATCGACTGCGGGAATGAGTTCAGGGATGGATTCCGACTGCAATGCGGTGGTCGGATGGTACAATCGGCGGCGGGATGGCAGTGAACGGCAAGCGGCGGCGGCGACAGATGCGGAGGGCTGCGGAGGTGATTTTGGGTCAGAATGCGGCGGGAATGGTGGTGGTGAGGTCGGTTGAAGGTGGCGATGGCTGTGGTGGAGGCGGATGGTGGTGATGTAAATGCGTGAGCGTTGGATCGTCTACTCGGTCATATCGAAATCAATGTAAAACGTGAATACCAAAGAGTACACACACATAAGATTTGACCAGAAGTTATATTCTCTATACAAGACATGCTATTTATAGACGAACATCATAATGCAAAATCACGATCAGCCGAACCTCTAGTTCGGACATAGTTCTTGTGAGTCCAAACTGGGAGTTCGCCTCAGGTTCGGATCAGCACAAACTTGCATCTCTTGTCTTGTATTTTATACTTCACATGACGACCTAGAATTATGCATCAACATACTCCCCCCCCCTCGACATGTGCAGTATCAACTTCCACATAAACTTGTATCTTCAATCAAACTCTTCCTCAACTTGACGATGAGTCTGATCTTGAATACTTGACATTTCAGCTTGTGTAAACTCTTTTTCAACAGCTTCAAAAGACTTGAAGTTGTGATATTCTTTTTCTACTTAGAAACCTGCCAACATAAATAATCTTGGCGCAAAACGTCTCTTCGAGACTCCAAGATATTTTGATTTTGAAATTTTGATTTCGTATTCTGTGTTGATCGATCGAAAAGAAATAAGAAATAATTTTCTTTAGAAACATTATATCAAAACACACCTAAAATCTTTTTGGTACTTTCTGATGTAGAAAAGTAAAAACAATACAGAATCAGACACTATTTTTGTCTTTTGCGAGAAAGATCACGACTTGGGATCATATTGGACATAACATGCTGAACTACACTTCAATTTCAATTATTGTAGCACATAAGCCATGCCGATTGCAGATATAATTTGTCCAACATTAAACTGAGGCACAATCATACTCATAACATCTGGATATGTTAAGGTATTGATTAGATTTGCATTGACCAGTGTACCCCACACTATCAGACATACTCAGATATGCTTTTGCTTATCACACTTTTGTGATTTCACTTGTGACTTAACACATAGTAATTTGAATTTTGATAATGTCAACTGTGTCCATGCAAAAAGAAATAAGAACGTTAAATCGTCTACCTTAAATTCGATCTTTCGATACGCAGATAAGGCCTCGGATTTAACAAAAAAAAAGAAAATAAAACAAGTTGAAATTGTATAACCCAACAACAATCAGGTCGGTACTCCCGTACACGCAGAGAAAGTCCGATGAGTTATACGAAACACCAAGAAAATAAAGCAGAACCTCAAACGAACAACAATCAGGTCGACCTTTCGATACGCAAAGAAAGTCCGATCGTTTGAGAAAATAAAGAAAATCAAACAAGTTTAAATTTTTGCAAAATGAACACATGTATACACAGTGACTTCTCATTTTCTTTTCACATATCTTTTTCTTGATATATCTTGAGATACGCATCAAGATGTTGTCCACTAGGTCAAGTATCAGATTTAATGTATATCACGTTTGTATAGTTTCTGATTTGCCGAGCCTACCTAACACATCGATCAATGATCTTATGGATTTTTCACTTACTTTAACCATGAGTCAGACATCGCCAGCCAATGTACCATCATTTCCCAATCATGTTGGATACAATTTCTCATTTTTTAATGTTTTTGGATTTTTGCATTTTTTTAATGTTTTTGTCTTTTCAAATTTCTCCCCCTAAAAATGATAAACTCTATTTTTTTTGAGATTTTAATTTTTAACATTTGAAAAACAACACACTATTTTTCTATTTTTTTCAAAAACAAACTCCCCCTCAAAATGAGACGGGGTGATAAACAAACAAGAAATTGATCAACCAACACGAATACTAGCAGTTTAGTATTTTGAAAGCAAATTGATTTGGAAATTCAATTTAAGTTATCACAGATATTTCACAATCAACAAATTTCCAATCACCGAAAGATCTTCCTGAAATACCTGCTGACACCAAACAAAACATTAGTCGCTCTGGGATTGACCCGATTCAACAGCGTCGGGTCGCCCGGTGTCTTCCACATAGTTATTGTTGGCCTTGGAAACAATTTTTGGTTTCCATATTTTTAAAGATTTTTATTTTTTATCAGAACCAGAATCAGAATCAATCGGCGTACTTGGTTTAAACCAAGACGGCTTACGATTTGATTTGACGTTTGGAGACCACGGTTCATAAAAAAAATTTGACCTTTGTTATCCACATATTTAGCATTGTTGTGGATATATGTAGTCGTGGGACAATCAACAGCAAGAGATCCAGGTTGACGACATGCATAACAAAGTCTCTCACGAAATTTAAAAACATTTGAACAACGTTGAGCATTGTGAGAACATGAAGAATGATCGGAACTAAAATTATCATAGAAATCATCATAATAATCATACCTCGGAGATGGACTCCACGAAGATACCTTTGATTCAGATAAAGAACCTCCAGAAGAATAAGAAACTTGATTTGTTTGAGGAGGCGATTTCTTTTGAGTTTTGATATTTAACACTTTCTCCTTCTTCTTTGTCTGCTGAGCTTGAATAGGAACATCTCTAATCTCAAAAACCAAACCTTTTTGCTTGAAACCCGAAGTCTTTGAAGACTCAAATTGAGAACCAGAAGCATCTCTTCCGTTGGCTTCTCTAGTAAATTGAGCTTTTAATTTCTTTCAACTTGTTCTCTTGCACCAAAGATTTAGCAGCTTCTTCTTCAAATGAAGAACTTGAACATTTTGCAGCTTTTCCAAAAACATTTTCATCTTTCAAAAATGATGAACTGGAAACAAACGTTGGAGCTTCAGCAAATGTAACTTCCTTCTTTGAATTATTCTTCTTTTTTTTGTTTGGTGTAGCAAACTTTGAATAATCAAGCATTTCAGCCTTTGGATCAAGAGGAGCAGATGTAAATTCAAATAAATCCACCGTTTGAGGAACCTTGTGAATATCATTTTCTTTGTAACTATCCTCACTCCGATTCTGCTTATACAAGAAATTCAGTAACATTGGTGGCATGTTGCAATTCTTGACTTGCCTTTGTAATTCCAAAATCTCTAGCCTTAATTCAGAAATTTTCTGTTGAGCAGCAAACACCTCTTTTTGTGAATTAACGAATTGTACATTGAGGTCATTGTACTCATACGTTTGCAACTTCCTGATCTCACATTCAGCCAAGACTTCTTCTGTTACTTTCCCCCACTTCTTTTTGAATATTTCTACATCCTTTGTTAAAACTTCATTCTTGTCTCGAAAAAGAACATTTTCATCTTGAAGTGTAGATACTTTTGTTTAAAGTTTCTCAATTGTAGCAGCAGATTCAACAACAAGTGCATTAGCTTTTTCATACTTTTGTTGAACAGGATAACTTTTCTCAAATAGGTTTTCAAAATCTTGTGGTACATCTAAAGCTTCAGCTTTGGCCTTTTCACATTCTTCAGCCAAGTTACTCTTTTCTTTCAACACATCTTCATGAACATGAACAGTTCATAATATTTCTTCTGAAATTCTGCCAATTCTTTCTTTAGAACCACAATCTCTTCAGTCGATAATTCAGAACCTCTTTCTAAACTTGCATTCTTGTTGCGTAACTTCACAAATTCAAGACATTTAGATTCGTCGACCTTTGAGTTATCAGTGACCTTTGGCAAAACGTCTTTGGTAAATGATATGCTTGAATTAGAATCAGAATCAGTTAGAATGCTATCATCATCATGACGAGCTGTCAAAGAAAACAGTAATAGGAGCATGTGACAATTTTGTAACATCAGAATCCGCATTCCAGTCAAATTCCTCTGGATGCCAAAATACTTCTGTCATTTTATCTTCAACAGAATCTGATACTTTTTGATCTTTTTGATCTTGATTTGGTGAATATACAACCAAATGAGCATGTTGACTAGTCTTCAATTTATTATCAATTGAACTTGGACATTCACGTGCAATATGTACATATACAGAACATTTGTAACACTTAACCTTCGATTTGTCCAATCCAATCTTACCATCCTGATTCAATCTCTTCTTTCCCGTTCTTCTAAAAAAATTCTTCGTTTTTCGAACCAACATAGCATACTGCCAATTTAAATCCATTTCTTCCAAATGATCATAATCTATCTGATCATAATCTTCATTTGTTAATTCTACGTTACTTACTGAACCAGTAATAACCCCAAAATATGAAGATACCAATGCAGACATCAAAGCCATATAATCATCGGTAGTGTGAACATATAAAGCATTTTGAGTTGAAGAACTAGGAATTGAAACAATACAACCAGCAGAAAAACCAGAATTTTCAGATTTACCGACAATGAATGTTGTAGGAGGTGCAAAATTAAGAATATTTGACTTCACAACATTCATTATTGAATCATTTCACCATGATACATAGTTGGATTCCGGATTTGAGCAGGAAGTAACTTATTCACCGTTAACTCCATATCCCTTTCTTATATTCTTTGGATCAGATAATTGAAAGACAAACCCGAATACACTTTATCATGAGTAATCATCATCACATAATTTTCCCATTTCTCAGGTAAAGCCTCAAAATCTTTCTTTTAAATAGCATCTTCCTTGTAAACTCATCTCACTCATCAAATATGCAAATCTTGCAATCAAATTTGAAATCGATTCATTTTGATAATGCTTGAAAGTATCGAATTCCTTTTTCAAAACCATTTGACGACTTTTCTTGTATTGGTCATTTCCCTCACATCTTTTCTATAACGCATCCCATAAACTTTTCGATGTATAATTAGCAGAAAAGTTGATGTAGCAATTCTTTAGGCAATGCCATTTTCAAAGTATCATATGCTTTCTTCTCAGCTTGATATGCTTTCTTTTGTTCCGAAGTGAATTTTCTTTGAAGAATCGGCTCTCCAGAAGCATCCTTAGGATATATATATTGTTCAGTGAAAGCCAACCACATATCAACATCATTCGTATCAACATACGCTTCAAACCATTTAACCCAACTATGATAATCTTCCCATTTTAACAATTTGGGAACTTTCTGACTTGTTCCAATTTCATTATCATAGTTCATCATTGTTTGCATCGTGGCTTGCATCGAATTCTGAACTGCGGAAAACGCTAAAAATCACTCATCTTTTCCGAAAACTTGTACACAAAAACTTCCAACCCAAAAACGAAGGTCTTAGAAGTGGATTTTGGGTATCAAAACAGGGGTTACTAGCCGTTAGGCGAGTAAAAGTATGGATCTCTCCGAGACGGTCGTTTTGGCTGGTATTAGCTCTCGTAACTCTTTACGGTTCTCAAGTTACGTCAGTTTTAGTGAACCTCTCAAAAATCTTGATTACTATTCACCCGAACTGAATCCGAACTTGATGTTGCTTATCCGAACTCTACCGAACCGAAGCCGAACATAAACTATAGCCGAACCTCAGCCGAACCTTGACCTCGGATGATCCAAACAGCAGCCGAACCAGGATATAGCTGAACCAGAACCAAACTGAAACAAACTTTCCGAACTTGAGACGAACTGAACCCGAACTTTGTACGAACCCTAACCGAACACCAACTTCGTTTGAAAACAGCCGAACTGAATCCGAACTGTGAGTTCGGAGCGGTTATTTTTGTGAAAATTCAGATCTCAGCCGAACCTTAGATGAACTCAAACATCCTCGACTCATATTTCGCAATTTTCAGTGTTTTTGGACAAGATTTTTAACATGAACTCAGATAAACTCAGAAGGAACGCTTTAGAAGAAGATTTTTCACAGAAAGCACACTCGAGATGATCAAATGAGTACAAAATTGATTAGATTTTGTAAAAACCCCAAAGGTTTGACTCAAAATGATGAAAAACAGAGATTCCCGACCAGTAGAATGAACCTAAAGCTCTGATACAACTTGTAAATGCGTGAGCGTTGGATCATCTACTCGGTCGTATCGAAATCAATGTAAAATGTATGAACACGATGAGTAAATACAAAGTATTTGTATTAGCCACATAGAATACCACAGAGTACACACACACAAGATTTGACAAGAAGTTATATTCTCTATACAAGACATGCTATTTATATACGAACATCATAGTGCAAAATCACGACCAGTCGAACCTCCAGTTCGGACATAGTTCGTGTGAGTCCGAACTGGGAGTTCGCCTTAGGTTCGGATCAGCACAAACTTGAATCTCTTATCTTGTATTTGATACTTCACATGACGACCTAGAATTATGCATCAGCAGGTGATCGGCTGTGTTGATGGTGGAGGATTAGGGTTTCGGTAGGTGTAGAAGAAGAAAGGGAAGAGTTGATGTGTTTTGGGAAAAGAAACCAATCGGTTTCTTGAGAAGAAAACAAGATTTAAAAAAAAATTCACTTTGCCCCCTCTCCTTATTTGTTTTTGACACAAACCAACCAAACCTTTAAACTCATAGTTT
>JBCNJP010000010.1:95486600-95503908 GCA_039602395.1 Deinandra increscens subsp. villosa | reverse complement strand
AAAACATTAGTCGCTTTGGGATTGACCCGATTCAACAGCGTTGGATCGCCCGGTGTCTTCCACATAGTTATTGTTGGCCTTGGAAACAATTTTTGGTTTCCATATTTTTTCAGATATTTATTTTTTATCAGAACTAGAATCAGAATCAATCGGCGTACTTGGTTTAAACCAAGAAGGCTTACGATTTGATTTGACGTTTGGAGACCACGGTTCATAAAAAATTTGACCTTTGTTATCCACATATTTAGCATTGTTGTGGATATATGTAGTTGTGGGACAATCAACAGCAAGAGATCCAGGTTGACGACATGCATAACAAAGTCTCTCACGAAATTTAAAAACATTTGAACAATGTTGAGCATTGTGAGAACATGAAGAATGATCAGAACTAAAATTATCATAGAAATCATCATAATAATCATACCTCGGAGATGGACTCCACGAAGATACCTTTGATTCAGATGAAGAACCTCCAGAAGAATAAGAAACTTGATTTGTTTGAGGAGGCGATTTCTTTTGAGTTTTGATATTTAACACTTTCTCCTTCTTCTTTGTCTGCTGAGCTTGAATAGGAACATCTCTAATCTCAAAAACCGAACCTTTTTGCTTGAAACCCGAAGTCTTTGAAGACTCAAATTGAGAACCAGAAGCATCTCTTCCGTTGGCTTCTCTAGTAAATTGAGCTTTTAATTTCTTTTAACTTGTTCTCTTGCACCAAAGATTTAGCAGCTTCTTCTTCAAATGAAGAACTTGAACATTTTGCAGCTTTTCCAAAAACATTTTCATCTTTCAAAAATGATGAACTGGAAACAAATGTTGGAGCTTCAGCAAATGTAACTTCCTTCTTTGAATTATTCTTCTTTTTTTTTGTTTGGTGTAGCAAACTTTGAATAATCAAGCATTTCAGCCTTTGGATCAAGAGGAGCAGATGTAAATTCAAATAAATCCACCGTTTGAGGAATCTTGTGAATATCATTTTCTTTGGAACTATCCTCACTCCGATTCTGCTTATACAAGAAATTCAGTAACATTGGTGGCATGTTGCAATTCTTGACTTGCCTTTGTAATTCCAAAATCTCTAGCCTTAATTCAGAAAATTTTTGTTGAGCAGCAAACACCTCTTTTTGTGAATTAACGAATTGTACATTGAGGTCATTGTACTCATACGTTTGCAACTTCCTGATCTCACATTCAGCCAAGACTTCTTCTGTTACTTTCCCCCACTTCTTTTTGAATATTTCTACATCCTTTGTTAAAACTTCATTCTTGTCTCGAAAAAGAACATTTTCATCTTGAAGTGTAGATACTTTTGTTTAAAGTTTCTCAATTGTAGCAGCAGATTCAACAACAAGTGCATTAGCTTTTTCATACTTTTGTTGAACAGGATAACCTTTCTCAAATAGGTTTTCAAAATCTTGTGGTACATCTAAAGCTTCAGCTTTGGCCTTTTCACATTCTTCAGCCAAGTTACTCTTTTCTTTCAACACATCTTCATGAACATGAACAGTTCATAATATTTCTTCTGAAATTCTGCCAATTCTTTCTTTAGAACCACAATCTCTTCAGTCGATAATTCAGAACCTCTTTCTAAACTTGCATTCTTGTTGCGTAACTTCACAAATTCAAGACATTTAGATTCGTCGACCTTTGAGTTATCAGTGACCTTTGGCAAAACCTCTTTGGTAAATGATATGCTTGAATTAGAATCAGAATCAGTTAGAATGCTATCATCATCATGACGAGCTGTCAAAAAAAACAGTAATAGGAGCATGTGACAGTTTTGTAACATCAGAATCCGCATTCCAGTCAAATTCCTCTGGATGCCAAAATACTTCTGTCATTTTATCTTCAACAGAATCTGATACTTTTTGATCTTTTTGATCTTGATTTGGTGAATGTACAACCAAATGAGCATGTTGACTAGTCTTCAATTTATTATCAATTGAACTTGGACATTCACGTGCAAAATGTACATATACAGAAAATTTGTAACACTTAACCTTCGATTTATCCAATCCAATCTTACCATCCTGATTCAATCTCTTCTTTCCCGTTCTGCTAAAAAAAATCTCCGTTTTTCGAACCAACATAGCATAGTGCCAATTTAAATCCATTTCTTCCAAATGATCATAATCTATCTGATCATAATCTTCATTTGTTAATTCTACGTTACTTACTGAACCAGTAATAACCCCAAAATATGAAGATACCAATGCAGACATCAAAGCCATATAATCATCGGTAGTGTGAACAGATAAAGCATTTTGAGTTGAAGAACTAGGAATTGAAACAATACAACCAGCGGAAAAACCAGAATTTTCAGATTTACCGACAATGAATGTTGTAGGAGGTGCAGAATTAAGAATATTTGACTTCACAACATTCATTATTGAATCATTTTACCATGATACACAGTTGGATTCTGGATTTGAGCAGGAAGTAACTTATTCACCGTTAACTCCATATCCCTTGCTTGTATTCTTTGGATCAGATCATTGAAAGACAAACCCGAATACACTTTATCATGAATAATCATCATCACATAATTTTCCCATTTCTCAGGTAAAGCCTCCAAAATCTTTTCTTTTAAATAAGCATCTTCCTTTGTAAGACTCACCAAACTCATCTCACTCATCAAATGTGCAAATCTTGCAATCAAATTTGAAATCGATTCGTTTTGATAATGCTTGAAACTATCGAATTCCTTTTTCAAAACCATTTGACGACTTTTCTTGTATTGGTCATTTCCCTCACATCTTTTCTGCAACGCATCCCATAAACTTTTCGATGTATACTTAGCAGAAAATTGATGTAGAAATGCTTTAGGCAATGCCATTTTCAAAGTACCATATGCTTTCTTCTCAGCTTGATACGCTTTCTTTTGTTCCGAAGTGAATTTTCTTTGAAGAATCGGCTCTCCAGAAGCATCCTTAGGATATATATATTGTTCAGTGAAAGCCAACCACATATCAACATCATTCGTATCAACATACGCTTCAAACCGTAAAACCCAACTATGATAATCTTCCCATTTTAACAATTTGGGAACTTTCTGACTTGTTCCAATTTCATTATCATAGTTCATCATTGTTTGCATCGTAGCTTGCATCGAATTCTGAACTGCGGAAAACGCTTAAAAATCACTCATCTTTTCTGAAAACTTGTACACAAAAACTTCCAACCCAAAAACGAAGGTCTTAGAAGTGGATTTTGGGTATCAAAACAGGGGTTACTAGCCGTTGGGCGAGTAAAACTATGGATCTCACCGAGATGGTCGTTTTGGCTGGTATTAGCTCTCGTAACTCTTTACGGTTCTCAAGTTACGCCAGTTTTAGTGAACCTCTCAAAAATCTTGATTACTATTCACCCGAACTGAATCCGAACTTGATGTTGCTTATCCGAACTCTATCGAACCGAAGCCGAACATAAACTATAGCCGAACCTCAGCCGAACCTTGACCTCGGATGATCCCAACAGCAGCCGAACCAGGATATAGCTGAACCAGAACCAAACTGAAACAAACTTTCCGAACTTTAGACGAACTGAACCCGAACTTTGTACGAACCCTAACCGAACACCAACTTCGTTTGAAAACAGCCAAACTGAATCCGAACTGTGAGTTCGGAGCGGTTATTTTTGTGAAAATTCAGATCTCAGCCGAACCTTAGATGAACTCAAACATCCTCGACTCATATTTCGCAATTTTCAGTGTTTTTGGACAAAATTTTTAACATGAACTCAGATAAACTCAGAAGGAACGCTTTAGAAGAAGATTTTTCACATAAAGCACACTCGAGATGATCAAATGAGTACAAAATTGATTAGATTTTGTAAAAACCCCAAAGGTTTGACTCAAAATGATGAAAAACAGAGATTCCCGACCAGTGGAATGAACCTAAAGCTCTGATACAACTTGTAAATGCGTGAGCGTTGGATCATCTACTCGGTCGTATCGAAATCAATGTAAAATGTATGAACACGATGAGTAAATACAAAGTATTTGTATTAGCCACATAGAATACCACAGAGTACACACACACAAGATTTGACAAGAAGTTATATTCTCTATACAAGACATGCTATTTATATACGAACATCATAGTGCAAAATCACGAACAGTCGAACCTCCAGTTCGGACATAGTTCGTGTGAGTCCGAACTGGGAGTTCGCCTCAGGTTCGGATCAGCACAAACTTGAATCTCTTATCTTGTATTTGATACTTCACATGACGACCTAGAATTATGCATCAGCAGGTGATCGGCTGTGTTGATGGTGGAGGATTAGGGTTTCGGTAGGTGTAGAAGAAGAAAGGCAAGAGTTGATGTGTTTTGGGAAAAGAAACCAATCGGTTTCTTGAGAAGAAAACAATATTTATAAAAAAAAATTCACTTTGCCCCCTCTCCTTATTTGTTTTTGACACAAACCAACCAAACCTTTAAACTCATAGTTTTTACTAAAAACTTAAAGGATTTTTTTTTCCAACTTTTCTTGATTTAGCTGCTTAGACTTAAACTTCCTTTGAACTACGGCCCGAGAGTTTTATTCTGACAACTTTATTAAACTGACAGCATCTGTGGATTGTGACACCGTGTGCTGCTCTTTGCTCTGCCAAGCCACCAATCTATCTCCCAAGAACTGTGCTCCAGCAGATGTAGATTTCCTGTCAAGCTCACAACCTCCATAATCACTGTCAGTAAATGCATATAAATTAAATCCAGAATCTTTAGGGTACCAGAGACCAAGCCTAGGCCGTCCCTTCAGGTACTTAAAGATTCATTTAACAGCAGTTTTATGTGAAAGTTTAGGGTTAGCCTGATATCGTGCACATTGGCACACTGCAAACATGATGCCTGGTCTGCTGGCCGTCAGGTACATTAGTGACCCGATCATCGAACGATACATGTGTTTGCTAACTGGTTGACCATCTGGATCCTTAGTGAGAGTTGGTCTGGCTGCCATGGGTGTAGCAGCAGGCTTTGAATCTGCCATCTTGTACTTCTCCAGGATCTCTGTCACCTACTTAACTTGATGCACCAAAATTCCATCTTCACTTTGCTTCACTTGGAGTGCCAAGAAAAACTCCCTTTCTCCCATCTGGCTCATCTCGAACTTCGTCCTCATGACCTTTTTCAAACTCTTTACATAGATCCTCATTTGTGTACCCGAATATGATGTCGTCCACATACACTTGCACCATAATTACATCATCGTCAACCTCCTTTCGGAATAGTGTATGATCCACTATTCCCCTTGTGTATCCAGGAGCTAGCAGGTGATCTGTCAAAGTTTTGTACCAGGACCTTGGGGCCTGATGTAGCCCGTAAAGGGCTCTGTCTAGCTTGTACACGTGATAAGGATGTTCTTCATCAATGAATCCAGGAGGCTGACTGACATACACCTCTTCGTTCATGTCTGCATAAAGGAATGCAGTTTTCACGTCCAATTGATAAACAATGAAGTTCATGTAGGAGGCATATGCCAGGAATACTCTGATTGCTTCCAGACGTGCCACTGGTGCATGCACTTCATCATAATCAATGCCTTCTATTTGCTTGTGCCCTTGAACTATCAGCCTTGCTTTATTTCTGACAATGACCCCATTGTCCTCTTTCTTGTTCTTGTATAGCCACTGAGTTGTGATGACTTTCTTGTCGGCTGGCTTCTCCACTAACCTCCATACCTGAAGCTTTAAAAATTGGTTCAGTTCCTCATGCATAGCTTCTACCCAGCTAGGATCTTTCAGAGCCATTGTGATGTTGGGTGGCTCCACTTGAGATATGCAACATGTGTACATGCAGTGGTTTATAGCTCTTGATTTGCTTCTCGTTATCATCCCGGATGCTAAAGGACCAATGATATTGTCCAAGGGGTGATACTTGTGAATTCTTGTTTCACCAACTGCTTGAACTGGGATTTCTGGAGGTAGTTCTATAAGTACGGGTTCTGCATTAGTCTCTGTTTCTCTATCTGCATCAGCTTCTTATTCTTCTACCGCTCCTGTACCTGGGTTTGGGTTTGAGTTGTCATCATCTCCAGCTTCATTTGTTTCGGTCACAGGAGTTGTGACTGTGTCAGTAGAAGCAACTGGAGAGGATTTGGAGAAAGAATGAACAATTGAAGGTCCTGAAATTGTATCATCAAACAGTTCTTCGGCTATAACTGGTTCCAAGCCTGGTTGTAATCAACAGCTTGCGCAGGACCCACTCCTCCATCTGAAGGGTTTTCTTCAAGCCAGTCTACATTGGTAGACTCCATCACTTTACTTGTTGCTTTGTTGTAAAACCTGTAAGCTGAGCTGGCAGAATAACCTACAAAGTAACATTCATCAGATTTAGCAGAAAATTTAGGTAGGTCAGTATTAATTAAAATAGTGCAAAGACACCCAAAAGCATGAAGATGCCCAATTTTCGGCTTGTCATGATAGATCAACTCATAGGGAGTCTTCTGATGGCGCTTGTTGATTAGAACCCTGTTTTGCACATAACACGCTGTGTTAACTGCTTCCGCCCAGAACATTGTGGGCAACATGGAATCACATAGCATCGTGCGAGCAACTTCAATTAAGGTTTTGTTCCGCCGTTCTACCACTCCATTTTGTTGTGGAGTATATGGTGCACTATACTGATGCTCGATTCCTTTGTTTGCACAAAATTCATCAATCGTTTGGTTCTTGAATTCTATCCCGTTGTCACTCCTCATTGACTTGACTTTCAGGTTCAGGTTGTTCTCTATGACTTTGATGAATGCTTTCAAGACCTCTGCAACATCACTTTTCTTGTGCAAGAAAAACACCCAAGTAAAACGAGGAAAGTCATCAGTAATAACTAAACAAAATGCACAACGGTTAAGACTTAACATACTGACTGGACCAAAGAGGTCCATATGAAGCAGTTCCAACACAAAGGAGATTCTGTTAAATAGCTTTGGCTTATGTGGTCGCTTGTGCTGCTTCCCCTTAGCACACACCACACATTTCTCCTTTACCACGAACTCTTTAATAGGTAGATCTTTGACAAGTTCTCCTCTAGCAAGACGATTCAGATTCTTCAAGTTCGTGTGGCCCAAGCGTCTATGCCATAACTCAACATGGTTCTCAGCTAACTTTGATAGAAGGCATGCCACCTCGGTTGTAGGTGGTTTATGCATGTTGAGGACATACAAGTTGCCATATCTAGGTGTTCTCATCAACACCCAATCATCGGGGATGGAGTATCCAGGTTTTAGAATTAGACATTCTTTGTTGTTGAAAAGTACTAGATACTCACGGTCACAGATTTGTGACACACTCAGCAAGCTGTGCTTCAATTGCTCCACATAATTGACATCATTAAAACTTAGACATCCATTTTTTACTGTGCCTTTTTGACTGATGTACCCTCCAACTCCTCATGCGAACAACACGTATCCTCTATCAAATTTCTCTAGATCTTGTAGCAAGGATATGTCACCCGTCATATGCCGGGAACAACCACTGTCAACATACCAAAGGTTGTTAACAGTCCTCTCTAGCTGTTCCTGCATTCAAAGGAGATTAATTAGTTTTGGGTACCCAGGCCTTAATGGGTCTGGGTGATGTCTGGTTGCTTTTGGTTGGACCGGGTTTGAGGTTTTCTGGTTTTGGGGATGCTTGAGATTTCTAAAGACCTTCTTTGTTCTTGACTTTCCAGTCATGGTGGTTCACTATCCCCTTTACCTGAGGGCCCTTGGGTGGATTATTCTGAACATTGTGATTTTTAACTTTGACATTTTAAAATTGTTTGGAGTGTTTGTTATACACCCCTTTAGGCTGGTAATTCTAGTTTACCACCTTTGACTCACTCCACCTATCTTCCTTACACCTCACATTTGTTTTTGAATGACTGGCTGGTTTTGGAAAACTGGCAGGTTCTGGAAAACTGACCTGGTTTTGATTTAAAATGAAAATCATTATCAGTTTTAGAACCATTTTTCATTGGTTTGTGAGGTGACTTATACTTTTGATTTACATTCTGTACTTTTGGCTACTAAGGTACAGGCTTCTGCACCTTAGGGTTTGAAGGTGCATGCTTTTGTTTTGAACCACCATTTGGTTGGGCTTTTGGGACAAAATTCTGCATAAACTTTTTAGGATAATATGGCTCATATGGTCTGTGTAAACAATTTCTTGCCAAGTGTCCAGGTTTTCCACACACATGGCAAGTTTGTTTTTTGGGATACGCGGGAGTTTGGGGGTAGTTCCGCCCAGTGGATTCCCAAGAGGATTTCGAACAATTTTTATGAATCCAATGGGTTCTGCCCTTGGGTATAGTGGTAAAAAAGTACTCCCGCTGTATCGTTTTAAACTGGTCATATGCAAAAATAACTTCTGGGTACGGGACAAAATCATGAGGTTTAGTCTCCCGTTCTTTCTGCACATTTTTCACAACATTAGCATTCTCAGACTTACATTTTTTCACACGAAACACACATTCATCAGAAGGTTTAGGACCATCAACCCGTGGTCCCTTACCTCTCTTCAAGAGTTTAACAGATTTAAAAGGTTTAGCATCACACTTGCTAAAATTAAACACACCACACACTGAAGTTTTATCAAACACATCAGACTCTAAATGTTTTAAACCACACTCAACCATAGGAAATTTAAGTTTATCCCAATCAAAATTTTCAAAAGGTGAACTTGTTTAACTTTTAAGACTCTCCTGTTCAGCCTTTACCCCTGCTTCTTTGCTAACTTTATCTGCACAATAGGTAGATTTGTCAGTAGTGTTAGAATCAGGAGTAGAAATTTTAATAGGACATGAGGCAAGTTTCCTGTCAATTTCAGCTTTAACTTCTAATGTTGTTTCAGATGTCTTAGGTTCAGGTTATGATTTCATGCATTAATGGCATAGGAACAATGTGTAAGGATTTTTCATCCTTTTGTTCAGAACCTAATCCTAGACCTGAATTATCTTTCACATGCCTCATCCTAACGTCAGTGTTATAATATAAAGAGCTAGCTTGCATCATTTTGAATTGAATTGTTTCATTACGCTCTAATTTGGATTGAGTCGTACTCAGCTTAGCTTTTAGTTCTACATTTTCTTTAATTAGCTCCTCTACCTTAGTATTAGCTACCCTAAGATAGGAAGTCTTGTCACTCAGCTGATTTTGAAGGCTCTTAACATCTAACTTAACGGCCTCAAGTTTTTCTTTGTACATTCTAGCCTGATCTTTAAATTCCCTAACATCTCTAGCAGTTGACTCATGGCTTAAACTTTCATTAGTGAACTTACGTTCCCATTCTTTAATTAACGAATTGCATTGTGGGTTTGAACATACCTCATTGTTGCAAGAGATTGCCTCAGAACCAGGTAGGATGTTGGCCATGAAGGCATGGTGACCAAACTCTGCAGCTTCCTTCTCTGCTACTTCTTCAACAAGTAGTGCCACGTGTTCGGGGCTCAGACTCAAATCTTTGATCTGCACAGTCCAGTCATACTCAGGTGTATGCTGTACCACCAGTGCTCTGTCATTGTTGACAGTTTCCTTCTTCTTTCCTTCCTTATTTTTCTCTGCTTCTTTGGTGTTCCACTCGACCTTAGGCTTCGTGCACTCTCGAGCATAATGACCATATTCATTGCAGTTGTAGCACCTAAGGTTTGCCTTGTTGAAGGAGAGCTTGACTCCTTTACCATCGTTCCAATCTTTATTCCCTGTCTTTGCCATGTATTGCTTGGCACACAAAGCTGACATCCCCATTTAATAAGAGATATCCATGTGCTCCAGGTCTTCAGGGTTGACTTGATTCACATCATCAGGTGTCAGATCCGTTGGTAGTAAGGTACCTGCCATTAAAGGTTGATAACATCTCATTATACCCACACCAAGAGCAAAGCTTGGATCTTTTATTAGGTTATTAACATCTAATGTGACCAAGTTAGATGAGCTGGATGAGCTAGCTCCTGGTGCTTGAGACACAAAGGTTGTCTGGCTAGGGGTTTCATCACTGGGATGAGATACACTTGAGCTTGGTTGTGATATGAAGGCTTGATTCACTTGATTCACAGCAGCACCAATACCAAGCTTCCTTGCTCTCTTCTGCTTTTTCTCCTCATATGATCTAATAGTTGACATCTAAGAATTTAATGGTGAAGTAGTCATGTTCACCGTCTTCTCTATCAACTCAATGGTGCTATTCCAGTTAGGTGGCAGTGAGTTTACTAGTTTCTTGTTCACTTCCACTTGAGTATAAGTAACCTCAGCATCTTTCATTGCAGTCACTATCTTTATGAACCTCTGCAGTTGTGTCTCTATATTCTCAACGGGTACATAACTGAACTCATTGAACTGTTCCCCTAAATTCTCACGTCTTGACTCCTTCATATCAGCTTTACCTTCATAGGCAGCAATAAGGGCATCCCAGAGTTCTTTAGCAGATTTGTACTCTTTGAAGGCTTCGGCCACTTCAGGAGACAAGGCCATAGTCAAGGCAACTAGTGCCTTCCTGTCTCGTTCTACTTTCTGTCATTCTTCTTCTGTCCACTCACTCTTCTCCTTAGGCACTGCTACCTCTCTAGTTGCAGGAGTAGTTTTTGGGATAAAGTCACCCACTTCAATTGATCGCATGATCTTGGCATCATTGTAGTTCACGTAGTTCTCGAAGCGGTACTTCGAGCTCATAAAGTCTTTACCGGACATCAAGCGGGGAGGTCTAGTGTTGGTGCCAATCTTGGCATCCATCTCAAGTATTGTACTAGATAAGTTGTACGCCATTTCAACGAGTGTGGAAAGAGAGGATCAAACAAGGTATACGGACCGGAAAGAGGGAATCCGATCGAAAAGGGTCTGCTTGATCGAAAAGATGACTTTTCGATCGGGCAGAGCGTCGACTTAAACAAAGTGGGATGACGAGCCGAAAAGTATACTTATCGATCGAATCGTAAACCTGGGACTAGCCACATAATCCGATCGAAAAGTCTTCAGTGATCGAAAAAGGGGTAACACGGAAAGTGCAAGCTGATCGGAAAGTATACTTTCCGATCGGGCAGAGTCTCGGCTAGGCAGAACAAATGATGAGCCAAAAAGTACTTCTCGATCGAAAAGCTGCAGGACGATCAAAAAGCTGGCGATGGTCTAATCGAAAAGCCGATCGATAAGCCAACGGATGGATCAAAAAGCTATATGTTTCGATCGAAAACACAGGACTAAGCCACAGCTTCGATCGAAAAGCTTTTTACTTCGTTTCAGAACCTCCTGTTCGGTTCAAACCTGCAAAAGCTCACCTGTCTCTTCCTTTTTCGAACTAAAGAACTGAAAAACCACAAAAACCTTAAATCATTAGTCACCAACAAGCCTTGAATCGATATCGTGAGAGCATCGAAACTAAGTTTCTTGGCTCTGATACCAATTTTAAGGATCAATCTAACCCTCACGCGATATCAAAACCTAATAATATCGTGCGGAATCCGATATCACTAGTGATTCAAGAATAATAAACAATAAAACTAAATAACGATTAAAGTAAATAATGAAATCAAACACAAACCGATTAATGAAGAATACTAGATTGCTTTGAACAAAACCGGTTGCAAAACACCAATGTGAATCCGTAAACCCCTAGGTTACAGATCAAACTGTTCGATATTTTATGTCCAGACCCGACAACACCAAGAACCCGACCCGGTTAAGACCCGTAAGAGTTACACTGAGGGCAACGAGCTTAAATCCGCTTAATTGATTAACCGGTATTTTATGGAAATTAGTTTTTAATCATTGTTTATTCTCGATAAATAAACATGCAATTAATTACATATTTATCTTTACGATAAATATACGGAACACAACGTCACCGGTTAATGTTTATGGCAATATAAGGAATCAAATAAAAGGTTATTTGAGTTCATCGAGTTCTCGATATTACGACTAGTAAATTAATAAACTCATTTTATTAATTAATCGTAATTAGTGGTTCGTAATAGTAAAAGAGATTGTCGAGGGACCTAGTTGTAATTATGCGGCCTATTAATAGGTGTTTAGTGAGTAGGGAACCCTAATCCTAATCCCTGCCGTCACGCTCTCCCCTCCCTCACGACTTCTCCCTCTCGCCGGCCTCCCCTCTCTCTCGCGATCAAGCCGCCATCGACCGCCACCCTTTTGGTGGATCACGAACCACCACAACTCGAGCCGCAACCCACCACCACAGCTGCAACCACCACCACAGCCACAAGCCGCAACCACATCCACAAGCCGCAACCGCCGCCGCAAACCGCAGCCGCAGCCGCGACTCACGCCGCCGCAGCAGCCACCGCGACCAACGTCGCCACTACCGTTGTACGCCGTTCGCCGCCACCGTGCCATAGCCGCCTCCGTCCGGCGCTAGCCCTACACCGCCATCATTCGAGCCGTCACGTACCGCGACGAATCGAACAGAGAAGTTTCGTGATCCGTGAGACGATCGGATCCGAACGGTCGGATCAGTTTTTCTATGAAACCCTAATGACCCGCCCGTTGTTCCTCGATGTCTTTAACGTGTGTTAGAACACTGCTCAGGTATATCTAAACTCGCTTTAGATTTAATTGATTTAATTATTTATTTATTTCGATTATGTTATCGTTGATTCCGATCGCGTTCCAGTTTTAACGCGATTTAGGTGTTTGTGTGATTTGGTTATCGTGATCCTGTTTGACACGAAAACGACACTTTAGGTTTACGCGTTTTAGTAATCAAATCGTTTTAATTCCGCTGCTTAATCAAATTACTCGTTAATTCGATAAACTCTGATTTAATTAAGCATGGTCGGTAAAGATTAATTAAATTGTAATCGGATAATTTTTTTTTGTCGTCACCGGGCACCCGTATACCACTGTCGTTTCCCAATAGTGGTATCAGAGCCTTGATCACCACAGCCAACCCTGACCGGTCGATTTTAAACCGGTGGATTTCGTGAACTGGGGTTAAAACCCGAAAGTCGTGAAAGTTATACAAATCGCTTTAATTATATATTTGGTAGATTTAATTCCACCAAATATTGTTCGATTCGATAAATTGATTGAATTGTTACGCATATTCGGCTTGACCCGTATTAAGGTTGTGATTGATTGTCGTGTCATGCTTTGGCCTAATTTTTAGCCCATTAGTTTTATGGTTTTGGATGGGCACTCGTTTTGGGTTCAAAGTTGTATCAACATATATTAGATATTGATATATTTTTCTATTTTCTTGTAATTACGGACCTTCGCTATAAACGAACGCGACAAGCTTTGATGCGACTACCCTATCATGTAGGTGTTCTTATCCAAGAACACTTCCTGGCATGGCAAGTAACCAAGCCCGATGGACCGACTAATATCAATCGACGCAAAGGAGCTATTAAAGCCAGTGGGAGCATTAGAGTCAGCCGGATGCATTTTTCATCCTTGTGGTTGATTTTAACATTTACGTTCCAGACCTTCTTCGACATTGTCAATAAAGCTCTGACAGTGTCGAAACCTCTAATTAAAGCCAAATATGTGTTATGTTTGCATGTTTTGTTTTGGTTGAATGTATTAACTTGTTTAACGAGCCAACTAAAACTCCAAACTAAGTTTTAAACGGTTAAGACTTTTTCAATCAATTGAAAATAAGTCCTAATTATTTACGACTTAATACAATAACCAATTTCATTCGACTAAAATCTCGAATTTTTCGATCCGTAAAAACGGACGATTAAACTAATTGGTTATCACCTCGCGACACCTAGTCATTAATAATGAGGTTATTTAATTGACCTTCCTGAGTGAGATAGGGTTTATATATTAATCGTCAAATCATTTAATTATTTAAAATTTGACCTAATAATCCTATCTAGTAAGCCTTAAAACCGGTAGATTTTGCCGTCCTAGTGAAGTCTAACTTGGAACATATTTACTGATGCATCAGTGTTGGAGTAAAGTTCAACACCGCACTTGATGTTCAGGGTATCTTCCAAGGTGTGTGCATTGGAGTAAAGTTCAACACCGTGCGCACACACTGACCGCTGAGGACATCTATCATTTTCTTTGCCAGTGCTTAATGTATTGGAGTAAAGTTCAACACCGTACATCTAGTCAACTCGTAGACAAAATGGCACAGATGAGGCTAAACGTATTTCGCACATTAATAGGCGAAAGCCTCATAAACGGGAATTATGACTGGTATTCACAAGAGACAATCTTTGTCCATCCAATTACTTAATTGACTAGTGATTGCACTTAACGCTGCCTTTGTTGGTCAAACTACTAATTGGGTTCCCACTTTCCTATTTAAGATTAGCTTGCCATCATTGAATACGAATGTTAACATCGAAACACAAAACCAATTGCCTATTGTTTCAGATGGTTGTTCCTCTTACTAATAACGAGGTTTTTCAGCTCAAGTCTCTCCTTGAGAAAGAGAAACTTGATGGGCATATCGTTTGAAGAAGATTCTTCTTTTTTATCAATAAAAACCCCTTCCCAAACTGTACAAGCTTCTTCCAAAGCATACGACCAACTTTCTCGACTGGCATCAAAATCTAAAAATCGTCCTGCAAATGGCCAACGAGCAACATGTGAAGTAAGCAGAAGTGCCCGCAGCACCTACGAATACCTCCGCAGTTGCTCTCGCTGCACATAAGACGCTGAAGAAAGATGCCAATTCAGTTACGTGTCTCATGTTGGCCACCATGTCTACTGAAATTCAGAAGAGCATGGTTGATAAGACGACTTTTCAGATGACCGGGGAACTTAAGGGTATGTTCGAAACCCAGGACCAACAGGAACGTTATGAAATTGTTATCAAATTAATCACCCGTTGCATGCCTGAAGGCACTCCAGTTAGTGCTCATGTCCTTAAGATGAAAGGGTTTATCGATCGCCTCGCGAAGCTCGATTACGTCATTCCTTGGGAAATGGTGACGGACTTGATCCTCCACTCTCTATCCAGTGCATTTACTCCTTTTAGGATTAATTTCAATATGAACAATCTGGTTAAGACAGTGATGAGCTTCACGGCATGTTGAAAACTGCTGAAGTTAACTTTCTTAACAACGGCAGCAATAACAACAAGGCCAAGGCAAACGATGTGCTCGCAATCCGATCAGCTGGTGTCAAGAAACCTGAGGTTAGCAAGAAGATAACGGGGAATAAGAGGAAGGGCAAGAACGCTGCAGCTAGGAACTCTAGTGGCACCGGTAAGGGAAAGTCTAAATTTCTTGAAAGTTGACTTGAACCTCCATTGCCATTTTCTCTGTTTGACCCATTTGTATCAAAGCTTCGCACCTAGCTTCTCAACACTCAACATTACCATGTTCTACATTCATAAGATGACTAGTTAGTCATTTCACAACATGATTATTATATACTATGGGTCAATTTCCATATAAGTCAATTTCTTTAATTTTAGGTGTTTGACTTTTAAAAGTCAAACTGCCCAAAAACTTAACCATTCATTTAACCACATATTCATGCATATAACATTGGATTTCTTATTTCTTAATGTATACACATAATAACACCATGTTCAACAACACTTAGAACATATACAATACACGTACTATTGGTTATGCACATAATACAACATAGGTTATGTTTAGAAACCATAACCTACTTTTTCTCAACTTTAGATGCATCAAATCTAATTGTTAAGCATACAGGACCAGTCATTCACATGCTTATTCAACCATCATGCTACTTATAGTGTTTACAATAAATTAAATCATAAATTCAAGTATTTAAATCCACTTAGGCATTTCATCAGACATTTGGTGTACATACAACTTCTACATATGAACTTTGAACTTTTCAAGCATTAGATATAACCCATTTAAGCACCATATCAACTAAACATTGAAATCATATCACCACTAAACAAATCATCATTTAAACAAGTGACACTTCCATCTTTCTTATTAATATTTAATCATTATAACCTCATGCTTCAACAAGCACTCCCTGATTTCACAAATCATACCAAAATTCCACATTAAACATCATAATCATAGAATTTCGCAACAACTATAACTAACATAACTATCAAGGTGAACCATTAATGCTACTATACCATGAAGTTTGGTGATAATCCACCTTTCTTATAACCCTAAAAGTGTGTTATGAATTTTAGAAGAGTGGTGGGTTAGTTTTTCATACCATGAAGCATTCTTGGCAATCCCTGTTAGAACATAGACCTGTGTGTCATGTGATGTATCTAGTCAAGATGTATAGCTGTTAGAGTAATTGAGTTGAGTCAATGAGTGATTGTATTCTGACTTAGTCTCACTAGCGAGCTAATAACGAACCAGGTTATGAACTAACAACGAACTGGTGGTTCGTTGGTAGTGCAGGTTCGTTGGTCAGTAAGTTAGTATATATATGTTGATGTGTTGTTGAAACACATAGTTCAGAGTGAGAATTTTGTGTGAACATTTGGTGAGAGGAAGTCTTTGAGAGCTAAATTGTTTCAGAGTCTGTACTTATATGTGATTGTGTATTAATACAATATACAACTCTTATTTACATCTTGTGTTCATGCTATTCCATGTGTTGATCTTGATTCCTATTAAGTACACGATCTGTTCCGCGTCCTTACAAGTGGTATCAAAGCTTTTGGTCTGATCTACTTTCCTTTGGTGTCAATTTTGTTCAAAAATTTGATTTTTTACAAGATTTTCATGAGATTTCCTCTTATTTACTGTCATTGTTGAATTTCCTACATTGTAAACCATTCTAGATGTCCCAAACTGCTTAGTTTCACATCCTTAGGGTTCTGTTTGTTCGAATTTGTCAGTTTCTAAAAAATCAGTGAAAATCAGTCCAATTCGTTGACCTGTAGGCCAACGAACATCCTGTCTGTTGATCATTTTGAGTTCGTTGAGTCATTTAAGCTTACTTCATTGAGTGCATTTTCATTCATTGATCTTAGTTCGTTGTTCATTCGTTGAGTTGTTGAGGTTTTCGTTCACTCATTGACATTTCATATGATCTAGGTTTGTTTGTTGAGAGATTTTTGGTCCGTTGAACTTCATTCGTTCCTAGTTCGTTGAAAGTTTTGTTCTTGCACTGAGATTTCATAGGTTACAGGTTCATTCATTGGGTTTTTTCTTTAAACTTCACTAGTTCCTAGTTCGTTGAAATTCCTGGTTCGTTCGTCACCTTCCGGTTCGTTCACTAGGGTTTAGTATTCTAGTTCGTTTGTTGATTTTGAGTTCGTTGGAACTAGCACATTCTTGTTTCGTTGGATTAGAATCTTAATAATTTCAAAATGAATTATTTCCAAACATTTGCTACTATGCAAAATACGATGCATGCCATGCTAAACTATGACAATGAAATGGAACAAGTTAGAAAGTTCTCA
>JBCNJP010000010.1:95396797-95486100 GCA_039602395.1 Deinandra increscens subsp. villosa | reverse complement strand
TTCTTTGAATTATTCTTCTTTTTTTTTGTTTGGTGTAGCAAACTTTGAATAATCAAGCATTTCAGCCTTTGGATCAAGAGGAGCAGATGTAAATTCAAATAAATCCACCGTTTGAGGAACCTTGTGAATATCATTTTCTTTGGAACTATCCTCACTCCGATTCTGCTTATACAAGAAATTCAGTAACATTGGTGGCATGTTGCAATTCTTGACTTGCCTTTGTAATTCCAAAATCTCTAGCCTTAATTCAGAAAATTTTCTGTTGAGCAGCAAACACCTCTTTTTGTGAATTAACGAATTGTACATTGAGGTCATTGTACTCATACGTTTGCAACTTCCTGATCTCACATTCAGCCAAGACTTCTTCTGTTACTTTCCCCCACTTCTTTTTGAATATTTCTACATCCTTTGTTAAAACTTCATTCTTGTCTCGAAAAAGAACATTTTCATCTTGAAGTGTAGATACTTTTGTTTAAAGTTTCTCAATTGTAGCAGCAGATTCAACAACAAGTGCATTAGCTTTTTCATACTTTTGTTGAACAGGATAACTTTTCTCAAATAGGTTTTCAAAATCTTGTGGTACATCTAAAGCTTCAGCTTTGGCCTTTTCACATTCTTCAGCCAAGTTACTCTTTTCTTTCAACACATCTTCATGAACATGAACAGTTCATAATATTTCTTCTGAAATTCTGCCAATTCTTTCTTTAGAACCACAATCTCTTCAGTCGATAATTCAGAACCTCTTTCTAAACTTGCATTCTTGTTGCGTAACTTCACAAATTCAAGACATTTAGATTCGTCGACCTTTGAGTTATCAGTGACCTTTGGCAAAACCTCTTTGGTAAATGATATGCTTGAATTAGAATCAGAATCAGTTAGAATGCTATCATCATCATGACGAGCTGTCAAAAGAAACAGTAATAGGAGCATGTGACAATTTTGTAACATCAGAATCCGCATTCCAGTCAAATTCCTCTGGATGCCAAAATACTTCTGTCATTTTATCTTCAACAGAATCTGATACTTTTTGATCTTTTTGATCTTGATTTGGTGAATGTACAACCAAATGAGCATGTTGACTAGTCTTCAATTTATTATCAATTGAACTTGGACATTCACGTGCAAAATGTACATATACAGAACATTTGTAACACTTAACCTTCGATTTGTCCAATCCAATCTTACCATCCTGATTCAATCTCTTCTTTCCCGTTCTGCTAAAAAAAATCTTCGTTTTTCGAACCAACATAGCATACTGCCAATTTAAATCCATTTCTTCCAAATGATCATAATCTATCTGATCATAATCTTCATTTGTTAATTCTACGTTACTTACTGAACCAGTAATAACCCCAAAATATGAAGATACCAATGCAGACATCAAAGCCATATAATCATCGGTAGTGTGAACAGATAAAGCATTTTGAGTTGAAGAACTAGGAATTGAAACAATACAACCAGCGGAAAAACCAGAATTTTCAGATTTACCGACAATGAATGTTGTAGGAGGTGCAGAATTAAGAATATTTGACTTCACAACATTCATTATTGAATCATTTCACCATGATACACAGTTGGATTCTGGATTTGAGCAGGAAGTAACTTATTCACCGTTAACTCCATATCCCTTGCTTGTATTCTTTGGATCAGATCATTGAAAGACAAACCCGAATACACTTTATCATGAGTAATCATCATCACATAATTTTCCCATTTCTCAGGTAAAGCCTCCAAAATCTTTTCTTTTAAATAAGCATCTTCCTTTGTAAGACTCACCAAACTCATCTCACTCATCAAATGTGCAAATCTTGCAATCAAATTTGAAATCGATTCGTTTTGATAATGCTTGAAACTATCGAATTCCTTTTTCAAAACCATTTGACGACTTTTCTTGTATTGGTCATTTCCCTCACATCTTTTCTGCAACGCATCCCATAAACTTTTCGATGTATACTTAGCAGAAAATTGATGTAGCAATTCTTTAGGCAATGCCATTTTCAAAGTACCATATGCTTTCTTCTCAGCTTGATACGCTTTCTTTTGTTCCGAAGTGAATTTTCTTTGAAGAATCGGCTCTCCAGAAGCATCCTTAGGATATATATATTGTTCAGTGAAAGCCAACCACATATCAACATCATTCGTATCAACATACGCTTCAAACCGTAAAACCCAACTATGATAATCTTCCCATTTTAACAATTTGGGAACTTTCTGACTTGTTCCAATTTCATTATCATAGTTCATCATTGTTTGCATCGTAGCTTGCATCGAATTCTGAACTGCGGAAAACGCTTAAAAATCACTCATCTTTTCCGAAAACTTGTACACAAAAACTTCCAACCCAAAAACGAAGGTCTTAGAAGTGGATTTTGGGTATCAAAACAGGGGTTACTAGCCGTTGGGCGAGTAAAACTATGGATCTCTCCGAGATGGTCGTTTTGGCTGGTATTAGCTCTCGTAACTCTTTACGGTTCTCAAGTTACGTCAGTTTTAGTGAACCTCTCAAAAATCTTGATTACTATTCACCCGAACTGAATCCGAACTTGATGTTGCTTATCCGAACTCTATCGAACCGAAGCCGAACATAAACTATAGCCGAACCTCAGCCGAACCTTGACCTCGGATGATCCCAACAGCAGCCGAACCAGGATATAGCTGAACCAGAACCAAACTGAAACAAACTTTCCGAACTTGAGACGAACTGAACCCGAACTTTGTACGAACCCTAACCGAACACCAACTTCGTTTGAAAACAGCCAAACTGAATCCGAACTGTGAGTTCGGAGCGGTTATTTTTGTGAAAATTCAGATCTCAGCCGAACCTTAGATGAACTCAAACATCCTCGACTCATATTTCGCAATTTTCAGTGTTTTTGGACAAGATTTTTAACATGAACTCAGATAAACTCAGAAGGAACGCTTTAGAAGAAGATTTTTCACATAAAGCACACTCGAGATGATCAAATGAGTACAAAATTGATTAGATTTTGTAAAAACCCCAAAGGTTTGACTCAAAATGATGAAAAACAGAGATTCCCGACCAGTAGAATGAACCTAAAGCTCTGATACAACTTGTAAATGCGTGAGCGTTGGATCATCTACTCGGTCGTATCGAAATCAATGTAAAATGTATGAACACGATGAGTAAATACAAAGTATTTGTATTAGCCACATAGAATACCACAGAGTACACACACACAAGATTTGACAAGAAGTTATATTCTCTATACAAGACATGCTATTTATATACGAACATCATAGTGCAAAATCACGAACAGTCGAACCTCCAGTTCGGACATAGTTCGTGTGAGTCCGAACTGGGAGTTCGCCTCAGGTTCGGATCAGCACAAACTTGAATCTCTTATCTTGTATTTGATACTTCACATGACGACCTAGAATTATGCATCAGCAGGTGATCGGCTGTGTTGATGGTGGAGGATTAGGGTTTCGGTAGGTGTAGAAGAAGAAAGGCAAGAGTTGATGTGTTTTGGGAAAAGAAACCAATCGGTTTCTTGAGAAGAAAACAATATTTAATAAAAAAAATTCACTTTGCCCCCTCTCCTTATTTGTTTTTGACACAAACCAACCAAACCTTTAAACTCATAGTTTTTACTAAAAACTTAAAGGATTTTTTTTTTCAACTTTTCTTGATTTAGCTGCTTAGACTTAAACTTCCTTTGAACTACGGCCCGAGAGTTTTATTCTGACAACTTTATTAAACTGACAGCATCTGTGGATTGTGACACCGTGTGCTGCTCTTTGCTCTGCCAAGCCACCAATCTATCTCCCAAGAACTGTGCTCCAGCAGATGTAGATTTCCTGTCAAGCTCACAACCTCCATAATCACTGTCAGTAAATGCATATAAATTAAATCCAGAATCTTTAGGGTACCAGAGACCAAGCCTAGGCCGTCCCTTCAGGTACTTAAAGATTCATTTAACAGCAGTTTTATGTGAAAGTTTAGGGTTAGCCTGATATCGTGCACATTGGCACACTGCAAACATGATGCCTGGTCTGCTGGCCGTCAGGTACATTAGTGACCCGATCATCGAACGATACATGTGTTTGCTAACTGGTTGACCATCTGGATCCTTAGTGAGAGTTGGTCTGGCTGCCATGGGTGTAGCAGCAGGCTTTGAATCTGCCATCTTGTACTTCTCCAGGATCTCTGTCACCTACTTAACTTGATGCACCAAAATTCCATCTTCACTTTGCTTCACTTGGAGTGCCAAGAAAAACTCCCTTTCTCCCATCTGGCTCATCTCGAACTTCGTCCTCATGACCTTTTTCAAACTCTTTACATAGATCCTCATTTGTGTACCCGAATATGATGTCGTCCACATACACTTGCACCATAATTACATCATCGTCAACCTCCTTTCGGAATAGTGTATGATCCACTATTCCCCTTGTGTATCCAGGAGCTAGCAGGTGATCTGTCAAAGTTTTGTACCAGGACCTTGGGGCCTGATGTAGCCCGTAAAGGGCTCTGTCTAGCTTGTACACGTGATAAGGATGTTCTTCATCAATGAATCCAGGAGGCTGACTGACATACACCTCTTCGTTCATGTCTGCATAAAGGAATGCAGTTTTCACGTCCAATTGATAAACAATGAAGTTCATGTAGGAGGCATATGCTAGTAATACTCTGATTGCTTCCCGACGTGCCACTGGTGCATGCACTTCATCATAATCAATGCCTTCTATTTGCTTGTGCCCTTGAACTATCAGCCTTGCTTTATTTCTGACAATGACCCCATTGTCCTCTTTCTTGTTCTTGTATAGCCACTGAGTTGTGATGACTTTCTTGTCGGCTGGCTTCTCCACTAACCTCCATACCTGAAGCTTTAAAAATTGGTTCAGTTCCTCATGCATAGCTTCTACCCAGCTAGGATCTTTCAGAGCCATTGTGATGTTGGGTGGCTCCACTTGAGATATGCAACATGTGTACATGCAGTGGTTTATAGCTCTTGATTTGCTTCTCGTTATCATCCCGGATGCTAAAGGACCAATGATATTGTCCAAGGGGTGATACTTGTGAATTCTTATTTCACCAACTGCTTGAACTGGGATTTCTGGAGGTAGTTCTATAAGTACGGGTTCTGCATTAGTCTCTGTTTCTCTATCTGCATCAGCTTCTTATTCTTCTACCGCTCCTGTACCTGGGTTTGGGTTTGAGTTGTCATCATCTCCAGCTTCATTTGTTTCGGTCACAGGAGTTGTGACTGTGTCGGTAGAAGCAACTGGAGAGGATTTGGATAAAGAATGAACAATTAAAGGTCCTGAAATTGTATCATCAAACAGTTCTTCGGCTATAACTGGTTCCAAGCCTGGTTGTAATCAACAGCTTGCGCAGGACCCACTCCTCCATCTGAAGGGTTTTCTTCAAGCCAATCTACATTGGTAGACTCCATCACTTTACTTGTTGCTTTGTTGTAAAACCTGTAAGCTGAGCTGGCAGAATAACCTAAAAAGTAACATTCATTAGATTTAGCAGAAAATTTAGGTAGGTCAGTATTAATTAAAATAGTGCAAAGACACCCAAAAGCATGAAGATGCCCAATTTTCGGCTTGTCATGATAGATCAACTCTTAGGGAGTCTTCTGATGGCGCTTGTTGATTAGAAACCTGTTTTGCACATAACACGCTGTGTTAACTGCTTCCGCCCAGAACATTGTGGGCAACATGGAATCACATAGCATCGTGCGAGCAACTTCAATTAAGGTTTTGTTCCGCCGTTCTACCACTCCATTTTGTTGTGGAGTATATGGTGCACTATACTGATGCTCGATTCCTTTGTTTGCACAAAATTCATCAATCGTTTGGTTCTTGAATTCTATCCCGTTGTCACTCCTCATTGACTTGACTTTCAGGTTCAGGTTGTTCTCTATGACTTTGATGAATGCTTTCAAGACCTCTGCAACATCACTTTTCTTGTGCAAGAAAAACACCCAAGTAAAACGAGGAAAGTCATAAGTAATAACTAAACAAAATGCACAACGGTTAAGACTTAACGTACTGACTGGAGCAAAGAGGTCCATACGAAGCAGTTCTAACACAAAGGAGATTCTGTTAAATAGCTTTGGCTTATGTGGTCGCTTGTGCTGCTTCCCCTTAGCACACACCACACATTTCTCCTTTACCACGAACTCTTTAATAGGTAGATCTTTGACAAGTTCTCCTCTAGCAAGACGATTCAGATTCTTCAAGTTCATGTGGGCCAAGCGTCTATGCCATAACTCAACATGGTTCTCAGCTAACTTTGATAGAAGGCATGCCACCTCGGTTGTAGGTGGTTTATGCATGTTGAGGACATACAAGTTGCCATATCTAGGTGTTCTCATCAACAACCAATCATCGGGGATGGAGTATCCAGGTTTTAGAATTAGACATTCTTTGTTGTTGAAAAGTACTAGATACTCACGGTCACAGATTTGTGACACACTCAGCAAGCTGTGCTTCAATTGCTCCACATAATTGACATCATTAAAACTTAGACATCCATTTTTTACTGTGCCTTTTTGACTGATGTACCCTCCAACTCCTCATGCGAACAACACGTATCC
The DNA here is from genome assembly GCA_039602395.1 of Deinandra increscens subsp. villosa. NCBI lineage: Eukaryota > Viridiplantae > Streptophyta > Magnoliopsida > Asterales > Asteraceae > Deinandra > Deinandra increscens. The sequence goes on along the minus strand of JBCNJP010000010.1, from coordinate 95,479,534 downwards.
TCTATCAAATTTCTCTAGATCTTGTAGCAAGGATATGTCACCCGTCATATGCCGGGAATAACCACTGTCAACATACCAAAGGTTGTTAACAGTCCTCTCTAGCTGTTCCTGCATTCAAAGGAGATTAATTAGTTTTGGGTTCCCAGGCCTTAATGGGTCTGGGTGATGTCTGGTTGCTTTTGGTTGGACCGGGTTTGAGGTTTTCTGGTTTTGGGGATGCTTGAGATTTCTAAAGACCTTCTTTGTTCTTGACTTTCCAGTCATGGTGGTTCACTATCCCCTTTACCTGAGGGCCCTTGGGTGGATTATTCTGAACATTGTGATTTTTAACTTTGACATTTTAAAATTGTTTGGAGTGTTTGTTATACACCCCTTTAGGCTGGTAATTCTAGTTTACCACCTTTGACTCACTCCACCTATCTTCCTTACACATCACATTTGTTTTTGAATGACTGGCTGGTTTTGGAAAACTGGCAGGTTCTGGAAACCTGACCTGGTTTTGATTTAAAATGAAAATCATTATCGGTTTTAGAACCATTTTTCATTGGTTTGTGAAGTGACTTATACTTTTGATTTACATTCTGTACTTTTGGCTACTAAGGTACAGGCTTCTACACCTTAGGGTTTGAAGGTGCATGCTTTTGTTTTGAACCACCATTTGGTTGGGCTTTTGGGACAAAATTCTGCATAAACTTTTTAGGATAATATGGCTCATATGGTCGTGTAAACAATTTCTTGCCAAGTGTCCAGGTTTTCCACACACATGGCAAGTTTGTTTTTTGGGATACGCGGGAGTTTGGGGGTAGTTCCGCCCAGTGGATTCCCAAGAGGATTTCGAACAATTTTTATGAATGCAATGGGTTCTGCCCTTGGGTATAGTGGTAAAAAAGTACTCCCGCTGTATCGTTTTAAACTGGTCATATGCAAAAATAGCTTCTGGGTACGGGACAAAATCATGAGGTTTAGTCTCCCGTTCTTTCTGCACATTTTTCACAACATTAGCATTCTCAGACTTACATTTTTTCACACGAAACACACATTCATCAGAAGGTTTAGGACCATCAACCCGTGGTCCCTTACCTCTCTTCAAGAGTTTAACAGATTTAAAAGGTTTAGCATCACACTTGCTAAAATTAAACACACCACACACTGAAGTTTTATCAAACACATCAGACTCTAAATGTTTTAAACCACACTCAACCATAGGAATTTTAAGTTTATCCCAATCAAAATTTTCAAAAGATGAACTTGTTTAACTTTTAAGACTCTCCTGTTCAGCCTTTACCCCTGCTTCTTTGCTAACTTTATCTGCACAATAGGTAGATTTGTCAATAGTGTTAGAATCAGGAGTAGACATTTTAATAGGACATGAGGCAAGTTTCCTGTCAATTTCAGCTTTAACTTCTAATGTTGTTTCAGATGTCTTAGGTTCAGGTTAAAATTTCATGCATTAATGGCATAGGAACAATGTGTAAGGATTTTTCATCCTTTTGTTCAGAACTTAATCCTAGACCTGAATTATCTTTCACATGCCTCATTCTAACGTCAGTGTTATAATATAAAGAGCTAGCTTGCATCATTTTGAATTGAATTGTTTAATTACGCTCTAATTTGGATTGAGTCGTACTCTGCTTAGCTTTTAGTTCTACATTTTCTTTAATTAGCTCCTCTACCTTAGTATTAGCTACCCTAAGATAGGAAGTCTTGTCACTCAGCTGATTTTGAAGGCTCTTAACATCTAACTTAACGGCCTCAAGTTTTTCTTTGTACATTCTAGCCTGATCTTTAAATTCCCTAACATCTCTAGCAGTTGACTCATGGCTTAAACTTTCATTAGTGAACTTACGTTCCCATTCTTTAATTAACGAATTGCATTGTGGGTTTGAACATACCTCATTGTTGCAAGAGATTGCCTCAGAACCAGGTAGGATGTTGGCCATGAAGGCATGGTGACCAAACTCTGCAGCTTCCTTCTCCGCTACTTCCTCAACAAGTAGTGCCACGTGTTCGGGGCTCAGACTCAAATCTTTGATCTGCACAGTCCAGTCATACTTAGGTGTATGCTGTACCACCAGTGCTCTGTCATTGTTGACAGTTTCCTTCTTCTTTCCTTCCTTATTTTTCTCTGCTTCTTTGGTGTTCCACTCGACCTTAGGCTTCGTGCACTCTCGAGCATAATGACCATATTCATTGCAGTTGTAGCACCTAAGGTTTGCCTTGTTGAAGGAGAGCTTGACTCCTTTACCATCGTTCCAATCTTTATTCCCTGTCTTTGCCATGTATTGCTTGGCACACAAAGCTGACATCCCCATTTAATAAGAGATATCCATGTGCTCCAGGTCTTCAGGGTTGACTTGATTCACATCATCAGGTGTCAGATCCGTTGGTAGTAAGGTACCTGCCATTAAAGGTTGATAACATCTCATTATACCCACACCAAGAGCAAAGCTTGGATCTTTTATTAGGTTATTAACATCTAATGTGACCAAGTTAGATGAGCTGGATGAGCTAGCTCCTGGTGCTTGAGACACAAAGGTTGTCTGGCTAGGGGTTTCATCACTGGGATGAGATACACTTGAGCTTGGTTGTGATATGAAGGCTTGATTCACTTGATTCACAGCAGCACCAATACCAAGCTTCCTTGCTCTCTTCTGCTTTTTCTCCTCATATGATCTAATAGTTGACATCTAAGAATTTAATGGTGAAGTAGTCATGTTCACCGTCTTCTCTATCAACTCAATGGTGCTATTCCAGTTAGGTGGCAGTGAGTTTACTAGTTTCTTGTTCACTTCCACTTGAGTATAAGTAACCTCAACATCTTTCATTGCAGTCACTATCTTTATGAACCTCTGCAGTTGTGCTCTATATTCTCAATGGGTACATAACTGAACTCATTGAACTGTTCCCCTAAATTCTCACGTCTTAACTCCTTCATATCAACTTTACCTTCATAGGCAGCAATAAGGGCATCCCAGAGTTCTTTAGCAGATTTGTACTCCTTGAAGCCTTCAGCCACTTCAGGAGACAAGGCCATAGTCAAGGCAACTAGTGCCTTCCTGTCTCATTCTACTTTCTGTCATTCTTCTTCTTTCCACTCACTCTTCTCCTTAGGCACTGCTACCTCTCTAGTTGCAGGAGTAGTTTTTGGGATAAAGTCACCCACTTCAATTGATCGCATGATCTTGGCATCATTGTAGTTCACGTAGTTCTCGAAGCGGTACTTCGAGTTCATAAAGTCTTTACCGGACATCCATCTTGGTCCAAGTATTGTACTAGATAAGTTGTACGCCATTTCAACGAGTGTGGAAAGAGAGGATCAAACAAGGTATACGGACCAGAAAGAGGGAATCCGACCGAGAAGGGTCTGCTTGATCGAAAAGATAACTTTTCGATTGGGCAGAGCGTCGACTTAAACAAAGTGGGATGACGAGCCGAAAAGTATACTTATCGATCGAATCGTAAACCTGGGACTAGCCACATAATCCAATCGAAAAGTCTTCAGTGATCGAAAAAGGGGTAACACGGAAAGTGCAAGCTGATCGAAAAGTATACTTTCCAATCGGGCAGAGTCTCGGCTAGGCAGAACAAATGATGAGCCAAAAAGTACTTCTCGATCGAAAAGCTGCAGGACGATCAAAAAGCTGGCGATGGTCTAATCAAAAAGCCGATCGATAAGCCAACGGATGGATCAAAAAGCTATATGTTTCGATCGAAAACACAGGACTAAGCCACAACTTCGATCGAAAAGCTTTTTACTTCGTTTCAGAACCTCCTGTTCGGTTCAAACCTGCAAAAGCTCACCCGTCTCTTCCTTTTTCGAACTAAAGAACTGAAAAACCACAAAAACCTTAAATCATTAGTCACCAACAAGCCTTGAATAGATATCGTGAGAGCATCGAAACTAAGTTTCTTGGCTCTGATACCAATTTTAAAGATCAATCTAACCCTCTTGCGATATCAAAACCTAATAATATCGTGCGGAATCCGATATCACTAGTGATTCAAGAATAATAAACAATAAAACTAAATAACGATTAAAGTAAATAATGAAATCAAACACAAATCGATTAATGAAGAATACTAGATTGCTTTGAACAAAACCGGTTGCAAAACACCAATGTGAATCCGTAAACCCCTAGGTTACAGATCAAACTGTTCGATATTTTATGTCCAGACCCGACAACACCAAGAACCCGACCCTGTTAAGACCCGTAAGAGTTACACTGAGGGCAACGAGCTTAAATCCGCTTAAATGATTAACCGGTATTTTATGGAAATTAGTTTTTAATCATTGTTTATTCTCGATAAATAAACATGCAATTAATTACATATTTTTCTTTATGATAAATATACGGAACACAACGTCACCGGTTAATATTTATGGCAATATAAGGAATCAAATAAAAGGTTATTTGAGTTCATCGAGTTCTCGATATTACGACTAGTAAATTAATAAACTCATTTTATTAATTAATCGTAATTAGTGGTTCGTAATAGTAAAAGAGATTGTCGAGGGACCTAGTTGTAATTATGCGGCCTATTAATAGGTGTTTAGTGAGTAGGGAACCCTAATCCTAATCCCTGCCGTCACGCTCTCCCATCCCTCACGACTTCTCCCTCTCGCCGGCCTCCCCTCTCTCTCGCGATCAAGCCGCCATCGACCGCCACCCTTTTGGTGGATCACGAACCACCACAACTCGAGCCGCAACCCACCACCACAGCAGCAACCACCACCACAGCCACAAGCCGCAACCACATCCACAAGCCGCAACCGCCGCCGCAAACCGCTGCCGCAGCCGCGACTCACGCCGTCGCAGCAACCACCTCGACCAACGTCGCCACTACCGTTGTACGCCGTTCGCCGCCACCGTGCCATAGCCGCCTCCGTCCGGCGCTAGCCCTACACCTCCATCATTCGAGCCGTCACGTACCGCGACGAATCGAACAGAGAAGTTTCGTGATCCGTGAGACGATCGGATCTGAACGGTCGGATCAGTTTTTCTATGAAACCCTAATAACCCGCCCGTTGTTCCTCGATGTCTTTAACGTGTGTTAGAACACTGCTCAGGTATATCTAAACTCGCTTTAGATTTAATTGATTTAATTATTTATTTATTTCGATTATGTTATCGTTGATTCCGATCGCGTTCCAGTTTTAACGCGATTTAGGTGTTTGTGTGATTTGGTTATCGTGATCCTGTTTGACACGAAAACGACACTTTAGGTTTACGCGTTTTAGTAATCAAATCGTTTTAATTCCGCTGCTTAATCAAATTACTCGTTAATTCGATAAACTCTGATTTAATTAAGCATGGTCGGTAAAGATTAATTAAATTGTAATCGGATAATTTTTTTTTTGTCGTCACCGGGCACCCGTATACCACTGTCGTTTCCCAATAGTGGTATCAGAGCCTTGATCACCACAGCCAACCCTGACCGGTCGATTTTAAACCGGTGGATTTCGTGAACTGGGGTTAAAACCCGAAAGTCGTGAAAGTTATACAAATCGCTTTAATTATATATTTGGTAGATTTAATTCCACCAAATATTGTTCGATTCGATAAACTGATTGAATTGTTACGCATATTCGGCTTGACCCGTATTAAGGTTGTGATTGATTGTCGTGTCATGCTTTGGCCTAATTTTTTAGCCCATTAGTTTTATGGTTTTGGATGGGCACTCGTTTTGGGTTCAAAGTTGTATCAACATATATTAGATATTGATATATTTTTCTATTTTCTTGTAATTACGGACCTTCGCTATAAACGAACGCGACAAGCTTTGATGCAACTACCCTATCATGTAGGTGTTCTTATCCAAGAACACTTCCTAGCATGGCAAGTAACCAAGCCCGATGGACCGACTAATATCAATCGACGCAAAGGAGCTATTAAAGCCAGTGGGAGCATTAGAGTCAGCCGGATGCATTTTTCATCCTTGTGGTTGATTTTAACATTTACGTTCCAGACCTTCTTCGACATTGTCAATAAAGCTCTGACAGTGTCGAAACCTCTTAATTAAAGCCAAATATGTGTTATGTTTGCATGTTTTGTTTTGGTTGAATGTATTAACTTGTTTAACGAGCCAACTAAAACTCCAAACTAAGTTTTAAACGGTTAAGACTTTTTCAATCAATTGAAAATAAGTCCTAATTATTTACGACTTAATACAATAACCAATTTCATTCGACTAAAATCTCGAATTTTTCGATCCGTAAAAACGGACGATTAAACTAATTGGTTATCACCTCGCGACACCTAGTCATTAATAATGAGGTTATTTAATTGACCTTCCTGAGTGAGATAGGGTTTATATATTAATCGTCAAATCATTTAATTATTTAAAATTTGACCTAATAATCCTATCTAGTAAGCCTTAAAACCGGTAGATTTTGCCGTCCTAGTGAAGTCTAACTTGGAACATATTTACTGATGCATCAGTGTTGGAGTAAAGTTCAACACCGCACTTGATGTTCAGGGTATCTTCCAAGGTGTGTGCATTGGAGTAAAGTTCAACACCGTGCGCACACACTGACCGCTGAGGACATCTATCATTTTCTTTGCCAGTGCTTAATGTATTGGAGTAAAGTTCAACACCGTACATCTAGTCAACTCGTAGACAAAATGGCACAGATGAGGCTAAACGTATTTCGCACATTAATAGGCGAAAGCCTCATAAACGGGAATTATGACTGGTATTCACAAGAGACAATCTTTGTCCATCCAATTACTTAATTGACTAGTGATTGCACTTAACGCTGCCTTTGTTGGTCAAACTACTAATTGGGTTCCCACTTTCCTATTTAAGATTAGCTTGCCATCATTGAATACGAATGTTAACATCGAAACACAAAACCAATTGCCTATTGTTTCAGATGGTTGTTCCTCTTACTAATAACGAGGTTTTTCAGCTCAAGTCTCTCCTTGAGAAAGAGAAACTTGATGGGCATATCGTTTGAAGAAGATTCTTCTTTTTTATCAATAAAAACCCCTTCCCAAACTGTACAAGCTTCTTCCAAAGCATACGACCAACTTTCTCGACTGGCATCAAAATCTAAAAATCGTCCTGCAAATGGCCAACGAGCAACATGTGAAGTAAGCAGAAGTGCCCGCAGCACCTACGAATACCTCCGCAGTTGCTCTCGCTGCACATAAGACGCTGAAGAAAGATGCCAATTCAGTTACGTGTCTCATGTTGGCCACCATGTCTACTGAAATTCAGAAGAGCATGGTTGATAAGACGACTTTTCAGATGACCGGGGAACTTAAGGGTATGTTCGAAACCCAGGACCAACAGGAACGTTATGAAATTGTTATCAAATTAATCACCCGTTGCATGCCTGAAGGCACTCCAGTTAGTGCTCATGTCCTTAAGATGAAAGGGTTTATCGATCGCCTCGCGAAGCTCGATTACGTCATTCCTTGGGAAATGGTGACGGACTTGATCCTCCACTCTCTATCCAGTGCATTTACTCCTTTTAGGATTAATTTCAATATGAACAATCTGGTTAAGACAGTGATGAGCTTCACGGCATGTTGAAAACTGCTGAAGTTAACTTTCTTAACAACGGCAGCAATAACAACAAGGCCAAGGCAAACGATGTGCTCGCAATCCGATCAGCTGGTGTCAAGAAACCTGAGGTTAGCAAGAAGATAACGGGGAATAAGAGGAAGGGCAAGAACGCTGCAGCTAGGAACTCTAGTGGCACCGGTAAGGGAAAGTCTAAATTTCTTGAAAGTTGACTTGAACCTCCATTGCCATTTTCTCTGTTTGACCCATTTGTATCAAAGCTTCGCACCTAGCTTCTCAACACTCAACATTACCATGTTCTACATTCATAAGATGACTAGTTAGTCATTTCACAACATGATTATTATATACTATGGGTCAATTTCCATATAAGTCAATTTCTTTAATTTTAGGTGTTTGACTTTTAAAAGTCAAACTGCCCAAAAACTTAACCATTCATTTAACCACATATTCATGCATATAACATTGGATTTCTTATTTCTTAATGTATACACATAATAACACCATGTTCAACAACACTTAGAACATATACAATACACGTACTATTGGTTATGCACATAATACAACATAGGTTATGTTTAGAAACCATAACCTACTTTTTCTCAACTTTAGATGCATCAAATCTAATTGTTAAGCATACAGGACCAGTCATTCACATGCTTATTCAACCATCATGCTACTTATAGTGTTTACAATAAATTAAATCATAAATTCAAGTATTTAAATCCACTTAGGCATTTCATCAGACATTTGGTGTACATACAACTTCTACATATGAACTTTGAACTTTTCAAGCATTAGATATAACCCATTTAAGCACCATATCAACTAAACATTGAAATCATATCACTACTAAACAAATCATCATTTAAACAAGTGACACTTCCATCTTTCTTATTAATATTTAATCATTATAACCTTATGCTTCAACAAGCACTCCCTGATTTCACAAATCATACCAAAATTCCACATTAAACATCATAATCATAGAATTTCGTAACAACTATAACTAACATAACTATCAAGGTGAACCATTAATGCTACTATACCATGAAGTTTGGTGATAATCCACCTTTCTTATAACCCTAAAAGTGTGTTATGAATTTTAGAAGAGTGGTGGGTTAGTTTTTCATACCATGAAGCATTCTTGGCAATCCCTGTTAGAACATAGACCTGTGTGTCGTGTGATGTATCTAGTCAAGATGTATAGCTGTTAGAGTAATTGAGTTGAGTCAATGAGTGATTGTATTCTGACTTAGTCTCACTAGCGAGCTAATAACGAACCAGGTTATGAACTAACAACGAACCGGTGGTTCGTTGGTAGTCCAGGTTCGTTGGTCAGTAAGTTAGTATATATATGTTGATGTGTTGTTGAAACACATAGTTCAGAGTGAGAATTTTGTGTGAACATTTGGTGAGAGGAAGTCTTTGAGAGCTAAATTGTTTCAGAGTCTGTACTTATATGTGATTGTGTATTAATACAATATACAACTCTTATTTACATCTTGTGTTCATGCTATTCCATGTGTTGATCTTGATTCCTATTAAGTACACGATCTGTTCCGCGTCCTTACAAGTGGTATCAAAGCTTTTGGTCTGATCTACTTTCCTTTGGTGTCAATTTTGTTCAAAAATTTGATTTTTTACAAGATTTTCATGAGATTTCCTCTTATTTACTGTCCTTGTTGAATTTCCTACATTGTAAACCATTCTAGATGTCCCAAACTGCTTAGTTTCACATCCTTAGGGTTCTGTTTGTTCGAATTTGTCAGTTTCTAAAAAATCGGTGAAAATCAGTCCAATTCGTTGACCTGTAGGCCAACGAACATCCTGTCTGTTGATCATTTTGAGTTCGTTGAGTCATTTAAGCTTACTTCATTGAGTGCATTTTCATTCATTGATCTTAGTTCGTTGTTCATTCGTTGAGTTGTTGAGGTTTTCGTTCACTCATTGACATTTCATATGATCTAGGTTTGTTTGTTGAGAGATTTTTGGTCCGTTGAATTTCATTCGTTCCTAGTTCGTTGAAAGTTTTGTTCTTGCACTGAGATTTCATAGGTTACAGGTTCATTCATTGGGTTTTTTCTTTAAACTTCACTAGTTCCTAGTTCGTTGAAATTCCTGGTTCGTTCGTCACCTTCCGATTCGTTCACTAGGGTTTAGTATTCTAGTTCGTTTGTTGATTTTGAGTTCGTTGGAACTAGCACATTCTTGTTTCGTTGGATTAGAATCTTAATAATTTCAAAATGAATTATTTCCAAACATTTGCTACTATGCAAAATACGATGCATGCCATGCTAAACTATGACAATGAAATGGAACAAGTTAGAAAGTTCTCAAATTGTTGAAGTTAGAAGATTATCACAATTGGAAAAAACGGTTTAAAGTGTATGTTGGTGCTAATGATGTCAACTTATGGATTCTAGTTGAGGAAGGGTTTACATATTCAATTGATGCGAATGGGGAACCTAAGATGAGAAGGAAAATCTTACATTTAATGAAAAAAAAGTTATGAAAGAGAACAAAAATCTTATGGGGTTCTCACTATGGCTTTACCAAAAGAATTATTACATCAGTTCAAACCATGTACTAGATCTAATACTCTGTAAGATGCTTCAAAATTGAGATGTGAAGGTAATGAGCAATATAAAAAGCGTAAATACAAGGTTTTCAACAAAGAGTTTGACAATTTCAAACATTATCCTGATGAGAATATTATTGATTTAGTATCAAGATTTGCTCATCTAATTAGTGAGATGGAAGTTGTGGATATCAAGAAAAAGGAAGATGAATTGAAAGAAAAGATGCTGGAAGCATTAAAACCAAAGTGGGAGAATTATGTTTTATTACTCACCCTTGATAAAGAGTTTTCAACTTTGTCGTTTCATGAGTTAACGAAAAAGTTACAACCTAGAGAACTAGAGATGTTAACTACAAATAAGACACCCGCACAAGTGCAAAATCCGAAATTATATTATGGTTAAAATGCTGTAAGTGTGAGTGCTAAATCCAAATCAAGCTTTAGTTCAACACCGACAACAGCTTTCTTAGCTGGTAACATGTCTGGAATTACTAATTCTTTTCAAATTTATTCGGATGGTTCTAATGTCACTATTCAGTTCAAGCAAATTAGAGTTCTATTTCTGTTAAATCCACTAAGGATTATATGGCACTAAGTTCAGCTTTGATATCATCATATTATGGTGTTATCACTCGTAGCATGAATAATGCAGAGATGGTCGAGGAAGATTATAATCAAGAAGATCCGGATAGTTTGGAAGAAATGGATCTTAATTGGCAAGTTGCAATGTTGACAAGAAGGATTAAGAGATTTTGGAATAAAATGGGACGAAAAGATCTGAACTCTGGTGGAAAATAGGTTTGGATAAATCAAAGGTTGAATATTTCAGTTCTTCAATTTTGGACCTTTTTCTAGAGAATGTAAACAACCAAAAGGTGGACAACCTAATTCTGGTGGCAATGCTCAAACGTCAAAGACTTCAGGGAGTAATTCTAATAAAAAAACATTGGTTACTCAAATCGATGAAGGATATAATTGGGGAAAACAATTTCTAACCAATATGATTTTATTGCCAGGACTGAACAAGTTGGCGAATGTGTAACTGATGTTGATTCTGAATCAAGTAGTTCTGAGATGTCTGATAAAGGAAGTTATGCTTCCATGGCAGGAGTTCAAAAGGAAGATTTTTCTAAGTGTGAGATTTGTGTTGAGACTACTAAAGCTAACAATGATTTGATTAAGGAAAAGAGTCTGTTAGTTGATGAGTTCAAGTTAGTAAAGAACATTTGGAGATTTACACGAAGAAGTGGGAAGAAATAACTCAGGAGTTGATGCTTCAGAAATCTAAGTCGCGTTCACAATGTGAAATTTTAGAAGAAAAGTGTGCTTTACAAGTGGACAAATATGTTCTTCTTCAAAAGACTTGTGTTGAACTTGCTGAGGAAGATTTTAGTCATCAAGAAGACAACACAGAGTTGCTTGATTCTAAGACTAGATTGAAATATGAAAATGAAGTTTTAAAGGAGGATGTTGAGATTTATAATAAGAATTAAAAAAAGGTTACACAGGAGGTACTTGCAGAGTTTGATCGGATGAGAATTCTGTAAGGATCGAAAAGAACCCAAACACGATATCACTATCTCTAGTGAGTGTGCGGAATCCAAACACTAGAGAGATTCAAGTATAAACGACATAAACAAGAACAAACGATTAGGAAAATAATGAAACACACAAACCGATTGAGAATGCTAGATCAAAACTTGATTGCAACACACTTGAAAGGTTCGAAATTCTCTATGGGAGAATTTCGATTACACTTCTTTGAAAACATCAAGAACACCCCAAAATCAGCAACCCTAAACCCCTAGATTAGCTATCCTTATATAGGGGGAGATTAGCTTGGAAAACAAGCTAATCTATCTTTGGTAACCCTAATTACCCACTAATTCCCGTTTTTGACCATATAGGCCCACTAAACTCCCTCTAAACATTGTTTAATTGAGCCCAAAGACATCTAAATTGGCCCAGTGACCCAATATAACCATAACCCAGCTAATCTCCGCCTATTCTATTATATAGGTCTTCAAAATAGTTCGCCAAGTGATGATTTAATACACAAGCCACAAATTATTCCCTTACAATCTTCCCTTTGGCTTGTGATATTAAATGTTTTCTACTTTCAATCTTCAGAACTTGCAGTCTTCACCTTGTTTTGAACATGGGTTGATGAAGATTCTTTTCTTTAGCAATCTTCATTAGGCAATAGCAAGTGACTTTTGGGAGTGTTCTCTCAATCAGCATCAGCTCGAACTTCAAATGATAAACAAGTAATGAAAGGAGGATTCTCAAATACTTGCTCCTTCTTGAAAAATGTTGAGTCCTTGCTGAATCATCAGTAACTGTCTTGACTTGCCATTAACTTCAGAGGTTAAATTTTGTAAACCTCTATCTTGGCATTCTTGATTGTAGATCTTTGAACTGACGGCATTTAGCTTCCCCTCAACTCATGAACAGTGTCTTTTGAGTCTTTGGAAGCTTTTCTTGAACAACCAACAAACTTCCCCTAAGCATAGGGTAAGTCCTTTTCCGGATGGTTCTTCAACTTGATCAGCAGCAGAGTTCTTGCTTTGATCAACTGAGTCCTTGACTTTTTGTCCATGAGTTGTTTTTTTTTTTTACTTAACCTGTCAAGCACAACATGGAACAAACACTAACCAGACAATGATGACTGGTTAACGGGTTAGAATTACTTAACCAAACAACTTCCCCTGAACCCGAGGACTCTTTTCATTATCTCCCCCTGAGATTCTAAGGGAGGGTCAAACTTTCTTGCATAAAACCCATAAAAACTTATTAAAACCTTTAAAAAAAAACTTGGCCATCGTTGAAAATAAACAATAAAAACTTAAGATAACTCAAAAGAAGAATAAAAATAAAACAAACATACCAAATTACTAAACGAGAAGGTTTCTATGGGATCAAACCGTATGAAACTGACCAAGGAACCCTATTCAGCTTCTGTTACTCGACCACGTCCAGGTGATTGCCAATATACTGATCCACTTTAAACTCAAACCCTTTTCTTATTCAGGCTGTTTGTCTTTTTATTATCTTTTAAGGTGCATTAATTATGAACAGCAAGTGGGTTTCAACAAATCCTAGGTACATGTTATTGCACACTATCAAGCATATAAATTCCCTACCACATATTTTCACAACCTGAACCAGAAGTTTGAAACTGAGCTCGAGACTTGGTTGAGAAGAGAAAGAATAGATCACATAGATTTTTGGGATAATATACAATGTCAACTAATTTCCCAGAGGTGTTTTAAGCAGGCTGTAACCTGACTATGACACGTAGTACGCATTAGTGACTAGGCTGGGGGTTTTGGACTCTAGAGGGTCTCTTTTCTTGTGCTCTTTGGCATCTTTTGGGTGTATATTTTTATTTTCTTTTATTATTTTTTTTATTTTAGGTGATCTAGAAGCACGTATGCATGGACAATTCCAGGTCATTGCTCACGCAAAGCAGAGGAGAGCCTTACATACATGAGAAGCATCCCTAGGTCATTGCTCATGCAAAGCAGAGGGGACACCAACTTTTTGAGCTCAATTTCACACTCTTGGAGAAAAGCGTGTGTATCGGGAACTTGAACATGCAGTCAAATAGAAATGCAAATAACCTAAGTGTTGTTACCCAACAAACTGCCATACGTTATCTTTAAGTGAGTAACGCATACCTTTTCAGATTAAAGAGCCGAGCCTACCAGCATATCACCATGGATCATGTCTTTCACATCTGCCTTACGCGTGTCAGCCATCTCCAAGACGGAAATTTATTTCACTTCCCTCCTTCTCAAGCAAACAAACAAAAGATTAAAAATTAAAAAGCACAATGTTTGAGGGGTCAACTATTTCATCTTTTCTATTCTTCCCCTTGCTTTTTGATTTTTTTAATAACAACACACACCAACTAAAACTAAAGCTCTTATTTTTTTTTTTGTAGTTTTAGATTTTTTTTTATTTTTTTTTATTTTTTTTAAACACATAATTACTAAAACTGGCCAAGCTAACCTTCAAAGTTTATCTTTTGAAAATTTTCCGGAACTGGGTTTTGTTTCATGCACAACCATACTTCACATCAAACTAGCCAAGAAACAAACAATTCAGACAATGTTACCTTTTCTACTGATTTTTTTTCAGATTTCCCTCTCACATAGAGACATATCCTCCATTGAAATCTTCATGTCATGTAGTAGAGAGATGCCTCTTATCCTGTGCCTGGAACAATCACTATCACAAACAAGCAAGGTTAATGAAAGTCCTCCTTGACTGTTCCTGCACAAGGTGAGAGATCAGTTAGCCATAGGTACCCAGGCCATTGTGGTTCTGGGTATTCCTGAAGCATCGATAAATGAAACTTCTTTTAAAAACACTCCCTTTGAGAAATCAGAAATTTGAGCTGCAGCTGCCTTTGATTTTGGTTTCCAAATTCCAGGTGATTTGAAAGTTGTTTTAGTCACCTTTGAAGTAGTGACTTTAGGTATTTCAACCTTCTTCATTTCAGGTTTCCTTTTCAAAACAGTTTTAGTTACCTTTGGAGGGGTAACTTTAGGTTTATCATCTTTGTGTTGTTTTGAAATTGGTTTCTTCACCTTTTTATGAAAATTTTCATAATTTGGAAAAACATATTTTTGATTTGAAAATTTTCTTTGCTCGTTGGCAGCGCCCCAATGTTGATCAGAGGGTTTTATCTTAGGAGAAATAGTCTTCATTGCCTTAGGCGGTTGCACCTTCATTGGCTTAGACTTAACTGATTCCTGAGATGAAACACTCCGACTTTGCAGATAATATGGCTCATAGGGGCGATAGAGACAATTTCGGGCAATGTGACCAGGATTGCCACAGTTAAAGCATGTCTGCTTCTTGAGATAGAAGTCAGACGTGTAACCGTTTGTCTTTAGCTGCTGAGGTGGAGCACCATTTGCTTGTGTCTGCATCTTTGACCTGTTTGCAGATCTTGGGTTGACTGTGGACTGGTTCCTCGAAGCTTGAGTTGAATCTATCTTTTCAGTTCTTGTGCTCCATGTATTCTTTGATGTCGAGGCAACATTTCTACAACTGCAACTGCATGAGCCTACTGATGAAACATGAGACTTGTTTGTCATTTTAGGCCTTTCAATCTTGATAGGAACAGAAGTTGGAGGCTTGATGGTGATCTTGGGCCTTATACACTTAATGTCAGATGATAAACCACCATCATGACCCAAGCCTTTGAATTTAGTGGTGAATGAGGGTCTCTCTTCTCCTTCAATCGGAATGAACATAGACCCTGTTGTCATGAATATCTTACCGTTGGGCCTTGTAGTCATCACCACTCGTTCCTGTTTTACCTCATCAACAACTTTGGAATAAGGAGTCTCGATCTTTGGATAAGGAACCAACTTTTCTTCATCAGCTCTCTTCACCTCACTGGAGCTTGAGCTTGCACACTCAGTAGTTTTATTAGACTGAGTTGCTTCAGTGGCTGTCTTTTCATCTTTATGTGCTGGTTGAGGCCCATATACCATGGTTGCTTCATTCAGGGACTCTTTCAACAATCCATCGGCAGTTTGGGGCACTCTGATGTATTCATGTTGTAATGGGGGAGGAAAATTTCCATCCCCGAGGCCAGATGTTTCTTTTACATGCTCGAGTCGCTCCTCTAATTTGAATAAAGCATGATGAGAGTCCATCATTTTCTTTTGAATAACTTGATGTTTCTCAAGGACAGATTGGGAAGTGTCAAGTTTGGTTCTTAGTTCCTCCACCTCCTTAGTTAGCTCTTCTACCTTAGCGTTAGCAAGCCTGAGATAGGTGCTTTTATCACTCACCTGACGTTGAAGACTCTTAACATCTACCTGAATGGCCTTAAGTTTTTCTCTAAATGTTTTGGTCTTACTTTTGGACTCCCTAAGGTCTCTAGCAGTGAGTGCATGATTTGCGGTTTCATTTATGAATTTTTGTTCCCATTCCTTAATCAAGGCACAACAGATGGGGTTTGAGCATTCCTCGCAGTTACAGATCCAAGCCCCATCAGCATGATTGATCTTTTTCTTTTCCTCCTCTTTTTCACGGAATGTCCGGAAAAGATACTTCTGTAGACTGAGTTCTTCACCTAAAGACTCTATCCTCTTTTTATAGGGTTCGACTTGTTTTAGATGAGTCTTTAGTTTGTACTCTGCATTCATACGGTCTCTTTCTTCAGTTCGAAACAACTGCTTATATTATTCGATTGTTTCGGAACATGCCGCGTTCGAACATATCTGAGTTTGATCACTCACAAGAGGAGAAGTAACTTGAGTACTTGTCATTGTCTTCTTTGGATGAACTTCTGGATCAAATACGAACTGAAAGACTTGAACAAATTGAAAAGGGATGGATCGAAAAGTCTTAACAGGATCGGAAAGCAGGTTTTCGATCGGAAAGATGGTTCTCGATCGAAAAGGTCAATCGAAAAGTGTGCTTCTCGATTGGGCAGAATTTCGGCTTGATCGAAAAGGGTACACTGATCAAAAAGTCACGAAGGGACTTTCCGATCGAAAGGCGAAACTGATTGAAAAGTCACAAAGGGACTTTCCGATCGAAACGGAGTTGATCGAAAAGTCACGAAGGGACTTTCCGATCGAAACGGACCTGATCGAAAAGTCACGAAGGGACTTTCCGATCGAAAAATGAGCTGATCGAAAAGTCACAGGGGGACTTTCTGATCGAAATGTGCTGATCGAAAAGTCACAAGGGGGACTTTTCGATCGAAAGAAGGCTGATCAAAAAGTCACAGGGGGACTTTCCGATCGAAATGAGCTGATCGAAAAGTCACAGGGGGACTTTCCGATCGAAATGTGCTGATCGAAAAGTCACAAGGGGGACTTTTCGATCGAAAGAAGGCTGATCGAAAAGTCACAGGGGGACTTTCCGATCGAAATGAGCTAATCGAAAAGTCACAGGGGGACTTTCCGATCGAAATGTACTGGTCGAAAAGTCACAAGGGGGACTTTTCGATCGAAAGAAGTGTGACTTTTCGATCGAAAGAAGGCTGATCGAAAAGTCACAGGGGGACTTTCCGATAGAAATGAGTTGATCGAAAAGTCACAAGGGGACTTTCTCGATCGAAACAGCGCGACAGAAAAGGCTTTTCGATCAGGGGGACGATCGAAAAGTCTAGTAACGGGGTCGAAAAGTCTCCAGTTCACGAATTAAGCACCTGGAAAGCTCCTGTCTTGACTTGAAACCTGCTAAAATACTTCCGAACTGTGCTAAAAACTGAAAATCACCAACAAAACTCAAAACGTTAGTTCCCAAAAACTTGAATCTGATATCACGAGAGCCTCGAAACTTGCGTTTCTTGGCTCTGATACCAATTGTAAGGATCGAAAAGAACCCAAACACGATATCACGATCTCTAGTGAGTGTGCGGAATCCAAACACTAGAGTGATTCAAGTATAAACGACATAAACAAGAACAAACGAATAGGAAAATAATGAAACACATAAACCGATTGAGAATGCTAGATCGAAACTTGATTGCAACACACTTGAAAGGTTCGAAATTCTCTATGGGAGAATTTCGATTACACTTCTTTGAAAACACCAAGAACACCCCAAAATCAGCAACCCTAAACCCCTAGATTAGCTATCCTTATATAGGGGGAGATTAGCTTGGAAAACAAGCTAATCTATCTTTGGTAATCTAATTACCCACTAATTCCCGTTTTTGACCATATAGGCCCACTAAACTCCCTCTAAACATTGTTTAATTGAGCCCAAAGACATCTAAATTGGCCCAGTGACCCAATATAACCATAACCCAGCAAATCTCCACCAATTCTATCACATAGGCCTTCAAAATAGTCCGCCAAGTGATGATTTAATACACAAGCCACAAATTGTTCCCTTACAAATTCAAATACAAGTTCATCGCTTCACAAAAGGAATTGATGGAAGGTTAATCAAAAATTTCTGAACTAAACATAGAAAAATTTCTATTTGAAAAGACAACTTGAAAATTGCAACAATTCCGATACTTTTACAAATTTTTTGTATAAGATGGAAAATAGTCAAGCAAGTTGTAAAGATGTTGATATTCATCAATTTCCGGCTCCTGTGATCATGACTAAATCCAGATCTGCGGTGAAACCTTCTCATGAACAGTTTGATTATTCTAAATTTGCTGACTCAAATTCTAAAAAGAAAAAGAATCAAAAATCAAATAAATCAAACAAACAAGCTGAGAAGCAGAAGACTGAACCTGATACAGTGCCTAAATTTACTTCAACTTCAATCCCTTTTGAGAAAAAAAAGTATTGGATGCAAATGACATTAAGAAAACCGATAAAGTTTCTTCAAAGGATGAAGTTGATGTGTCTTTTCTTGTCAAAGGGAAAAATGGTAAGGAAATACAGGTTGAATTACCAAAGTCGCTAAGCTAGAAAAAGGAGAATCTAGTACTCAGTTTCAGTTTTCAAAGCAACCTGGTTATATACAGAAAGGTTCGGGTTTTGAAAAGAAAGATGATGAGGTCAATGAATTCAAGAAGGATTCAAAGAATTCAAAGAAATCTATTGCTAAGAATTCAAAATAGGGTGGTTCTGACGAAGGGAAAGTTAAACCTTTTGATGATAAAATTGGTGAACCTTTGTATCGGCTTAAGGGTTTTGATAAGGCATATTCTGATGAAATGTTTCCACTTGATTGTGTTAAAGCACATCTAATTTCTCAAGTGTTTGTTGCTGAGTAGGATCATCGGTTTGATTCAAAGCCTTATGAAGTAATCGGGGGTAAACAGAATAAGTAGAAAGCCTCGACATGCTCTTCTAGAGTTTGTCACTATTCGGCTGGATTTTCTTCTTGTGGTTCAAATGATACTCCTCGAAGTTCTGCTTCAAACTGGTTTTATTCAAACAGTTCAAATGGCAGAGTTTTTGATGAGTCAAAACTTACAAAATGATAGAGCCATTTGTTGGTAAAACTGACAAAATGATAGAGCCAAATGACAGAGTTTTTGATGAGTCAAAACTTACATTTTCTAAATCTAAACGAAAATTCTTTTTCTGAAAAGAAGAAAACTGATAAGAATGTGGGTGGTAAGTCAAATGGTGATGTTCAAAATAATAATTGGTCATTGAAAGTTGTAACACCACAGATGCAATGGAGACCTAAGGTAGTTTCTAAGGCTAGTAAAGATTTTGTTGAAGACATCGTCGACCTCAAGCAGAAGGCTTAGGTCATTTTGAAAACTAATCTTTATGTCTGGTGTGTGATGGATACTTCAAAAAGATCTATTGGTGATTGGAAAGCTGCTGATAATGGAGTATCTACATAAGTTAGCGCTTCAAAAAATTGGTTTTTCTCAAAATTTTTAAGGAAAAATGATTTTCAAAATCTTAAAATGCAAGGTATCCGTGTTTGATCGGTCATTTTTATTTTCTTTCCTTTATATTTATTTTATATTTTTAGGTGGATAAGATTGAAAAGGTCAAAAATAGAGTGTTTTTCATTTTAGGGGGAGAATATGGAAAATATAAAAAATGGAAAAATGAAAAATAAAAAAATGGAAAGATAAAAAATGATTGATCCAACCATGTGGGAAATGACGGTACATTGATTGGCGTTTCTGACTCATGGATCGAATAGATGAAAAAGCCATAAGACCATTGTTTAATGTGCTAGGTAGGCTCGCAAATCAGAAAGTATGCATATGTGATATAAACTAAATGCTATGCTTGACCTAGTGGATAACATCTTGATGCTTATTTCATGACATATAAAAATTATGATAAAGAAAAATGAGAAGTCAATGTCTATACATGTGTTTATTTTGAAATATTTAAACTTGTTTGATTTTCTTTATTATCTAAAATGATCAGACTATCTCTGTGTATATAAGAGTATCGACCTGATAGTTGTTCATTTGAGCTTCTGCATTATTTTCTTGGTGTTAAGTTCAATCATCAGATTCTCTCCACATATACGGGAGTATCGATCTGAGAATTGTTGATTGAACAATTTCAACTTGTTTTGTTTCTTGTTTTGTTAAATACGAGGCCGTATTTGTGTTTCGAAAGATCAACCTTAAGGTAGACGATCTAACATCTATATTCTTTTTGCATGGAACCCAGTTGACATTATCAGAATACATGCACAATGTGTTAAGCACAAGTGTAATCACATAGAATTATGTGAGAAATGTCTGAATATGCCTGATAGTGTGGGGTCCACAGGTCTGAGAAAATTAATAATATCTTAACATATCTAGATCCTATAATTATAATATTGTCTAAGTTTAAAAGTTGGACAAATTATACCAGAAATCAACTTGGCTTGTATGCTACAATTAGTTGAAACAGAAGTACAAATCAAAGCGTTATGACCAATATGAATCCATGTTGCGATCTTTCTCACATAAAATTAGTTTAATTCGGTATTGCATTTATGTTTCAATTTTAGATAATCCAAAAAGATTTTAAGTGTGTTTTGATATAAAGTTTGTAAAATCCAAAAAGATTTTCTTTCTTCTTTGTTTTCGATCTAATCGACACGTCATATATCAAATTTTCAAACCTGATTTCAAATCATCTTGGTTCTCTGGAGGAGATTTTGGCCCAAGATTAAAGTTATTTTTAGAAAAGGAAAATCGCACTTCTGTCTTTTGAAGATGTAGGTTAATGGCCTAGTGAATACTCAAGATGTGACTCATAAGCATGGTTATGAAGATATCAAGTACAAGCTTACAGAAGGATCTTTAAGAATTGTTTATCGTTTCAAGGTCTGATACTGCCATGTGAACTTTACAGCAACTTAGAACATGAAAGTTGGAGTTCGGATACAACAAACGTCAAGGGGGAATCTGTTAGAGCATAAACATGTATGTTATGTGATGTATCTAGTCAAGTTTTATAGTTGTTAGAGTAATCGAGTTGACTCAATGAGTGATTGTATTGTGACTTAGTCTCACCAGTGAACTAACAACGAACCAGGATACGAACTAGCAGCGAACTGGTGGTTCGTTGGTAGTGCAAGTTCGTTGGTCATTGAGTTAGTATAAATATGTTGATGTGTTGTTGAAACACATAGTTCAGAGTGAGAGTTCTATGTGAACATCTGGTGAGAGGAAGTCTTTGAGAGCTAAACTGTTTCTATGTCTGTATTTGCATGTGACTGTGTATCAATACAATACAACTCTTATTTACATTTTGTTTTCATGCTATTCCATGTCTTGATCTTGATTCCTAGCAAGTAGACAATACATTCCGCATCCTTACAATCCTAGTTCATAATCTTTGATAGATTCCGAATTTGAGGCATGAAGGCATAATTTGGATTTCAACTTCAATTCGTCATGGTTTGGGGTAGCTAGTAGTCATTCCTCTCAAGAACACTTAGTTCTTCTTGTGTGCCTGACCAAAACCACGACCCCCACCCCTTTACATCTTAATATTTTTTTGGCATATCAAGCCCCTCCTCCACTTAATTTTTCTTTGAACAAAGGGCAACATAGGCCTTCCTTTTTATAAGTTAATTATTTTAATTCAAGGTTTCATTCATCTACTTAACTTGGACTATGTTAACCCCCAAAGCTAATTTGGGAGGTAACTCAACCGACTCGTCTTAATTTTCAACTTATTTTAAATAATCATTCATCATTTTTAAATTTAGCAATGAAATGGTGATTAAATACTTCGACCGGCAAGTATTTCGATTAACATATTCACCCCAGAATGGATGTTACAAAAAATTATCTTTACTTCAATTCAAATTAGTTGTAGTTTTTTGTTCAATTCATGTAGTTATTAGAATTAGCGCTAACCAAGAATTCTCCTCGGATACGATGCCCTACTTACCCTAGCTATAGGACCACAACAGCCGCTATCAAAGTGGCGTTATTTCTAGGGAATACGTGTGTTTTGTGTTAGTTTTAATTTTTGTTTTTTTAATATTGACAAACAATCCAAAAATATTTTTCTTTAGTGTTTCTGCATTTTATTTATTTTATATAGATTATTTTTGAAAAAAAAAAGAAAAAGAAATAATTTTCAACTAAATTTTATTCAAATATACTCCTCGTCGGTCGCGATAGTAATTAGGGGTGTTCAAAAATATCCGAGTCCGAATCCGTATCCGAATTATCCGAAATTCCGTATCCGAATTATCCAAAAATTTTGGATATCCGGAATTTCGGATATCCGAAACTCGGATATTCGAAAATTCGGACTTGGACTTGGACAAGAATTTACAAAATTTTCGGAAGTTTCGGATACCCGGTATCCGAAAATTTAAATAAATTAAAATAAATTTTATATTAAAAAAATAAGAAATTATTGAATACTTGGACTATGTTTATTTTTTTTGTCGTTATTAGGTCGAACTTATGTTTATTTGTATTTGAAGACTTGGAATATGTTTATTTGTTTTGTCGTTTTTTTTTTGGTTAAATTGTGGTTTTTTTAAAAAAAAAAACTGGATTTTCGGATATCCGATTTAACTATCCGAGTCCAGTCCGAAATTTCGGATATCCGAAATTTCGAACTTGGACTTAGACAACGAAAACTGATATCCGAAATTTTCGGATACCCGAAATTCGGATATCCGAAATTCCGGTTATCCGGTTTTGAACACCCCTAGATAGTATTGACATCCGGTCCTTGTGACACGCGACGGATCCCTTGTCACATAAAGTTTTGGAAATTCAAACACCCAAAAAATATTTTTTTTTTCATTATCTTTGTCTTTGTTTTTGTTTGTTTGATTTTATTTATTTTATTTGTTCGTCTTTACCTCGGGTATTCTAGTTTGTTTGTGCAGGTGAATCCCTTTACAAGCAAATTGGAAGCTTTAAGTTGCTGCTCGCATCATGGTCAAACAAGATAAAAATTATAACTGCGGGAGCTATTTTCATAGGATGAAATACTGCCCAACATTGCCTAGTAGTATTCGAATCGTGGAGGATGAAGATGATGAGATACCCTCATACTACCCATACGATGAACCATCTTCATCCTACTATGAAGGACACTCTCAGTCAACCTACCAAAGAGGGCTATCACAACCACTATTCTCAGCTAGTATATGAGGATCGATATGATTTTAATCTTGGGTACCCCCAATAACCTCAATATCAGTCTCAACAGAGTTACAACCAAGGGGGATATCAAAGGAACTCGTACAACCAAGGAGAAAGTAAGTAACAAAGATGTTATCGGAAAACCACAACAAAGAGAGGAAGATGGAATGCAAACACAAATGAATGCCATCTTGGAAGCTCTAAAAGGAATAGAGACGAAGTTCGAGAAGAAGTTTGAGATCCAAGACAAGAATCACGAGGCATTGTCAAAGCAGGTTGGTCAACTGGTAGAAAAGTGGGCTAGTTTGAGAAGAGATTCAAAGAGACCACCACTGGTTGAAGAGGTTGAACAAGAGTTAGTCTTCTAGAAGTTGGTAAAGGGTTGTGAAGGATAATACCACACCGATTTCCTCAACTACTGAAGAACCATTTATAACACCGCTTGTTGTTGATGACGAGTTAGAAGAAGAGGTTAGCGGTCTTCTTGAATAAGACCGTGAATGTTTAGACTCAACTAAAGACATAGCACCTCCCCAGGAGTTGTTACTGAGATCCTTGCAATTGATTCTGATTCCCCTCCTTCAACTCTTATTCAAGTATTAGAAGAAAAGCACATATGGAAGAGGAAGGAAAGAGTGGATTAGGCAGGTTATGCAGAAAGTACCCCGTTGTGATTCCCTTGACGTGTTAGTGGAAAAAATGCGAGTATTTATACGATACGTCAACTACTGAGCTTATGTGGGAAACTCGGTAGGTAAATGTTCAATTCGAGACATACTAGATTTTGGCTCCCACTAGGGGTGTTGATCGGGTTTCATATTCGGGTTTCGGGTTAAATGGGTCGGGTTTTTCGGGTTTTTTATAGATGGAATTCAATCCATAACCCGACCCTAATTGGCCCCGGGTTGCTCGGGTTTCGGATTAGTTCGAGTTGGATTAATCGGGTTTCGGGTTAAAGATAAGAAATCATTGACCACAACATCATTATACCAACATAACTCCTTAACAATGATAATTAAACATACTATTATTGTAAACATAGCATCATTCCACTTTACTTTAATGTTTACATATTCATTAAAATAAAATAAAAGAAATTCAACATAACATAGATGTACATTCATTCAAATAAAATCAAACTCACACAAAAAAATAAATTCACACATGAAGCATTTTATAAATATAATATATTAAAATTTATGAAACATAACTTAGTCATTCAATCAAATATCAAGTTTTTTTTTTTTTTTTCAAAACAGATAGAATTATGAAAACATTGGATGCATATCCAATATTTAAAATATACACATGGAATTGAAATGGATTATGGAAGGCTATATTTACGAGGGAATAAACACAATAGTTTTGGAATGCAATATATACCGCCTAATCACCATATTAAAACATGTACGAGTTATGGACGGAAAAAACATGTATGCTTGTAGTCGGGTTAATCGGGTTGACCCGAATAACTTAAAACCAACCCTAATACTAACCCGTACAATTATCTCGAGTTCGGGTTCATAGCTAAAACGGGTTCGGGTCAATCGGGTTACACGAAATCGGGTTCAAATGGGTTTGGGTCGAGTTCGGTAATCGGGTTTTGGGTAAAAACGACACCCCTAGCTCCCACGTCAGGTTCATCATACATGCCAAACACGAAGAAACAAAGATTGAAGGGACATGTTAAATTCTGAGCTTAAACATGAAACTCAGTAGGAAAATGTTCACTTAAATCACCATGATCAGTGAGGTAATAGGTTTGGCTGAAGACCTTAAATTTAGCGCTTCCAGGAGGCAACCCGAGAACTTTGTGGGTGTGTTCGCTAGAAACTCTCATGAGACTTTACTCGTGCACTCGGGCTACCGAGGAGTTTAAAAGGCTTGTTTCATACGCTATATTCAACCCTCATTCCTACGAAAGTGAGTTTTAGGATTTGTATTACGCACGTTTATTTTGGTTTTTTTGTTTGTTTGTAGTTTGGGAGTATGTTTGGCAAAGCTTAAGTGTGGAAAGGAGTCACGAGAGTTCTAATTATTCCAATGAAATTCCAATTATATACAGATCCATGTACTATTTCCATACCCTTGTAGTTTAGTCCTACAAAATTTTCTTTTTCATTAGTTTGTGTGTGTTTTTAGTATGTTTAGTAATTGAGTTATGTTGGTTGCTTTGGGTCGTGTCGGTTGGAAACCCCTATGGTTATAATTGAGTCTTTATTTGAGAAATAAACCATACATTGAGGAGAATGTGTATCTCAATCATGGGGATGGGGTCTTACGGACCAACTGGGGAAAAGTGCATAATTTCAAATTTGAAAAAAAAAACTGAAAGAAATGTTTCTCGATTAAATTGCAAATAAATGATAATTGATAGTTATAATTGGGAAATGGTTTTGAGAAATGAAAATAAAAAATAATAATAAATAAGGTGAAAAACATGCTTAGCTAATGATGTGTTGGTAGGTCAAGCCGACTTGATAAGCTTAAATATCATAATAGTGTTGAAAATAAAAAAATAAATAATAATAATAATAATAAATCATGATATCGTGTGGGTTTCCATCTTAGGAGAAATGGTAAGGCTAGAATTGTCAATATAGGACGATAGGTATCACTTTAGGTGAAAAATTCATATGTCTAGGAAATTAACCGGTACACCATGATCATTTTATGAGAATAAATCCGAGATTGGTGGCGCCCCA
Organism: Deinandra increscens subsp. villosa; assembly: GCA_039602395.1. Classification (NCBI taxonomy): domain Eukaryota; kingdom Viridiplantae; phylum Streptophyta; class Magnoliopsida; order Asterales; family Asteraceae; genus Deinandra; species Deinandra increscens. The sequence continues at coordinate 95,453,679 of JBCNJP010000010.1, read as the reverse complement.
TATTCCATTTTATTTCATTTGAGCTTTATTTGAAAACAAAAATAATAAGAGTTGCAGCCTACGTACTATCGTTCAGGTTAACAGCCTGATTGAAGCGCCACTGGGTGAGGTTCTAAAAAAGAAAAAAAAAGAAATAAGAATTGAAGCCTATGTGCTACCCTTTGGGTTAGAAGCTTGATTGAAGCACTACTGAAGAAAAAAATAAATATAACAAACAATGAATAAAAGCTCAAATCCATCATCCATCATTCATTTTCATTATTCTCAAGACATATGAGTTTTTAATTTATTTTGCTGGAAAAATGTACATGATTTAAACCAGGCCTTGATATGCCTTGAGAAGTGAATAGGTTGAGCCGTGGCTTCTGAGCGTGGGATCCGTAGGTAGATTGATATCACAATAAAACAAAATCAATAAACACTTTTGGGGCTTGACAGCCACTAGTTGGGTTTAGTTGAATAAAAATACTAGTAATTGTAGTTAATGAGTGATTACACCATGTGATAAGAAAATGAAAAATATGGAATGTAATGAAGCTAAGTTCCCGATTGTGATTCCATTACAGTTTTTCAAAGACGAAAAAAAGATAAGTGTGGGGATGTGATGAGGGTGTGATTTTCTAAGGTTTATCGATCGTAATTTCCTGATTTTAATTAAAGATATCACATGAGAATCCCATTACGTTTTTATGTTTTGTATTAGTAGGAAAAAGTGGAAATTTACGTCTCGGACTAGAAGATCACAAGAAATAATGAAAATCACAAGATTGGAAGTCGTCGCGGCACGGAAGAAGGATCCGGAACCTTTAGCGATACGCAACGCATGAAGATAAGGGGCCCGACTAATTTGTCCATCGCGTCATGGTATACCTATGGATCCTCACCTTCGCGAAACACGAAGGTTGTGTCAGCAGAAACTAAAATTAGGGTTTTTCGGTTTTCTATTTAAGCAACTTTTGGTTTCGAGTTAGGGGTTCCTCCCAGCCGTTTTCTACACTTCCAGGGACGATTTAAAAGAAGAACTCATTCGGTTCCTCATATTTTATGTTGTTTTCGGTATCAATTTTAGTTTTTTATATGAATATGCAAGGCTAACAACCTTATGTGATTACTTTGGGTGAATGATTTATTTGTTTGCTAATTAGATTGTAGTCTACTATAGTTTAACTAACTTTTGTGGACCCGTTTAGTCCTTTGGATTCAATTGTTTGTTTGGTTACATTAATAAACTTGGTTTGCTATTAAAAAAAACTACTGTCATCATTTCTTTGTTTTCTTGGCACTAGGAATAATTTGGCAATGTGTGATGTCTAGTATAGTGGGTGTTGGGCTTAACAATTTAAACTGAGTTATGTCTATGTAACTGCTAACCCATGTTAACTGCAGTTGAGCCAGTAATCATTTTGTTATCTAATTGTGTTACAATCAACAATCAATTTAGTTTGCTTAAACTACTTTGTTCGGTTTAGTTTTCTAATCATAATTCAAAATTGTTAGAGCATATTTCTATGCCACGATGTGTCTCGTGTATTGTATCTATGTAATGTGAGCAACTGTGTGAGTCTTGTTAGGCAACTGGGCGTACCACATGCGAGCTCTGTTTCTGACAAGATTTCAAGTTGAATATTTGATGCAGCAATGTTGAAGATTGAAGACTAGAGATTTAGTTAGACTAGATACACTACACGTTAAGGGGGAGTTTGTTAGAGCATATTTCTATGCCACGATGTGTGTCGTGTATTGTATCTATGTAATGTGAGCAACTGTGTGAGTCTTGTTAGGCAACTGGGCGTACCACATGGTCCGCCGGACTAGTTGGTACGGCGTACCAATGTGGTACGCTCGCCAATTAGCCAGTGCCTATAAATAGGTAGCTTATGTTGAGAGTTAAGGAGCCTTAGAGCTTCTAGCCATATTCTACATTTCTGTGTGTGTGTTTCTGTGTGTATGCTCTCAAGCCTTCATCAATACAAATCTCATTTGTATTTACATTTGATCTCGTTTCATCTTGTTATCACTTGATTAGCAATCGATCCGTCGCTCCATGGTTTTACAAGTGGTATCAGAGCTATCTGGTTTCATTTGCTGATCATATTCTGTGATTTTGGAGAGTTTTAGAGAGAAAAAGTTTGGGGTTCTTACATTTTTCATCAAATTCTTCCAATTCCGAGTGTTTCGATGATGAAAAATGATTTTCGAGTGTTCCTATAGTGTTTGCGCACCTTCGTGATCCAAATTTCAGTCACAATCATCAGAAATTCGAAAAATCAGTTCATTCTGCGTGAAACTCGACTGGTCCGCCCGACAAACAGATTGGTCCGCCGCCTGGTCCACTAGGCAATATTCATCGAGCTGGTCCGTGGCGGTTATCGCGTACTAGTGTGATCCGCTGAAAAATCTGGTCCGCCGTACCAGTTCTGGTCCGCCGTACCACATCTGGTCCGCAGGTATATTCTGGTCCGCTGGTTATCAATCTGATCCGCAGGTATAATCTGGTCCGCTGAGGTATAATCTGGTCTGCTGAGATATAATCTGGTCCGCTGAATTGTGTTTTGGTCCGCTGAAAGTGTTTTGGTCCGCTGGCAGAAAAGTGTTCATCACTAAAACTGACGTAACTTGAGAATCGTAAAGAGTTACGGAACCTAATACCAGCCAAAACGTTTGTATCGACGAGATCTAGGACTTGTACCGGCCTATGGCCAGTACCATCCAATTTTGAGCCCCTAAATCCGCTTGGAAGACCTCTGTTTTTTAGTTCATAGTTTTTGAAGCGTCATATTTCGGAAAATATGTCGGATTTTCAAGCGTTTTCCGCGATTCAAAACACGATTCAAGCTATCATTAACTATGATAATGAAAAGAAAAAGAGTTGTGGGATGCTATTCAGAAACGATGTGAGGGTAATGATCAATTCAAGAAAAGCAAACAAAAGGTTCTAAGAAAAGAGTTCGATAATTTCAAGCATTATCCAAATGAGAATATTTCAAAGCTTATTACTCGGTTTTCACATTTATTAAGTGAAATGGCTTTAGTTGGCATCAAAAAGGAAGAAGCTGATCTGAAAGAGAAAATACTAGAGGCATTACCTGAAAAATGGGAAAACTATGTAATGATGATTACTCATGATAAAGAATTTTCAGGGTTGTCATTCATCAATTTGATTGAGCAGATACAAGCAAGAGATATGGAGTTGAGTGTCAACAAATCCATGCCTGCGCAAGTACAGAATCCAGCTGCATATCGTGGTGAAAATGATTCTACCATAAATGCTAAAAAGTCAAACCTTTTCAGTGAAGGTCCTACTACTGCTTTTCTTGCTGGAAAAACTGAGAGTTATGGTGATTCTCCAGGTTGTACTTTTACAAGTCCAAACCGATCATCAAAGTCTACAATTCCTGATAAGGCATCTGAGGATCTAGCTTCATTGTTATCTGCATTTATATCATCGTCAAATGGTTCAATTTTTGGGAAACTGGGAGAAGTTGATTTGGTTGCAAATGACTTAGGTGAGTTGAATGATGATCATTTGAACGAGTTAGATTTACATTGGCAATTTGCTATGACTGTTGAAAGAGGTAAGAGATACATGAAGAAGAATGGTAAACAATCTTTTCTTCCAGGAGGAAAACTTGGATTGGATAAATCCAAAGTTAGGTGTTTCAAATGTTACAGATTGGACATTTTGCTCGTGAATGTAACAATTCAACAGTATCTGCTTCCTCATTTTCAACAACCAAGTCAAATTCCCAAGCATTGATTTCACAAAATGTTGAAGGATGTGATTGGGAAAAGGATCTTGCGATTATTGAAGAGAGACAAAATCAGCTGGCATTAAATGCAAGTCAAAATCCAGAGAGTTCTACTTCTAGATATGATCCTAATACAGATTCTATTTACAAAACATCACCTGCTATGGTTTATAATCCTCATCTAAAACAATATGTTAAATTGTATCCTGATGAATCTGCATTGATTGCCGAGATTGTACGTACGGAAGTACATGATTCAGATTCAGAAACAAGTTCATATGAAACAGGATTGGAAGATGATACTGCAGAAATTACTAAAGAGTTACAGGAGAAATGTGCAGCTTGTGTTGGTGTAAATGCTAAATTTGAATCTTTGTTCGAAGCTAATGGTTTGATAACTGAAGAGCTTAAAGTTGTGACAGTTGCTTTAGAATGTTCACAACAAAGATGTGCTGATTTAGAAAAAGTCAATTCAGAATTGGTTAAAGAAAAGGATAAATGGGTTGCTGAGTATGAAAAAGAAAAAGATGCTCATCTTGATGCAGTTCAAGATTTAGAGAATCTATTTGAGAAAAGCTATCCTGTCCAACAAAAATATGAAAAAGCAAATGCAATTGTTGTTGAAGCTGCAGATAAAGTTTTAGAGCTTCAAGAAGAACTTTCAAAGCTTCGAGATGCAAATGTTTAGGTTCGTGAGAAGAATGTCATTTTAATAAAAGATGTTGCTTATTACACGAAGAAATGGGAGAAAGTTCATGCTGAGTTAATGGAGATGTGTGATACAAAAAGGCAAATGCAGTCAGAATACAATGTTTTGTCGGATCAGTTTATTGATACTCAGAAAGAATTGTTGGATGCTCAAGTTAAAATATCTGAGTTGAAAATTGAGTTTTTTGCTCTTCAAAAGCAAGTAAAGAATTCAGTTATGTCTCCTACTTTACTGAATTACATTCACAATCAGGAGAAGAGTGACAAAAGCGAGAAAGAAGAGGAATTACATTCTGTTCCAGCTCCGGTGGTTATATTAAATCCTCCATCTGTATCACTTGATCTAAGAGTTGAATTGCAAGATTATTCTAAATTTGCAACGTCGGCAAAGAAGAAGAAACATAAATCTGAGAAAAAGGGGAAGAGGTTAGGTGAAGCTCCGAAGTTTATATCAAATTCCAAATTTTTGGAAAATGAACAGGTTTGTGAGAAAGTGGTTTCAGTTTCTACATCTGCTAATGAAGAAGAAAAAGCTTTGATTCAGGATAACAAATTGCAAGATATTAAAGCCAAGTTCACTAGCGCAGCTAAAGAACGAAATATTCCAGAATCATCGTCAAGTTCTTCAAAAATTCCAGATTGCAAACAAAAAGGTTTGGGTTATATTGTTCAAGAACAAACAGTCTCCGCACTACCAAAGAAACAGCTGAAGGAGAAGGTTTCAGTTCACAAGAATCAATCAAAGCAGAAGACACAAAAGGTGTTCATATCAGAGGATGCTGCTTATTATTCTGGAGGGTCTTCTTATAGTTCTGGTTATTCTCCACGAAGTCCACCTCCAAGGTATGATTCTTCAGATGATTTCTTTGATTCATTTGATTCTGAAAATATTTTTGGTTATCATGAGGTGTTTAGTAAATAGGGAAATAGAAAACCAAAGTATTTTTCTGATGAAAAACAATTTTTTGAATCAAACTTGGGTAGCAGTTCCCTTAATGTTTTTCACCGGAAGTGTTATGCATGTCGTAAACCAGGACATCTTGCTGCTCAATGTCCTACAAATGCGAGTACTGACGTTTATGTGAACAAAACTGCTAAATATGTGGATTTAAATGGTCATATTTTTGATGAACCACAATCATTCAGGTCCCAATCAGCTAGTAAGCCGTCTTGGGCAAAGACGCAAGTTGATAATTTTGTGGATTCATTGAAAAATTTTCAATCGCCCAAGATCTGGAAACCCCGAGTTGTTTCCCCGGGTGTAAAAGACCATGTTGAAGACACCGGGCGACCCGAGGCTGTTGACTCGGGCCGATCCCAAAACCACTAATGTTTATCTGGTGTCTGCAGGTTTCTTCAAGAAGACTTATCATGCGTGTGTTGCTGATAGTGAAGAACTTGCTTAAGTTAGCGTTTCAATGCATTGTCTTTCAAACAGAATTTATTAACAAAAGTGCATTTTCAAGTGGTCGCTTTCAAAGGAAATGTTTTAAAATGTGTTTTTCACAAACTGTCACGTATCAGTGTTTGGTCGATCAATTTTCTTTCTTAGTTGTATATCTTTCTTAGAGGGAGAAAATTTGAAAATTCAAACATAGTGTTTGTTTTGTATTTTAGGGGGAGAAATTGGAAAATATAAAAAAAATGAAAAGTTGAGAAATTGATCCGACAAAAGCGAGAAATGATAGTACATCAGCATATACGTTATCTGCCATGGATAGACTAAGTCTAAAGGCTGTAGGTACTTGCATGATCTGTGAATGTGCATGATTAATCTGATATCTGCAAGTAAGATATAAATATAACGCTTGCCTGATAATCTTTGGTTATTTGCTTCTTGATGAATGCTATGTGATGATTCTATCAAAAACTAGAATAAAGAGATATCCTGATGAATGCATGTTTTTATTTTGCAAAGATTTAAACCACTTTGATTTTCTTTATTTTGTCAAACGATCGGCCTTTCTCTGCGTATCAAAAGATCGATCTGATTGGTGTTCGTTTGACGTTCTGCTTTATTTTCTTTGGTGTTTCGTATAATCCATCGGACTTTCTCTGCGTGTACGGGAGTACCGACCTGATTGTTGTTGGATTATACAATTTCTGCTTTATTTTTCTATTTCTTATTTTCCTAAACAATCGGACTTTCTCTGCGTGCTCACAAGGCCGACCTGATTGTTGTTTGTTTAGGATTCTGCTTTATTTTTGCATGACTCATCAAGGATGATTATATCTCTAAGAAAATTTACTTTCATATGATAAACATGATGATTTACAAGTATTTCTGATAGAGTGGAAGCCGAGTTATCAGTGCATGATAATTTTACCTTAATCATATCTGAAAACGATAGAAAATGATTGGTGCATGCTGAAATAAACATAAATGTTGTATTTGCGATTATCTTGACTTACATGCTGATAAGGGCCGAAATTGAAATGTGCTAGATGCGTTATGTTTGATATGATCTCGCGTCGTGATTTTTCTCGCAAAAGACAAAAATAGTGTCTGATTCTGTATTGCATTTACATTCTATTTCTGAAAAATCAAAACGATTTTGGTGTGTTTTGGTATAAAGTTTCAAAAAGCCAAAAAGATTTTATTTCTTGTTTGTTTTCGATCGATCGGCATTTGATTCAAAAACAAAATTGACAAAATGGATATCTTGGATTCTCAAAGAGAAGTTTTGCACCAAGATTAAATTAGTTTTAGTAATTTGAAAAGAAAACAAAAACTGCTCTTTTGTCTTCTAAAGTTGCAGGGTCTGTGTGTAAAGACTCAAGCATGGTGAGAAGGAGAGTTTGTTATATATTTCACAAGTGGATCTTGAAGATCAAAGATCTTTCAAGAAACGATCCAGCCATGCAAGCTCTGTTTCTGACAAGATTTCAAGTTGAATATCTGATGCAGCAATGTTGAAGATTGAAGACTAGAGATTTAGTTAGACTAGATACACTACACGTTAAGGGGGAGTTTGTTAGAGCATATTTCTATGCCACGATGTGTCTCGTGTATTGTATCTATGTAGTGTGAGCAACTGTGTGAGTCTTGTTAGGCAACTGGGCCTACCACATGGTCCGCCGGACCAGTTGGTACGGCGTACCAATGTGGTACGCTAGCCAGTTAGCCAGTGCCTATAAATAGGTAGCTTATGTTGAGAGTTAAGGAGCCTTAGAGCTTCTAGCCATATTCTACATTTCTGTGTGTGTGTTTCTGTGTGTTTCTGTGTGACACGGTCTATATATATATTTATATATCTATTACTATATATAATACATATTGCCCTAAAGGGCATTTTCGTCATGAAATTTCCTTAATCCTTAAGACGCGTACAAATAGTTGAGCACCATGTACAATCTTTTAAAGCAGCACATTTAAACTCATTAAGCCCATCGGACCATATACAAAAGGAAAGGCTCTGGGTATTTCCGTCTTTTAACTGTGTTGCCGTCCACCTCCACCTATTACCGACCATCATCTCTCTCGATAGATGCATCATCAGCCATTAAACCTACCCTCTTCATTCGTCGTCTCTCCTTTATTGGGCATCTCCAGCGTCTCCACCTCGATATTCCATTTCAATCGATTAACACGCAATCTACGTCGATATCCCTGTTGAAAAATGTTATACCCTGAACCATTGCAAACCCAATCGTCGCTGCCTATCGTCGGCCATGTGAAGGTTGATTGGATTCCTTATTTTCCAGTAGCATCCGAGCTCATCACCAGCTTCGGTACTTCGATAACATCCTGTAGGTCATATCTTCGTCATGTAACGGACGATGGCTACAATCAGCTGTTTGATTAAACCCTAATTTCCTTTTTCTTCGATCATTTAGATGGCTTTTGATTCTGATCTTTTGTTTTTAGGGCTTTTTATTACAGAATCGGGTATGTTCTAACCACTTTGTTCTATGTTTTTTATATTTTTCGTCTCACTCATTTTTTGTGTTCAAAGGAAGAAACTTATATCACTTTTGCACCACTTTTTTCAGTCAATTGGTGTGTGATGATTGAACGTCTTCAAGAGACTTGCAACTGGTGGCAAGAAGAAGGTCTGGAGAAAGAAGCAGAAGTAATTATTTTCATGTTTATCTATGCCGATTAGGTTTCCGATTGGTTAATTTGTTTCATAATTCGATTTATTTGCTTGTCATTTCATTAGTTTCTGTCTGAATAAACATCTCTTTGTTAATGTGTTTATGGATCTGTTCAGATATTACCATTTTAGCATTGTTAGCAACTAGAGTTTTATATGCTTTTGATGAAATGATATAGCATAAAATGATTTTTGTTTTTTGGTTGTAAAGAGCTCTTAAGGCTAAATTCGGGTAGATGGAGCTCACATTGCAACGGGATTTAAATATGAGATTAGATTCAGATTGTTTTTTCTTTAACCAATTACTTGTGGATAGTCCGGAATTTGATTCTTTTTTGTAAAGCTTTTTTGGTAGTCAGGGAGAGGATACTGGACTACTGGATTATAGAGATGAAAGCCAGTTGTTGGATCAATGTGGTGGGCTCTATGATTCTTCTATCTCCATATTGTTCAGGTACTAATCTTTTTTAGTTTCAAAATTTGAAACTCAAGTGGATTTGTTTCAAATTTCAGACAAGATCTAAACTCCGGCGATGCGTCAGACACTTAGACAACGGCGGTTTTCTTCCCCAGCCATAATCATCCCCCTTTTTTTGTCCTTTGATTTCTCTCAGTCTAAATGATGGTTATTGACAGATCTGCTTAAATCTCACCTCAGGTAATGGATCTATTTCATTCCTCTTCATTATTTTTGTTCAAGACCATGTATAATTTTTGAGAAATCATTCACTCGAATCGCACTTCAGGTAGTGTTTGGTTTTTCTTTTTTACTTTCTGTTCTGTTGCCCCAGGTTGTGTATTCGCTGGGAACTTCTTCTTCGATTTCCGTCGGTTTGCCCTAACGAGTTCCTCAATTGGTATGTTATACTTTCCTTATCCTCATATTGCTATTGCTTGACTCTATAAATTTTCATTTGTTGGATTTCCAGCACAATTTCTTTGGATTGCTGCCTTTGGTTTAATGTAATCTTGCAATTTCTTATAATTGTGTTTAGATTTGTGTTAGTTTCTTTAAACCCTTCTAATCTTGATAAGTACTTTAATGTTTTTCATGATTATAGATTCTTATAGTGTCAGTGAAGGAGGTACAAGTTCCCTACGAACTGTTGGGGAATCTAACAAACTGTTTGGGGCTGAAATACTTTTGGTTGTCTTCATAACCTGGTTCAGTCTACTTAAGTCAATGATGTTTCATCGGAAGCTATCCTACAACTGTTATGTAGTGCAGGGCATAGAATATCTCATTTAATCACTTAAAGATTGTAAGTGACATGTTAGGGTCCTTCGTGTAGAGATGTAGTTCATGATATATATCTACATACTTGTGTGTACTGAGATTCGTTGAAAGAGTTTTGCTTTGCAAATAATGTGGCTAATATATTTTAAACTAAATTATATTCGTTCTTCCAGATCCTTTAAGGCTCCAAGTTGGGAATTTGTGAACATCAAAGGTATCAACCTCACGAGCTTGATAATCCTCAGTTACATGCTCAAAGTCCCATCAATTTTATAAACTATGATCATTTGTTCTATAAGATGTAAGATATAAAGAATGACACTTATAGATGACGTTGGTTATGGATGGATTTAAATTTAGCGATGGATATATATGGTGGTAGAGTTATCTTATTAGCTAGCCTCTTCTGTGAATTGTAAATGCAGGTTAACAGGTACAGGCAGGAGTACATAAATGGCTTAAATTCGTTGTGATAATTTTGATGTTACCGAAGTAAATCTGGAGTTAACCTGTAAGTAATCATCATTCTAAATCATTATCTGATTTTTTTGAGTTATTGTTGCCATTTGATATGTTTCATTGCTAATATTTTACATAATTTGTATTTTTCTTTACCATATTAATATACCATTGTTTCTTGATGAATCAGCTACATTATGAAGGATCTTACTCGACGTATGTGTAGGAGTTTATGATATCTTCCCTATTATTCTCTATTTATATATATTTTTACTTCCTGATTTCAAATATTTGTGGTACTTTTTAAGCTTCGCAAGAACCTGGTCCAGTTGCATATCATAAGTATTACCATATACTATATTATGCATGTGTCGGTTCTATTGTTGATGTCCTACCATATATTTTGTTGATGTCATATACCAAAAACGTCCCTACAGAACAGCCCATGAGGGAAAAACCCCTATTGGTTTTCTTTTTAGTTAATATGAATTTCGCGTTTCAGAATCGTCAAATTTTGCTACCACATTTTTATTGTGCTCAATTAAATGCTTAGCAGCTCAGTTCAACCTTTTATTATTGTGAGACATAAATACCATCTCTGTGAAAAAGGAATTTTAACCTCACCTGTATCGCTGTACTGTATTCTGCTTCCTAAGTGACCCTAAGTGACAGTTCATTCATTTATATATCTTATGTTCATTCCTAAGTGACCCTAAGTGACAGTTCATTCATCTATTTAAATTCATTGTGCATTAGAAAAGTTTATTGGATTTCTTGACCCATTTCAATGTACATCTGAACTTATCTAACATCTTAATTCACATATACCCATCCCGTTTTGACATGTATTGAGAAATATATAAATTTGTACTAAAACATCGACATTTAAAAAAGTGATTTGAGGTCTTTATATGTATTTTGCTGTTTGACAGAGCTCCTTTTTGTGAACATGTTTATAGACTTTTACAAATGATATATAGTTTTTTTATGCTTCAGTAGGGAGGTTGGGTCAGTAGGGAGATTGGGTCAGTAGCTGATTTTATTATGCTTTTATGTTATCATTGTCAACTGCAGGTGTTGGCTACTGGTTCACAACAGTTGGGTCAGCAACGCCAATTCAATTTGTCACAAATGTAGCCATATTTGCTGGAGATTATGAGATTCAACAGTTGTTACATATTTTCATGGTACATCACTTGATCATTTCAACTTGAATCGGCTTTGTTTTTTGCGTCTTTCTCATTCGGTTTAACTTTTCAAGTCTGTTTGGTGGTTAATTGGCTTCATTTGTGTGGGTTTTGTTAATTAGAATAGTAGCTTGGAACTTGGATCTTTCAATTTTATGGTAGTTTCTTATATCGTATGTCTACTAATAATGTTGCCTATTATATAGCTAATTACAAGAGCAAACTGAAGATAGTGCACCCCATAACACAACTTTTGCAACTCAACAATATCTTATAAAGATGACATGAAGGTTACACTTAATTCATGTTATTTGATTTAACATGTCATTAATAGTTGGTGTCCTACACCCTAAATCAAAAGGTGAAAGAAGTTGAACCTGTAGGTGTAAGTTAATTGATTATCTTAGAAAGTTAAAAGCTTCTATATTCTGCTAAAATAATTTCTTTCAAAGTATTAGATGGTTTATTAAATGACTAACTGACTATTAGTACTTTTTGGGCTAAAAATATTCATATAGTGTGTCCTTTTAAAGTATTAGATGGTTTATTAAAGGACATAGGGCAAAGGGTATGTAGGCATTTTTCTATTGTCATGTCAAGGAGACGGTTGAAGGAAAACGACACGGTCAAGTTTAATCTCTGACTTCAACTAAATCTTTTATTACCATAATATTGTACTGCAGTTCACAGGTGGCTACCATTTGATCTTTTTCTCTCATCCAGTCCTGCTACACTGGCATTGTTTTCTGAGTCTTATCCCTGTTAATTCTTTGCTGTATTTTTGTTTTAGTTCTTTCATGTGAACGATTTTGCATTCTTTCTCTACAGAAAAGGAGATTTTGTGTTTGTATGGTTTTTCAAGTGAGTAATGGGAGGTCAATTTGCCTGCTGAAGAGGTCCCACCAGAACCCCCAGAACCAGCATTGGGTATTGACTATTAACTTCAGATTACTACAGGTTAGATTACGACAGGTTGCAAGCATCATTGACTATTAACTTCAGATTACTACAGGTTAGATTACGACAGGTTGCAAGCATCATAGGCTTTGCTTAAAACTTTTAAAATCCAGTTTTAATAGTGAACATCCAATTGCTTTTTTAGTTGAGATTGCAGTAGTGTTGCAAACATCAGAGGCAGTGTTTGCAGCAGTGTTGCAAACATTAGATGATGGCTTAATTTTTAAAGTTTTTTAAGGTTTATCTTGACTTTTTAGTTGAAACTATTAAAGTAAGTGGTTCTCTTAACGAATCTTTCCCCATGAATCTTCATGTGCCGGTGAGTTAATACGTTTGATAAGGCTCTTTACAAACATGACATTACGGGCATCAAATCTCATGCTTTAATTATTAGCTAAGTTTTAGATTATGTTTTGGAACTTGTAATTATTATGCTAACCTGAACCTGAGTTTATGGTTTGATTTTTGTAAGTTATGTATACTCTCATATTCTATTGTTGCAGAACCAGAGGAAGGATGAAGAAATGAAAGGATCTTTAAGAATGATGAAACACATGAGTGATGGCCAAATTGAAGCAATATGTGTGTAGGTAAACCAAGCTTGGATAGAACTTATTTAACTAAAACTTGATTACTTTCTTGCAGCAAATTCATCATGAGCCATATTTGTATAGGTAACCAAGCTTGGATATTACATGTCAAAGTGCGGCCTTCTAAAACGGTAAATTCAACTTTCTAAGCTAAAAATGACTCCAATGCAATAGCATAAAATTTCAAACTGCTCATTTAATTTTATCTTTTCAAAGTTTGAAACAGTAAATTCAACTAGATGACACCGTGTCCTAATATGAGTTATGTCATGTTAAAAGGTAAAACTTTTATATTATAATTATGGTTATTGAGGGTCTATCTAATGGTAGAATGGAAGTTAAAAGGTAGAACTTTTATATTATATACTTTTGGAATAGGTATAAAGCTTCAACATATTTGTGTTTGATTTAGAACACTAAGTTGGAGCTGACCTAAATACATTACTAAAGCAGGTATGCAAGTCATTTTGAAGCATGTCATATGAAATTATTTAAGAATCCAGTATCATATATTTATGTATATGCATAGACAAGTCCATGGTAATGTTATTTTGGGTTTACGTTGTTTACTTATGAATGCATGGATTAGGTGGTGTTATCTTTCTGAAGGGTCATATATAGTGTTCTACTTATCAAGGTTAAGCAAGTTAAAAGGGTGGTGTTATCTTTCTAAAGGGTTAACTTGAATCATTTACAAATAGAATTTACTTTCAAATTAATGAGCAATATGGCTTTTATCCAAACTTGATCCAACAGTCGACTTGAGCAAATGAGCAATGAGCAATAAGCAATCAAATTCTCTATGATTTATGGTCTTTAATTTATGTTTCTTTCATGGTGTTAATAAGTTTTTTTTGTATCACTAATATAATTATATTGACTTGTTTACTCGACCCGTTTTAATCAACCCGTTCTTTTTGTGATTTTCATGTGTTCATTGCTTAACTTTAAGAAATAGTTTGTTGGGTTTTGATGAATTTCAGGAACTTGATAAGGTTTATGCCGGCGGATGACAACGTGTGGTATATTCAAAGAGGCATGTTGAACGGGTCTACTGGTTGTATCTATGAAAAGATGTATCTATTAAAAGTTATGCATTGCATAACTGCTACACTAACATGTTTTAGTTTTAGAATCTTGTTTCAATTGGAACGCAACTCTTTGAATTAAGCCTACAAGGTAAGCAATCTAGATTCCATGAATAATGTGATGAATAATGTGTTGTCCTTATATTGAAGGTTGATTACTTTTTAATTGTGTCTCAGATGAACTTAAGGTATATATGTGTTCATAAAACCAAAAGAAATTGGTGTTAGACTTTTTAGTATTGATTGTCCTTCTCTTTCTCTTTCGTCCAGTTTGTCAAACCCATATATTGATTTCCACTAATGTAACATAAATTATCTAAATTAAAATCATACATGGAGTTAATAATTAGCGTGTTTGACTTTCACTCTTTAATTGAATTTGTTGCATTGAATTTAGCTGTAGTGACAATTTGAAGTTATATTCTTACAACCAAAACCTCGGTGAAAAGGAACGAGTCCATAGAAATAATATACTAATTTAGAAATAAATATTTTTATATTTGGAACCTAGAGGAATAAAAATAAGAGATACAAAAGACTATTGCTTCTAGCTTTGATGAATTTAATCGATCTTATGGATGAGAAAACTAACAAACGTATAATGTAATATATCATGAGAGGATCGATAAGCTAATAAAAAACAAATACAACGTTTGTTGATTGTTGCCACCGTCGCATCGCGCAGGGTGCATCCTATGTCACAAGTCTTGTAAATTGTCGTCGTTGAACGCACATGTATCGCATTATAATTTGTTGCAGCACCGCATTGCACTAATACAAACTAATATTGCGTTCTAAAGTCGTGATCGCCGAACGCTCGAACATAAGACAAATAACGCGCTATAAGCTGTTGCCCTTAGCGTGCGAACGGTGCGAACACGCAAACAGAAGACAAATAACACGCTATAAACTGTTGCCGCCGCAACGCGCGGGCACACGGCTAGTATATATATATATATATACATACGTACTAAGCTTTTACTTACACAGCAGAGCGAGTATCCCAGGTTGGCACGTAAAATTTTATTTTGGGAATTTGTTTATTCGTTTGTAACTAAGGTTTCAAGTTGCAGTTTCCAAATCGTTTTCAAAATTGATTCCAGTTCTCTGCAACTTATGGCTCTGATACCAATCTGTCACACCCCCAAATTAACCACTAACAGAGTTTATACCGTTAAGGGGTGCGACCAGACCAGGACCACAACCATTAGTTACAAATACTAAACGAATCAGAGTTAGTCCAAAGATATATCATAAATAAAGTCTCAAGTTACGCAGCGGAACAAAATATCATCTTAGCACTAACCACGTGCTTTACAAATCAGTGTTTTAAATTCCCAATTAAGTTTAACTAAAAATAAAAGTCTTCATGTGCCATGCCAACCCGCTCCGGATACTCCTCAGCGATCTGCAAAAGTTTAAACCACGCAAGTGTCAACCTAACGGTTGGTGAGTTCACAGTGGGCTTGTCACGCAGTGGCCCGGTCTCATAATCATAATTGTGTCAACATGTACTTAAGAAATATTTATTTGTGAAAAGCAATACTCGGTAATGTCCAAAATCATAGTAACGTGGTTTAGAAATATTAATGTCCGTAACATACGTTATCGGGTATGAACTAGTTTTGTATAGTTAAAGTGCTCAACCGATATCGCGGGTAGCTAATCCGTTGTTCCATGCACTAAGGAAGTTTGTACCAAAGCTGACTATTATTGTAGTGGCCGTGCCATCAGGTTTTGCGGACCTACGTCATCGCGGATTTGCCTCCCCCGTGTCCTCTCGGGATCACGGTCAGATAGGCTGATATTGTACCTCCGTGCACTCCCCATGCCACGGGGCGGAGTTTGTCAAACTCCAGTAGATCTACCCAACATCCCCTCGCTTTACAATTAACGGTACAATTTAGTTGAGAACTTTTAAGTTTTCAAGGCATCCTTAGAAATCATGTGATATCATGTGGTTTAGACTTTAACCTACGCTAGCCATATTAAAAAGGTTTACCGGATTCTCATGAATCTCAAAAGTGTTTTCAGTTTCGTTTCAGAAATAGTTGTTTAAGTAATTCACAAGTGCTTCCCATAAAGCACTTCAAGTTCATCAAGTGGGTGCCGAGCACTCCAAGTTTTCAAGTTCATCAGGGAGGTGCATAGCACTCTCGAGGTTGTCAGCATTGTTTTTCATTTAGTTATTCGGTGTGACCCAAACGGGTTCACGGTAATCGGGTTAGTGACACTCACCTTGGGTTGCACTGCTACACTTGCTATATAATCCAAGTTTGCTTAACGAAGACCTATGAACACGTTTAGGTCTTAAGTATTAGTTTTGTGTCTAATCTTTACTTAACGTCACTATGGCCCATAACATAGCACGTTGGAACTATGACTCGACATACAGACACACGACACCGATGGTTGATCATAAACAAGGGTTCATATATATCAGAAATCAAAGCACGTATCATCATGGCATAATCTTATGAGTCATGGCATAACATTCAAATAAATTGCACAAGTTTGGATTCTGGTCACAATTTCGCTAGCAGTCTCGCTAGGCAGTTTCGCTGTGTGCACGGGCAGCACTTTCGCTAGGCAATACCCGATGACACAGTTTCGCTAGGCTAGTTTCGCTCGAAACTGTTGGCACAGTTTCGCTAGCCTAGTTTCGCCCGAAACTGGTTTGAACTTTCGTTCAGGAAATTTCGCTCGGTAGTTTCGTTCGGACAGGTCTGGTTGGTTTACCCGGCGACACTACAGTTTCGCTCCATAGTGTCGCTGGATGAAGATATACATAATTTCGCTAAGCAATTTCGCCCAGAGAACAGTACAGTTTCGCTAGTCGCGAAAAACACGTAAATCAGCCTAAAAATCAATCTAACAGCTTCCATATTTCATGTAATTCATTATCTAGCATACATAGACATTTACCAACATCACAGAAGCAAGTTTAACACCTTAAACATGGATTTTTATCATCAAATCACCAAAAATGCATTTTAAACCTAAAATGACCTAATCTAGCATAAATCTTCATTATGGTTTGAGTTTACACGTAAAGTTACTGACTTTATGATAGATCTAGCATCCCTAAGCAACATATCAGAAGATCAAGTGATTACATGAAGATTCAAGCATGCTTTTTAAGAAAAACACATAGAAAAGCATAAATAAAGGTTTTTGAGACTCACGATTCGATCTAGGATCCAAATAGATGTTGTCTCGAGGCTGAGATGGTGTTTCTTTGGTGGTTTTCTCGGCTGACCAGATTCCAGGAGAGTGAGTGTGAGTGTTTGAGAGAAATGGTGCAACAAATGAGACAACTAGGGTTTTATGCCATTATATATCAGAGGCTAGTTTCGCTGGCTAGTTTCGCTGGCCAGGCGAAACTGTCTCTGATTTCATGAGGTCCAATAGTTTAACCGACTACCGGGCGACACTATAGTTTCGCCCGTTAGTTTCGCTGGCAACCAAGAAAGGCAAATTTTCATTTTATTCCTAATACTAAATCATGCATTTTCATCACGTTGCACATAATGACAATACATAAATAATCACATAACACATATGGACGGGTTCGGTGATCAACCAAAGGACGTGGACGTATTCGGCCTAGTTAAGCATTAGTTACTAAGTTAACACTTATAATGTAACTAACGGAGTTTGTCTAACGGAAGTAAACCTTGAAATTCTCAGATGTCACATATATGGATCATTTCCAGATCATAGAATGATAGAGACGGAAGTTTGTCATTCAATTATAATCAAATGATTACAATACCGAGAGAGTATACATCAATTAAGCTCTGGAGGAGGTTTGGACAGAACCTCCTCTCTCTCACACAGACCACACAGAATGAAAATGAACAAACTTAGAGATGATCAACATACCAATCCTATTTATAGGAAACCAGCTGGCGTACCATATGGTCCGCCGGACCAGTTGGTCCGGCGTACCAACTGGTACGCTGGTTGATATGTTGACATCACCATATACAATAAACCATATACATTCAATCTATTCTATTCGTACAGTAACGGCCACACACAGAAACTTGTCCTAACAAATCACCTTTAGTTCAATTCAAGTTAGTTGTAGTTTTTTATTCAATTTAGTTAGTTATTAAACTAGCTCGAACCACAAATTCTCCTCGGATACGATACTCTACTTACCCTAGCTATAGGTTATTTAGGTTTTTGAAGTGAACCACGGGATCCGCTATCAGTGAGTTGAGTCTTACAAATCAGTGAGTTGAGTCGTACCCATAACATAATATACATCCATAGTTTTATTTTAATTTTTAATATTATTTCATTATATATAAACTTATACGAGCCAGATGAGCGAGCCACGAGCCAAACTGACCTTGACTCGTGCTCAGCTTGATTACACACCGAGCATGCTATTCGAGCGAACTCTTTTCGAGCCTTTTTCGATTGAGCTTCGAGCGAGCCACGAGCGTGAGTCTTTATCTTTTTGAACAACCCTACAGACCACGAAGAAATTGAAGTACGAGTCCTTGATCCATGAATGTGCTGTTAACATTTGCCAGTTCATGAACAAGCTCTTTAAGGCATTGGTGGTAGGTCTCCAAAGAGGGCATAGACTTGAGCATTGGTTGGCAAAGTTCTACCTAAGATTGGTTGCACGAGATCCTTTTTTATTTAATAAGGGGTTCTTGATACGAGTCCACACGTCGCAAGTCATTGACTCTAGCGATGCAAGAACATGAATTAAACGTTCGTCAAAACGTGTGCTATAGATCCATTTGTTAGAACACACTGTAAATGTAAAAGAAAACTGTCAAGTATTAGAAGAAAAGATAAGATATATCCCCAAAAGAGAAAGGATATGAAAATCTGTTCGAAATACAGATTTATGTATTCATACAGAACTACTCCGGAATTTCCGAAGTAGTTCCGTATAGACCAAATTCTACAGAAATCCTCATTTCTATAGAAGACTTCTAATGGGAAGCATTAATAGTCTTCAAAGAAGAATCCTGAAGGAGTTCTGGACTATCAGAAGATAAAGATTACGAGAAGAATAAATTATGCCTTTGTATGAAGAACAAGTAAAGTGAATAGCAACTTGGCATTTAACACGAAAGTAGTTGAAGACATTGAAAAGAGATAAATTGAATATCTTCAATTTATCTCTATGTACTCTGACATACTCCAAATTCAACCATCCTCATACTCTGACATACCCCAAAATTCAACCATCCTCATACTCTGACATACTCCAAATTCAACCATCCTCAACGACCTTATCCACTTACAACTTGCCACTACTTCCAATAAATAGCAAGCAGACTTCACCAAAGAAAGCAAGACAACAAGCATACATTTCACTATCTTCTCAAAGCAATTACAACTTACTCCCATAGAAAAGTTATTTCTGTTGATACATTGTTATACTATAAACTCGTGTAAACCATTATTTACATTTGAGATATACAGAAAAACCCTTTTTATGAATTGATATCTTCCAATTTGATTTACTTTCCGCAACTTGTTTATCTTGTTTAAATCATATTGTAACAACATTGTTAAAGAGCTCGTCATGGGACCCAACAGTTGGTATCAGAGTAGATTGAATAATCAATATTCAATGATCCTGCTCTTTAACACCTTCTACTTAACACTCACTCAAAAATGTCTTCAAACTGAAATAATGGAAAATCACTTGACTCATTGTCAAAACCCCCTATGATTGCTAGGGAGGAATATCCACAGTGGAAATTCAAAATTACCAACTTTCTAAAAGAAGTTGATAGCTCCCTGTTGGGATGCATAGCCAAGGGACCCCATTGTCCCACAGTCGACATTCATGAGATAAAGGAAACTTGAAACCTCAGCTGGTGTTCCTGCTCGCACCATCCCCAAAGAAAGGAAATGGTGGAGTGAGGAGGATAATACCAAAGAGATTAATGAGGACAAATCCAAGATAGTCTTCATTATGGCTCTTCCCCATGAAATATTATGTCAAGTTGACTGCAATACCTCAGCCAAGGGCATATGGGATGCCCTTGAGAAACTCTTTGATGGGTGGGGATCAAATGAAAAGAAACAAAAGAACTAAAGCACTACACGAATATGAATCTTTCAAGTCACTCCCAAGCGAGTCACTCTTAAACACTTACAATTGTTTTGCCACAATAAATAACAATCTAAGGAAGTTCAATGTTTCTAAATCTAATGAGGAAACAAATATTAAATTTATCAAAAGCCTTTCTCATGAATGGAGAAGTCTAACCATGACTGTTTAATCAACTTTGGATTTAGAAGAAAAAGGCCTAAATGATATTTTCTGTATTCTAGACTCTCAATAGTCTGAAATATACTAGACATCTCCAAATCCAAAGTCGATCCACTGGCTCTTTACTCTGAAAAGAGGAAAAGAAATACTAAACAAGAGTCAAACCACTTAAAGAGGAAAGAATTAAGTGACTCAGAAAATGAGTATTCAGAAAGTGACACAGAAAATGAGTCACTTGAAAGATCACTGGCATTACTAACCAAACAATTTGGAAGATTCAAAAAGAATCCTTCTTGGTCAACCAGAAATAGTTTCTCAAAAAGTAAAGAAAGCAAGAAACAAACATCTGAATATAACAAACCTAAAATTGACAAGAGTGAGATAAAGTGCTTCAAATATGGAATAATGGGCCACTATGCCTCAGAATGCAAGAATAAGAAATTCAAAGATGCAGCATACTATAAAAGGAAGTATGAACAGGCCATGCAGAAAGAAAAAGCATTAATGACTGAAGCTAAAATCTGGGACTCAGATTCATCATCTGATGAAGAATGCCATTTAAACAGATGTCTCATGGCCAATGATGATCTCTCTCGACTGATCTCTCTGAAACTTCACATGAACAAAAAGTAAGCTCCTATCATACTAATCTAATTTTTCAATTCAACAACATGTCAATAAATTACAAAGTTCTTCAAGAGAACTCTGAAAGAAACAAACTTTTGAATGAAAACAAGTTTAAAACTTTTAAAGAAGAAATCAACTCTCTCCTTTCTGAACTTCATCAACTAAAAGGGGACAGAAAAAGAATTGTTAGAATTAAGACAACTAGAAACATAGAACTTGAGCAACAAGGCCAAAATTGATCACTATGAGACCGAACGTGCAACTTTGTATCAAAGGTTGCACATGGAAGAATAGAAAATAAATGGCTTCATAAATGCTCATGATCAACTTGAAAATATGACAAACAGAACAAGAAGTTATGGTCTATATTCAAGGGACTAAAAGTTCCAAGACTAACTTTGTAAAAAGCAGCAGTCAAAACGACTCACAACTGGACAACAATAAAAAAACAAGAATCCAGTTTCTGAAACTCTGATTAAAAATCAATCCAACCCTGATGACTATAACAAATCTAAATCTGAGTCAACTAGTTCCTCCAGTCTAAATTTTGAAAATTTTGGAAAAAATACCATATACAAACACTACATGTGTACTGAAATGGTAAAACTGATTGGAAAACATTATAGCATGAAAAGTATATATCCTGCAAACTCTAACACCTCCTTGAATGTTTCTTCCAAATCAGTAAAAATCAAATGAAAAAAGGAATCCATAGAAATAATGAACAAAAAACCCAAAAATAAATGGGTTCCAAAAACCATATAATTTTTTTTTTTAAACGGGGGGTTGAACAGACACACTTCAGAATTTCTGAGGTACATTTGTATCAACTAAAGGACTCCCCTCCTTGCACCTATCAAGGGGGAGCACCTCTGTTTGTTTCTGTTTTTTTTCTTTCATTTAAACTTTTCTTTCCTTTTGTCTTTTTCTAAATAAAAATAAACGAATACTCAAAAGAGACACGTGTCAATCTCTGGATCCCTCTTCAAAAACTTGACTTTCACTTCCCTCCTAAAAAGAAATGATGCCCATCAAATCACTCTTTTAAATGACAATAGGCATATCAGGAAACAAATCTTTGTGAGTTAAGGCACCCAAAAGAGGTAATAATAACTCTAAATAGGAGAATTATGAAAATAAGAGTTAATTCCCTCTCACATGCCATCTCGACTACCTCTACCAGGGGTCTAAGCAGCCGACAAAACCCAAAAGTCTCACTGACAAATCTCCAGACCTGTGAACTCTTCCCGATTACAAATAGATGGATGTCACTCTCATATCTTCTCATCCCAATCCCCATCCAAACAAGTGTTCATAAAAAAAATGGATCTTCAAGCACTTATAGAAAGACGAGCATTCCAAATTCCACTCCATCTCACCCACAATCTATGTCTTCATACTTCAAACCACCAACATACATTCATCGGAATGATGAGGTTCTTGCAAACCTGCAACATTGGTCTTGCTCTCACCCAGAACAGTCCCTTATGTTATGAATTTCTCAGGGAGTTCTGGGTCAATATCAGGTCTGATCCCAATCTACCTAGAAGCTCAATCAGAAGTCAAGTGAACCATCTCTCCTTTAAAGTCACTGAAGACTCCATCCGCTCTGCTTTCCATCTAAATGACAAAAATGGAGCCACTCATTTCAACAGGGCCCAAGTCATTGAAACATTCATTGACATTAGGTATGCTGGAGAATTTTTGGAAGAACAAGCCAACAAATTCTACCTTCCCCCCATCTGGAAATTCTTCTTCTCACAAATGCAACTCTGCTTCTCCTTCTGTGTCAACAATCATCATCTTGCTGAACATGACACCCAAATGGTCATGCATGCTCTAATTCAGGGACTGAACATGAACTTCTCTCACTATCTTCTACAGAACATGAAAACTAATTGTTACATCCCTGTTGAAGAGAGAATTATTCTATATCCCTGATTTGTGACAAGCATGATATGCCAGGCCAAGCAATGGGAGGGAATTCCTCTTGGCTTTCACACCCAACTCCTACCCTCTCAAAGGTATCTAGGCCTTCATCTCACTGGTCTTCCAAATGATACAATAGAGGAAGAAGATGAGGGCATGAGACCTATCTCTCACAACAACATCCCTCTCCAACTCAAAGCCAGAGCACATCCACCTGTGCCCACCAGAATAGTTAAACCTTGTACCTGTAGAACTGCATGTACTCACTTAAACTTAATGTTTAAATAGTTCTGTACTAGGTGTTGTGTTTTTTTTTTTAAATATTGTTGAAATGGAATCTTTTGGGAGTATATCAAGAAAAACTCAAATTGTGTTAAATTAGGACTTCATTGCCAAAAAACAAATTATTTCTGCATTCTTCTTTTATTTTCTTCTGAAAAATCATTCCTACAGAACCACTCTGGAATTTCCGAAGTAGTTCAGTACAGAAGTTGCAGTGTTAGTCTGATCCAAAAAGGAAAACATTTTGACACACGCGCACACACACACACAAATGGGGGGGGGGGGAGATAAAGAAAGGAGGATATAGAAGGAAGGGAAAGAAGGATGAAGAAAGAATAATGATCTCTGCTGTGAAAGTTACCTCAGATTTTAGGAATTAAATCTGATCTTACATCAAGATCACTAATAATTCCAAACGTTAATGAGGATGATAAAACCTCCCAATTAAAAGGAATGGTAACTTTTTCAGTTACAAAAAATCAGTGATCCAACGGATATCCATTTCACCACCCAATCGATCCAATCGGTGAAAAAGAGCCATTAAAACCTTAAAATATCTTGCCGTCTATAAACTCTTCACTCTCTCCAAATCATATACTGCTCCTAAACCGTCATCTTCACCAAAGCACAACAATTCCTCGAACAATCAAAATGGCCTCATCTTCTCAAACTCCCAATTCAAAACCTTCAACATTGAGCCAAACAATATGCGTGCAAACCTAAACCCATTGGCATACTCCGACGATGTACAAATCGTCATTGAGGCCCTAAGATTTTCACCACTTAGGGCAGCTCTCACTGAAGATGAAGAGGTCACCAAAGAAACCCTCATGAACGTCTGGTCATCCATCAATGTAAACACTGAGACTATGAACAAAAGGGAATGGATTGAAGCATTAATTGAGAATGAAGATTGATCTAAAACAACGCTACAGTTTTAGATGAAGATTTCCGACAAGTTGTCGATCTCAAGAAGCCAGAAAATCCTGCACAACCCCCAAACAAAATAGAAATTCATAAAATCATCAATTCTCTGAATAAAGGGACAAGCTTCAACACAGTCTCAGGAATAAACATCAACCATCTGGAAAGAAAATGGAAGCTTATGATGCACACCCTCATTTACAGACTGACTGCAAAAGTTGGATCATCAGATCAGGCTAGTGAATCTGTATACTCTATAATGGTTGCTCAATTTTAAATAAAAGAGTAGATTATGGAGCAATAATCTAGAGGAATTTAATAAAAATAATTGAATACAAACACAAGGAAAAGAAAGAAACTGCTCACATTCCATTTATCAGATTTCTTTCTCTACTTATCTTCAAAAAATCTCTGGAAGAATCACTAGCTCTGGCAGGAGCTAAGCACAACTCAACCATTCTAAAAATTCTAAAGAAACTTGAATCACGTACACTCCATTCCGTATCCTCTACACCCTCTTCCTTGCTATCAAACAGACAAGATGGATCTCCAGTCCTGATAAAATACAAAGAAGGAATAGAATTACAGGAATAGAATTACAGGAACAGAATCCATCGGAACTAGAAAAACCAATCCCCAAACACAGTCCACAAACATCACAATATTCTGAACCAGTTAATCTGAACAGAAACTCACTCGACTCTCCCACATCCAATACCTCCACCCTAGCCTATAAAGACTTCAACCTCAGTCCACCAAACTCACCACCTCACATCAATATCCCCAAAATAGCCACCAAGCCCAGCTTGTTTAATGACTCTGAAAGTCAACAACAAGCACCAACAAGTGGAGACTCAATGAATCAAGGAAACTTGGAATGAATTCACAGGGATTGGTTCCCTAAGGATTCGACACATGAATATTCTGAAAAGAACATTCAAATAACACACGAGTCTGAATCATCTAAGATGAAGACAATGAATATGGAAGACCTGGGAACACCGGATATCTTTGGTTCTCTGGGCACTAACAAAGCTCTCAATAGAGAATTTGTTAGTAAAACAGCTGGACATGTGTTGTCCACTAGTGTGTTAGAAGGAGTAAGATCATCTGTTGACCCCTCTCTGAATTACCCAGTGCTCTACTCAAAACTGATCTCTTAAACTTTTCTCAGACAATCAAAGAGAAAATATTTAATTTTAAAAGAAATTAGAAAATTAACCTCCATGAGCTAGGAAAACTAAATTCCTCAAACTCAGAAAAGCTCAAGAAAGTGGAAAGAAACACAACTCAAAGCACTGATCAACTAACAACACTGGTGGATGAGCTAAAGACTTGGAAAGAAGAACTTGTAGAAAAGGCTAACCCGATAGAAGAAGAGATCAACACAAGTCTCCAAAAACTGGCATCTACAGACACAAATGTGGATGAATCAATGATCAAAACCTGTCCGTAGAACTAATGAACAAGAAAATGACTCTGGAAGAAACAGGGAGAAATCAAGCAAGGGAGGCACAGGAGGTAATAAAGATGGTCAGAAGAAACCTGAAAAGAAATCGGATGACTTCAGTAAATCTGGAAATCAAACACTCTTTCCAAGAAGATCATATGAGAGAAATTGAAAGAGAGTGGAAATAGAAGATAAAAGGAACAAGTGAGAAAAGGAAACAAGTCACAATATATGTTCAACCTCCAACAAGGAAGACAAAATTTCAAAGTAAGGACTCAAGTGAACAAGAAGAGGAGGAAGAGCAACTCAATAGAAAAAATTCAAAGAAATGCAGACCTCCATCTCAAACTTCTAAAGGTATGCCTCCTCCTCTTCCACCTCCATCTTCTAAGTCTCCATAAAAAAGAACCAAGAAAACAAATACTTCTCAACCCCTCTCCTTCGAAACAACAAAGAAAACTCCAGCAGAGCATACTCAAAAGAAATCATCTTCATTAGCTGGATCTTTCATATCTGGATTTGCTTTTGAAGAAGATTACACTGAAAAACAGAACATGCAAAAAGTTATCAGGGAAGAAGTTAGAGAGCTGCAAGAGAGACTACTCAAGAAAGAAGAAGATAGACCGTCAATGAGTCCTCTCCCAAGAAAGGCATTTGATATGATCACCGGAAATCCAATTGAGGAAGACCCAACCTACACAATGCCTATAATTACCGAGTTCATAAAAATCAAAGCCCAATCAATACCAAGACATCTATGGGTAGATCACTTCAACTGTTATAGAGTTAAGACACATGATGAAAGAATAAGAGAATTCACTAATAAAGATCTGGAGCAATTAAACCCAATACAGTTGGTTTCATTCATAAGGTACTTTTCTAATCAACTGAAAAAATTGAAAGGGTAAGCACTGCCCTGTACCAAGGAATTGAAGTTGGAAAAAAAAGGTTCAGAAGACAAGCACAAGTGGATGTTGAATTGGCAAAAGACTCTGACATCCCTCTACTATTTTTAACAAAGCCAAATGAAGACATCCCTCATGGAATCTCTTGGAGAGGATCTGGAACATCATTTCTCGGCTAAGTACCTGGTATATGCTTTAGAAACCACTCTAAAGAAAGAAGATTCTTCAGGCTGAAAGAAAAGCAGAAGTACACAAATCTGGCCTTAGATTTCTTCTTATTTGTCTTATAGATCTGCAGGACAAACAACAGTAGAGCGAAGGAAGCCATCAAAACAGAAATTGAAGCCTTAAGGAAATAAAGAACATTCTTTAGAACCCTGCTGGAAGAATGCACTAAAGACTACAACTTTGAAATTAACTCTCTCACCGGTAGGACAAGGATCAGAAAAGACCTGTAAAACCTAGTTTGTTATTTCTGTAAAATAATCAATAAGAATGATCTATCCATTTTTTTTACTTTCTCTTTTTTATTTTCTTCAAATACTCAGGGGGAGATTGTTAGAACACACTGTAAATGTAAAAGAAAATAGTAAAGTATTAGAAGAAAAGATAAGATATATCCTCAAAAGAGAAAGGATATGAATTTTTTTACGAAATACATATTTTTTGTATTCATACAGAACTACTCCGGAATTTCGGAAGTAGTTCTGTACAGACCAAATTCTACAGAAATTCTCATTTCCGTAGAAGGCTTCTAATGGGAAGCATTAATAGTCTTCAAAGAAGAGTCCTGAAGGAGTTATGGACTATCAGAAGATAAAGATTACGAGAAGAACAAATTCTGCCTTTGTGTGAAGAACAAGTAAAGTGAATGCTACAACTAATACCTCGTTACAACAATATTTGGTCAGAACAATTTTGTTTGGATCATGCAAGAGAAGAGTACATCAACAAGAATGCCAATCTTTTCATTTATGAACATATTTAGATTGTTATCAAGGGACAAGTCAAGTACAACAACGAGTAGAATTTACAATTGTTATGGGTGTTTTGTTGTTTTTTGAAAATAAGTAAAGTTTTAGGACTTCCTTGTATATTTATTTATGTTTAATGTATTTTCTTATTATAACTTAGTGCAAGTTTATTTTCATTTTAATTTTAATTAATGTATATACTTTTTAATTATTATTAATATTTTTAAATAATTAAATTAAATATGTTAAATAAAATAATATATGAAATCATGTTGTTGAAATTTAATATGTGCATTTGGGAAGTGCGTGATTTTTAATGCTGGGACAAAAATATACATGTGGAAAAGATTTGTTGAAGTTGTAAAAAGTTGATGTGACATGCTGACTAGGCGTGCATATGGGAAAGGTTTCCTTCAACGTTGCAGGTGCTCTAATACATGTCTTCGATGACAATACATAATATATATATCATTCTAAAAAAGCAAACTGATTACAAGCCAATTATTTTCACGTCTTAACTTTCCTTCTTATTTCCCGTTACCGCCTCAAAAAGGCAAACTGCTTACAAGCAAATTGTTCGCTTCCCACACCACTTTCCATCTTATTTTTTTTTATCACCTCTTCTATTAAATATAAACCTTCTTTGTTATTAAATCAAAATTATAAATCATCTCATTTTAATAATTTTTAAAACTTAATAAATTATTATAAAATTTCAATTATATTTAAAATATAATTTTGTAATTCTTAAATCTTCATTATATGTTATTTATAGTTTTTATCCATATATTTGTAAATATTAGATTTTTATTTCTATTGTTATATTTATTCGAACACGTGTTCCTAATTCAGTGATTATATATGTTTGTGTTTAAACATTTATTACAAATTTACAATGCTTTTACACATTTACATTTAAACTTATTATACTTAAAAGTATACTAATAATAATTATATAAAAAATTATTAATTATATATTCTTTAAGACATCCGAATAATAACGCTAGTTGAATGGCAAATTATATGTGAGTTGGATCAATATCTCCTTTAAAACAAAGCTTCCAAGAACCATATACAACCAAGACTAGCTAAAAACGAAGGCAAGTTGATTAGGTGTCAAATGTAATCTTCACATGCATATGTAGGGTAAAAAAAGAATGAAAAATGTTGTGAAGTGATTAATGCCTAAGGAGAGGACATGTTTCAAGTGAACAACAATCTGGTTTCTTCATGACATCATGTACCATGATATCTTCAAGATTAGCTTCCATGGAGTTGTCAGGATGAATCTTGTTCGAGACCGGTAAAATGGGATTAACATTTGTAGCTGAAGATGTTGGTGATTTCGTTAACTCTTTAGCCCTGTCCACTTGAGCAATCCAATCTGTCTTACAGAGAAAACAGAGCATGAGCAAGGCGCATGATCCCTGAGCCGCAAGCAACCCTAACCAAAGTCCAGCGAACCCCATTTTGAACACAAATGCCATGATGATAGCAACCGGCATTCCAACCAGATAAAATGAACCCAAGTTAATATTGGCTCCAATGGTGGGTCTCGCACTGCCTCTCAGCACCCCACAACCGGTGGTCTGAGGGCAGTTTCCAAGCTCACATAGCCCCGCTATCGGCAAAGCCAAAGAAGTTAGCTCAAGAATGTCGGGATCGTTGGTGAACAACCTCCCCCATTGCCGCCTCATCAACATCGTGAACAGCATTGCCATAAGGCCTACCATCACGGCCATGAAAAGCGAAACAATCATCGAAACACGGGCCTTGGCGGGGCGGTTCGCACCCAGCTCGTTTCCGACTCTAGTGGACACCCCAACGCTCAATGCCGAAGGGAAAACGTACACCAACGAGGTCGTTTGGATGAGAATTCCCATCGAAGCAACGGTGGCTTTAGGGTTCACTAGTAATCCACACATCATTATCATCAGCTCATACCACCACCACTCGAGACACACGGAGACACACGTGGGAACCGCAAACGCCATCAAGGAAGACCATCCTCGGAGGCAATCCGAACTGGGTGCCACCCAGGAGTCGCGGTAAACCCCGGAGAAGTAAACGAAGGTGAAGAGAAGGATGAGGAGATTCAGATTTGTGAGAACCATGGCCATTGCCACCCCGGAAATCCCCATCTTGAAATACCCAACCAGCAAAAAGTTGAGTGGAACATGCAGAAACACTGAAACCGCTGAGCAGTAAGTTAAAGGCAGAATAATGTTCTGAGCCCGGAGATAAACTCGAAGAGGGTGAAGAAGAGAGAGCAAGAAGAGGTCTGGAATGGCGAAAACGATGAAAGTGTGAGCTGCAGATGAGATCTCTTCATCCTGTCCACACCATAACAAAATGGTCTTCATGTTGAACCACATGAAAGATAGCGGGAGAGAGGTTGAAAGGAGCAAAAGCACGGTTCTTTGAAGAGTTATCCCCAATATTTTCATCTGTTTGGCGCCATAAGCTTGAGAACAAATGGGTTCCATGCCCATGGCTAAGCCGGAGATGATGGAGTAACCCGTGATGTTGGCAAATCCGATCGCGAGAGACCCTCCGGCAAGCTCGAGCTCACCCAGATAACCGAGAAACAGCATGGAGATCATAGCTCTTGAGTATAATAGTAAGCCAGTCATGGCAGTTGGTCCTGAAATCTTCCCAATGGCTTTGATTTCCTCCAATGCCTGTAAGTCAAGGATTTGCAAAAAATAAATAAAGCTATTAGAGTTGTTTAAAGGAAAACCAAAACTTTCACTTAAATATATACTTTGAGAGTCATTAATTATAGGGAGTCCCTTAATTATATATGTTATGTTATGTTACCTCAGAGGGAGCTGGCCATGAATGAAGTTGAGATTTGGGGGGATTGTTGGAAATGACAGAATTGGATGGGGAAGATGGTATTGGGTTACACATGGCTCAAAATTCTTGGTGTTTGGGAAAGAAGGGACTATAATACAAAAGGTAGAGATAGAAACACAGAAACAAGAAAACAAACAAAAAGGAGGAAAGAAAGAAAGAAAGAAAGAAGGGGTTGTGGTTAGTTGGTAGCAAAGCAAAGCAAAGCAAGCAAAGTACCACTACTAATAGTTTGTGTTTTGTTTTCTTAGGCAAAGAGAAACTTTAGAATTGATGGAGTATGGAGGCCATGGGTGTTGGTTATATATACATAAAGGGGCCCTACCAATTTGAATTCGTTGGAAAATGCGGCTACAAGAATTAATGTTATTTTGAGAGAGGTGGAGTGGAGTGGAGGTGGAGGTGGGGGCCGACCCATATCCTTTCTTCCTCCTTTATAGACACATATGCATAACCTGTGTGAACGCCATCATCTTTTATATATGCTGCTTGATTTCTTGATTCGGTAGCAAGGCAACCCCAATTTTGTCTTGGAATCGAAAAAGCAAGAATTACTTCCATGGTTTTCATCCTCAGGAGTATTAATATATGTAAGTTTGTTGTTTGTTCTTTAAAATAACATGTTAAAATTTGCAACCAATTTATTAATACTGATAAAAATATGTACATTTATCGGGCGAGTTGAGCAGATTATGCTAAGAATATATACAATATAAAATTTGTTTTTCACCGCCAAACAAGTTGTGTCCAAGAGTTTTTATTTTAGCGATAATGTTAAATGTCACTTTGTGATTCTTTTGTTTATAGTTTCTTTCTCCCTTTTGTGAGGTTGTTGCTTTTAAATTTATATATGAATTTACCTTTTCTGTTATAGTAGGTTTCTAGAGGATAATCTTTAAAATTTACTTCTTTTTAGGTTGTGATACCTTCCACCCAAATGAACCCTAAAAGGGATCTCTCATATTAGAAAATTTTACCTTTAAATTCTTTAAATTATTGTTTGACAAGTGGAATTTATATGGAGGCAGTTGGAATTAGATTATTAGAGTGTTTATTTTTTTTGAACGGCGTTTGGAACTACTCCCCAAATCTTCAATACCCGAATGAGCGTTCCTGAGACAGGATTGCAACCGTCTATACTGATTTTGACACTCCAGGCTTGGCTCACCCAGGAACACCATCAAGGAGGAAACTCACCACTTGAGAAAAACCCTCTTGAGTCAGGTTTGAACTTGAGACCTCAAGGTCCCCAAGCTTTAACCTTCATCCCCATACCATTGGGACAAATGCCCCTTGATAATTAGAGTGTTTACAGAGTGGGGATTGGATTGAACTGGTAAAGCTTATTATTAGAGTTAATTTGTTGTTTCCTTTAAAATTAAAGATTAAAACCTCAAGTTTCCTCACAGATGAATTGATGTAAAATTTAGAAGTTAAAAAAGAAATTAGAGTGTTAATACATGCAAATAAATTGTAATATCCTTTCTTACACAATAATGGTTCATGAAACAAGTGTTTCACATAAAACAAATTGTATTACCTAGCGAGCATCTCATCTCGATCAACCATGTCTAAAAAACATGCACTAATAAAAAAACTTGTGTTTCAATTCAAATGTGTGAGTTTCCACTTTGGAGAATTTCATTTTGGAGAATGTTACTCTATAAATTAAGGTGCACTTTGTTTTTAAAAAGGTAACATTTTGTGGATCACATTTGTAAAAATCAGTAAAAGAAAAGATAGACCAAACCTATACAGTCTGTAAGAAGAAAATTGTTTGTTTTTTAACTTCTGCATACTACTAAAATAAATTGAAATTTAAGTAAATCAATTATTTAAACTTAAAATAGTTTTTCAACATTGAAATATAAAAAGTACTACACTCTGTACCCCCATATTCTTGATTAATAATTATCATTCAAAGCTTAAAATTTTCTTTCTCTATATTTTAACCAATAAATTTTTTAAAACAGTTTTATTTAAAATAAAATTACAAAAATGCTTTATAAAAGGTGTTTAAAAAACGTTTTAAAAAAACTATTTGAAACATTTAAAAAAACTATTTTAAAAGCGTTTTTTTAAATTGTTTAAAAATATATATTTAAAAAATGTTTAAAATATTTTTTAAAAAATAACTGCTTAAAAAACGTTTTTTAGAACAAAAAATTTTTAAAAACGTATCTAAAAAAAACTATTTAAAAAACCTTTAAAAAAAGGTTGTTTACTAAAGCTTTTTAAGAAAAAAACTATCTAAAAACATTTTTTTAAATCGTTTTTTTAAATTGTTTAGAAAAGTTTTTTAAAAACTGTTTAAAATATATATATTTTTAAATAACTATTTAAAAAGTTTAAAAAAAGTTTTTGAAAAACGTTTTTTTAAATCTTTTTGAAAAACGTTTTTTCTAAATCTGTTTGAAAAACGTTTTTTCTAAATCTTTTCGAAAAACGTTTTTTAAAAAAATAACTTTTTAAAGAGAATGTTAGAAACTGTTTAAAATGTCACTTTAAGAAAAAAAACTGTTTAAAAAGAAAGTTAGTATTGGTTAGAAGATATTTGAAATGGTTGGGCCTAGGGGTGTTCAAAAATTATCCGAGTCCGAATCCGTATCCGAATTATCCAAAATTCCGTATCCGAATTATCCGAAGATTTCGGATATCCGAAACTCGGATATCTGAAACTCGGATATCCGAAACTCGGATATCCGAAACTCGGATATCCGAAACTCGGATATCCGAAAATTCGGACTTGGACTTGGACAAGAATTTACAAAACTTTCAGAAATTCCGGATACCCGGTATCCGAAAATTTGAATAAATTAAAATAAATTTTATATTAAAGAAATAAGGAATTATTGAATACTTGGACTATGTTTATTTGTTTTGTCGTTTTTTAGGTCGAACTTATGTTTATTTGTATTTGAAGACTTGGACTATGTTTATTTGTTTTGTCGTTTTGTCGTTTTTTTTTTGTTAAATTGTCGTTTTTTTTAAAAAAAAACTGGATTTTCGGATATACGTTTTAACTATCCGAGTCCAGTCCGAAATTTTGGATATCCGAAATTTCGGACTTGGACTTGGACAACGAAAACTGATATCCGAAATTTTTGGATACCCGAAATTCGGATATCCGAAATTCCGGGTATCCGGTTTTGAACACCCCTAGTTGGGCCATATCTCCATCAAGAAGAGTGCACCGATGTATTTTTAATGAAACGTCTTTGAACAACAAACAGTTGCAGACTAAATGTCTACTCATGATTTGCGCAGCACAAACATAAGAGGACAATATTAGATAAAATAAACTGAAATTTAAATAAATCGATTATTTAAACTTAAAATAGTTTTTCAAGATTGAAAAATTAAAAAGTACTACAATCTGTACCCCATATTCTTGATTGATAATTACCATTCAAAGCTTTTGATTTTTTTTCTGTATATTTAAATCAATAAATTTTTTAAAACAGTTTTCTTTTTAGATAAAATTACAAAAATGCTTTATAAAAGGTGTTTAAAAAATGTTTTAAAATAACTATTTAAAACATTTAAAAAACTATTTTAAAAGCGTTTTTTTAACTAGTTTAATAATATATTTTTAAAAACTGTTTAAAATATTTTTTAATAAATAACTGTTAAAAAAAACGTTTGTTAGAACAAAAAAATTTAAAAACGTATCTTAAAAGAAACTATTTAACAAGCCTTTAAAAAAGTTGTTTACTAAGGTTTTTTTTAAATCGTTTTATTAAATTATTTAAAAAAGTTTTTTTTTGAAAACTGTTTAAAATATATATTTTTTTAAATAGCTATTTAAAAAAAGTTTAAAATAAAACTTTTAGAAAAACGTTTTTTTAATCTTTTTAAAAAACGTTTTTTTAAATCTTTTTGAAAAACATTTTTTTAAGAAAATAACTTTTTAAAGAGAAGGTTAAAAGTTGTTTAAAATGTCACTTTAAGAAAAAAACTGTTTGAAAGAAAGTTAGTAGTGGTTAGAAAATGTTAGAAATGGCTGGGTCACATCTCCACCAAGAAAAGCCTGCGGATATATTTTTTTTATAAAACGTCTTTGAAAAAACAGACAATCTATAGACCTAAATGTCTACTCGTGGTCTGCACGACACAAACATAAGAGAACAATATTAACTTTTTGAGAAAAAAAACAAACACCATCTAAATTTTCTGTCCAGATTCAATGTTCACACAAGAGCAAAACCTAATATTATATTTAAAACATTCTCAAGATTTATTTGTCTTTTTATTTATGAAACGAACAAATTACATTTAATTCCTACATTTCCTTTATTTATTTATAGTTATTTTTATTTTCTTAAAACTTAGAAAAGGTTTCCTATTCTACATCCTTTGTTTGTAACGAGACTTGACACTCAATGTCATAACAAAATAGGAAACTTTATAACACAACTAGTTATACCAGTTTGTGTATTATATATTATGTCTGAAAAGATGATATATAATTAATAAGTTCATACATAATTATTAACATATACTTAAGTATAAGTATGCCGTTTGAAAAAAAAAGTATAAGTATCAACGTAAACGTATATAATCATTGTAGTTATAAGATATGTTTAAACGAAAATGTATATAATCAAAGAATTACGAAATAGTCATGAGCAGATCTTCTTAAGGGCCCGGGGTGCCTTCCCCCCCCCCCCCCCCCCCAACTTTTTGCTTAATAGTGTTAATTTAACCTTGTTCACTCTCACACTTTTTATAAAATTTTAAATTTATAAAGCATAAAACTTAATAATTATAGAATATAGGATGATAAATAAACAATTTTGATTTCATAATCGAGAAAAATAATTGAGAAAAATTAGGAAGATCTTAAAAGTAACGAATATGTTCTTTGATTGCCTTTTTAACATTCTACACCCTTTGTTTTTAACTAGACTTGAACACTCAATGTCAAAACTTTATAACACCACTAGTTATACAAATCCGTGTATTACATAATATGCTTTAAAGGATGATATATAATTAATAAGTTCATCTATAATTATTAATATAATATAATTTTAAGCATAAGTATAAACATAAACGTTTAAAACATTTCTAAATTTATAAGATATGTTCGAAAGTAAATGTATACAACCACAAAATTACGAGACAGTCATGAGCGGAGCTTCTTATGGGACCGGGGTGGCCCTGCCCCCCCCCCCCTCCCTTTTTCACTAAATAGTGTTAAATTTTACCTTGTTTACTTCAAAAAAAAATTAAATTTTAAATTTTAAATTTATAAAGCATAAAACTTAATAATTATAGAATGTAGGATGATAAAGAAAAACAACTTTCATTTCATATATGAGAAAAATGTTGGATTTTTAATATTTTGAACTGAGAAAAATTAGGGAGATCTTAAAAGTAACGATTATGTTTTTTGATTGCCTTTTTAACCTTTTACCATTTGTTTTTAACGAGACTTAAACACTCAATGTCATAAGAAACGAGAAAACTTTATAACATCAATAGTTATATCAATTTGTGTATTACACAATATGCCTTAAAGGATGATATATAATTAATAAGTTCGTATATAATTATTAATATATCTTTAAGCATAAGTATAAACATAAATGTATAAAATCATTATATTAACCACCAACAACCAACCCCCCCCCCCCCCCCCCAAGATATATTTAAAAGTAATGAAGATATTCATTGATTGCCTTTTTAACATTCTATATATTCATCGTGTATATGTATATGTATATTAGAGGGAAGCCATGTTTACTTCTATAAATAGATATAATAATAGCAATAAAAAATTGACTTTTAAAAACATATAGATAAAAATTATAAGTAACAAATACTGATTTAAATATTATAAAATTATAATTTAAAATAAGATATAAGTTATATCTTATTATAATTTGTTAATTTATAAAAAGTTATTTTAATAAGTAGATTTATATGTTTATATTTAATTATTTAGATTATTAGTATTTAATACGAATAGAGAAACAAAAAAAAAAGATAGGAATCGGTGTGAGAAGATGACATATGGCATGTAAAAACTTTTCATTATTAGACTACTAGGTTAAAGCTCATGTATTACATTAATTTAGTATATATGCAACATGTTCTAAACAATAATTTTTATCAAGATTTGTATGTTATTTAGCTGTTAGATGTTATCGGCCGTTAGTGAATAGGAATAACAAATATTATTAAAAGTTATAAATAACAAAAGGGATATGTATTTAAAATTTAAGAGCAATAAAAGTATATTTTAAAGTATGACATAATTGAGATCTAATACATGTTCAACACCATCTTTAAAACTGGTAGGATGCCTGATCAGTGGAGGTCTAGTGTAGTAGTTCCGCTCTACAAGAAAAAAGGTGGCGCACAGTATTGCGGGAACTATAGAGGGAGTAAGTTGCTTAGTCATACCATGAAACTTTAGGAAAGAGTTATAGAAAAGATTATCAGGAGGGAAACCCATGTTACAGTGAACCAATTTGGTTTCATGCCAGGGCGGTCCACCACGGAAGCGATACACATCCTAAGGCAACTAATGGAGAAGTACCAGGAGAAGAGGCGAGATCTGCATATGGTTTTCATTGATCTTGAAAAGACATACGATAGTGTCCCACGAAGGCTGATTTGGGATTGTCTTGAGGGTCGAGGGGTCCCCGGGAGATATATTGACATTATTAGGGATATGTATGCTAGGACGGTGACTTGCGTCCGCACGCCTGTGCGTGACTCATATTCCTTTCCTGTGGAGGTGGGCCTTCACCAAGGCTCCGCGTTGAGCCCGTTTCTTTTTGCAGTGGTAGTGGACGAGTTGTCCAAGTCAGTCCAGGAGACAATCCCGTGGTGCATGCTTTTCGCTGATGACATTGTATTGGTTGCAGAAAGTAAACGAAAGGCTTGAGGAGTGGAGAGTTACTTTAGAATCTAAAGATCTAAGGATTAGTCGCTCCAAGACTGAGTATCTGCATTGTGACTTCAGTGGTGCGACCAACGTTGAGGATGTCCAGATTATGATCGAAGGCCAGGCAGTCCCGCCCGTAACCAAGTTTAAGTATCTTGGTTCGTTTGTGTAAAGTGATGGGGACATCGATAGTGACATAGCTCACCGCATTCGTGCAGGATGGTGTAGATGGAGAGCTGCCACAGGTATTTTGTGTAACAGGAGGTTTCCTGGTAAGCTAAAGGGGAAATTCTATAAGGTCGTCATCAGATCGGCAATGCTCTATGGCTCTGAGTGTTGGGCCATCAAGAAAACCAGGTGCGTAAGCTGGAGGTTGCCGAGATGAGGATGTTGAGGTGGATGAGTGGGCACACACGGTTAAACAAAATTAGAAATGAGGTCTTTCGGGCAAACTTTGAGGTCGCATGTATATCAGAGAAGATTCGTGACGGAAGATTGAGATGGTTTGGACATATGAAAAGGAGGCAGTTGACGGCACCAGTTAAAGCAGTGGATTCCATCAGTGTCGAGGGGCGTAGAGGGAAAGACAAACCCAAAATGTCATGGGACGAGCGCATTAGGCAGGATTTGTTGGACTTGCACCTCTCCGAGGATATGGTCGAGGAAAGGGCGGAATGGAGGCGTAGAATTAAGGCAAAGGATGTCTAGAGGGGTTGGGTTTTAGGGTTAGGTTTAAAAAAAAAGCTACTTTATTTATTTAGTTTTATTCTTTCTATTTATTTAGTTATTTACTTTTACTATTATTATTTTTAATCCTATCTTATTATATTCTTTGTTTTATTTTATTTTATTTTTTTATTTTTGTTTTTTATCTATATTTTTTTAGTATTAGTATTTTTACTTCTATGTTTATTTATTTGTTTTATTTTATTTATTTATTTTATTTGTTTTCTCTTTAGTTTTTCCTATTTACTAACTTTTTTTCTTTCTTTTTCCCTTCTTCTTTGTCGTATGGTTTTCCCTTCTTTGTCTCCTTGGAATCAGTCTCTCTATCCGTTGCGGTAGAGATAAGGTTGCCTACATCTCACCCTCCCTAGACCCTATTGACAATATTCTTATGTTGTAAGTGGAACTTTACTAGGTACAGTTGTTGTTGTTGTTGTTATAATTGAGATCTAATATAATTTTAAGTTTCAAAATATTATTAGAATAAGCAAATTTATATATTTTTTTAAATTTCGTTATATAATTTAATTATTTTAAATCATTGTTATTCAATAGGAGTGACGGATGAGATTTAACAAGGAGAGAGAAGTGAGAAATTATCATAAAGATGAATGTGACGATGACACGTGTCAGAAAATTATAGTCTTTTATTAGAAGAAGAAAGATTATTTATACAAACCCGTGTGATATTATTAATAACTTCGTATATAATTATTATTATATTTTTTAAACATAGGTTTAAACGTAAATGTATAAGAAATAATGAAACTTTTTTAAGTATACACTCGTGAAATAAATAATAATGAATATTCAAAATTATAAATAACAAATAATGATGATTTAAAAGTTATAAAATTAAATTTTAAGATAAGATAATATCTTATTATAACTTATTAAGTTTTAAAAAATTATTTACTAATATAATTCATTTATTTAAAATTATTGGTATTTAATATGAGAGAGCGACGGGAAAATTTTGATTAGGTGAAGATGACAGGTAGCATCTAGTATTTTTGTTCATTATATAGTAGATAGTAGATGTTTAGTAGTGTGATTGAGTGATGGGGAAAAGGCCGACACACGGGATGCCACATTAGATGTGGTATGGTAGTAAAAAAATATGGGTAGTAGATGAGTGATAGTGTGGAACTTTAAATGGTGGTTGTGTGAATTTAGTGTTTTATCGGTGTAATTATTTGACTGATGAGGGAAAAAAGTGACAGTGCCCTCATCAGTCCATGAGGCGAACCACGAAGCAACATAATTTAGCAATTAAAAACGTCCCAAGGGGCAGTGTTATACGCGTTATGGGGTATCACGGGGGGGGGGGGGGGTGAAAACGCCCCATTACACACACTCGTAAGATAGAGATTTGACATCAAAATAGACTAGAAGCTCTTAAATCCTTATGGTTTTATTTATACAAGATGGTGACCGCCCGCGTTTCGCGGCGGCCACCCATTTTCCAAAACGCCGTGGCCAAAGTCGAAAACTCTAAAAGTGATTTAAAAGTTGACCACTTGCGCTTAAGTCTGAAAAAAATACCACATGTACATGACACGCGGCCTAACACCCATTTTTTAAAACGCTGTGAGCAAAGTCAAAAACTCTAAAAGTGGTCTGAAAGTTGATCACCGCGCGTTGCGGCGGGTCACCTTTTAACGACTTTAAAGGATGACGTAAGTCGAAAACTCTAAAAGTATACTAAAAACGAAAGTAAAAAAGTTAAGTGCTATAAAACGTAAAATTTAAAAAAAACAACATGACACGTGTCATGTTATTAGTGGTTGGCATGACACGTGTCATGCCATCATTGGTCAAGATATGAATAGTGACTCATGAGTGTGAGACCACCATTTATTTTTGTAAATATATATAATTATAAGCATTCAAGTTTTTTTAACTTCATAGTAATCGTCAATGAGTTTTAACTCTTCTATAACCATAATAGATTGATCGGTTATGACAGGTTCTATTTGTTGGGTTACGATAGTGGTATACGGGTGCCCGGTGACGTTAAAAAAAACTTTTACATTTATTCGAAACATTACCGACCGGGTTTTAGCAAATTAGAGTTAAAGCGGATTAAACCAGTAATCCGTTACGCAGCGGAATAAACGAGTTTACTAATTAAACGCGTAAACCATTAGTGTCGTAATCATGTCAACAGGATCATGATCACCAAAAACCACACAAACACCATTTCGCATTAAACCGGTTAACGCGAAAATAATTACGATAACGATATCGAAATAAAATCATCTAAACTAAAACGGAGTTTAGATATACCTTTGCGGTGAACTAACAAACGTTAGAGACACTGAGGGACAACGTGATGACGCTAGGGTTTCACAGAAAACTGATCCGACCATTCGGATCAAATCGTTTCACAAATCGTAAAAGTCGTCTAAACACGATTCGTCATGAATTGCAACGATTCGGTTTATGGTGGCGACTAGCGAGCACCTACGAAATGATACGGTGACGGCGGCTAGGGTTAGCCGGGGCGATGAAGTAGTGACGGAGACGGAGGCTCGCACCCACGTTGTCATAGCGACGACGATGTAACAAGGTGGTGATGGCGTCG
Organism: Deinandra increscens subsp. villosa; assembly: GCA_039602395.1. Taxonomy (NCBI): domain Eukaryota; kingdom Viridiplantae; phylum Streptophyta; class Magnoliopsida; order Asterales; family Asteraceae; genus Deinandra; species Deinandra increscens. Next base: position 95,413,193 of record JBCNJP010000010.1, on the reverse strand, counting down.
CGATGAAACGAAGAACTTAGGTCGTGACGGCGACCTTGATGGCGGTTCTCAGAGGAGGTGGCGGCGGCGGCGGTTTCTCCTAAGGAGGTGGCGGTGGCGGTTGCTCCCAAGGGGGTGGTGACGACGATTCTCTCGATTGATGATGATAATCACACCTCGATTGCCAATTGCAAGAATCCGGCAATACAATCTCGGCTAAGGCTTCACGTGGAAGGAGTGTCGAGAGAGGGTGCGTGAGAGAGGGGGTGGGGAGAGAGAGAGAGAGAGATCGTAGGGGGAGTAGGCGCAAGTGAGGATTAGGGTTTCTCTAATCCTTACTTGCTTATTTAAGCCCTCGATTTTACGGATCAAGTCCCTCGTCAATTTCTATCGTCAAAGTGTACCACCTATGTTTACGAATTAATAAAACATGTTTATTAATACAAGAGTCATAATTCCGAGAACTTAATAATTTCAAATAACTATTTATTAATTTATGTTTGCTGCAAACGTTGATTGATAAATCGAAACGTCATTCTCCGTATATCATCGCAAGGATAATTATTCGCAATGAAACACATGTTTATTAATCATGAATAAACATTAATTAATTAATGTATTTCCGTGGTTTGTCGGTTAACAATTTAAGCGGATTTATATCTCGTTGCCCTCAGTGTAACTCTTTACGGGTCTTAAGCGGGTCAGGTTCTTAATGTTGTCGGGTCTGGACATCCATTATCCAACACTATTAACCATCAATTTTTATTAATTTATGCTAATAAAGTGATCATAGATGTCAGCAGAGGTCATAAAAAACTTCGAGGGTAATTTATATCAATACTCAATTGATTGGAGTCTAAAAGTGACAAGATTGCTTAATGTTTGTTAAGCGCCACTTTAATCTGTCTAAAGAGTCATTAATGTTAGTTAGGTAGCTAGATATAATTAGTGGTTTTCATTTCCAATTTTTATTCTTTTCATTTGTAGCAACTCGATATTTGATCTCAATAAAACAAAAGAATTTGCATTCTTTTCGGCTCAATTTCTTGTTCTTGTTGTTTTGATTTCAACAATTGGTATCAGAGCCATTGTTGGCTCGATCCAAGAAATTGCTGCTTTGTTCGTAATTGATATGTATCAATGGTGTCCACCAAGTTTGAATTAGAGAAATTCGATGGGGAAAATGACTTTAGCCTATGGAGAATGAAGATGTGAGCATTACTCGTTGATCGGGGGATTGTCGACGCCCTTCTTGGAGAAACTAACAAGCCAAAGGGGTTAGAGGAGAAATATTGGAAGAGTATGCTAGCCTAGGCGCACAGTGCTATAGTTCTTAGTCTTGGTGACCGGGTATTGAGAGAAGTGTCAAAGGAAACAACTGCTACTGCGATCTGGCTTAAACACGAATCTCTGTACATGACAAAGAGTTTAGCAAATTGATTTGCTTAAAGATAATGTTGTATACATTTCATATGCTCCCAGGTTAGTCTATAGAATATCACATTGATGAGTTTAATAAGATCATACTAGATCTTGAAAACATAGATAACATATTAGGTTATGAGGATCTGGCAATTCTATTTTTGACCTCATTACCAGCCTAATTTGAGCATTTTATTGATCCTATATTATATGGGAGAGATACACTCTTAATGGAGGAAGTTTTGTCTTCTCAAAATTCAAAAGAAATCAACAGGAGGTCGGATGTAAAGGAGGATCAGGGAGAAGGACTATTTGTCTGGGGCTAATCTGATTTAAGGGGTCAGAGAAATAATAAGCATGCAATATCTAAGTTAAGGCCAAGGCTTAAGTGTTTTGTGTGTGGTCGTGAAAAGCACTTGAAGGGAGAATGTCCTGATAGGAATAAGAAGAAGAATGATAAAAAACAAAACAAACCTCGAGTAAATGCTTCACAGGATGAATCATAGATGGTTATGAAAGTTCAGATGTGTTAATGGTGGATGAAGGAAAGGGGAATGATATGTGGATTCCGGTCTTAAGTTGCCCCTATCACATAACCCCAAATAAGTCATATCTCAAGAAGGTAGTGTTCAAAAACACGAAAACTGTAAAGTGGGAGATAGTAGGCCATGTGAGATTTAAGGTGAAGGACTTGTCACACTGAGTCTTCACAATGGCAATGAATTAGACTTGTCTAATGTAAGGTGCATTGCTGATTTAACCAGAAATCTTATCTTATTAGGTGCTTTCGAGAAATAGGGATATAGTTAGTCTAAAAACGGCAGGGCTAAAGTGGTAAAGGGGTTCGGGGTGGTCTTATCTAGCACCAGCTGTGAAAATAACATATATTTGTTGGATGGTGGCCTAGTCAACATGTTAATGTTGTTGTACATAATCAGTCTTTAGATGAGGTTGTTTTGTGGCATAGTATGTTGGGCCACATTAGTGACCAGGGACTAGCTGAGCTTAAGAAACAATGTTACTTGGGAAATTACAATGGTAAAGGGGCAAGGTTATTCTGAAAATTATGTAAAGGGAAAAGCACCATAGATTCAGATTCATTATAGGGCATCATAGTTCGAAAGGAAATTTGGACAATGTACATGCTGACCTATGGGGACCATCAAGAACTTTATCACTTGGGGGTGCTAGTTATTTTATGTCTATTATAGATTATTACTCTTGAAGAGTTTTTGTGTTTCTGATGAAACATAAGAGTGACACTTTTGATAAGTTTAAGGAGTGGAAAAACATGGTAGAGACTCAAACTGGATTGAGAATTAAGAAACTCAAGACTGACAATGGTCTTGAGTTTTATAGTGGATTGTTTAGCAATGCTTGTAAAGCTAATGGCATAAGTAGACATTTAACTATCTATCCCTGGTACACCTCAACAGAATGGACTTATTGAGAGGATGAATAGAACCCTCCTTAACAAGGTAAGATGCATGCTACTAAGTTCTGGTCTACCTAAGAAGTTCTGGGCTGAAGTTGTCACTACTACAACTTATTTGCTTAATATGAGTCCATCACCAACAATTGACATGATGACGTCTATGCAAATGTGGTCAGAAGTGAAGGTTGACTACAATGGTTTAAGAGTATTTGTAACTTTGGCATACTCTCATTTGAAATAAGATAAACATGATGCTAGAGCCCAAAAGTGCATTGTTTTGGGCTCTCCGGAAGGCATTAAAGGCTATAGGCCGTGGAAATTGGAAGAAGGCAGTCCTAGAACTATTGTTAGCAGAGATGTTACATTCAAGGAGGATGTATATTACAAGGATGTAATGAAATCTAAGACATATACTAAAGATAAGGAAGCTTTCATTGAGGTGGAGCAGGATGAGACCAATGGAGCTGTTAATCCTAATGTTGAGCTAGATCAAGTCCAATGTACACTATATATATTTTTATTTCAAATATTCCCTGCATTTTGGGTAAAATTGACTAACTATTAACAAAACAGTGCAATATTGCTTCCTTTTTAGTTTTTAAGTCTAATCCATGTCAAAATCACAAAAGGAATAAAAAATGATGAAAAATGAAGAAAAACTGAAGACTTCTTTATTTTGAGCCAAGACCCGGGCTATGCCCTACAAAAAGGACAAACTGCTCTCATGCGCCTCTCTCTCGAGTCAAGACAAAGTGGTAACCCTCAAACTCAACCAGACCTTGGAGCACAAGTGCTAGAAGAGAATGATGCAGTCAGAAAATACCCAAAACTTGCGGAAGCATATCTCGGGCTAGAAAATGAGTTAAGGAGCCCATAAATTGTGAATCTTGAGTATCTCGACGAGAGTAAGCTGATTGTTATGTCAACACAACATGTGCCCATCTCAACATAGCTCGTGCCCACCCAAGCACAACCAGTGCTTACCTAAGCATGACCTGTGCTCACCAAAAAGTTGACTTTTGTGCGCTAGACGCCCCCTGCCAAGCACGACCCGTCTCTATGACCAACATGGCATGTGCTTATGAACAACATGGCCCGTGTTTGTCAGAATGAATATTTGATGCTGATCTTCTTGCAAGCACGACTTGTGCCCCTGACAGGCATGACTCGTGCTCCTATGTATCACTGCAACTTCGGACTTAGAATTAAATCAATTAGATATGCAAACAACATGTCTTCGTGGCTATTTGGATGAGAACATTTATGTGACAATCTGACCCTTCGGGTGAATCCCATACTGAAAATCGATAAAACCGACAAACCAGGAATCACGTATATAGGCGTAGTATGTCAATTAAGGTATTAGGTGGGTCTAGTAGCATTGAAACACATCAAAAAAAAGCACACACAAGTTTGAGTCTCGAAACAGTGATGATTAAATAAAAACCGATATGTGCTGCGACTTACGTGTGAAACTGTTGTGTGAATTTAATTATGCAATCGTATTATGATATATGGCATGTTTATACTTGATTTTATTGGATTCAATGTGATAAATATGATGGTGAATTAATAATGTGTGAAAATGTGGAAAACAGTGACCAAAAACACGAAAAACAAACAAAATGAAGATCAGTCACTGAAAGTCAACCGGAGGGGACTAAAAAGCGGTTCGAGAACCGCGAAGTCAGCCTGTCTGGACACTATGACGGTCCGGGGAACCATTAAATTGTGAAAACCTAAGTTTTCCACTATAAATTCTCCATTAGCCCCCATTTACTCATTTCTAAAACCCTAAAACGTCCCATCGGCCCCCATAATCTGTTCTTGAGCGTCCTTGGTCCAAAACCTTGAAGATTTGTGTGCTACATCAAGATCCAAGCTTGTTTAAGTTTGGACTTTTATGATAAAAATATAATTTTTAATTATGATATGATGATCCATGCTTAGGGTTCTTTCTTAATATATGCATGTTGATAAAGACTGGATTTTTATGCATGATTCATGTCATGGAAGTATGCAAATGCTAGATCTAGGGTTTAGGTGAGATAAAGTTGTAAACTCTACGTGAAATGTTCGATAAAGTTGTAAACTCTACGTGAAATGTTCGATAAAGATTCAATTTTTAGGTTCATGCATTCTAGATTTTGGGTAAAGATGGTTGATTGATGTCCAATCTATGATAAATTTGTATGATTTGTGTTTTAGAATGCATGTTGCAATTGGGTGACGAAGTTGCGGTCTTGGTAATTGATTGCATGAAAAATAATATATTTAAATAAATATTTATTTTTATCGTAAGAAACGTGATCGCAAGTTGATATAACATGCATACATGCTATTGCGAACACTTGATATGACTTAGAATATGCTAAACGTGAATTCGTTATGCTTAACATGGGATAAAAACATATTTGTTACATGAACTTTGCTTAAACGCTGATAAATGTATATTTACTGGAAAAATAATATATATGTGACGCATGCGTATGAACTTGTAAATACTTGGATACTTGTTTATGTGCTTTAGGTCAAATTAATTATGCGTTATACGTGTGTACAAGTCCTAAGTCTCCTACCTTGGTGGGAATGACAAGACTTTGTAAGAGTACCCTGTCGATCTTACATCGTACGCACGAGATAACTTGTAATAAATTATGACACGTAAATACTTGTCGCAATGTAACATGTTATATGAGACATACATGTTAGGATAAACATTAGAAAACCAAATTCAATCACCAATGTGTTGTCGAGTCAACTTGTCATTCGTCCGCGTATATCGGGACAGTCGGTCAACACGGTCAAACACTTACACGGTTATGTGTCTTCGGTGAAGTCTAAGGAGATTCACTGCCTTTTCATCAGTTTGTTTGTTTATTTTTCACCCAAGGTGATTTCATGGCCCCACTTTTAACTTTTTATGCTTTTTGGGGAGAAGACATGTGGTAATGATTTCTTTTGAGAAATGCAAACATTTATTTTATATACTATTTTGTAAACTATAGCTGAAAACATGCCAAGGGAGTCCTTCTGATAACGGGGAAATGTGAAACAGATCTGTTGGGCTTGACAAACTCTACCCTGGTTGGTCGCTCTAGCCCCACTACCTTTGGGAGTGGAGAAGGGGTATTATGTTATCCTAATTGTTGGTCATGCTCGGCATTATAGCATGGCTGGAAGGCAAAGTCATAAATTGTCAGGAATGGGGACCCGAATCCTATGGTGTTACAAATAACATGGACTAGCCATCCCAAGTATATAAAATGCTATTAAACTCTTTATTATTTAAGATGTGTGATTCCTGTGTTGGTTATGCCTCGTTGAGGATAACTGGTTAACTTACTGGTTTTAGATAAATGTTATTTATATGCTTGCTTAAACTCTATGAACTCACCAACCCCGCGTTGACACTTTTACACGTTTCTTCTCAGGTCCTTAGGAGAGCTAAGGAGCACGTTAGGATCAAGATTTGATTCTTATCTGCATGGTTTGTACAAACTATTTTATCCTTTTGTCGCATTAGGCGCTGGACATTTAAACTTTGGTTGTTTTTAATTCGCTTCCGAACTTGTTTAAAAACTTTTGGACTGTTAAACTCTGGTTTTAATTGTTTTAAAACTACATATAGACTGTTCTGTGTGTCTGATGACTGAGATCTTGGTCGGTCACATCCCCAATGCGGTGATACTTCGCAGGTGAATTTTGAGGGTGTGACAATTTATATTGAACAACCAAAAGGGTTTGTGGAATCGGGTGATGAAGAAAGGTTAGTTTTATTAAAGAAATCTCGTTATGGGTTAAAACAACCACCTAGGTAGTGGTATAAAAGGTTTGACCATCATATGGTCAAAAAGGCTGGTATTGAAAGGAGTTTGTATGACTATTGTGTCTATTATAATGAGTATTCACCTAGTCAGTATGTTTATCTGCTCTTTTATGTAGATGACATGTTGGTAGCTTGTAAAGATCCCACTAAAATCAGAGTTACTAAAGATATTTTGAAGGCTGAGTTTGAAATGAAGGAGCTTGGCATTGCTAGAAAGATCTTAGGGATAGAGATTGTTAGAGACATGTCTAATAAGTTGCGAAGGTTAAATCAAGGTGCTTATACCAAGAAGTTACTATACAATTTTAATATGGAACACTGTAAACCAGTAAAGACTCCTTTTGCTGCTTATTTCATGTTGTCTTCACTAAATTTTTCTAAAGATGAAGAAGAGATTACATACATGTCTGAAGTTTCATGTGCTACAGCTTTTGGTAGTATGATGTACATGATGGTGTGTACAAAACCATATTTGGGCTATGGAGTAAGTGTTGTTAAAAATTGATGTCAAACCTAGCTAAGACACATTGAGCTGGTGTTAAATGGTTATTTAGATACTTAAATGGAACCAGAGATGTTGGTTTAGTTTTTGGACAAGATAATGGTAATAAAGATATTATCTTCAGCTTTGTTGATTCCGACTATGCTAAAGACATAGACAAAGGGAGATTCATAATTGGCTACTGTTTCACATTTTTGAATTGTCTAGTCAGCCGGAAAGCAGCTTTGTAGAGTGTGGTAGCTTTATCCAGCACTGAGACTGAATATATAGCTTTAACATAAGCTATTAAGGAAGCTATAAGGATTAAAGGATTTGTAAAATAGTTAGGTACAATGTTGAAGATGTTGTCTTGCAATGTCATAATCAAGGGGCTATATGCAGTTATCTAAAATAGCTTGTATCATGAGAGGACTAAACACATTAGTGTTAAGCTTCATTTCATTAGAGATGTGGTCAATGCTAAGGAAGTAATTGTTGAGCAAATTGGTACTGATGATAATGCAGCTGATGTGTTTAACAAAGCATTGCCAGGTGTGAAGTTCTTGAGATTTTTAGGCATGCTTGGAATTGGTTAAAATTATTTAATAATTGTACAATGTTAATTGGTCATAGTTATAATGTTTTGATTGTTTTTGGGTACTCAAAATCTATTGGATCACTGATGCTCATTGATGATTGAGATGATGTGACTTTGATTCAGGTTACATGTGTGTTTTGAATGTTTGTTGACATCGGATCAAGGTGGAGATTCTTAATAAAGTGATCCTGGATGTCAACGGAGGTCAAAGTAAACTTCACAGGTGATTTTTGTCAATGCTCAATTGATCAGGGACTATAAGTGACAAGTTTGCTTTTTTCTTTCAAGCGCCGTTTTAATCTGTTTAAAGAGGCGTTAATGTTAGTTAGATAGCCGGATATAATTAGGGGTTTTCATTTCCGGTTTTCATTCTTTTCAATTGTAGCAACTCTCGATTAATCTCAATTATATGAAAGCATTTGCATTCTTTTCGGTTCAATTTCTTGTTAATCTCACCAAAGTATTAGATAACTAGTTAATCTCATTTCAACAATTTCCGTTAATTTTTTAAAATTATATATAATATATCGATACCAAAGTATTAGATAACTAGTTAATCTCACTTGGCAACTTTTGCTGCACCTTAACAAACCTTAAATATTGATATTAAGCCATACATAATTACTCAATCTCATATGAGTTAATCATATGCTGTTTTTTGATTATCCATTCCACTGGTCAAACACTTTCCAGTTTCCACTCACTTTTTCCACTCACTTTTAACAAACCATGCTACACCTTACCAAACTTTAAATACTGATTATAGTTCTTAGATAATTAGTCATTCTCACTCTACAACTCTTAGTGCACCTTAACAAATCTTAAATATTGATTGAAGAATCAAACTTTGAGTTCCAATGATTATCCGAGTAAAAGTAAAAAGATTTATGGCCTTTTAGCTAGTGGTTGTTGGATTAATCGGGTTTGATCACAGGTTACGGGTCACGTGTCTCAGTTAGATTTTACGTTATTTAATTAGTATGTTTTTATTATGGTTAAAATGTGGTCATTTGTTAGTTGTTTTATGCTTGACCATGAATTATGGAAATATCCGTTAGGTAGTGAGAGGTGGGTAGAAAGTAGTTATGGTTGTACCTAGTCTTTAGGTGATAGATTTAGTAGTGGTTGATTCTCCACGTTTTCTTTACTGTGTAGGCTATATAAAGCCATTTGACTAGTTGAATAATATATGCTTTTCATCTTTCTTTTACAATACCCACATTACATATATTTCTTTTATTTCATCTCCATACTCACGTAAAACCAGATTCAAGTGCTTCTGTTCATAGTTTTCAAAGCTTGATATCCAACATTTGGTATCAGAGCCTAGGGCTCGTGAAGACGGAGAAGACGGTTTGAGAGTCGACTTCGAGAAAGGGTGTAGCCCTTCGCTGCGGGGCAAACGCAGCAGGGAACCGGGTTTCATTCCGGGACAGCAGGTGGTTGTTTCGGGACTGTGTTACAGCAGTAGACGGAGACCAGGAGGTAGTTTGTGTCAATCGTTGTCGCGGGGAAGAGTGCCGGTTAAGACGACGGGGGTGACGGGTGAACACCGGTGTGTCTCGTGGCTGTTTTGTAAAGGTTTTTCAGCAGGGGGTGCTGCTGTCATGATTTTTAGTTCTTGATCAGTTTGTTCGTGACAAGAGGAAACCGACGTAGGTGCATGAAAAGCGAGCAGAAAAATCCGTCAAAGCAAGTGGCTTTGGATTCGCTTCGTTTGGCAAGGTGAGAAAACGTTAGAAGCGGGTAGCTTGTTTTCTTAGTCGGTGGAGTGGCCTCTTGAACAAGGGTGATCGGTAAAGGTTGAAAGAAATAAAAAGGCAGTGTGACATTATGGCGTTAGAGTTCAAATCGGGTGGCTTTGGATATGGTCGGGGAGAGGTCATTGATCCGTGAAGAGTCAAGATGTAAATGAACGTATCTAGCGGGATGCCATGTGTGATGTTACAATTGTGGTGGATTGATTCGGGTTGAACCGAGATGACTTTTGGACGTGGCCGAGGTGAAGATCGGGTGTTCAGTACAAGTCGAGATGGTTCAAGATCGAGAAAGTGGTGATTCCGTTCCAGTGAAGAAAGGCGTAAACAAACACCGATTAAGGGGGTGAATGTTGGATTAATCGGGTTTGATCACGGGTTACGGGTCACGGGTCTCAGTTAGATTTTACGTTATTTAATTAGTATGTTTTTATTATGGTTAAAATGTGGTCATTTGTTAGTTGTTTTATGCTTGACCATGAATTATGGAAATATCCGTTAGGTAGTGAGAGGTGGGTAGAAAGTAGTTATGGTTGTACCTAGTCTTTAGGTGATAGATTTAGTGGTGGTTGATTCTCCACGTTTTCTTTACTTTGTAGGCTATATAAAGCCATTTGGCTAGTTGAATAATATATGCTTTTCATCTTTCTTTTACAATACCCACATTACATATATTTCTTTTATTTCATCTCCATACTCATGTAAAACCAGATTCAAGTGCTTCTGTTCATAGTTTTCAAAGCTTGATATCCAACAGTGGTATGGTGTTTACCTCTCCATATAAATGATGAGGGTTCAAATCCTTGTAAGTGCAAGATTGGTAGTATTTGGTGGAAAATTTTACTGTTAAAAAAAGTAAATAAATATCACATAACACATCTAACAAACCAATATTCGAACTTTGATCGAAAACACTTTACTGAAGGGGCTTTTCCCTGGCGGTATCCAATAGTTTTTCATATGAGAAGTCGTGGGTTCGAGTCTTGCATGGGGAAATTTGCTCCAGGTTGAACCACATGTTTTTTTAGTTGTGGTTTCCTCCTGGGTGGTAGATGGACCGAGTCTCAATGTGGTGTTTTAATCAAGTGAAATGGTGATCCATTGGCTAGGGTAATCCCGGATGTCCAGGCCTTTGCTGAGGAAAAAAAAAACCTTACAAATGCTACATTATTACAGTGCATGAGAAATGGTGAAAAAAGAAACAGATCTCACAATGTTAATGCAGTTTCAATAGATTTCAAATGAATCAAGCTAGCCGTTAAAAAAAAATGAATCAAGCTAGCCTCCTAAGTCCATCAACAACATTTATTATGCATGTGTCAAGTTCAGTTCTGTTACGGTTATATCATAAGCATAACCATAACCAATTTATCGGTTAACCAAACTCTCATAACATTAATTATTGATTATGCCAGTTATCGTTTAAAAACAGTTCGATTATACCGATTATGGTCCGGTTATTTTTTTTGAACGGCAATTTTAGCTCAGCGATGTATCGGGACTGGTTATCCTGGACCTAGCTACTGTCCCGAGTCCGAACCTCATAGCGAGGGAACCCGGGAGCGCCCCCCATTTGCATCATCAGGCGGGAACCGGCAAGCCCGTAAACCCTCCCTTGTGACTCAGGATCAAGCAAGCCCAATTCTTCATTGCCCACCAATATCTCACAAAGTGGTGTAAGTGAGACTAGAACCTGGGTCTTTTCAACCACAAACTTAAAATTTAACCACTACACCAACTTTGCTTGATGATTATGGTCCGGTTATTATGTCAGACTAATTTGCTAACCCCTAAATTCCTAAAACTCAATATACACGCGTGTGCGAAATAAATAAATAAACTAAAAGGATTTTGTTTCCATCTCGATCGAGTCCATCAATGTGGATAGGTTGTGATGAAATCCAGTTTTCTTGCAGTTAAAAATGACAAATGAACGTATTTGTGTGAGAATGATGTAAGAAGCCATATTGCACGTACGTGTTTGTAGAGAAGGGGAACAGGTAGAGAGACTACGTGCCCCCATGCAAACCATTCATCTTGTATACTCTTTCTCGCACACCAACACATATATAATATAGAGTAAATTACAATTTACGTCCTTTAAAAAGTATGTAAATTTCAATTTTCATCCTTAAACTAAAGAAATAGCAGAAAACGTCCTTTATATTTATGGTTTGTTTCAAATCACGTCCTTTCGTCTAACAGACGTTAATTTTTTCCGTTAGACCAGGTCATGTGCAAGGCACATGAGGGCAACATGGTCATTTTATTATTTTAATATAGAACAAATTACATTTTACGTCCTTTAAGAATTACCCAAATTTCAATTTCCATCCTTAACTTAAAGAAATAACAAAAAAAATCCTTTAAGTTTATAGTTTGTTACAGCTTACATCATTTCTTTTAAGAAACGTTAATTTTTTCTGTTAAGCTATATCAGGTGCATTGCACACGAGGACATAATTCTCTTTTTATATTGTACGGGCCATTTTGTAAATAAATAAAAATATAAAACTTATATGAATATAATTTTATTTATAAAATAAATACAAATATAAATAAAAAATCTGATCAGACCAAACTTCAATATCTCCAATATCCACCACATTCTAATTCCTTCATGGCACCGCTGCTTCTCCACCAAACCCTCTGTCACCGCCCCACCTCCACTTCCGATCATCGCCACACCACACATCCAACTCCATCGTAATACCTCCTATCACCATCCATCGTAATTCCTGCATCGTAAATGCTTTGTGGGATCTGTATTTCTGACTTGTTGCTGAGGGAGTTTGAACTTCATGAACGAATAGGTTTTTATTGGTCGGGTGTAGGATGGATGGTGACATGATGTATAACGATGGAGGTAGATGTGTGGTGCAACGATGGTCAGAGGTGGATCCGGGGCGGCGACAAAGGGTTTGGTAGAGAAGCAGCGATGCCATGGAGGAATTAAAATGTGATGGAGACTGGAGATATTGAAGTTTGGTCTGATCAGATTTTTTATTTATTTTATAAAAAGAATTATATTCATATAAGTTTTATACTTCTATTTATTTACAAAATGGCCCGTACAATATTAAAAGACAATTATGTCCTCGTGTGCAATGCACCTGATATAGCTTAACAGAAAAAATTAACGTTTCTGCTCCAACTTTGTAAGCTGTAACAAACTATAATCTTAAAGGACTTTTTTTGTTATTTCTTTAAGTTAAGGATGGAAATTGAAATTTGGGTAATTCTTAAAGGACGTAAAATGTAATTTGTTCTATATTAAAATAATAAAATGACCATGTTGCCCTCATGTGCCTTGCACATGACCTGGTCTAACGGAAAAAATTAACGTCTGTTAGACGAAAGGACGTGATTTGAAACAAACCATAAATATAAAGGACGTTTTCTGCTATTTATTTAGTTTAAGGATGAAAATTGAAATTTACATATTTTTTAAAGGACGTAAATTGTAATTTACTCTATAATATATTTTGCCTCTCCCAAAGCCACAGCTTTCAGTTTTGGCTTCGTTTACACAATCCTATCAAGATCAACGCTAGTATGTCATTTCAGACATTTTACATAAAATAGAAATAAAAAGAAATTACATTAAAGATTTTTGTTTTAGGGAAGAAGGGCCTATTCTCAAAACGTACACCTTTAGTTTGATTTCCCGCCACGTTGGAATGGGTGTTTTTTAGCTATCAGAAATGGTCCCTTTGTTCATATTATACGTGACGGAATGGGTATGAATGTATGATATTAGATTTCAGGGTCGGTTTTGAGAATTTATAGACCCTATTCGAGCTATAAAAAAATAGGCTCCATTTAAAAAAAAAACTGCAAGAAAAAGTTCTTAAATAAGATAAAAAATAAGTTATATCAATATAATAAGAAAATTATACTTTTAAAATAACATTGTGAATAATTATTTTATATTCTAATTGAAATTAGGCTCTTATAATTAAGTGCCAAAATATTAAATAAGTAATTGTGCTATCTTTTAAAATTAGATTATTTTATTAGCTAAAACTTTTAAAATTTAAAAATATTATTTAAAAAGAACTGTATATATAAAATATATACACAAAATTTATAGGTTCTTTAAAATGATGGATCATGTTCCTTTGCACCTCTTGGACTCGGTGCCCATAACCCCATACCGTTAGACTTCCAAATGCAATGTGGGAATGCATTGTATTTTCTATTGTAGATATATTACTATCTATAAATGTTAAACAAATGTAATCTTTAATTTTCCTCTAGCGTCTTGGTACGTTGTTTGTTAATAATATTCCTTCGTTTAGAAAAAGATAGTTGTAGTATCCTTTTTGTACAACCGTTGGATGCATGGAATGAATGTTATTCACCCACTAATTATGTCGATGAATCCTTGGTTTTGAGAGAGGGTGGAGAGAGGAGACAAGAAATATGCAAATGCCTTAATTATTATAAATAATGCTACAGAAGTTGAAACATGACATGAGACCCATATTAGCTAAAGTAATGAAACTTCAAATCAAACAAAAGTGCAAAAAATGGCCACCCATTTCTCAACTGGGTGTTCAGCATTAGGGGGATTAGAGTTAAAGATGTGCTAGCTAGCCGATGTCAAAGCTTTATCGTTTCTTTGGATCACAAATAGTAAGAAGTTAAATTTTGTTAGTCAGGAATAGTGGTGTAATTTTTCTTTGTTATGTAACTTGTGGTTACTAGCTCTTTGATAGTCACGTTTTTTTATTTTTTTTAAATTTATGGCTGTTTAAAAACAAAATGCTCATTCTTCCATGAAAAGAAAGAAAGTAAAGTGAGGATATATTCCTTGACAAAGGGAATAAATGTAAAAATGCTTCATGGGCATTGGGTAACAACACGCTTTACAAAGGTGTAATGCATGAAGGCAAGCCAGAACTTTTTAAAGGTGCAATAATAAGAAGTTATTCCGAATAAATGTAAAGATGGAAGGTTTCGTTGGAAAATTAGCACTAAATCTATCTCATCAGCATACATATACATATTCCACTTGTGAAAGAAACACGTTTAGACATCAAGAATACATGCTTAATCAAATTCTAGAGAGTGAATATCATGACAATAGACATTGCCGGAATTGATTAACCTATGGCGATAACATGATCTTCTCAGAATTTAAGTTTAATACACCCTGACGACTTATCATCCGCTTGTATTTGGCATATGATTATTTAATTTTTAATTTATCGTGGCACTACAAAGTTGATCATATGATCTGCATAGAACTGCATAGAAAATAGAAGAGTGGTGGGTGGTTTTGTGGAATTGCTAATAAGATGGATACAAGTCTACTGGCAAAAGGCTGCAACTGCAAAGGCTGGAGAGTTGCAATAAACAAACAAATGGTCCCATGGATGGTCCAAAGCAAAAGCTTAATCAAATTACACACATAACTAACATCTAAATCGGCTATTGAAATAATGATTGATTTGCAAGCTAGTACCATTCAGTATCAGTTTAAAGCTAGCTAAGATACTTGATACACACACTACAAATAATAAATAAGCTCAATAGCGCGACAATTGTTGCCGCAAATGGACCAGATGTCGCCCTTAATACCAATGTGGCGATACGTCGTTGCTAATGTGTCGCCACTAAAGCCTCGTTGCTAAGCCCACATGTCACCGCTACTAGTCTCGCCGTTATTGAATTTAAATCTTGCCGCTAATAGTCACTGTCCCGTAAAACGTATTTTTCTCTGTATTTTCTTCGTTTCCAGTTTTTTCAAATATCTCTATATTTATCTACTCTCTAATAAAAGACTATAACTTTCACCACAACTATTGTCACATGTCACTTCTATATTCATTCTCTTCTCACTTTTTTCGCTTCTCTCTAATATTAAATACAAAATTTCTTTCCTATTAAATAATAATGATTTGAAATAATATAATTTATAAAATCAAAATATCAAAAATGTAAATTTTCCTATTCCCATAATTTATGAAAGTTTTCCTTATTCTAATAATTTATTAAAACATAATAAATTAGAATAGAATTTCAATTATATCGTATTTTAAAATAAAATTTTATAACTTACTAAATTTTCATTATTTGTTATTTAAAAGTTTTAAATCTCAGAGAAACTGTTTCTTTATAATACATATAATACATGGGTTTCAACCTAATACATTATAAAAAGTTAAAACTATAGATTTTTCAAATAAATACATTCATATGCTACCATTTGCATATGTAAATATGATAAAGGTACATCAACGTTTGAGTTTTTCAAATATCTTGTCTAAGTTATAAGTCAAACATAAAACTAGCTAGCTAGTGAGGCGATACCATCATCTGTCCCTCTCATCCATATCGTTACCTTCGTTGCCTACATTTGTTCCATTATACGAACCCATAAATTATGAGAGTTATGCTTGAATACTCGGGTCTTGGAACAAATTCACAATTTGAGCCTCTAAAATATGGTATACATTATAAGTGAAAAGAAAACTACATTTTTACATATTCAAATGTTCATCTTAGCCATTTTGACCAGTGTAAACTACAAGTTGTATGTTTTATGTCTATTAAGTGTGTTCGGGTCATTTTGACTCATTTAAACTAAAAGCTAGATTATTCAAGTCTATTAGATTTCTAAACTTCTAACGAGTCAAATCGACTTGATATATCTAACTTTTAGTCTAAATGTGTAAAAAATGAGCTAAACCCACTGTGATACGCTTAACACATCCAATTTCTGATCTATTAAAGTTTATCTGGGCCAATCTGACTCTTTAAACTTAAGTGGGATGTTTTTAGTTTATTAAGTATCTTCGTGTCATTTTGACTGATTTAAACTAACATCTAGATCATTAAAGTCTATTATAGTTCCTGTTAGGGCTGATAATCCGGGATCCTGGCCGGA
>JBCNJP010000010.1:95335065-95396297 GCA_039602395.1 Deinandra increscens subsp. villosa | reverse complement strand
CTAGTGGTATGGTGTTTACCTCTCCATATAAATGATGAGATTCAAATCCTTACAAGTACAAGGTTTGTGGTATTTGGTGAAAAAATTTACTGTTAAAATAAAGTAAATAAATATCACATAACACATCTAACAAACCAATGTTTGAACTTTGATCGAAAACACTTTACTGAAGGGGCTTTTCCCTGGCGGTATCCAATAGTTTTTCATATGGGAAGTCGTGGGTTCGAGTCTCGCATGAGGAAATTTGCTGCAGGTTGAACCACAAGTTTTTTTTAGTTGTGGGTTTCCTCCTGGGTGGTAGATGAACCGAGTCTCCAGGTGGTGTTTTAATCAAGTGGAATGGTGATCCATTGGCTAGGGTAATCCCGGATGTCCAGGCCTTTGCCGAAAAAAAAAACTTACACATGCTACATTATTACAGTGCATGAGAAATGGTGAAAAAAGAAACAGAACTCACAATGTTATGGATTTCAATAGATTTCAAATGAATCAAGCTAGCCGTTAAAAAAAATGAATCAAGCTAGCCGTTAAAAAAAATGAATCAAGCTAGCCTCCTAAGTCCTGATCAACAACATTTATTATGGAGTAAATTACGGATTGCGTCCCTGTGGTTTGCAATCCTTTATGAATTGAGTCCAAAGGTTAAGAAATTTTCGTCTGGAAGTCTGAGGTTTGTATTTCTTTGTGATTTGAGTCCCTGAGCCTAACGGAGTTAAAAAAATTTGTTAAATAAAAGGGTATTATAGTAATTTTACACATCAGGGACCTGTTATGTAAATTAACAATATATAAGGCTGTTTTTGTAATTTAAATAAAAATAAAAAAATAAATAAAATAAAAGTCACTTCACCCCCTTAGAATGAGCTGGCCGGAGGAGAGGAGAGCGGCAGCTTCACGATCTGCTTCAGATCTTTACTTTTGCCGACGAAAACTGCCGCCAGGTGGTTCGTGAGGCGGCGAAAGTGCTCCGTCTTACTCGCGATGTCAAACTCTCCGGCGAAGTTGAGATCAATGTAGTAGCGAGTGGCGGAAACGAAATCGGATCTAAACAGATCAACATTTTGATTCCGAAAAACCGAAATCAATATCGCAATTATAACGTCCGTACGATCGGATCCACAATCACAATCACATTTCAGATTTAAATCGGCATCCCTATCATTCACCTGAAAACCGTCGTCATCAGCGTCTCCTTCCGATCCTCCGCCGCGATGAAGGAGACAGTCAAGCAGTTCAGAGAGACACGGAGAAGAAGATGAATCGTCATCGTGTCCGGATTCGCCGCTTCCGGCGCTGTGTTCGCTGTCGTTTCTAACGTAGAAGCCGGCGACCCACGCCGCCTCCGCAACCTCCGCTCCTCCAACGACGGCGACGACATGTGTTTGGAATTAGGTGTTTGGAATTATTTAATGGTATTTACAGAAATAATCCTTTTATACTTAAAAGTTATAAAAAATACCCCCTACATTTTTATAACCTTATTAATTTACATAATAGGTCCCTGTTGTGTAAAATTACTATAATACCCTTTGAGTTAACAGAAAATTTTAACTCCGTTAGGCCCAGGGACTCAAATCGCAAAGAAATACAAACCTCAGACTTCCAGACGAAAATTTCTTAACCTTTGGACTCAATTCGTAAAGGATTGCAAACCACAGGGACGCAATCCGTAATTTACTCTTTATTATGTATGTGTCAAGTTCAGTTCTGTTACGTTTATATCATAAGCATATATAACCATAACCAATTTATCAGTTAACAACGAAAGTCTCATAACAGTAATTATGATTATGTCGGTTATCATTTAAAAACAGTTGCATTATACAGATTATGGTCCGGTTATTATCAGGGGCGGAGCTACTAAGAGCTCAGGGGTAGCGCCCGCTACCCCTGAACTTTTACTGCGATGTGCAATTTTTTTGGTATTTCGCTACTCCTGAAACGAATTTTTCGCTACCCCTCGAAGAAATTTTATTGTTTTTATTTAAATCCTAACTTGAAAATATGATCAAAAGCCTGTTAATTACCTAATTTTTTTTCCCGGGGACGCTGCCCCCGAACCCCCGTTAGTCCCGACAAATATATTTTTTTTAACGCTATCCCTGAATTATTTCACTGGATCCGCCCCTGGTTATTACGTGGACTAATTTGCTAACCCCTAAATTCCTAAAACTCAATATATACGCGTGTACCAAATAAATAAATAAATTAAACGGATTTTGTTTCCATCTAGATCGAGTCCATCAATGTGGATAGGTTGTGATGGAATCCAAATTTTCATGCACTTAAAAATGACAAATAAACGTATGTGTGTGAGGATGATGTAAGAAGCCATATTGCACGTACGTGTTTGTAGAGAAGGGGAACATGAGGTAGAGAGACTACGTGCCTCCATGCAAACCATTCATCTTGTATACTCTTTCTCGCACACCAACGCATATATTTTGCCTCTCCCAAAGCCACAGCTTTCAATTTTGGCTTCGTTTACACAATCCTATCAAGATCAACGCTAGTATTTCATTTCAGACATTTTACATAAAATAGAAATAAAAAGAAATTACATTAAAGATTTTTGTTTTAGGGAAGAAGGGCCTATTCTCATAACGTACACCTTTGATTTGATTTCCCGCCACGTTGGAGTGGGTGTTTTTTAGCTATCAGAAATGGTCCCTTTGTTCATATTATACGTGACGGGATGGGTATGAATGTACAGTGGCGGATCCAGACTTAAAGTTCAGGGGTAACGTTTAGTGGAAAAATCGTTTCAGTGGTAACGAAATACATAAAACATTAAAAGTTAAAAAAAGAAAAATTCACTACGCGGTGTAAGTTTAGAGGTAGCGGACGCTACCCCTAGCAATAAGCTAGGTCCGCCCCTATGAATGTATGATATTAGATTTCAGGGCCGGTTTTGAGGATTTATAGATCGACCCTATTCGAGCTATAAAAAAATAGGCTCCATTTAAAAAAAAAATAACCTGCAAGAAAAAGTTCTTAAATAAGATAAAAAATAAGTTATATCAATATAATAAGAAAATTATACTTTTAAAATAACATTCTAAATAATTATTATATATTCTAATTTAAATTAGGCTCTTATAATTATATAAGTGTCAAAATATTAAATAAGTAATTGTGCTATTTTTAAAATTAGATTATTTTATTAGTTAAAGCTTTTAAAATTTAAAAATATTATTTAAAAAGAACTGTATATATATTAAATATATATACAAAATATATAGGTTCTTTAAAATGATGCATCATGTTCCTTTACACCTCTTGGACTCGGTGCCCATAGCCCCATACCGTTAGACTTCCAAATGCAACGTGGGAATGCATTCTATTTTTTATTGTAGATATATTACTATCTATAAATGTTAAACAAACGTAATCTTTGATTTTCCTCTAGTGTCTTGGTACGTTGTTTGTTAATAATATTCCTTCGTTTAGAAAAAGATAGTTGTAGTATCCTTTTTGTACAACCGTTGGATGCATGGAATGAATGTTATTCACCCACTAATTATGTCGATGAATCCTTGGTTTTGAGAGAGGGTGGAGAGAGGAGACAAGAAATATGCAAATGCCTTAATTAATATAAATAATGCTACAGAAGTTGAAACATGACATGAAACCCATATTAGCTAAAGCAATGAAACTTCAAATCAAACAAAAGTGCAAAAAATGGCCACCCATTTCTCAACTGGGTGTTCAGCATTAGGGGGATTAGAGTTAAGCTGTGTTTAGCGTGTCATAAGCTAGCTTACCAGCTAGCTTATAAGCTAGCTTTTTAAAGTTACCAAACAGAGCTTTTTTTAATAAGCTAACTTTTTTTAAAAGCCCCGTTTGGTAACGTCAAAAAGCTAGCTTATAAGCTAGCTTTTGAAAAGCTAGTTGGAGTAGCGTTTCAACTAGCTTTTATAATATTTCCAGTTTTACAATTCTCTAACTTATAAATAAATATCTTTATTTACATTTATGACATGTACTTTTATATCATTTTATATTTTTAAACTAGTTTATCAGCTAGTTTTTACCAAACGTTATTTTTATCAGCTAGCTAATAATTTATCAGCTAGCAGCTTTTCAGCTAGTGCGTCAAACACAGCCTTAAAGATTTGCTAGCTAGCCGATGTCAAAGCTTTATCGTTTCTTTGGATCACAAACAGTAAGAAGTTAAATTCTTTTAGTCAGGAATAGTGGTGTAATTTTTCTTTCGTTATGTAACTTGTGGTTACTAGCTCTTTGATAGTCACGTTGTTGTTGTTTTTTTTTTTTTTTTAATTTATGGCTGCTTAAAAACAAAATGCTCATTCTTCCATGAAAAGAAAGAAAGTAAAGTGAGGATATATTCCATGACAAAGGGAATAAATGTAAAAATGCTTCATGGGCATTGGGTAACAACAAGCTTTACAAAGGTGTAATGCATGAAGGCAAGCCAGAACTTTTTAAAGGTGCAATAATAAGAAGTTATTCCGAATAAATGTAAAGATGGAAGGTTTCGTTGGAAAATTAGCACTAAATGTCTAAATCTATCTCATCAGCATACATATACATATTCCACTTGTGAAAGAAACACGTTTAGACATCAAGAATCCATGCTTAATCAAATTCTAGAGAGTGAATATCATGACAATAGACATTGCCGGAATTGATTAACCTATGGCGATAACATGATCTTCTCAGATTTTAAGTTTAATACACCCTGACGACTTATCATCCGCTTGTATTTGGCATATGATCGATTATTTAATTTTAATTTATCGTGGCACTACAAAGTTGATCATATGATCTGCATAGAACTGCATAGAAAAGAGAAGAGTGGTGGGTGGTTTTGTGGAATTGCTAATAAGAATAAGATGGATACAATTCTACTGGCAAAAGGCTGCAACTGCAAAGGCTGGAGAGTTCCAATAAACAAACAAATGGTCCCATGGATGGTCCAAAGCAAAAGCTTAATCAAATTACACACATAACTAACATCTAAATCGGCGATTGAAATAATGATTGATTTGCAAGCTAGTACCATTCAGTATCAGTTTAAAGCTAGCTAAGATACTTGATACACACACTACAAAAAATAAATAAGCTCAATAGCGCGACAATTGTTGCCGCAAATGGACCAGATGTCGCCCTTAATACCAATGTGGCGATACGTCGTTGCTAATGTTTCGCCACTAAAGCCTCGTTGCTAAGCCCACATGTCACCGCTACTAGTCTCGCCGTTATTGAATTTAAATCTTGCCGCTAATAGTCCATGTCCCGTAAAACGTATTTTTCTCTGTATTTTCTTCGTTTCCAGTTTTTTCAAATATCTCTATATTTATCTACTCTCTAATAAAAGAGTATAACTTTCACCACAACTTTTGTCGCATGTCACTTCTATATTCATTCTCTTCTCACTTTTTTCGCTTCTCTCTAATATTAAATACAAAATCTCTTTCCTATTAAATAATAATGATTTGAAATAATATAATTTATAAAATCAAAATATCAAAAATGTAAATTTTCCTATTCTAATAATTTATGAAAGTTTTCCTTATTCTAATAATTTATTAAAACATAATAAATTAGAATAGAATTTCAATTATATCGTATTTTAAAATAAAATTTTATAACTTACTAAATTTTCATTATTTGTTATTTAAAAGTTTTAAATCTCAGAGAAACTGTTTCTTTATAATACATGGGTTTCAACCTAATACATTATAAAAAGTTAAAACTATAGATTTTTCAAATAAATACATTCATATGCTACCATTTGCATATATATTATAAAGAAACAGTTTTTTAAATATCTTGAGTTTTTTAAAAAGTTAAAACTATAGATTTTTCAAATAAATACATTCATAAATATGATAAAGGTACATCAACGTTTGAGTTTTTTAAATATTTTGTCTAAGTTATAAGTCAAACATAAAATTAGCTAGCTAGTGAGGCGATACCATCATCTGTCCCTCTCATCCATATCGTTACCTTCGTTGCCTACATTTGTTCCATTATACGAACCCATAAATTATGAGAGTTATGCTTGAATACTCGGGTCTTGGAACAAATTCACAATTTGAGCCTCTAAAATATGGTATACATTATAAGTGAAAAGAAAGCTACATTTTTACATACTCAAATGTTCATCTTAGCCATTTTGACCAGTGTAAACTACAAGTTGTATGTTTTAAGTCTATTAAGTGTGTTCGGGTCATTTTGACCCATTTAAACTAAAAGCTAGATCATTCAAGTCTATTAGATTTCTAAACTTCTAACGAGTCAAATCGACTTGATATATCTAAATTTTAGTCTAAATGTGCTGAACCCACTGTGATACGCTTAACACATCAAACTTCTGATCTATTAAAGTTTATCTGGGCCAATCTGACCCTTTAAACTTAAGTGGGATGTTTTTTAGTTTATTAAGTATCTTCGTGTCATTTTGACTGATTTAAACTAACATCTAGATCATTAAAGTCTATTATAGTTCCAACGGATCAATAGACTTGATATGTCCAACTTTTAGTCCAAGTAACTTGTTGGAGGTCTCATGCTTAATGTAAGTCTAAGAACCCCATATCCTTAAGTATGACAGGTTAGGATCTCTCCCATGCCAAAGTTAATGGTGTCTTGTCCACTTTCTTGGTTGGAACCAGATTTATAATCTTAGTGGCAGACTCAGGGGCATCACTCTAAAAGGAGTGAGGCAATTTCGTACGACTCATCATTAACCGAACAATATCTAATTTTGTTCGGTTTCCCCTCTCAAAAACACCATTGAGTTATGGCGTTCCTGGTACAGTGAGCTGTGAAACAATCCACAGTTCTTCAGCTCGTTGAATTCGTAACTAAAGTATTAGCATCCATGATTAGATCGAATGGCCTTAATTATCTTGTCGAGTTGATTCTGTAGTTTACTATGAAACTCTTTGAATACCTCAAAAGCTTCGTGCTTATGTTTCAGCAGGTAAACATAACCATATCTACTATAATCAATAGTAAATGTAATTAAGTACCTTTAACCAGATCTTGACATTGTCCTAAAAGGTCCGCATACACCAGTATGTATCAACCCTAATAGATCCGAAGCCCATTGACCAAAGCCAAAAAAAGGCGACTTCGTCATCTTGCCACTTAATCAGGATTCGCATACGTAAAGTTTCTGGACCGATGGAATCAAGTATTCCATCAATACGAAGCCTACACAAGCGCTTCTTACTAATTTGGCCAAGGTGATAATGACAGAGATACAAAAGATTAAAGTCAGACTTAGATCTTTTTGTAAGAACATTGTATACAGAACTGCCACGTGAACTACTTACTTCAATTTCATAAATATCATATTGAGGACGAGCCTCAAAATAAAATACGTCATTAAAATAAGCATGATTGTTATCTTTATCAAACAAATAATAAAAACCTAGTTCACATAAATAGAAAACTGAAAATAATGTTTCTAGTCAAACTAGGGACATGGTAGATATTATCTAAAACAAGCACTTGGAAGGAGCATTGAATAATCCCATATTGACTTGACAACTATGTGATTTTGATTTCCAACATGGAGTTTCAATCACCTACTTCCGGTTCTCTAACTCTTAGTCTATGCAAAAAATTGTAAATGTGAGAACCACATCTTGTATCAAACACCCAAGACCTTCGAGAATAAGAGTTTAGTTTAATAACGTGTATACCTGAAGTGATAGAATCGAGTGCCTTGTGCTTCTTCAAATAGGTAAGGTATTAACGATAATTCATTTTTCAAGGGTCTATTTTCACAACAATGAAAGAATTTGACATCCTTAAAGACCCTCTTTGTTGGCTTACAATCATCTGAATCTCTCTTCTTGTCTTTGCCCTTATACTTGGCATATTGGCTTCTTGACTCTTTCATCGAATAAGGTTATCCCTAAATTCATTATCATCCAATGCAATTCTTCAAGGTTTCTTTCAACGAACCTAGTAACATAGCACTCCACAAAAGTCTTGTAAGGAGTGAAAAATGAGTTAAGAATTATATTCATACCCACATCCTGGTCAAGAGGGTAACCTAGCGTATCAAGCTGCTCGATGTGATTTCTCAGACTTTGTACATGAGAGTCAACCGACATACCGTACTCCAATTTGGACGAAGCAAAGGGAGAGAACCAGATTAGGGTTTCTCAAATTTTGTTGCAGTCAGGTGTAATCACTGGGAACCCTAATATCCCATGGTCCATATAAGCCGGTGGTTTCAATTAATACCAATATAGAGGAGGTAGCAATTTCGGTTATGATAGGGAGAACATGAAGGAAAAATTGAATGAGTTTCATTTCAAACAAATCAAATAGGGTGATTTTGTAAGTACACGGAACGATCTTACTACTGATAGAATCAATTGATCTAGAACACGAGAAGGTAAATAAGAGTTTTCGTATTGAATCACTTGAAGATTACAATGAAGACTCTCTGGTTTCTCTCTCTAGAACACACACACAGAAACACACACTTAGGGAAGACTCAAAATGACCAGATACATTTTTTACAAGAGTCAACCTATTTATAGGTAACACTCACTAACCAGCGTACCATCCAACGTACCATTTGGTACGGAGCATGGTACGCTACCCCTAAGACTCACACATACGCTCTATTCTAGATACAATACACGAGACACATTGTAGCATATGAATCTGCTCTAACAAACTCCCCCTTAACATGTAGTGTATCTATGTTAACTAAAATCCAGTCTTCAATCTTCAGCATTACTGCATCTGATCTTCAACTTGAAATTTCTTGTCAGCTATAGAGCTTGCATGGCTGGATCACTCTTGAATTATCTTTGAACTTCAAGATCCATTTGTGAAAGATACTTCAAACTCCCCCTTTCACCACTTGAGTTTTGACAGCACATAACCTGCAATTTCAGAAGACAGAAACGCGGTTTCCTTTTATGATATTTAATTTACTCTTGGCGCCAAACTGCTCTTCGAGAATCCAAGATGTATTTTTGAAATTTTATTTCGTATCACATCTCGATTGGTCAAAAACAAATAAGAAACAAAATCTTTTTGGCTTTTTGAAACTTTACATCAAAACACACTCGAGAATCTTTTTGATTTTTCTAAGTTTATGCTAAAACACACCTAAAATATTTTTGGACTTTTCAGGTATGAAACATAATTGCAATACAGAAATGAAATACTTAATCACATTCTATTTTTGTCTTTTACGAGAAAGATCACAACTTGAGATCATATTGAACATGACATTTACACTTCAATTTCAATTACTTCAGCACACAAGTCATGTCGATTACTGGTATAATTTGTTCATCTTAAAGTTAACTATTGAAAATGAAGGTTTGACAAAAGATGTTGCAAAATGGGAGAAGGAAGCTAAGGAACTTGAAAAAGTTTTTGATGATTTGTTTGAAAAGTCAAAGTTTGAATTGGATAAACTTGAAAAAGAAAATGCTGATTTGAATGCACAAGTTATTAAGCATCAAGAAGCAAGTACAAATTGGCTTGAGACTAAAACAAAGTTGACTGATGAAAATAAACTTCTTAAACATAATGTTGAATTATGAATGTAAAATAGGCTTGGATAAATCCTAACTTAAATGTTTTAATTGTTGTAATTTTGGACACTTTGCTCACGAGTGTCAACAACCAAAACGTGGTCAATCCAATGCTGGTAATAATGTTCAACCTTCTAAGGTTCCTGAAAGCAGTTCAAAGGCATTGGTTAATCAAGTTGATAAAGGTTGTGACTGGGGTAGAGTGTTTTGTAACGAATCATCATTAATGGTTAAAGTGGATCAGATTGATGGAAGTCTAATGGATTCTGATTCGGATACAAGTGGTTATCAATCAGTTTGTGAACTTTATACGAAGAAAGATAAAGATCTTGCTCAATTGGTTAAAGAACATGGTTTGTTGAAAAAGAGTTGGAAGTGTATAAAAGAAAGTCTGAAGATCTTGCTGACAAGAAATTAAAACTGCAAAGTGATAACACCGAGTTAGTCACACAGATTATGAAGTTAACTATTGAAAATGAAGATTTGACAAAAGATGTTGCAAAATGGGAGAAGGAAGCTAAGGAACTTGAAAAAGTTTTTGATGATTTGTTTGAAAAGTCAAAGTTTAAATTGGATAAACTTGAAAAAGAAAATGCTTATTTGAATGCACAAGTTATTAAGCATCAAGAAGCATAGTAGAAATTGGCTTGAGACTAAAACAAAGTTGACTGATGAAAATAAACTTTTGAAATGTAATGTTGAAGTGTACAAGGAAAAGTGGCAGAAGGTCATAGAGTATGTCTTGAAGGCTCATGATCAGATGATCAGAGAGAAATCAACAACAAATAAAGCTTCGGAAAAGTTTATCGCTTCACAGAAAGAATTGGCTGAAGTTTAAGCTCAGATATCAACTGTGAAATTTGAGAATCTTGATTTGAAGCATCAATTACATAATCTGAGAAACTCACATTCTTTCACAAGCTACTTGTGCAAAGATGATAATTTCAAGAAGGTTTTTTCGAGGAGAAGATTTAAATTAAGTTCCACATCTTGTCATTCAGAGGGATCCGCTCGCTGAGGTAACAGCATCTCCTGTAGAAGGTGATTATTCTGAATTTGCTACTCTAAAGCCTGAACAACAAAAGTGTCAGAAGAAACAGAAGTCTGGTAAATCATATGAGACGAAGAATTTTGAATCTGACAAGGCTCCAAAGTTTGTTTCTGCATCAACTCCATTTGAAGAAGAAAAAATATATATTGTCAAGGTTTCTCATAAAACAGACAATTTTTCATCTGACGACAAGATTGATGTATCTCTGCTTGGCAAGAAAGACATCAAGCAAATCCAGGCTGATTTTAGTAGGATTGCAAAGCTCGAGAATGGACCGTTACGTACTCAAATCAAGCTAACGGAGTTTCCTGGCTATAAGCACATCAATTTGGGTTGTGAGAAGAAAGAGAGTGAGGAGAAACCATTGAAGAAGAATCAATGGAAGTTGACGAAAGTAAATCTAAAGCAGGTTAAGAAAGATGTTTTAA
Organism: Deinandra increscens subsp. villosa; assembly: GCA_039602395.1. Lineage (NCBI taxonomy): Eukaryota > Viridiplantae > Streptophyta > Magnoliopsida > Asterales > Asteraceae > Deinandra > Deinandra increscens. Next base: position 95,385,273 of record JBCNJP010000010.1, on the reverse strand, counting down.
TGTTGATAAAGTTCAAGATGAAAGGTTCTATAAACTAAAAGATTCTGAGACAGATTATTCTGATAATGTGTGTCCACTTCACTGTGTGGAAGCACATAAAATTGCTCAGGTGTTTGTTGTGAAAGATTTGCATTAGGATAACTCAAATTCTGAAAAGGGTTTCGCGAGTAATCGGTTCAAGAAGAACATCTTCTCAAACTCATCTTGAGTTGAACAGAAATCCCTAAGGTTTTCTTCTTGGGCTTTGAATTCGACTCCATGAAGTCCTACATCCAAATGGGTTCATGACAATCAGTTTCAGGTATTTGATGATTTTTATGATAAATTCAGATCTGCTCATGTTGCTGATGTCTTGAAGGGATCAAGGAAGAAGACATTGATAATAGATTGTGCTACCAATGTGGTCGAAAAGGCCACATGGCACATGACTGCCCTGACAAGCTTAAATTTTCAAATGGTGATAGAGATTTACCATTTGTTGGTAAATCATCTGCTGGTAAACCTGCCATTATCATGGATCAATATGGCAGAGTTTTTAATAAATTCAACTAAAACTCCCATTTTTTAAACAAAGAAAACGGATAAAGGGGTGGGTGGTAAGTCAAATAATAAATGTGACGATTCATTAAAAAGTGTTAAACCACAGATGCAATGGCAGCCTAAAATGGTTCCAAAGGGCAATCAAGGCATTGGACGACTAGAAGCTATATGCTTCGGGTCATTTGAAAACTAATGTGTATATCCAGTGTGTGCAGGTACTTCAAGTAGACCTGCGGCGATTGCAAAGTTGCTGATGGTGGAGTATTCTGCTTAACTTAAATTTCACAGATTTAAAATCTAAAAGTTGAAAGGTATCCGTGTTGATCGATTAATTTTCTTTCTTTACATTTCGATCATAGTTTTAGGGGGAGAAAATTGAAAAATACAAAAAAAATAGTGTCTTTTGCACTTAAAAATGAAAACTCCAAAAATAAAGTTTTTCATTTTAGGGGGAGAAAATCATAATGCAAAATATAAAAAAAAAATGAAAAATCAAAATTGAGAAATTGATCATTGGGAAATGATGGTACATTGGCTAGCATGTCTGACTCATGGATAAAGTAGATGAAAAAACCATAAGATCATTTTTTGATGTGCAAGGTAAGCTCAGCAAATCAGAAAGTATACTAATGTGATATACACTAAATGTTATGCTTGACCTAGTGGACAACATCTTGATGCGTATTTTAAGATATATTATAAAGAGAAATGTGTGAAAAGAAAATGAGAAGTCATTGTGTATACATGTGTTCATTTTACAATGATTTAAACTTGTTTAATTTTCTTTATTTTCATAAATGATCGGACTATTTCTGCGTATATGGGAGTATCGACCTGATAGTTGTTCATTTGAGGTTCTGCTTTATTTTCTTGGTGTTTCGTATAATTCATCGGAGTTTCACTACGTAGACGAAAGTATCGGCTTGATCGTTGTTGAATTATACAACTTTAACTTGTTTTATTTTCTTATTTTGTTAAATCTGAGACCTTACTAGCGTATCGAAATATCAACCTTAAGCTAGACGATTTAACGTTCTTATTTCTTTTTGCATGGAACACAGTTGACGATATCATGAATTTAAAACACTATGTGATAAGCACAAGTGTAATCACATGAGTAAAAGAAAATGTCTAAATATGTCTGATAGTGTGGGGTCCACTGGTCAAAGAAAATTAATAATACCTTAATATATCCAGATATGATTCTTCCAGAGTTGAAAGTGGACAAATTATACCAGCAATCAACATGGCTTATGTGCTTCAATTAGTCAAAATTGAAGTGTAGTTCAGAACATTATGATCAATATGATCTAGGATAATGATCTTTCTCAAACCAAAAATAGAGTGTGATTCTGTATTGTAATTTCATTTCAGTAAAGAAAATCCAAAAAGCTTTTCGGCGTGTTTTAGCATAACTTAGAAAATCAAAAAGATTTTGGGTGTGTTTTGATATAAAGTTTGTAAAATCCAAAAAGATTTTGTTTCTGCTTTGTTTTCGATCTGATCGACATGGGATACAACAACTTTCAAAACTATTTTCAAAACATCTTGGTTCTCCGAAGGAGATTTTTTCCCAAGATTAAAGTTATGTTTGAAAAAGGAAAACCACACTTCTGTCTTTTGAAGCTGCAGGTTGAAGTTCTCATGTTCTCTCAGAATGGATTTCAAGCATGGTTATGAAGCTGTCCAAGAATTCATTACTTTCAAAAATGGTTCAGTTGACGCAGTCCTGTTCCTGCCATGCCTACCCTACATCAACTAACAACATTTTTATAAAGTTTGAAGATCTGATTTTGCACACGCCAGAGTTAAGTTCGTACTTGATAGGGTTAGAGTTATAAAGTTCCAGGGTAGATTATGTCATTAATTAGTAGTTGATTAATGACATAATATACATCATAAAATACATCAAAGTGAGGTTGCCGAGTGAAGGTATTGTTATCAGCCGAATGAAGAGAAAGTTTACTATCCGAATGAAGCCTGTTATTTTCTGAATAAAATCCATTGAATGAAAGGAGGTGGCCGAATCAGATTGTCTATATATACTGAGTTTCATTCGGTGCATATGCAGACATTCGAACACACAGAGAACACTTCATTCGGTGACCTTCTTTGTGAATCCAATTTGTAAGAGAGAGTTTTGGTTCGTGATTTTCTGAGTGAATCTCATATAGATCATTGGTTAGAATCTGTTGATGAATCAATCTCATGTAATCACTGTAATAAATCAAGTTTTACTTACTTTGTTCTTGTTCATTCGGTGACACTTTTCGGTTCAAATTCGGTGTACAAATCACTAGATCGGGAGAATCCGGAATCACAAGACACGATACCTGGACAAAATTTAAATCACCCATCACTGAAACCCAAGACCTATACCCACGACCAATATCGACTGTATGCTAAGCTAGCATCACACAGTTCCTGATAGTAGCATGCATGAGTCCCTAGTTTAGCAAGAGTAGAAAAACGATCAACGCTCGAATTAACGATATGCAATCGAAAATTCCAAGCGATGAAAGTTCAAAATGAGCACATAAAGGGTTCAACAAACAAAACAATCGATAAAAAATAAAATCGAGTGCCACGAATTGAATGAAATACCACGCATTGGATGCCATGATTCGATTAGCACTTGTTTGAGTATCACGACTAGCGTGAACCGAATGGTGCATTTCCGAATAACATGACTCCGCTAACAAGGAATGAACCGCATGATTCATGATATATGAATCCGATGATATGAGTCGGAGAACATGTTTCGAAATGTATGATCCCGATAACATGAATCTAATAACATGATTAAAAATGCATGAACCCGATAACATGAATCGAATAGCATGACTCGAAGTACGTCTATCCGATAACATGAACCGAAAACATGACTTAAGCTTCATGTATCCGATGATATGAACCGAATAGCATGACATGAAATACATGAGTCCGATAACATGAACCGAATAGCATGTCTCGAAATACATGAACCCGATAACACGCACCAATTAGCATGACCCGAAATAGATGAGCCCGATAACATGCATTGAATAATCGTAACTTGAAATACGCAAATCCTGATAACATAAATCGAATAACATAACTTAAAATACGTGAGCCTGCTAAATCAAATAACATGAGATGAAGAATAACTCAAATAATAGTGATTACCAATCACATCCACCCATAGTACCCCTCGAATGAGACCATAGATTGAGAAATGAACGACATACACAAGGAAATAGATAAATGAATCAACAAGCGTTCAAACAAAGATAGAGTGAAGAATGACTGATCCACAATCGGAACATCATCGAGGACACACATCGACTAGGATTCGAATCCCAAGGATTAATCCATGATCTGAAGGATCGATATCAAGTCCGAAACCAGAGTCATGAATCAAGGGAGGAATAACATCAGGCATAACAGGGAATTAAATGGCAAGAATCGATTCCACAAGTTGACTATTGATTTATCAAGAGTCGAATTCATGAATTTAACTAATCAAAGAACCCCAGAGTCCATTGGCTTAATACAAAAGAGTTCCCCGCGATAGAAGTCAAGGATGGGAAATGAGCAAATTCGTATAAATAAATAAATAAATAAATAAATAAATAAATAAATAAATAAATAAATAAATAAATAAATAAACAATTGATTAATTTCACGACACAATTGACTCGATGACTCATTGACGATTTGATAAGGTGATACATACGTTATGATAATAAGGGTCAATCCTAAGGCTAAGGACATAATTCATGGGATCCTAAGTAAACAAATATCATCATGGAAGTCAAATAAAATCAACATAATGGCTATATCATCATGCAACATCATATATACTATTTTTATCAAGGTCAATCCTAGATCTATCATGTATACCCTATATCTAGTTATAATAAATTCCCATTTGATGATTAAACCAATCGATCTAACATATGAGAGCATACATGGCATGAATCTAGTCATATTTTCACATAAACAAATCAAATTTGATGATGAGGTCACTAGATCTAACCCTAAAGAGCATGCATATTATAGATCTAAACATACTATCACATGAAGATCCAAACTTGATGATTGAAATCACTAGATCTAACCCTAAAGAGCATGAATGTCATAGATCTACTCATTTTATAACATAAAATCAAATCTTGATGATGATATTCATAGATCTAACCTTAGAGACATGCATGACATAGATCACATCATTCCATAACATAAAAAATCACAACTTGATGATCAAATTCATAGATCTAACCCTAGAGAGCATGCATGACATAGATCTCATCATTCCACAACATAAGAATTATAACTTGATGATCATATTCATAGATCTAGCCAAGGAGCATGCTAGTATAGATCTAGTCCTTTCATAGCTTTAAAAATCCAAACTTGATGATCATATTCATAGATCTAACCCTAGAGAGCATGCTTAGCATAGATCTCATCATTTTGAAACATAAAAATCAAATCTTGATTTTGAAAAACCTAGATCTACAACATAGCAACATGCATATTATAGATCTAACCTAAATTCTTCATAAAGATTCAATCTTTGACATGAAAGTCATTAGATCTAGCAAATAGCATCATATAGGGCTTAGATCTAACCTAAAAGCATAAAAAGCCCAACTTGATCATGCAAGATATCAAGAACAAGAGAGAGGACTTACAAAAAAAACCGAAAAAGTAAAGAAAAGGAATAAAGAGTGATGATTTATGCTTCACGCCTCAAGGAAAATGCTCCAAATTCAATATTAGGTTGAGAGTAGATAAAGATCATGTGATATAAGATGTTTTTAGGTGAGAGGGGTTGAGAAATGAGGAGCATGGTGGCTAATGATGCTTACATAGAGAAAATTTAGGGTTTTGCTACAATTATAGAAGTAGGCGTATAGCCTCTTTCATTATATTGAAAGAGGCGTATCGCCTAGAGCCTCATCGAACCATTATTTTTTTGACTTTTCGATTCGCGTGCTCAGTTCTTCGTCTTTTTAGGTTTTCGAGTCCCGTTTTCACCCAAATTACCCAATTCATCATCCCATCATGTTAGCCACATATAATCCTCTTAAAATGAATATAAATATGCCACATAACTCATAACAATGAACACATAAGGTCACATAACGTGATTTTGGTTGGTTTTGACATACGTATCGATTTAGGGCAGTTAACCAACATTTCACGACTCGATTAAGTGTGTGATGAATCATGACATAATATGAGTTTTTTAGACTCAGAAATCTGTTGAAATTGACATATGATACTAAAATACGAGATTCCCGGCAAACGACGATTCACGTATCAAAATCGCGTAAAAATCGGAAACTGTTTTATTTTCTATTCAAGGGATCCAATTTGAGTTTAATTGATGTTAATTAAGTATTTTGTTTTGAAAAAACAATTTTGAATCATTTAAAAACATTAATTGGGATATAAATTTCAAACAATAGTCCTGGTACTTAGTAATTCGCAAATTGGTAAAACACGGAATTTTAAAATGGGTTAGATTTCATAATCGGGTAAGTGCAAATGTTACACACCTAGTACTCCCCGAGTACTCACCCATATTCTTTGAGTAGTTCCCTGACTTGGGCGAGTACTCATAACTCTCAGTCGACCGACTTAGAAGTGCGTTGCGATTTTTGCAACCTTTGTAATGGCTCATTCTCAATCTGTGTATGCAACCAGGAATTAACTACTGCCATTACCCAAAACGCTCCCTATTTCTTTGGTAAGATCGACCGCTAAGCTTTTAACTTTAAGATCAAAAAAACTTTTACCATTCTGTTTCCAAGGACCTTATAGTGAGTTTTTTATTGGGATGTATGACTAGGATCTTGAACCATGATGAGTGGTTGGTAAATCAGTAACTATGAAGGGTTAAATTAAATTATGGTTACAAATATTTAATCTTAATAAAGCAATAAGATGGCTGGCACATGACTTTTTTCTAGGACATTCACATCATTATGTTCACATGTCAACACTAGATTAAATCAGTATATAAATTTTAAAGTAAATTCAATGTATTATTTCAAATTTTCAAATATAAAATTGAATCTTACATGTAATAAAATTTAAATTTCTAATTAAATGTAATGAAACTTCAAATCTTTTAAAATAGGGTTATTGGCTTCAAATAATCCAACTATAACTTTTTGGCCGGGAACACTCCCAACTAAGGAAATAACCAACACCACTCCAAACTATCGACCTATTTTCTTTCAACACTCCCCGGTTAGTTTTTTTTAACACTGTTAGTTTAGAGCCTACGTGGCGTCCTATGTGGTATTTTAAAGTAATTAAAAAAGATAATTAATTTCCACATCAACTAACACATTAAAATCTATACTATTGAAGCCCTAATTTCGTCCCCCACCTCTGCGAAATCTAGGCACCCAACTACCCCTTCATCGTCACCTTGTGAAATCTACGCACCCATTAATGACTAAATAAGCCCTAATTCCTACATTTTAATCAACATTTCATCAATTGGGTGAAAACCAAGAACTCAAACTTGAAACTTTTAAATCTGAGATAACCTAGAAATGAAACTGAGAAAGATATGAACCAAGCTTTTTAGAAGACGGATCATTCAGTTTGCTCCCAGCTGATAGTGATAAGGATTTGATAATCGGCAAAAACAAGTCGTCGGCCCTGGCGGTGGTGTTGGGCATCGCCGGAGCAATCAACGCCAACCTATAAGACAACCCCAATGTACTATGTCCTAACCATTACACAAAATAGGTCGCAATTCGATCCCCTAATCCAGTTTTAACAAACACACGAGCGAAGAAGAACGAAATCATAATCAACCAGCTGACTTCGTTGGTGAAGGCGCTAAACGCTGTGGTAAATGTGAGGGTTTTGGTTACGACGGTGGCGTTAAGGTCGATTAGAGCCCACACGTTGACGGGTAAGGGGGAGAGGACGAGTCCGGCGATGGTGGAGGTGAAGATGGAGAGGAGTTGCCATGCTCGTGGGGTGACTTCGAGTAGTTTTGGGATGATGAAGCGGATGAGTAAACCAATTGAGATTGAGAGGGTTAGAGAGAGGATTTTGGCGCCTTGTGATAGGGGTTTCTTTGGGTTCGGCGGTTGAGTTAGGGGTGGTTGATGATGCGGAGATGGGTTTGAGGGGGTTTAGGAAATTGGTTTTTTTTGGTGGTGGTGAGGAAGTGGGGGTGGGAATTGGTGGCAGTGGGAGGTGGGGATCGGAGGAGAGGTGGGAGATTAGGTTTTCTGGTGGGGGAGATGTGCGCTGATGAAATTAAATGAGATTGGAATAGGGGGTATTGGATTCACTACGTCAAAATTCACCTTTGGCCACGGAAAAAAACCGTGACAAAAGGTGTTTGGTCACGTTTTTTTTTTCATTCCAACCGACACCATAGGTGCCGTGACCATATGTACCCTACGGCCACGTTACAATATCAGTGGCTGAAGCCACCTATAAGCGTGGCTAAAGGGTACCAATATTTGTTGTTGTAATCAAACAATTCTCCAGAAAAGCGTGGCCAAAGGGTCCCAACGGCCACATGTGTTTGGTTAACGTGGCCTTTGGTATTTTATGGTCACGTATATTCGTGTTTTAGCCACATACATTATAAAAATACGTGGCCAAAGGGTTGCTGAAATCATACATTTTGTCACAGTACGCGTGGCCAAAGGGTGGCAACGGCCACGTTAAAATATCAAAAGCGTGGCCTTTGGTATTATATGGTCACGTATATTTGTGTTTTAGCCACATATGTTATAAAAAAACGTGGCCAAATGGGTTGCTGAAATTATAATTTTTGTCCCAATACGCGTGGCCAAAGGGTGGCAACCGCCACGTTAAAATATGAATAGCGTGGCCTTTGGTATTAGATGGTCACGTATATTTGTGTTTTAGCCACATATGATATGAAAAAACGTGGCCAAATGGGTTGCTGAAATCATAAATTTTGTCCCAATAAGCGTGGCCAAAGGGTGGCAACGGCCATATTAAAATATAAAAAGCATGGCTTTTGGTATTATATGGTCACGTATATTTGTGTTTTAGCCACATATATTTGGAAAAAAAAAGTGGCTAAAGGGTAGTTGAAATCAGATATTTTGTCCCAATACGCGTGGCCAAATGGTGGCAATGGCCACGTTAAGATATAAAAAGCGTGACCTTTGGTATTATATGGTCACGTATATTTGTGTTTTAGCCACATATATTTGGAAAAAGAAAGTGGCCAAAGGGTAGTTGAAATCATACATTTTGTCTCAATACGGGTGGCCAAAGGGTGGCAACGGCCACATTAAAATATAAAAAACGTGGCCTTTGGTATTATATGGTCACGTATATTTGTGTTTTAGCCACATATATTTGGGAAGAAGAAAAAGTAACCAAAAGGTTGTTGAAATCAGATGGGTCCTTGCTATACGCGTGGCCAATTTAAAAGCTATTACAAAATATTAATTACAAATCAAATAAAATTCAATTACAAGTCAATACAAATGAAATACAAATAAAAAATTAAAGAAAATTACACTACATACAAGCATTATTCTCAATCTAATTCAATTACAAGTCAACAACACTACCGCGTACGTGGTCTTCATCTTCAACTATCCAGATTTGAGCTTAATTAGGACCATTCTTTATTGTACTCCTTCCTATACCAAAACATATAATTGATAATTAGGTTATGGAAATTGATCATAATGTATATAGCAATTTTGAAATACTTACCACCATGATAGATATGGACTGAGGAGTGCCATTTTATTGCAAGTAGTATGGGTCATCAGGTCCTACAGTTCAATTGATTTCCAGATGAACATTAGATATCCAGATGAACTTAAAACATCCAGATGAAGATCACATTAAGTTCCAGATCAACTTCAAAGTCAGTTGAACTTTCTTTGGTACACATCTCACCATTTGTTCCAACAATCCCTAGCTGGCCCAAGTGTTTGAGGTACCAAATAACATTTAAAATGGGACTACATGACATAACCAAACAGATTTCTGTGAAACTATAGAACTGAATGAAACTTGACTGGCAAATATTTACCTTTTTCTTTTCAACCGCTTCAGACGAGGTTGATCGACCACCGATTTCACGCCCTAGAGTTCAATTAATTACTTTATGTAAATGAGCAATCAAACCTATAATGAGTTTGACAAATACTAACCGTTGTGTGTATGTCAGCATGATTAGTGCTGTGGCTAGATCCAACAAAAATCTCCTTAGAATTTTCCTAGAACAATGTTTTTGAATTGGTAAAAAGTTAGAGCAGAATAATGACGCAGACCTATCATGAAAGTATTTATTCTGTTTTTTTAATCTAACATAAGTCGTTCCAGTTTTATTCATACAGATTATGTATATACTCTATTTTTTTCATATTAACATACATTTTCAATGAATCATAGTAGGGCCCCATTTAACTCATAACTTTGTTCTTACATGAAGTATATATTCTTATGTACCAGGAACTTGCATCTATTTGTGTTCTTCAGGAACAAGAGTTCATCCGGATTGTGTTCTTCATGAACAAGAGTGTATGTTATTATAAGGTACTTGAAAATAGTATGATTAAGTTGATGTAAAGAATTCACCTCTGTAGATGCCGGAGCATTAAGTTTGTGTGGTAACGGTGGTCCAATTGCAGATAGATGAGCTATAAGTAGATCAAGTTTTTTCTCTGATTCTTGAATCTTCAAGAAGAGGGCCTTAATTTGTTCATTTTTTTCATCCCTAAGAAGTCTCTCCTCTTTAAGTTCGAACTCAAGTTTTTCCAATTGACCATCAGTGTTGTTGGATCGATCCTTGAATTTTGTACAATTAACAGAATGTAGTTAGATGCTTTTTAACAAAGTACATAAATAGGAAAGCATGCAGACCCTATTGATTCATTATCTCTTAGTTAGTTCTTAATTATTAATATATCACATAAAGACCCTATTGATTAATTATTTGATATGTTATACACAAATTAAAGACATCTAAAGGGAAGAGTGGAACACATCATGTCTTCAGTGGATATAAACAAACAGTTCACCATTTCTAGCAAAGTAGCAGATGCATGATATCAACATTCTTCTATTCTTCTACAGTGGATTTAAACTACAATTTCTTTATTTTGTACCCCTCTAACATGAACCTACAAAAAATGTTGGAAACATTCCTATATATGTCCTCTAGGATCATTTCCTAGCTAGTAATGACCAGAGTAACGTAAATTAGTTCTTAGTTATTAATACATCACATAAAGACCCTATTGACTAATTATTTGATATGGTATACACAAATTAAAGACATCCAAAGGGAAGAGCAGAACACATCATGTCTTCAGTGGATATAATTAAACAAACAGTTCACCATTTCTAGCAGTGTACATAAAGAAGAAAGGAGGTTCACCAGTAACATGAATCTACAAACATGTGCATATGCTTGACCTCAACATTCCTAGCATAAAAATAACTAATTTAGCATGCTCCCCCAGTCATTTAAGAAGGTAAATAACTAATTTAGCATAAAATGAATGGGTTGAAATGAATGGAGAGGATATCTGCAATATATACCACTTCCTAATCAATTCTATATGAAACGAAATTTTATCGATCTGTAACTGTAACTGTACACAAATACAGGGATCCCAAGTTAAACGTGTATGAATAATAAACAAAAGATTCAATTTTATGAAAACAGATTGTAATTAATGAAACGGAATAACTTGACAATTACCGTTTTCTAGACTGATTGGTCTCCCAAATCACGTCCCACTTCTGAAGAATCGCTAGCGCTGTCTGTTGAAGCTATTCGTTGTTGAAGCTCCATGGAAGATGTGAATGATATGGATGAGAAAGAAGACCTAGTTAGTCGCTGGAGGTTTTTAATTGGAAATTTTCTGATAAAGTGAGAGGGAAAAGTATCTGATGAATCGATAATAAGTAAATTTAGTTCGAAATTTTGGGTGTAGTTTGAACTAATGGTGGGAAATTCAAATTTTTTGGCGAAAATTCTTAATTAAAAGGGGGGAATTGTTCAAACTGATAATAAAACCCAAAATTAATATAAACAATATGTATATTAAACATAATTAAACCTAAAATTAAATATAAACATAATTAATTAATTAAATATCTCCACGTGGCTCTTCCAGCGGGTTCTTCTTGAAGATGAAGTTCATAACTGTGATCCTTTAAGCAGATCTGGATGACGATCGGAGTTAAAAGCCCTAATTAACAAAATTATGTTTTAATATATATTAACTTTATTATTTTCTTTTAGATATAATAAACAAGATTTTAATAACACGTGCCTTGTGGCCGTGATAACGCAACTACAAAAAACGGATACATTACTAAAACACAACTCAAAAATGAAAATGATAAATTACTATGCAATTCAGAACAAAAATACCAAAAGACCGCCATGTTGTGAATTTCTCATGTATAATAATTTTGTTTCCAAAAATATGAAACGACGTCCAATTAGGATGGTGAGGAGCAATTAGGAGCAATTAGGACCAACTAGACTCAATGAGGACTAAATACTGACAATTAGCGTCATTTAAGATACTTTAGTGAAGACCAGTTATGGTCAATTAATATGGTCAATGAATACGAATTAGGACCAGTTCAATGAGAAGGTCGATTATGCTCATAGGACCGATAAGGACGGAGCATGAAGGAAGTGACTAATGAGGATTGATAATCAAGTATGACCAATTAGGACTAATTGGGGCCAATTAGTTAAAATGAGGACCAATGATACCAATAAGGGTAAATCAGGGTTAGTGATGGTCGATTAAGACCAATCAGGTTCAATTAGGGTCAATGAGGACCAATTAGGACCAATGATGGTCGAATATGCTCGATTTGGACCAATAAGGATGAATTATGACTTATTAGGGCCAGTTAGGACCGATGAGGGCCAATTAGACAGAATAAGTACCAATATGGCTCAATTCGGGTTAATGAGGAGCAATTTGCACAAAATGGACCAATAAGGACCAATTAGTGTCAGTTAACCTCAATAAGGACCTACTAGACTTATCGTTTACCATTTACTTTGTAGTGCAACAAATTTGAGTCAATTAGGCCTAATTGACCCCAATTGATTATAATTGGTCCTAAATGAGCCTAATTGATCGTAATTGACCGTAAGTGATCTTCATTGAACCTAACCGAGCCGAATAGACTATAATTGACCTTCATTGGCCCTAATTCATCCTAACTGAGTGTTCACTAGCCCTCATTGGTACTCATTTGTCATAAATGACCATGGTTGACCTTAATTCAGTCTACTGGTCCTCATTGAGCGTAATTTGGCCCTCAATCGGCCTAATAGACCCTAATTGGTCATATTTGGTCCTCATAAGGCGTCGACATTGAGCAAAATCGACCCTCGTTAATTAGTTATAACTGGTCTTCATCGGTGACCTTAAATGATCCTCATTGACCCAAATTGACCCCAATTTACCCTAATTGGGCCTCGTGGCTTCGTTGGTCCTAATTGGTCCTACTTTATCTTCATTTGTCTTCATCGGTCTTAATCGACCCTAATTGATGTGGATTCAATTAAAATAAATTAATAATATTTTTCTAAACCAAATTAAATTATCAAAAATTTCCCCCATCCCAATTTGAACTAAATGGGCAAACTCCAATAACTTCCCCTGTTTCAATTCTTAGGGTTCATTGTGATCCAGAAGAACTGCAGTTAGTGTAAAACTGCATTTTCGAAAAACAGTTACCCTCTATTTTCTCTCCAGGTTTCTAATTGGCGATTTAAACCTAAACCTTACTCTCTAATTTCTACCAAATGGCACCCAAATTGAATCGAAAGGCTTCATCAAAGGCTACTCAACTGTTCTTCGCCGAACAAAATGTTGTAGCGTACTTCGAGAAGTCCGATAAGTCAAAGCTATTTGATGAAATGAACGATTTCCTCGAGAAATCCAACACTCATTTTGCTTTAACTGTGAATCCTGTAATATGCAAGCAGAGAATTGCTAAATTTTGGGACTCAGCCAAAAAATCTGTTGATAGCAACGGGGTTGGTAAAATTGACTCTAGAGTCAATGGGATTGAGATTAATTTGACTGAAGAAATGATCTGGAAGCACATGAAATTCAATGATGCAGGAGGTGATCCTGTACAAGTCTGAATTGTACTTGAAGACGTACGAAGCAATTGGGTATGGGGGTGACTTAACTTGTGGGACCATCAAAAAGGGACAACTACCCTATGTTTGGCGATATCTTGCTCATACCATTCTCCACTGCCTGTCTCACAAGAAAACTGCGTGGGATGAACTTGCTGCACCTCAATCATCCGCTTTTCATGGATTGGTAAATGGGCTCTAACTTTTCAAAAATGATATTTGATGGAATGCTGGAAAATCTAAAACCTAAAAGGATCTTTTACATGTACCCCAGATTCATCCAACACATTCTCAATTGTGAATTTCCAAATCTGCAAATCTCTGATCAACATCTTGAACTAAAATCTTTTACAAGTAAAACATTTTCTAACATGCAAGTGAACAAAACTGTTTTCCTTGGTAAAGACACATCACACCCTATTCCTAAGGCCAGGACTGCTCCTGAGCAAACTGCTCCTGGTGACAACATTGTTACACCAACAAGTGTTGAGCCCACACCAGACTGACCATCCTCTTCCACTGATATACAAATTCCCACCATTCCCACCAAAAGGAAGAGGATGTCCACATCAAAAACCACACCCAAAAATACCACACGCACTCCACAATCACCCACAAGGAAGAGGACTAGGTCTCCTTTACCTAGACCCTCCACAGGACTACCTCAGAATGAGGGTGGTATATCACCTAGGCCACGTGAAGTAGATTCCCCAACCCTTATTGCAGGGAATATACTGCTGGACTTGGTTCAATCACCCAACCGACATTCTGGTGATAAGGTGACTTGCAGTAGTGATGAAGCAAGTGAGGTGGAAAGGGCTGACACTACTCATGAAGTCCCACTGGACCCTGAGGAGAGTGCCAACATCATTAAGACCCAATCCACGGCAACTGTTTCTGTCAGGGAACCTATTCAGGAACCTTTGATTGACAACAGGAATCCCAGGTGCCAAGAAACCATGGGTGCTGAGCATGAACAAGGTCGGCTTGTTTGCTCTTCTTTGCTCAAAGATACTGGCAACACACCACTTGAGAGCAGCATGACACATACTGAATTGACGGTTCGATGTACAAAACTTGAAAATGAATTGGCAGCTCTCCGTGCAATTGTGAGAGCTCAAGGAGAAGAAATTGAACGGTTGAACGCAGGACAATCTGTGAAAGCCACTGATAGGTAAAGTTGTCAACCATGCATACGTTGAAATGAAATTCACATGCAAAACTAGATTTAATTCAAAATAGGATCTTGCACAGTGTGTCTTCCTCAGATATTGATGAAGTTGAACAAGTTGATCCGGTGGAACAACTTCATCCGGAGGAAGAAGGCCATGTTGATCCGGTTGAACAACTTCATCCGGAGGAAGAAGGCCATGTTGATCAGGTTGAACTAGTTGATCCGGTTGAACAACTTCATCCGGAGGAAGAAGGCCATGTTGATCAGGTTGAACTAGTTGATCCGGTTGAACAACTTCATCCGGAGGAAGAAGGCCATGTTGATCAGGTTGAGCTAGTTGATCCGGTTGAACAACTTCATCCGGAGGAAGAAGGCCATGTTGATCAGGTTGAACTAGTTGATCCGGTTGAACAACTTCATCAGGTGCAAGTGACTGCTGATAATCAGATTATAACAAGCGTGATGAGTGATCTGCAAACCACAAATGTGGATATAGCTCCTGAAGCTCTATCTTTCATGAGAAAAATGATGATTAGGAATACTCTTAACTGCACTTGGTTTAGGTTTGCTCCATCTCTGCCCACCATTCCTCTTTTAAAGCCTAGTGCTCCATCTCTGCCCATCATTCATGTTTTAAAGCCAATCACTGCTGAGGAAATTCCTGAGCAAGTTATCTCGAAAGCCAGTCCCAATGCTGCAACTTCACTTCATGAGTCTCCAAAACCTGCTGATGATGATTCTCTTGATGAGAGAAGTATCTCTGGTTTCACTGACATGGAGGATGATGATAATCTGAGCACAGGAGGTCAGAGAGAAGACATGGACCCTGTTACAAAGGCTCTGTTGGATCAGTATGAAAAGGAGAATGCTTAGATACGAAAGAAGTTCCAAGAACAGAAGGAAATTGCAGAGTTTGAAGAACAGAAACGACTACTCATAGAAGAAGGTATTTATGAGTATGTCATCAACAATGCAGACCTAATGTTCTTCATCAATGCAGCAAGGAGAAGATCTGATATGTACATAGAAGAAAGAATTACCTGTCACACCCCGAGAAAATGACTAAATGTGGGCATGTGACTGATTTGGCATCATGGTCATGGTTATGAATGATGACGTCTAATGAACATTTGATTAAACCATTTGTCTTCTGAAAATGTAAGTTTCAAACATTTAAATTAAACATCTAAAACGTGGCAGCGGAAATAGAGTAGTGGTTACACGTTAAGTTTTCCAAAAGACAAGTTATGAGATTTATAAACATAACTACCCTAAGGCGTAATGCGTCTAAATCTCCAAAATGAGATGCATGAACACACAGCAGGCAGACCATGATATGACAAGCAGGATCACAACAGAAAAACATGGAGTTGCAGTCTTTAATCACCTGAGAACTCAAGAATAAAAAGAGTCAACAAAATTGTTGGTGAGTTTCACAGGTTTAATGACACTGTACTGTTTGAAAACATGTTTGGAAAATGTTTGGCTTGTCTTGATATTAGTTTGTTAACACTATTGTTGTAAAGATCAAACATGAACCTTGAATTCAAAACTAACTGTTTACCCACTCCTGACGTTCTTCCCCAAGAACACCGAATGACAAGAATAACAAATGTACCCCTTGACTATAACCATGGAGTCATGACTGGAGCGACCAAGTCAGAGTAGGGTCGTCAACCCAAATAGATCTATTCACAAGCTATCGTTTCGAATGAACTAATTGAATCCAATTAATAGTGGGACTTAGGCATATAACATGAATCAACATGAATACACAGATTGGGGAAATGAAAAGAACATGCAATCATTACGTCGTACAGTTATCATAATATCAGACAGTTTGAAGTTGAAAAGCATTCATTGAATTCTCCCCCAAGTTAGAAAACAGAAAAGTAAAAGGGGCCGTGAAGACTCACTTGTTTGAAGGTGGATGTCAGGTATGTTTGATTGAACTTAGCCTAGCAAACGTCTACAAAGTAATGTTATGACGTATTAGGGTTTGGCTATCTAGAGTTAGTGAATACGTCACTCTATGTTCAAGGTTAAGTCTCGACTGGTTATTACCCAATGAAGGTGATGGAAATCCTAGGACTTATTCATTGTCAAATAAATAGTGTTGAAGTTGATGGAGTTTATTATTTATCTGAATAAATAAATAATGATTACGTTTGAAAAATAATTATTGAATAATATGGATTATTTTTCATTAAACGTTAGGAAAATCGTAAATATTTAATTCACTAAATATTTGTAAGATTTTGGACTCTTCGATTAATAAATATAATCTTCCTTTAATATGAATAAATGTTTCCACAAATATACGAAGTTATATTTTGGTAAAATTAAGCGTAGGTTCGTCCGGTGGTTAACCGGCTTCGCCAGTTTGACTGTTATGACGATGTTATGACATTTTGAGTTTTCTAATACTTAGGATTTGTTAGTGGACTTGTCCTAATGTGTTTTAGGGTTTTGAGTTGCCAAATTAATTATTGGAAGTTTAACTTGTGAAATCCGACGTTTTCGAGTAACCGAAAGTTATAGTTTTTGTCCGGTTTGTTTATAAAACATGTTTTTCTTCATTCGAACTTTATAAAGTATTTTTATATGTCAAAACTAACATGTTTCATGTTTTGAACTAGACCCAATTCTTAATTGAAAATAAATTGCAATTTTTATCGAAACGTCGTAATTAAGATATTTAACCATTTTGTTTCCAAGTGTTTGACTTCTCGAATTATTTAGTATGTTTCGTAAAACACCTTTGGCATCCCTAGAAATACATTACAAGTCCTAAGTGGTCACAACTTGTCAAAAGTCTTAAACTAAATTTTTTTATAAAAATAAGTGGTATTTTTGTCATAAAAATTCCATGTTCTATTTTCTTGAAGTTTCATGTTTAAATCCTTGGTAAACACCTTTATGACTCAAAATCATCCTTTTGTGAACTTGGGTTTTGGTTTGGAGTCAAATACAAGTGTTTTGGAGATTTAGAAAAATATATATTTTTCTGCATGACAGCAGTTTTATGACACGCAGGAATAAGTGTCATCCCTGTTCAGTGTTTTTGTTCATATGGTTCACAGATGACAGCAGATTTATGACACGCAGAATGTGTGTCATCTCTGCCCAGTTTTCATAAAACTTATATTTTTCATGAAATTCCGATTTCTAACACTTTGTATGTCCATTTTTCACCAAGATAAGTGTTCCAAATTATATTTAACATACAAGAACCGATATTTTCCAACCTTGGTCCTTTAAAGCGATTCTTTTTAACAAAATACAAGTTATATATATATATATATATTTTGTCAAATAATCTTTTAAACATATCTAGTTTCCATCACAAACACATAACCATACTAACATTTATTTTTGTTAGTAATTCATACAACAACCAAATCAAGACTAAATCATGAACATGACATGTGACATATAGAAATAAAAGATTTAGTGAGAAATAATCAAAGAAAGTAAGTTCTCCTCACTTAGAGCTTTCCGGATCGGTAATGACGTTAATGGGTTGTTGAACTAGCTTCCAAGTTTAGCTCCAAACCCAACCTTGATCTTGAAATGTGAAAGAATGGTGATGAAAGTTCAAGGTTTGTCATGGATTTTGACATGAAAAACAAAGATTAGAAAGGTTTGTTTATGAAGAAGATCAAGGAAGAAATGAAAGAATAATGGAGTTCTTGGTGCTAGAAATGATTTACCTTGAACAAGGAAGGTATGTAGAAGCTAGAAATCAAGATGGTTGGTGGTGAAATGGTGGTGGTGGTGGCGGTTCTTAGTGAGCCGAGAGAAAGAGAGAGAGATTGAGAGAAAGTGAGTGTTTGTTCTTGAATGTGATAAGTGACAAATGAGGGACTTAGAAGTTTAAAAGGAAGATGGTTGGTGATGTTAGTTGGTTCGGTCACATGGGAACCGAAATGGGGGTGTTTCGGTTGAGTCCTAGCCGAAACAAGGAAGGAGAAAGGATGGGTTGAGGTGACTTGAACCAAGAGTGTTCTCTTGTACATGCATGCTTGGGAAATTGAAAAAAAAACTAGAGGTATGGTGGGGATGTAGGCCGGCTAAGAGGATGGGACAAGAAGGAGGCTAGGTGGCTCAAGGAGACAAGCATGCTCCTAGGTGTAAGAGGTTATAAGCATTAACCAAGGGTCCTTGGTTTTGGTCTTGTACTTGGCCAACATGTTGGTTGATATCAAGGTGACACAAGAAGTCAAGGAAAGTTAGCTTGTAACTAGTCATTAGGAGAAATGGTTTAGCTTGTACATGGGCCGGTTTCAAAAAAAAAAAAAGAGAATGATGGTGGAAGGGATCGAACTCGGGAAGGAAAAGGAAAGAGGAAACAGGCTTCGGCCCGAAGAAAAGAAAAAGAAGAAATGGGCTCGGCCCGAAAGAAAAAGGAAAAGGGGAATTGGGCTTCGGCCCAATTCGTGAAAGAAGGAGCATGGGCCAGCGGTTGGCCTGTGGGCCGAGAAAGAAATGGGCCGAAAGGTTTTGGGCCGAGGGAAAGAAAGAAAGAAGAAGAAATTGGGCCGTAGGCCCATTGGGCCTTCTGGGCCGAACCGGGTCTCGAGTCGGGTCGGGTTGAGTCCAGTTTGGTCCTACGAGTCCAATGAGACTTTGTTTGGGCGAAAACGATATCCGGAATGAAAAATGGATTTTCGACGTGAAACGAGTAATCGTAACAATAAATTGTTGTTTATTGCGGACGTTCCCGGATAAATGGAATTGTCACTTGTCATGATTTGGCGTTTATGTTGTTGTGCATAAGTGATGTACTTCAAACTTGGATTAAAACGTTTGCTCGACACGAGCGGTTATATTAAATGTCCATGAAGTTTTGTTTGACGGAATTTAAATAGTTCAAAGGAAATTAATTGGTTTGAAATTGAATTAGTTTAAGAATTAAAACCAAAGTATTGTTGGACTAGAATGGTCGCTTGAATAAACGACGTGTTTGCAATACGTTTGTCAAAACGTAAAAGTTTAGAAAATATAAAATAGTCATTTTGTATTTAGATTTCACAAAACATTGTTTATGAATTTTCTTGTTATTCAAGTTCCATTTTGAATAGTGGCGGAACTTTGGTTGACTTCCATTACGGGTAATTGTTGTCGGACCTAAATTGTCTACGTTCGCACGTAAAGGCATCTAATTTAAACAAATTAGCCTAATGCACATAGAATTACAGCTAACTGTACATAATTAATATATTAAAATATACCTGGGAAATACGGGTTGTCACATTACCAAAGCCGAAGAGAAAGGTCTTTCAGACAGAGTTGAGATGTATAGAAAGCTCTTATGTAATGAGTATAGGATGATTCGGATGAAGAGAAATGAAGATAACAAAATTTTCCTATGTCAGTTCAGTGTGATGCTCAGAAGCAAGGAATGCTTTACTAATGCATGGGTTGATGAAATGAAGGGTGATGACTTGATCAGATGGATGTACATGATCCTAGTCATCAGAGCTGATCAAGCCAATGAGATGAATGTAAAGAGATTTGTTGATAGCTCTTTAGAACAGGATCAACAAGAGAAGCAAGGTACTAGATATCAAACTCTATCTGAGGAGGATGACTTGCTGATTCATAAATGGTACTTCAAGGAAATCTTGGCGAGGGACCCAAAAATAATCAACTCTTGCAAATTGCCAAGGCTGAGAAACGACTATGATGCTATCAGGAAGAGCCAAATTGAAAAGGAAAGAGTTACTGGTGTGAAAAGGCCACCAGGTATGCATGCTCTGTTTGACTCCATACATCCTGAAGGTATCAGCTACCTCAAAGAAAAGAAGAATAAAGCTCATATGCAAACTACTCAGCAAAAGAAGCCAAGGATCAACATTATCAAGGAAATGTTTGACACTGTCTCTGATCCTCATCTCTCATCATCTCAACCCTCCACCACAGCCTCACAACCGACTGCTCCCTCATTACCAGGTGCATTTTCTGGTCTGAACAGAACTCTAGCCTCACAGCAACCCAGAAGAAACCCTGCTGCTAGAACTAGTAGACCAGAAAAAAAAATCCTAAACCTGTAAAATTAAAGCCTATTCTACCAAAGTGTAGAGCAGATAACTTCACACCCATTGTACCACATCCTCACCTAAACAAACCCCGAAAGCCCTCATCTCCACCCAAGTCACCAGAAAAACCACCCACCAAGAGAATGAAGTCAGTGGCTAGGAAGGGAAAAGGAAAAGTGATCAATGAGGAGGATGAATACAGAGATGTCCATGCTGAAAGGAGAAGAATCATCTCCTGGAGGTATGATGATGAAGCGAAAGTATACCTGTTCACAACCAGTTCATGTGAGGTACTAAAGTTTACAGCTGAAGAAGCTATGTACAACCTCACTGACCATGAGTTGGGTGATGTTAGACAGTCACGTGGTGATATGAAGGGTGCGTGTTCACAAGAGGAATCCTTAATGCTGAGGATAAGGATGTATTTGGATGAGTTATACGGGGAAGTAGACGAAGCCACACAACGCAGCATTGACAATCCTGTTTCGACACTTGAAGTTGATAAGGATGGAAATTTGGTAGTCTATAGAGCTGATGGGTCATTCACAACGCATAGTACAGTTCCAGATCCAGAATGGAGCCAGGATGACAAAGACCGAATCCATTTAATAATGATAACTAACAGGCTTCATCATGTTTTTATTAAGAGAAAAAGGGTGACCAACTGGGAGTATAAGAAAGAAACAAAAATGTATCACATTTTCACCAGTGAAGGTGAGACAATTAGAAGCTTACAGGATGCTCTAAATGGGCTTTCTGAAGATGAGATACGAGATATTGTCAGGATTGGTGATACTGAGAGCAGAATAATGACACGGACCTTTCATGAAAGTCTCCTATGTAACAAGGCCAAATTTCGGTTACAAGCTATTGAAGAGGAGAACAAGATGGGAACCGGATGAACTTGGCTAGAAGAAGAGTTGATCCCTGTATTTGTGTACAATTGCATAAGTTGTTCCAGTTTGTATGTTAACATGATAGTTGTTACAGTTTTATTCATACACTTTTCATCTATAATTAATAACATACACATTTTCAATGAATCATAGCAGACCTCCATTTCACTCATAACTGTGATCTTACATGAAGGATATATTCATATGCTATGTTAGTGTAGTATATGTTGGCATTTTGATATGGTGGGATGAGATGATATATAAACAGGATAAATTTTACTTATTAAGTAAATTGGAAGAAGAGAAAACCGGATGAACTACAATTCTTCAGGAAGAAGAGTTCATGAGGATTGAGAGAAGATGAACTAGAGTTCTTAAGGATGAACCGGATAAACTAGAGTTCTAAAGTTCTTCAGGATGGTTAACCAGTTTTTTTCTATTATAAATACATACACATTTTCAATGAATCATAGCAGACTCCATTTTACTCATAACTGTGATCTTACATGAAGTATATATTCATATGTTATGTTAGTATATGTTGGCATTTTAGTATGGTTGGATGAGATGATTTATAAAAAGGATAAATTTTACTTCTAAATTGGATAAAATCACATCAGTTGACTGTAAAATCTACTTGCAACAATCAAATTTAGAATAAAATCAACTTAAATGATTGAGATAAAATCTGTCTATATAATTAATGGTGTTAACCAAAACAAAACAGGAGGAAGAGCTTACAAAAACTTTCATATATATATATATATATATATATATATATATATATATATATATATATATATATATATATTGATCTTTATACAAAGATTTTCATCAGATCCTATACAAAAATCTATCTAACTAGCTAAGACCTAGCATCCGGCATATAGTCTTCATCATCCAAGAAGCTGCTGCTGCTGTCATCAGGAAACAGCTTTTGACCAGGCGGCAATCTCGGTCCCAACTCGGAGGTTCTGTAGGTGGAATCCCTGTTCCGGATTAAAAACACATCCAGCTCTCTCTCCCCCTCTGGTCCCTGGAGATGAAGTTTCATATCCCTTACAACTTCGGGAGTGATGAAATCAGCGTACTCAAGCCCGTATTTGATGGACAGAGGTGGGATCCTCCAGTAAATGAGGAAATACCCAATCGATGTGTGGTTTAGGTATTGCACCATTTGACCCAGATCATGACAATCAAATTTACGAATGTCGACATAGTCGACATAATCTACCTTTCCCTTCCACACATCCTGGCCGGCGGCATTCCGGTGGAAATCGCCACAGTGATGGACCTTTAGGGTGAACCTCCGACCACCTGTAAAAAACCCAAATGCAGAGTAGAGAGTAAGTAACTAAAAAACATAAAACCCTAAAAATAAAAACGTACAGCCATTGTTGAGTGAAAATACACTTATGGGGAGTCTTGCCGTAGTAGGGTGCTGGTTCATTAACACCCCTAATCCTCCATTGTTTACCAAAGGCAGCCATTGATCGATCGAAGTTTTTTTTCTTGTTGATCAGAAAATACGTTCGTACAAAAGATTTTGGTGGTGAAAAAGTGGAAATTTAAAGGCAGACAGGACACGCTACCAGCTATGGTGGGAAGAAGTGGAAAGGTCAGGCCAAGATAACCGTGTATATTTATTACCTTTACCACGCAAATCCTGTTTTTACCGTGTCTATTTATTACCTTTAGCAACGCAAATTTTGTTTATCAATTATTTCTTATGTGATGGGAGTAATTAAATAAGTTCTGGTTAAAATATAACCAATTAACACTTCTGTCTCAATGGTTCTCATTAATCTTGTAGTGAGTTCCTTTCTTTTGACTGACCCAGGTTCAAGCCTTGTTTGCTACAATTTATAATTTTTGATTGTCTAATAGTGGATGACAGGATTTATAAACTGGCTAGATTTTAATTCTTCAATAAATTGGAACAAGAACAAAACCGTATGAACTAACAAGAACAGAACCGTATGAAGGTTCAAGCCTTGTTTGCTACAATTTATAATTTTTGATTGTCTAATAGTGGATGACAGGATTTATAAACTGGCTAGATTTTAATTCTTCAATAAATTGGAACAAGAGCAAAACCGTATGAACTAACAAGAACAGAACCGTATGAACTATAATTCCTCAGGAAGAACAGGAAGAATAGAACCGGATGAACTAGAGTTCTTTAGGATCAAGAGTAATTATTCAGTAATAGAACAGGATGAACTACAGTTCTTCAGGATGAACCGGATAAACTAGAGTTCTTCAGGATGAACTATATATACTATAGTTGTTATTTCTGTTCGTAGTCTATTGGATATTCCCATGTATTTAAACCCATTATCTAGTGAATTAAAATCATTCTGGTTGAATACAATTCTTTATACACTAATATTTAGTCACACAACCTAATATATATATATGTAGAAGACTATAAACTTAGGGAGAAGATTTCATCCGGATTGAGAAAAGATGAACAGAAATGGATGAAAATACATTATATTAAATTAAAAATCAATTCATTACATAAAAGGGAAAAGAAGCGGCTGAAGACAAATCTCTCTTTGCTTTCTCACATGGTTGCTTTAACAAACACAATTACATACACATAATCCAAAGGGGGTATGATTCCATTAATACATTGATCTATAAAATTACAACTTTAAAACTACTAACTTAAAGGGAAAAGAAGCGGCTGAAGACAAATCCCTCTTTGCTTCTCACATGGTGCTCTAGAGAGATTGTCTGAGAATCATCATATAACGGCTACTTATTGCTTTCTCACATGCACTTGCTTCTGATCAACTGAAAATGGTGAAGAAGTAGCTGGAAGAAATCAGGTTCATGGGGCCAGAAGCGAGAGAAGCACCTGGACAATACAGGTGCTGCAAACCACAACATGTGCCGGCCCTTGCCGCTGACTTTACAAAATTATATAATAACTTAAAATCTGCTCCCAGGAGTTATGAAGCCGAAACCCTTGGTGTCGTTGAACCACTTCACGGTACCTGATTTCCTACCGCCTTCGTCCGCCATTTTCGTTTTCAGATTGTCTGGGCCTGAGGGAACAGAAAATGGTGAAGAAGCATCTCTTTTGCTACATCTCCTACATCGTTCCCCTTCCACAATCCAACATCGTTATCCGGGCCATTTGAGTGATTGGTACCACCCAATGTTGCAACTAAAGTTAGTTCTATTATTAATAACAATAATAAATCATAATTTATCAAGCACATTATAAATTAATCAAGGAATGAGTAAAAGAAAGAAAGGAGGGTAGTGAGATCAACTACCTTGTTCAAGTTTAGGGTTGCAACAAACAGGGCATGCAAACCTCATCATGGGCCCTTACTGCTGATTGTTATAAAATTATATAATAACTTAAAATCTGCTCTCAGTAAAGCATTTGTATGAACCATTAGAGACTCCTCGTCTCCATGGTTTCCACAATAACTTAAAATCTGCTCCCAGGAGATACAGAGCGCAATCTTTCCCTGCATAAGAAAAAATTACCAAATCTGAGACGAAAATTTCAATCGAACTTCAGTGGTGAAGATGATAACTTACCGTTTTCCACATACGGATGACACCAATTTCACATTTTTTTCCGGCGATGATGGACGAAAAACAGAGAGAGAGAGACTGGGAGAAAAGGGGCATGGTGGAGATGATGATGAAAACTGATACAGAGATAATTAAGTATATATCGATACTCGAGGGGCGTGGTAGATGGAGATTTGAAAAAATCATAAAAGTTCCGTCACACAACATTATTTAAGCGTGGCCATACATTCCTTTTTGGTCATACGAATAAAAAATCATAAAAATTCCGTCGCCGTTTGGTGCATTTCGCCACTCTTTTTAAGTGTAACAAATAAGTGTCACATGTTTTTGTAAAACAGTGGCTAAAGCCACTGCAACTGATTGTTGTTGTCACATAAACAAAAAAATACGTGGCTAAAAGTGTTCAAAGGTTATATATTTGGCCACGGGTACAAAATATATGTGGCTAAAACGAGAATTTCTTACATTTGGCCACGTTTGTTACAAAACAGTGGCTATGCGATATCAAAAAAACCGTGGCCAAAGCCACTTTTTGACGTAGTGATTTATCCCTTTTTTTTAATCCACGTAGGCTGTCCAGCAGGATTAATTAGCCACATAGGACGCCACGTAGGCTGCAAACTAACGCTGTTAAGAAAAACTAACGGAGGGAGTGTTGAAAGAAAATAGGTTGATAGTTTGGAGTGGTGTTGGTTATTTCGTTAGTTAGGAGTGTTCCCGGCCAATAACTCATAGTTGGGATTATTTCAAGCCAATAACCCTTTAAAATATCTAAACATAAATTTTAAAAAATTCAAATTAAAAAAAAATATTATTTTAAATTTTCACATATAAAATTCAATATTACATTTAATAAATATTAAATTTATTATTAACATACTGTAATTGTGAGATTTTTAAAACTTCTAAATTTATATTTTACAAAATTCAAATTCCAAACATTTACTATAACTTTCCACATATAAAGTTCGACAGTACAATTAATAAATTTCTAATTTATAATTAAATACATTTAGTAAATTTTAAATTTCTAATTAAATAATTATTGTAATTGTTAACAAATCCTTAATTTTTCGTTAATACTATAAGATAACTTATTACTATGCTGCAACAATTAAAATGACAATGGTGAGGTCCTACTATTTTACAGCCAACAAATCAGGATCATGGCAATATGGGTCAGTAAAAGGTCGACTGTCTAACTTAAACTACAACATCGAAAATAAAATATTAGAACGATCAAACATGATTAGTGTGATTATTAAATATATTACATGATAAACGAAAATCATATATATGTGAATATTAAATCTGAGCTAACTCAACCCAAGTTTAACAAAACCAAAATTGATTTAAAAAATTATGTCATTCATATTTTTTAAATGTCTTATTATTTTTTCTTTCATTTATCTCATTTTATAAACCTAAATTCAACCTGTATATTTTACAGGTTACTAACCTAGATATAATTATACATAGAGAGAAGTTCACGTAAGAAGTTTATATAAAATAAGAAGGATAAGAAGGAGGGCAAATCTGGAAACATGCATATTTTTCATTTTCCCCCCAATTATTAAAACGTTTATAACTTTTACATACGATATTATTTTTTTATAAAAATTTCACCATAAAAACAAGCGTTTTTTTATCTTTAAAACCCATACAATATTGTTATATATATAAAAAAAAATTGTGAATGAGCTGAACATATAACACAACGACCTGAACATATGACACAATAACACAACGACTTGAACATATGACACAATGTTCAGGTCATTGTGTCATTGTGTCATATGTTCAGGTCATTGTGTCATTGTGTTATATGTTCAGGTCAATTGTGTCATTTGTTCAGGTCGTTGTGTCATATGTTCACGTAATTGACATAATTTTTTTATTTTATTTTTTATATAGCAATATGGTATGAGTTTTAAAGATAAAAAAACGCTTGTTTTTATGGTGTAATTTTTATAAAAAAATAATATCGTATGAAAAAGTTATGAAGGTTTTAATAATTGGGGGGAAAGAGAAAAATGGGCAATTTGACCAAATTGTCCCTCCGTGTACCTGACCATTTATTTTTGAGTTTTAATTAAGGGATTAAATCTGGGCCATTGATCATCAGATCTAACGGATGAGAAGACTTCTTATCCTTCTTATTTTCAACTAACTTCTCATTATAACCTCAGTCATTATACATAATTATAATATAATATACTTTCCAGATTTGATGGAAAGCTTGATATCTGTTCTAGAACAGATCAAACCCATATCCAAAGTGCTCATGGTTATAGAATAATTTAAAAAAATATGATAACATTACAATATATCGTAAATAATAAAATATATTATTTAGGGATTCAGAGATCTTATCATCAAGATACATAGATGATCAATAAATAATGGGTTGAAAAGTTGAATAGCAACCGGTAACCGACAATGGCCCCAAATACTCTTGAAACGTTCACGGCGTTCTTTGACGGTTGGCTTCTTCGGCACCAGCAGCTTCAACAGCAGTTAACAGCCGACATCAAAAACGGCAAACATCAACAACTTGAGAAACTAGTACAGCAGGCTTCCGACCACTACCTCCAGTACTACGAAGAAAAATCACGTGCCATCACAGATGACGTGTTCCTGATATGCTCTCCGCCATGGTACACTTCCTTCGAGAGATCCTTGTTCTGGGTCACCGAATTCCCCCCTTCCTCGCTGTTCTGCTTGGTCGGCGACTTGGATCTGACGAGGGAGCAGGCGCGGAGGGTGGAGGCGGTGAGGGCGGAGACGGCGAGGAAGGAAAGGGGGATAGGGGAGGCGATGGCGGTGGTACAGGAGACGCTAGCGGCGGCGCCGTTGTATGGGCTGGTGAATAGGGCGGAGAGGCTGGTGGATGGGGAGGTGTCGCATCTGGATCAGGCGATGGAGGAGTTGAAGGAGGCGATGCGGGGGGTGGCGTTGGACGCCGACGGGTTACGGGGGACGGCGGTGATGGAGATTTTGAAGGTTTTGGGGGTGATGCAGAGAGTCAGGTTTTTTGCTGCGCTTGGCGAGTTTCGAATTCGAGCGAGACGGGTCGGGTTGCAAATGGATAGAGATCGATCTCGAGGTGTAACATTATTATGATGATGATCTCAAGTGACTCTCATTTTATTATCTATTTCTAAAATAAATTTATTGACGGTGTGAGTTGCAAGTATAGATTGTTTTGTTTGGTAATGTTCTCCATTTCTACATGGTTAATAAATATTTTTGTTGTAATGACGTTCGTTATATGTGAATAATTTCTACATCTCTTTGTGGAGTGTAAAACCATTTACGGGAACGTAATGTGTACTCCTTCATGTGGCATATGATCATTTACGGGTCATAAATAATAATATCAGGGAATATCATAGCCAGGGGCGGATCCAGTAAGGGCCCAGGGGTAACGCCCGCTACCCCTGAACTTTTACCCTGATGTGTAAATTTTTTTTTTTTATAGGTTTTCGGTTTTTCGCGACCCCTGAAAGAAATTTTATGGCTTTTACTTAAAAATATGATCAAAAGACTCTTAAAAATATGATTAAAAGCCCGTTAACTACCTAAAAAAAATTTCGGGGGCGCTGCCCCCGAAAACCCGTTAGTGTACTCCTTCATGTGGCATATGTGTACTCCTTCATGCTGACTACTATATGGGGTGTATGCCCCTTTACGACCCCGTAAAGTGTTAGGTGGTTTTTTTGGCAAACCTCGGCCGGTTATGTCTTGTCGATACGACAATATGAATATGGGGCATATAGACTCTTATGACCCATATTGATTCGTTTTAAATGAGCTCAATGATAGTTCATTCGTATTACATTCAGTTTCATTCATTTGTTTTTTAATACTTTGGTAGATTGATTTCTCCAAGTTTTTTAAATTTCTGTAAAATTCCTACCTTATATCAACAAGACATCATCAACCATATCGTACTGGGATTTTCTTTTCGGTGAAGATGAGTCTTCTTCCAACCTGACGTGGGTTCTAGAAACAAACAAGGTAATTAGTATTTTTTTTAGTAACCGTTAGATAACAGGTAATTAATTTTCATTAGTAGTCCTAATTATTTTGTTATGAAGCAGGATGATGGCGTTCAATCTTTTAATCACTCAGTTCCACATTTTGATTTAAACCAGGCGAGACATTTCATTAAATTGATCCGGTTAATTAATTAGTTATTGTTAAAAATATTAATGATTTCGTTATTTAGGCACCTAACAATTATTACGCCTACGGTTCAAATTCACCTGATTGGAGTAAAATTACTAAAATCGGTTCTATTTATGAACGTCAACCTCAACTGAACCAAGAGTATCAGTATGAACAAGGGTATGTTTATGGCCAGGGGTCACAATCTTGAAATTGCTTGAGCGTGTGGATCTTCTACTTAATCGTTATGAAATCAATGTTATACGAGCTAGACACAAAGAGTAAATACAAATGACTTGTATTAACCACAAAGATGATCACAAAGTACACAGAGAAGATATGACTCGGAAGCTCCTGAATTCTATTACAAGACTACTATTTATAGTTGCTAAAACCCGCTGGTTCGAACCTCAGGTTCGGAACCTATTCGGCCCTGTCCGAACTCCAGGTTCGGCCTGAGTTCGGACCTCGACAATCTTGTATGTTTCGTCTTGTATTCGATACTTCACATGACGATCTAGAAGCATGTATCAACAAACTCCCCCTCGGCATGTGCAGTATCATCTCCTCTAATAAAACTTATATCTTGTATCTTCAATCAAACTCTTCCTCGATCTTGACGATGAGTTCAATCTTGAATACTTGATATTACATCGTGTGTAATCTCTTTATCAACAATCTTCAGAAGACTTAAAGTTGTGATGATCTCATTCCACATAGAAACCTGCCAACATAAATAATCTTGGTGCAAAACGTCTCTCGAGACTCCAAGATATTTTGGTTTTGAGATTGATTTTGTATTTCGTGTTGATCAATCGAAAACAAATCAGAAACAAAATCTTTTTGGCTTTTAGAAACTTTATATCAAAACACACCTAAAATCTTTTTGGTATTTTCTGAGATGAAATGTAAATGAAAACAGAATCAGACACTAGGGTTTCCCAGGTTACGATTCGACAGGCGAATTGAACAATCCTCGCGGTTACGGATTTACCACGCAGTGACTCGAGCACCGAGAAAATCACGTACGTCGAATCGGGCGCGAACTAGGGTTCGCGGCGATGAGGTCCGCCGGTGAGCGGGCGACGGCGAGGAAGGTGGCGGCCGACTTGGGCGGCGGCGGTAGTGCGACGGGGAGCGGTGGTGGTGGTCGCGTTGTTGCTGCGGCTCTTTGTGAGGATGCGGCGGCGACGGTCAGGCAGGCGGTGGCTGCGGCTTGTGGTGGTTGAGGATTCCTTGTTCTCGCGAGCGATCGGATGAACCACTGGAGAAAAGCGGTGGCGACAACGACCTAGGGCTAGGGCGAAAATCACAGGGAGTGAGGGAGAGGAGGGGGGCCGAAATTTCTAATGGAGGATTAAGGTTTCGCGCCTCCCTTAATCAGTTATGTATAACTGATTAAGTTTCCGATTAGTCCCACGATTTTATTTAATTCTTAATCAAACCATTTAATTGCAATACTAACATTTAACTCTTAAATATTTGCCGCTTGCCTGTTAGTTAAAATATTAATTCGTTAATTGTCGTGTAAGACGTAAATAATATTTAACGTCTTTTGTCGCTTAATTAATCTTGACGATTAATTATGAATAATTAATTAATTTATTTATTAAACCAGTTAATAAACAAATAATTTTTTTCTCTGCGAATTTGATGGTTATATAGGTAAGCAGACTTTAGAACCCGTTGCCTCCAGTGTAACTCTTACGTGTCTTGACCAGGTCGGGTACTTGATTTAGTCGGGTCTGGACATCTAAATCCAACAATAAGTTCCCGAAATTTCTCCCGGTACTTAATAATTCGCAAATTGGTAAAACACAAAATTTTAAAATGGGTCAGATTTCACAATCGAGTAAAATGCAAATGTTACAGGTCACACGAGGGTATTACAGATAAGTGATGGGGGTTTTAGATGTAGAATAGGGTAGCGCATATCTCTAGTAAAATTATAGAAGATAAGTTGATATGGTTCAGACATGTAAGGAGGCAACCATTTATGGCACATGTTATGAGCGTGGAGAGGCTTACTGATGAAGGGAAGAGGAATAGAGATAGGCCTAAACTGATGTGGGTGGAAAAAATTAGGTATGATTTGTTAGACTTGCACCTATCTGAGAACATGATTAATGATAGGAGAGTATGGAGCAGTAGGATAAAGGTTAGGGATTTTTTAGGATTGTGTGTTTGTAAGGATCAAAACAGTCCAAACACAATATGTGACCTTCATATCGTGCGGAATTCAGTTTAAAGGGTGATTCGAGACCAAAACAAAGAACAATAGATGAATAGAAGACAATGAACACGATGAAATACTTTCAATGCACATGTTTATTGTAGAAAAACGTCTGGCACACTGAATACCCTTTGAGAGAGAATCGGAACCTTTCACCTAAGCCTCATTTAGCCCTCTGTGATGTCTAACCTATTCTAGGAGGATGTCACGAGTTTTTATGACCCCAAAGTCCCAAACTCGTGAACCCTTACAAACCGCAAACCCATTCACGACCCAACACCCGTAAATCGTAAACCCCCTTTCGCCCTTTAACAAGCCCACTAACATAATTTAATACATAAGTGTACTATATCATTACAATGTTTTCATGGATCTTTGTTTTCTGTGCGTGTCGTTGTATACCTTGTTAAATGTCTAGTGTGGGTGTGTTTTCGTCTACGTGTTACCTCAAGCTTAGACTTATTTACGACCTTACGTATTGTTTTTCGTATCTTCTTAAGGCACCTACTTTTGAGTAGTCCTTGGTATATTGTATGTATTAAATATTACTTATGTGTGTCTAGTTGTTTTTTATATGTGTGATTTTCGAGCTGGGGTTCTCTATGAGTACAGTCTCCTTATCCTTTGGGATAAAGGTAATGTTAATCATTTTCTCACCCTTTGGATGAGATTTTACCACGTATGTTGTTATAAATTTATAGTCTTTGCTCATTCCTTTTTTTTTTTCAAACATGTTATAAACATATTTTCGGTCTATTTTTTTCTCTAACCGCAATTTTAATCACAGAACCCTCAACAATTAGAAAGAATAAAACTATATCCAACACCAATATGTTATTAACATAAGCCTCTCTTGTCTACATATTCTCTTGAACGAGGACAAGTATGAAAAATTCTTGTAGATAGAACATACAAGTAAGTGATTGATAGTTTAAGGGAAGGAATGACAACGAATTTAATTCATAGAGGTTCAAGTGTGTCTTAACTGACTCACTTTACGTTCTCTCCCGATTCTTTTATCGAGAGTTCCTCCACTAGACCGTCTCTGTAAAACGGTAGATCATATATGTCTCAATGTATCAATGTACTAATGATCACCTTCAATGTCTCCTTAAACAAAGATAGTGATCACTTTTAAACTCTTTTCACTGACCTGACCACTACTGAATTATTATTACCCTATATACAATAGATAACTAAATGAATAGTGTTTTGAGTGAATAGTAACCGTTTTTAATGGTTCTCTTTTGATCGTTTCATTAAGTGTATAGTATTTGTAAAGTAGTTCCAACCAAACTATATATACAAGTTATTTAAGCATTGAAAACCTTATTGGAATGCTACAAGTTATTTCAGCATATAAGGTCAAACGATTTATAAACCACCGTTACGTTCCCGCGGTTCACCACAGCAAGCGCGCAACGCGCGCATCCCGCCAACTAGTATATATATACAATGAAAATTAGAACATGAATAGTAAACTTTGTCTATTTTATTGTTTGACCACGATACTTTGGATGTTTGACAGTTTCTACCTATTAAACTTTTACACTATTTTTTCTTTAACGAAATAGTAAACTTTTAGTTTTCAGAGTTTAGTCACATATGTTTTATACTTTTACGTTTTCTACCGTTTAACTTTTAAAGTTTTTTTTTGTTTCAAGTTTTGTTGTCTTTCTACTTTGACCACGAAACTTTTAACTTTTCTACTTTCGTTTTTAGTATACTTTATAGTTTTATACTTTCACCACGAGACTATTAGATTTTTACGTTTTACACCCCTTAACTTTTCAACCCTCTAACTTTTAACGTTTTTTTTTTGTTTTAAGTTTTGTTGTATTCTACTTTCGGCATGAAGCATTTAACTTTTCTACTTTCGTTTTTAGTATACTTTAATAATTTTATACTTTCACCACGAGACTTTTAGACTTTTACGTTTCGGTAGTTTGAATGTTTGACAAATTCTACCCCTTAAACTTTTACACTACTTTTTTTTTAACGAAATAGTAATATATATTTCATACTTTAACGTTTTCTATCCTCTGACTTTAATTTTTTTTTTGTTTTGAGTTTTGTCGTTTTCTACTTTGGCCACGAAACTTTTAACTTTTCTACTTCCGTTTTTAGTATACTTTTATAGTTTTATACTTTCACTACGAGATTTTTGAACTTTTACGTTTCATACTCCTTAACTTTTTAATGCTCCAACTTTATTTTTTTTTTGTTTTAAGTTTTGTTGTCATCTACTTTGTCACGAAACTCTTGCCTTATTTACTTTCATTTTTAGTATACTTTTATAGTTTTATACTTTCACCACGAGACTTTTAGACTTTTACATTTTATACCCCTTAACTTTTTAACTTTCGTTCAGCATACAAATTCAACCCCGCAGCAACGCGCGGGGTGGTAAACATCTCGTTATAATATAACAGAGGTAGAAGAGTGAGTGGATTTTTGTTTTTTTTTTTTTTGTTTTAGTCACCAAATTTCGGTTTTTATAAATTAGACACTATTATTTTTGTGGAGGTAAGCTAGTGAGGTTTTACTTTTTAAATTTGGATCACAAAACTTTAAGTTTTATAGATTAGACATGAAACTTCTGATTAAATTTATTATTTTGAAGTTTGATCATGAAACTTTTAATTTTGAGTTTAAACACCCTAAACTTTTTAGTTATTTTATACTGGGTTAGTGTAGCTCATTACAAGTTTTAAAGCAGGCTATAAATTTTGTTTAAAACAAAATGGTGTCTCACCCGCGCTTCGTGGCGGGCCACCCAGTTACCCGTCAGAATAAATATGAAACGTTTTAATGTGGTCAAAGTATAAAACTCTAAAAGTATACTAAAAAGTAGAAAAGTTAAGGGTATAAAATATAAAAGTCTATAAAACTGTAAAAAAATATACTAAAAAACGAAAGTAGAAAAGGTTTGGGGTATAAAATGTAAAAGTCTAAAAGTTGTGTGGTTGAAGTATAAAACTATAATAAAGTCGTGGCCAAAGTCGAAAACTCTAAAAGTATGCTAAAAACGAAAGTAGAAAAGTTAAGGGGGTATAAAACGTAAAAGTCTAAAAGTATCATGGTCAAAGTATAAAACTATAAAAAGTATACTAAAAAACGAAAGTAGAAAACTTAAGGGGTATAAAACGTAAAAGTGTAAAAGTTGTATGGTCGAAGTATAAAACTATAAAAAGTCGTGGCCAAAGTCGAATCTCTAAAAGTATACTAAAACAAAAGTATAAAAGTTAAGGGGTATAAAAAGTAAAAGTCTAAAAGTTTTCAAGGTCATAGTAAAAACTATAAAAAGTATACTAAAAATAAAAGTAAAAAAGTTAAGAAGTATAAAACGTAAATAGCCAATAGTTTCGTGGTCAAAATATAATACTAAAAAAATATGGTGGCAAAAGTCTAAAAGTTAAACTACACTATTTCTAGGGTAGAAAATATAAACTTAAATAAAGTTGTGTGACAAAACTTTGAATACTCTAAACACTACTATTCCTTTTCAATTTAATTTATCATATTTATATATATGGTTGTGTTGAGTTTAGTTTGGTTACAAAATAGAGTAGTTTTAAGATGTGATCGTGTCGGATTCTATTAGCTTCCATCGTCGCGACATGTGTAAATCTTAACATTAACACATGATGATCTCCGTTACAACACACCGGAATAATACCACTGGTTACCGCAAAAAGTTAATAAAACAACATACTCAGTAAAATATCACCCAAAGGGTAGGGTCTGGGGAGGATGGGAAGATGATAGACCTTATTTTTACACGTACCAATAAAGAGGCTGCTCCCAGAAAGACCCCCGACTCGAAAGAACACACAGACGAACAACTAAAAAAACAAGTATTTAATCTTTGCCAAAAAAAAGTGAATTTGAATGATAAAAGTTAAAGCTGGGTTCTTTTATTTGCGCTTTAATAATCTTTGATCTTGAACTTAGATGTTTAAACTCCGTATAAATATGATTAATGGGAAAGTACAGAATTTATCTTCTTGAACTAGTTTAATTAGTATATGATTTTGTGAGTATAGAGTCGTATAAGCTTTTCTATTTTAGGCAGGGTTGTTTACAAACCGAACCGAACGAGGGTATCATTGAACTTGGCTTGCTTTTAAACCAAGCCGAACCACTCAAATTGTATTTATATAATCTAGCCTGAATATGATGCTCAAACTTTTCTCGACTTTCAGTGGCTCTAATTAATAAACATTGACCATAATAGATTGGAACCACTTGACCATCAGTTACCTTAATTGACCATCAATGGTTCCAAAAGTCCATCATTTATCCAAATTCACTCAAAATGGCCCTATTATTTTAATTGACCAATAATTACCTTAACATAACTGTAGTTGACTAATAATAAACCTTACTGATAATCAAATGATCCTAATTAACAATCATTAGCTTCAATTGGCCATCAATGGCTCTAATTTACCATAATTATAACCATGACCATCACCGACCTTAATTAACTATTGATAACTCTCATTGATTATCACTTATCCTAGTTCACCAATAATGACCCTAATAACTAATCATAACTGACCAATAGAAACGACTCTACTTAACTATAACAAACCATAAAGACAACTGGGACTGAATATCAGTTTCGAATAGACCACGTTTCAGTATTCGATAACTTTCTTAAAACTGGTATAACTTGTTGCAAATCATTAGAAACTAAAAATCAGTGATTGATCATTTCTTACATATGAAGTTAATCACGAGGCCAAATAATTAGATACTAAGGATCAGTTGTTTATCCTTTCTTACGCAAAGGATTTTTTTAAGATTGAATATCAGTCTATAATTATTTCATACACATGCAACTCGTTAGAGACTAGTTCTGAATAAGTTGTGCCAAATATTTACATGTTAAAAATCGACATTGATCTTTTTACGCATAAGGCAATTAAGACTAAATATCAGTCTCTATTTCGATATGCTTTAGAAATATAAAGAACTGAATTTTAGACTCTTGAGACTAAATACCAGTCCGTTATTGTTTCATCTACAAGATTCTCTACAGATTGAATATCTATTTTGAATAAAGTTACATACAAGATCTTTAAGACTGATGTTCGGTATTTGATACCTTTCTTAAAATGGTATAACTTTATTTAAATGATCATAAATTATAAATTGATTAACCCTTATTTACGCAAAAGACATGAAAATTGAATATTATCCTCCAATTCGGTCTTTTTAATGAACATTAACTATTGATCTTTAGTCTCTAATATGTTATCTTAAAACAATAGATTGCGCATTGATTATTAACGACCGAATACCAGTTCCTTGTTATTCATCTATAAAACTCTTTAAAGAGTGAATATCAGTTTTGAATAAAGTCATTACAAGATCTTTAAGACTGGTTTTCAGTCTTTTATACGTTTCTTAAGATGGTATAATCTTCTTTAAATAGTTAGAGATTATAAATCAGTCATTAATAATTTGTAACACGTGTGAAATTCAAAACTAGATATCAGTCCCTAATTCAATCTACTTTATGAATATTAGGTATAGATTTCTAGTCTTTAATATGTTCTTTTTTATCAGCGACTGGGTATCAGTTACTCATAAAATGACGCCATTTTTCATTGATTACGACACTTATTTAGGACTGAAAACCAGCAATAAAAAGTTTCAACGTATTAGTCTTGAATAAGTTGTCAACTTATTAGTGACTGTTCACTCACTTGCATGAGTCCTTAAAAAATTAGTACCTATAGCCTTAGTAACTGGTATATTACTCTCAAATCAGTATCACCAAGCCCATTTTAAAGACCTGGGTATTAGTAATCGGCCCAGAAGAAAAAATCAAGAAGCAAACGAGATTTGAAGATCGCGGAACTACTAGTAGTCAACAACTAATAAGCTTTGTAATATCACATGTGATTCTATTGTTATGCATGCATTATATCTCCACATCTTTCCACCTGCATTCCCACATAGACCTGCATATTTCACATTTTCTTTTTGTTTCATGCATTTCCCATTCCTTTAAATACTTGTTGAATTTCCATTATTGAATATTTCTTAAGAAAATTGCTCCAAGAGTGTCTCCTTTCTATTCCTATTTGCTTGAGTCTGATCTACTTACACATCTCCATCAAGTTGGTTTAAGATGGTTACCGAACTTCTCAAAACTATCGACTAAAATTTTGGGATAATCGTTCAAAAACTTAATCTGACAGATATTAATTATGTGGTATAATTATGTATTTATTTCTTCTAGCGATGGCAGGTGTACTGATATAAAGAAAATATAAAAACTCATTCATTAAGCAGAACAGATTCTATACTAGCCATTGGGAGTGGATATTGGTTGTGTAGATGCTAGAACACGTAGTCGAACTACTATTCGATCTGATTTTCTTGAAATTCTGATACAATCAATCATTTCTTCATTAGCTGTTAGTAATATCCAATCCCCATCTTCATCAAGGTAAGTGAGATTGTAGGTCCCCGAGCTTAACTTGAACTTTATACCAATTTCCTTCTCAATAGTTTGAAAGGTTGCCTGCGAAATTGGGAGACAAAACTTGATAATGTAACCTGCATGTTCTGCTTTTATGGTCACAGTGTTTTTAGTCATGTTGATGGTTGATGGGTCCTGAATTGCTCTGTTATCTTCTTCGTTTGTGTTGATTTGAATAACTGATGAATTATTTGCATTTCTCTTCACAAAATTTGGTCCTGGCCACTCAGGGATACCAAGA
Source organism: Deinandra increscens subsp. villosa (assembly GCA_039602395.1). NCBI lineage: Eukaryota > Viridiplantae > Streptophyta > Magnoliopsida > Asterales > Asteraceae > Deinandra > Deinandra increscens. The sequence goes on along the minus strand of JBCNJP010000010.1, from coordinate 95,346,765 downwards.
TCTTTGAACTTGCGTTTGAACGTAGATAGAGAAACTATAACAGAATATCAAGGAAGAAGATTTCTTAGATGTGTCATATATGAAAGTGTAGTAAAAGAAACATTTGGTACCAAAATTGTTAAACGAGTTGGGATATTAAAAAAGAAGATAATTGGTAATCACCATTGAGGTTTTTTGCAGCTTCTATCATGGTTTTGCCAAATTGTTTCTCGATGACTTCTCGAGGTAAGGAGATTTTAGATGTCTTGGATTTCCCCTCTGAAGATGCTATGTTGTCCACAATTGGTTTCTTTCTTTTGTCAAATGGTTCCAGAATTGATGATAAACTTTTTCCTTGAAAAATCTTGAAATTACTAATTTCAGCGTGTGTTGAACTCTCAACATCAATAACTTCTAATTCATCACCTAGTTCTGCACCAAAAGCAAACTTGAAACTTGGCAAAAACCTTTTTAATGTTAAGAGTATGGCCTCCAAAAAGATAACATAGTTTGAATGTTTGGGCCATATGAATTCGAACGCATAACCAAGATCACGGGTGTCAATACTCTTCAAGCATATTATAAAAGTGCTATTTTCAGTATCTTCTGAAGTTGGAGCCATTAGCATATCAGGAAGAGTGTTAGAAACATAGCGTGATTTATAATCCTGAATTGTCTTCATAGCAAGTTCCTCCCTGGAGGTCGTTTCCTTAGGAACCATATCACAAAAACTATAACCAGTTAATTTGCGCACTAACAGAGGTTTTGTCTGAGTGTCTTCCGAAGAAGATACGAAGGGTGCATGACTTTGATCCTCATAAGCGATCCAAACTTGAGCTAGAGTAATGTTATGGGATCCACAAACAATCTCTAATGCCACATCAATCTCATCCCTGGCTGTTTTGAGACCATCGATAGTCTGCTTTACAAGTGCAGTTTATTTACAAACATCTAACAACAGGACATAGAACCGAAAAGGATCATTACTTTTAGCTGTTATAAAATATAATACAGCTACTACATTGAAGATGTTAGTTATTGTTGCTCAAACAATTAACAACTTACTTGAAGCACAAATGATCATATGTACGAAAGCTTTTCTAGTTTGGGAAGCTTACCTTGTATGGTATAAGTTCTTGTGCATGAAACGTATTCAGATCAGCATCCTGCAAAGAGAAGTAATAAAGTAGATTAAATGTCTTTAGCAAAGAAATAAAATTATCATATGGATGGAGCTTTGTGTACACCTTATACTTTACATCTTCATTTTTAACTGATCAGCTGATTTGATCTAAAAGCAATCTTACTTATAGTTGTACGAAGATTTGTCATAAATGATAAATGAAGGGCACACCACCTCACATTCTATCCCCACACCACTCTAAACGACCACCCATCAACACCTTAAAAGGTCGTATGACGATCATTCAAGGTGTTGGCAGACTGTCATTCAGCTTTAATTTGAGACCAGGAAAAATGGTGCGTTAATAGCACCACCCTAAATGAATGTTTGTCTATATCGCTCAAAAGTCAAAATGGTCTCCTTCTGCCCACCCGACCAATGTTGACTCAAGGAACCGTTTGAATGTTAGCATTTATTCAAATGAGAACTTTTATTAGCACCGAGTAATATGTTTCTTTATCAGAATATAATAAAATAACTGTTCTAATTCGGATTCATATAGGGGATAAATATTTCAACTTTTTATAGGGTGAATCTAAATTTAGTGTCAAATCTTCGAAAATTAAAAGTGACATAATATGTTTGACATTAAACAACTAAATAAACATGTGAATTAGAAAGAAAAAAAATCCATGATTCACATGTTTTTATAGGTGTGCTTAGTCACTCGTTTTATCATTGTAAGTGAGTGGTTAACCTTGTTAATCTTACGAGATGGCCACCTTGAGATCCCATGTTGTCGGCATATTCGTTTTATTGTAGCAGAGCAAACTGAAACATGAACAACGATAATAGTGATAATAAACATTGATAGACTTTTGAATTTTCAGGTCAAACTTACTATCTATCCACAATAATGATCTTGGTTCCAACAACATGCAATTAGCCCATTATGTGATTGAAATTACTATTTCTAATGTGGAAATGTGAACTGGAGCGAATATAGAGAAATAACAGCAAGGGGTGTATACCGCCAAGATTCTTTGCAGCATCTTTAAGACTTCCTGAAAAATGTTGTTGAAGGACCTCAAAACGGACGATTTCTCGCTTTACTTCGTTTTCTTTTGGATTTATTGGCTGTTTCAACTGTCTCTGATTTATCACAATTTCCATTTATTTCATTCAGTCGCATAATTAAAGGTCCTCCATTTGATATTCCAGATTCTAATATTCGAATCAGCTCCATTCCTGAACCAAATGTACCACCTTCCCCTATTTCTTCACCAGAAGCAACCTTAAAACTACGAAAATGCTCCTTCATTGAAATCAACAATGATCCCAACAATGTTTGTTGATCTCTACAGTCTACCATATGAGTAGGAAAAAAGAACTCCAATACATAATCATCATCACCCGTGTGTGTACTCCTCAAACAAATTGCAAAAGATCCAACTAACCCAAACAAACGGGCATAATGTACCAACGGGTATTCTGCTTTTCCAAAATGTGTTACATTTTCACAAAAACATGAACTGCGGGTCGCAAAGGCCCGTCCAGCTACCCCTTCACCCTTTTGTAGGTGATGTTCAGCACAAGCATCACGAAATCCCCACATGTGAGCATCAACAACATAAAAAGCTACATCAGTTATTGACATACATACTTGATCCATACAACTTCCATCCAAACTGCTGTTGCTCTTCTTGAACCCACCACCATAGGCTAAGACACTTCGGTGTCTGCATGGGACCCATGTTTGAGCCAGCGGGAAATTATAAGTCTCACAGACCACTTCTATTACCTCCAGGATTTCAGCTATGGCTTGTTGTCGACTCTGATTACATATCTGGGTAACAGAAAACAGGTAACATGCATATTGAGAAAAATGTAGACAAGAGAAAATTAAGGGAAACAAAAGAATTAACTATTTTATCATCGTACTGCTTCCTCGAGTGTATTTGAAGAATCCAATATATCTGAAGTTTTCAAATCTACCGCCTGCAAAAACTGAAGGTTTATTACATATTTCTCAAAAGGAAAATATAATGTAATGATGCATAACAATCCAAGCAATATTGTTCAAATCAGTCATTATACTTATCTAACTTTTTGATTAGGATATGTAACTTTGATTTATCTTGTTTAAATTATTAAATAAGTTTAGAGAGGTTGTTGGGATAATTAGCTATGTATATCTTTTTCCAATCAGATGTCTTCGATATATTCAGACCCAACAAGACCGGAACCACATTTGACACTGTTCTGATGAGGTTCAAGATGTTAGTGTTGGTAAAGTAGAGGGATAAATTCAAGAAATGTTACATTCATATTATAGTTAGGGTCTAGGCTGTCAATTACTCATTCATGAAGGTCTGTAAGTGTAAAATGCAACTAACATTCTCTAGTTAGTTAGCTGTGCTGGTACTCAAATAGATTATGGGAGTAATAAGAGATAGGCATGAATTGATAAATCTGTTAAAGTGTGTGTTTCTCTCTCTAAACACTTTCTCTCTCTAACAAGAAAACACACACTTTCTTTGGAATTACTAATACAAGAAAAGGCATAACATCCAAAACATTTAAGGGAGATTTACATATATCCCCTTACTAAACCTCTTTATTACATATATACCCAAGGCTAAAATTTAATTACATATATCCCCTTTTCTCTATAAAATTACCCATTTACCCTTTCAATTTTGAAAACTTAAAAAGAGATATTAGTGATAAACCAAAGCATCACAATTCAAGACGACACCTATTTTATTTTATTTTATTTCTTTATTTACTTATTTATTTGAACGGCAAATTTGGATCACCGACAGGGGTATTATCCACCCACCCGATCATCTTCAATTCTCTATGAGGAGGAAACTGACCATATGTGAGAAAACCCCTTGCCCAACCTGGACCCCCATTGATTTTTTTTTCACCTATTAATTTCTTATTCAACCTAAGACCGAATCACACAATAAAACATTTGACTAAAAGTGAAACTTTCCAGATGTCCCTTATTCATTTGACTTGACTTTGACCGATCACATCAAGATTAACCGACAGTTAGGTATGCCCAACTTCAGTTGTGAAGACTGAAGAGGCGGTGGTTCAAATCCTTCAATATTTAAAAATATAGCTAAGAGAAAGGTCAGCTTTTGCAAAACAACTCATAGACATATAGAAGTGTTCACTAATGCTAATATGGGCAGATAAAGATTGGAAGGCAGATCAATAATGGGTTACTGTCTGTAAACTATTTATGCATATAGAAACTTTTAAATTTAAAAGAAGTGTTTCGGATCAGCCCAAACCTACCCAACCCATTTTTGCCACCTCTAACTATAAGCATGTCAAGAAACAAATGGGACAACCAACCTCGAGTGCCCTGCAGACTTTATCAACCTCAAGAGCATAGTTTATTTTTTGTGATGTCAATATCAACTCAAGCACACCAACACATGCTTGCCCGGAAGGTTCAAACACAGGCAAAGCTAAGGTTCCACGAACATCATAACTCAAAGCATGATTAAGCCGTTGGTATTCTTTATCTGAATAATATTGCACATTAGGAGTCCATTCAGGAAGTCTGTGTTTGAAAACCCGAGCTGGAAGGTCAAGAACTCCATCGGGTTCACCAAGGGAGAAAATGTACATTAAAGAAGCCATTCTGTATTGATGAAGCCCATTGCAATTTGGGTCAAGAACAAAAGGTTGACCAGATGTTGTGAGCACATAACAGTCCCTTTTCTTAACCGGTGCCCATACCTGAGCTAGAACATGTTTCTGATAACCCGATTCTATAAAGTAACGAAGTGCCATTGTCATTCTTTCCCTGATTAAACACGTTGCGTCTTGATATTCTGGTGGATTCGTCTCCAAAATTGGCATTGGTAGCTGCCTTGTCATATCATTGTTCCATAGTTTCCTGGTTACTTGATCAGCTTCATCTGTATCTAGTGAAAAGACAAAAACAAAATAAAAGGCTGAAATTCATTTTATCTTTTAGCTATTACAGAACTCAATATCATGAAATAACCAACCCCTTAAACATTTCCTAGACAACTCTAAATGGAAAAACTATAGAAATTAGGAAATATCAAAACTTGAATTTGTTAAAGATTTGACACCCATACATAAAATACCATGGTCTCAAAACACCAAGTACATAATATGCTTCTATGATCCACAAAATCAATATGGTTTTGATGCAGGTCTGCAATCCCGAAGAATAGAATATGCAGATTGATGTATATTCGGTAATGGAAACGGTAGGATCGGAAAATAAAAACGAACGGATAGGCAACGAAGAATTCGAGATACAGAAATCACCACTCGAATTAAACGTTGGGCAAACTAAACAAGAATCAAGATACAGACACACCACTCAATTCTGATTTAGGCTCCAAAAACACCATTCAAATCCGCCATGATTTGAACTAGCATGGAAGAACAAGTTTAACAAAAGAAACTTGCAACTAAACTTCACGTAAAAACTCTCTGTCATTTCTTCATAATGAAAAACAATTAAATAGAAGTTGGAAATTATGGTTACTAAAATCTACCCATGATCTACAAACGACAAAAAAGGAGAAATGCAAAATAGGTAAACGTGGGTGGTTGCATGTTGAGTGGGTCAGAATTCCAAATAAATCGGGTCATGGGTCGGGTTGACCCCCTCGAACAACTCAGTGGATCTCATACGTGAGCAGCTTGCTAACACAGATGGTAACCAGAAACTGGGGAATGCGAAACAAGTTCTTGAGGTTGGAAGCTTATTGCAGAAGTAGTTGGAGAAGAAGTTAGTTAGTATTTCCACAAATCAATTCCGATACATGACTACACATACATTTACACTACTTATACTCCTCTCCTTCAAAGGGACGCTCTATTCCTACACCACCCACAAACGGTTAACAGTTGCTCGACTACACATTGAAAATCTGACTTCATTGAATGTTTGAAAAACTCAAACGTTGCAAAAGTCAAAGTTTGAAAAGTGTGATGGATCAAAAACCAATGTTTTAAAAACCGGTTTGAACCGCAGTGGCGGATCCAGGAAAGAATATCAGGGGTAGCGGGGACTAACGGGGGTTCGGGGGTAGCGGCCCCGAATTTTTTTTTAGGTAGTTAACGGGCTTTTAATCATATTTTTAAGAGGCTTTTAATCATATTTTTAAGTAAAAGCCATAAAATTTCTTCCAGGGGTCGCGAAAAATTTGTTTCAGGGGTCGCGAAAAACCGAAAACCTATTAAAAAAATTTTTTTTTGCACGTCGGGGTAAAAGTTCAGGGGTAGCGCCCGCCCCTGTTGAACCGGTCGGTTCAACCGGTTCAACCGCGAACCGCCCTCCTCATCGGTTTTTTATATCCCGGTTTTTTGGCAATAACCGGACCGGATTAGACCGGCCGGTTTTCCGGTTTTTTCCGGTTCAACCGGTTTTCTGATTTTTTTTTTTTTTTTTTTACTTTTTTTTTTAAATTATTTTTTAAAGTTTAAAACTTATATTTTCTTATGAAATACATATTTGAGTGGACATTATTTTTGAGTGGATTTTAATTGTATTTTAACTACTTTTGTTGGGGTGTACAAGTTTATTAGCATTTTTATAAAAAAATATATATATAAATCCCCTAACCGGTTCAACCAGCCGGTCTAACCGGTCCAAACCGGTCGAACCGGTCCGAGAAGATTTTCCGGTTCGACTAGAAAACCGGTCCTTAAAGTAAGGTCAAAAACCGTTTCTAACCTCGACCTGCTCAACCATGTAATGCTAATGATGCTGGCATATGGCAACAGTCTTCTTAACTTGATTTGGTGCTTGTTTTCAAGCAGACTTATTGGCTATTGCCCTGATTTGGTACTCGCGGGAGGAATGGTCTACACCCCTTAACCATTAGTGTCTCCAGATTGATGAAATCCTTCAGTATCATCACACATATATATATATATTCCACTCATGAATCCAATCTTATTATCTAAAATCTTTAACAGCTAGGAAATACTAGTTCTAATTGGAATCAAACCCTCTGTGGTCGTAAAACATTAAAACTAGATCAATTCTTGAGTTTAACTAACTACACAAACTAACCTGAAAGAACGACGTGAGCACCTCCAGAAGAAGTCAACGAAATATTTTCGGGCGGTGTATCGTCACCGTCATTGAAATTATTGTTGTAATCGGAAAGAACCCACAGAGGAGAAAAAGATTGATCGGTTGCTGAAAATATAAACGACGGTGAAGGACCTGAGGAGAAGAACTGATCGGAAATCCAACAACCATCCGGTAACTCATCCGTCTCCGGCTGCTGCTCCGTTATTAAAACATCAGTTGACCGGTTATCTTCCTCTGTTTCCGGCATTTTAGAATTTGTTCGACCAATTTGCAGATAGTTTTTACCTTTTCACTTGGGACCAAGGGTAGAGGGAGTCAACCCAAAAGTATCAACGCGGGAGCCCGCGGAACTATTGGATGTGGTCCGAAGGAACAAGATCTTGGGCTTCAAGTATCCGAAGACAAGGTTATTGGTAGTTCATAAAAGTTCGATTGTTTGATCATTTCAACAAACAACATGGTAGAGGAGCTAGAAACACCCATCAACAAAACTCAGAAATGAAACAAGATGCTTACAAAGGTTAAAAACTTCAATTGTCTTTACCAACAAATGGTATGATTTTTAATTTTTAAGTTTCTTTTTACTTTAATTTTTTTTTTACTTTTTACATTATATATATATATATACTTTAACTTTTTATAATTTTAGAATCATGTACGAACTAGTGGTACATCGGACGCGGATCTGATGAACATGGCGTTGAATGAATATAAAAAACTATATGAGAAGGGTTTTTCGCATATTGAAGCTTGGGACGTAATGAACGACCATTTGAAATGGTCTCCCGCTCCAACAGTAGGTGGGACAATAGCGGAGTCGTCCAAAAGGACAGAATTCAGATGTGACAACCCGATAAATCACAGGTCAACCCTAACCCCTTGACTGAACATTTTATATGTGCATTAGACTTAATTTATTGAAAATTATGTGACCTTACGTACTTCGTTAGATACATAACTTTACTGAGTCCACGACAGTATTGAAAATCAACCTTAATAATAAGAAAATTTATGTAATTTCACTGGAATTTTAATAAAAAGAAATATAGAAATGACTTTTGATATTCTCTTACCACATTTCTATTATTTAATTAATACGTCATTACCTGCCCACCTTAGACGTTTTATTTTATTAAACTTTTAGTTTAATGATCCATAATATTATACGTCTAACTCATTTCCATTTAACGTTTATTTTTAACCCGCCGTGTCAAAAAACCATCAAAGTTTTAATTGCCTTATAACCAACAACAAGACTTTATTCACTATCCGGCTATGTTTAATTAACCTGACACTCGACTTGTTCACCTGTTTGAACCCGACCCGACTACCCCCTTCACCTTTACATGGCATGCATGCATGCACGTCAAATCCATCAACTCGTCACCACCACCCCTTCGACCCACCATCCCCTCGGATCGAACCCAACCCTCGTTTCTTCCCCTCTTCCAATCAGTTTAACCGATTTCTAATCAAGATCACCACCACTTGACCATTTTCCTTTGCTCCCTGACTAGATGGTTAGCAATATGCTAATCACATCAAGAATGGCAAATCTTGTGTACCTAGTACACCCAAACAATTACCCAATGGGTAATGTCTCACATGGATGCTTGACACAACTCAAATCCCCCTTTCTCTTTCATCCCCTCTAAATGGTTTGTGCACCTCAACCACATCCACATCACAAGACTTGGACCAAGCTTGAGCCATCTCCTCTTTTTTCTCTTTGGTTCAAACCGAGTACCAAACCCGGCTCACTCTCCCTCTCGGTTTCCCTTGTGAACCAAACCCCAAACCTAAGTCCCTATATCACTCAAACCCTTAAGTGTTAATCACTTAACCAATCCTTAAACATTCAAGACCTCCCTCTCTACTTTTCTCTTCTTTCTCGGTTCCACACTCCCAAAACCGAACCCCATTTGAAACTAGTTCAACACCCACACAGACCCTAATCTTTCTAAAGTAGCAACCATATATAACATCTTATGCTCATCTCCCTTCCATTTTCACACAAGAACCCTAATCTTCTCCTTTCTCTCTCAACCGCCACCCTCATACTCACTGTCACACCCCAACCGACGGTGGAATATGTCGGGGTGCGATGATTATCCAGATGCTCACAACACTAATTAAAACGTTGCGATATGATATTCTTGATTAAGCTTATTTCATAGCATAACACAAAACATAGTTCAAGCATGATTCAGTAATTATAATCCAAATAAAACATTCATGATAATCATAATAAGTCTTTGTTTTTATTTAAAGGTCTCTCTAAGTCCATGCAACCTATCATGATGATAAATGAAATCAAGCGGCATTACCTGTAATATGTACAATGAAAAGAGTCAACTAAAAATAGTTGGTGAGTAATCATATGTTTAATTGTATCGTTCAAAAACATGCGTTCATGAATTATAGAATTAATCAGTAGCATATTAAATAAAGTATAAAAGTGAGCCTAATCTAACCCTTAACAATTAGGCTTCCAATCACCCGGCGCCAATGCCAGGCAGGCTAGGTAGGCTTGTCAGGCCAATAGATCTATTATCGTAAACCCGACCTTTTTAGTGTTAATAATTACGCTTATCGTTCATCGTTCAATCTCCACAATTCACACAGTTTACATACACATATCGAACATAGAATACACATGTATAACCAGAGTTTGGATACTTGTACATATTGCACCCCAAAAACATTTAAGTAAAAAGGGGCTATGAAAACTCACATGATCGCAGTGACGAGAATAGAGAAAATCAGCGATAGCGGGATGAGAAATCAAGTCCGAAGATCACCTTGATGATCGATCGAGATGAAAACAAAACAAATAAATAAATAAATAAATTCTTGACGTTTTATGACTTGAAACGATATATCAGACATGACAAAAAACATAACTCGTTGGTGACTTGATGTGGTGATACGCACGGGATAGATTTACCAATTAATAGGGTCAAACCAAAGTCTAAGTTGATGTGTTCCAACTTACACGTCTATTTATTAGATAGAAGCCCTCAGTTGTTGATAGTTTATACATTATTTTGGTCTGTTTTACCCTTGTTTGCTATGAAATGTCTTAAACAGGTGAATAGAGGTGGCCAAAGTGATAATTACAGATTTAGAAGTTTTTAGGGTGAAAATGACAAAGATCCGAAGTATTTACTTGTCCAGCACGTCATGACTAGTTACAAGAGGACGAGCCGTTACAGGAGGTTTATCAGAAACCCTAAATCGTAGATTTATGGCGGCGCTAATGACCCGTTACAGCCATAACGGCTCTTTACAGCTCTTTTCTAGAAACCTATAAATACATCATATTCTTATTCGTTTGAAGCCTTGACGTCACTTTACAACTCTAGAGACGCGATTCGATTTCCAAGCCAAGTATTGAAGCCATAGAGGTGTTACACGGTATTAATCCATTCAAGACGGTGTTCCGATCAAAGATTCCATCATCGTTCATCCTCGGTTTGCATTTACAATGTTATTTTCCATAGTTTCTGCTGTAATCATTAGATTAGTAATGATGAAAGGCTAATCCTTTTGATATTGTCTAAGACATTGTGATCTATTTCAGTTATTACCTATGATTTGACTTTGATTTATCGCACGACAAAATGATTTTAGTATAATGATTATGATTCCTTTTGCATATTAGAAATAAGTTGGTGTTTATTGTGGTTGATCCATTCCTAATGGTACTTGATTTTATTGGTAGTGTAGACATATTTTGCTTGTCAAATTGATGTTATTTCTTAGTTGTTATCTAGAAATTTTAATATGTGTTTAGGAACTCTAGCGAGCCTAGATAGGAATTGGTGATGATGCAGATTCAATAGTCCATTTTGATTGAAGTATGTCTCTATAGTTAGTCATGAACCTTAGATTCCATGTCTTGGATTGTAAGGATCAACTAGGTTCCTCATGCGATATCTAATCCAACCAAAACCGTGCGGAATCCGGTTTGATTGGTCATTTAAGAAAGATATAAGAAATAAATTTAGTAACGATGAAAACCAATAAAGTAAACACAAACCGATTGAAGAATGAATGCTTTACTATTGAAAACCGGTTGCACCACCACACAAGAAATCGAAAACCCTATTGAGGTTTTCGAATTACACCTTGCAACTACACCCACGATTAACCCCATTCTAGACATATTAGGGTTCTATTTATAGGGATTCTCCAACTTGGAGAACAAGCCACCCTCAAAACCCTAATTTACCTCTAATTCCCGTATTTGACTCTATAGGCCCACTAAACTCCCTCTAAACACTTTTTAATTGAGCCTATTCTTATGCATAGGCCTTCAAAATAGTCCGCCAATAGATAATTTAATACACAAGCCACAAATTATTCCCTTACAATCTTGCCCTTGGCTTGTGATATTAAATGTCTTCTATTTCCGACCTTCAGACCTGCAATCTTCTCCTTGGCTTGAGCATGGGTTGGTGAAGATTCTTTTCTTTGACAATCTTCA
>JBCNJP010000010.1:95316457-95334565 GCA_039602395.1 Deinandra increscens subsp. villosa | reverse complement strand
CAAAACAATTAACCAACTAAGCACTAAAAGTATTCTATAGAATAATTAAAATAAAAGAATAAAACTTCTCTGTTGTTGTCCAACAAAAACAATTGGTGTTTCTTGTTCCAGCCTCTCAATCGGAATTGCCTAGCCACCGTAAATTTGACTTTACCCTTCGAAGAACCTTTTGGCTACGGCCCTTTGTTTCCTTCGTGCGTAAGCAGCAGCAAGCTGCCGTCAGAGGTTCCCCCTCTCAATCGTCGACTGATTCTCTTAATTTCTCCTCCTTTTATTCCTCTTGCAGCCCATCACGTGGCCATACCAGGCCCACCTTTTCTTTAATTCCAACCCATTTAACTTGATTTTGAAGTCACAATTCCATGTAATGTTTTGCTATTCCTGCGTTGTAATTTGCAAGCAATTAAGTTCTAATGATAAAAATAATTAAACTCTTAAAAACTTATCTAATTACTATCATGACTTTTATTCTATCCCACGAAGCCTTTCTCAACACATTTATTCAAATCAACAATTCTAACTTAGATTTTTATAGTCTTTGTCATGTTTTATTTATTTTTATTTAGATTATAATTCATCATTTGAGCTCGTTTTTTCTATGACCTATAAAAACATAAAACAACTTAAAATAATATATTTTAGACATAATTTGGTGTGTAGAGGGAGTGATTAATATAAAATAAAGTGTGCATTTTAACCTCTCATCATAATCTACATCTAAAAACCCCATTACTTATCTGTAATACCCTCGTGTGACCTGTAACATTTGCATTTTACTCGATTGTGAAATCCGACCCATTTTAAAATTTTGTGTTTTACCAATTTGCGAATTATTAAGTACCGGGAGAATTTTTGGGAACTTATTGTTGGATTTAGGTGTCTAGACCCGACTAAATCAAGTACCCGACCCGGTCAAGACCCGTAAGAGTTACACCGGAGGCAACGGGTTCTAAAGTCCGCTTACCTATATAACCGGCAAATTCGCAGAAGAATTAATTATTTGTTTATTAACTGGTTTAATAAATAAATTAATTAATTATTCATAATTAATCGTCAAGATTAATTAAGCGACAAAAGACGTTAAATATTATTTACGTCTTAGACGACAATTAACGAATTAATATTTACTATACTTAATCTCGGCAAGCGACAAATATTTAAGAGTTAAATGTTAGTCTCGCAATTAAATGGTTCGATTAAGGATTAAATAAAATCGAGGGACTAATCGGAAACTTAATCAGTTATACATAACTGATTAAGGGAGGCGCGAAACCCTAATCCTCCATTAGAAATTTCGGCCCCCCTCCTCTCCCTCTCTCCCTGCGATTTTCGCCCTAGCCCTAGGTCGCCGTCGCCGCCGCTTTTCTCCGGTGGTTCATCCGATCGCTCGCGAGAACAAGGAATCCTCAACCACCCTTGTCGTGTTCCTCTCACGAACCGCCGCAGCCGACCGCCGTGCCGCCTGCACCGCCGCCGCAACCGTCACTGCCGTCGCCGTAAGCCGAGCCGCAACCGACCACCGCCGCACGCGACCAGCCGCCGCTCGCGCACGCCGCCGCCCTAGCCGGCCGCCGCCTCCTCGCCGTCGCCGTCCGCCCACCGACACCATCGCCGTCGAACCGCCGTCACACGGCGCGTTCGCCCGTCGTCCGCGAAACCCTAGTTCGCGCCCGATCCGACGTACGTGATTTTCTCGGTGCTCGAGTCACCGCGTGGTAAATCCGTAACCGCGAGGATTGTTCGATTCGCCTGTCGAATCGTAACCTGCGAAACCCTAGCGTCACCCGTTGACTTTCGGTGTCTCGAACGTTTGTTTGAATCACCGCTCAGGTATATCTAAACTCGTCGTTAGTTTAGATTTAGTTATTTAATATTTGATTGTATCGCGTTCTTGTTTTAACGCGTTTTGGTGTTTGCGCGTTTTGGTGATCGTCGAATCCTGTTGAATATGGTTTACGTTAATTAACTGGTTTTCGCGTTTGTAAATTAAATCGTTTTCCGCTGTGTATTAAATTAATTGTTAATTTAATTATCTTGAATTTAATTTGCTAATTACTCGGTAATTGATCTAATAATTATTTGTCATAAATAATTATTCAATTAAAAAAAAATGTGTCATTACCGGGGACCCGAATACCACTGTCGTAACCCAACAGTGGTATCAGAGCCTTGATCACCACACGCAAACCCTAACCGGTCGATTTTAAACCGGTGCATTTTCGCGAACTGGGGTTCTGAACCCGAAAGTCGCGAAATTGATTGAATCGCTATTTAAATATGTTTAGTCGATTCGAATCCACTAAACATGATCCGATTCGATAAAATTGATTGAATTATCTTTCGTACATATTCGGCCCAACCCTATTTTGTTTTGTCATGGATTCGTTATGGTTTGGCCCATTAGGCCCATGTTGTTTTTGTTTTGGATTGGCCCACTTTTGACTGGGTTCAAAGTTGTATTTATTTTAAAATAGATTAGTTTTATTTTAATTTGTAATTGCTCACTTTCGCCTGGACGAACGAGACGAGCTTGACACGATGACCCATTTTGAGATTATCCCTTCTAGGGATTTTCGAAAATGGCTAGAACCCAAAACGAGACCGACGTTTCCTGATGACGCGCAGGAGCTTGTTGAAGCCAGTGGGAGCGACTAAATCGACCAGGGAGTTTTTTTCTGTTCTCGTGGTTGATTTACTTTTACGTCCCTCGACCTTCCTCGATATTGTCATAGGCTCTGACAATATCGAAACCCCTGCATGGCCGAATATGTGCATGTGTGTTTGCTTGCTTTTGGTTGCTTGTCTTAATTTGATTAACGCGCCAACTAAAATCCAAACTTAGTTTTACCGGTATAAAACTAATTTTTCAATCAATTAAATAAAAGTCCTAATTTTAATTACGACTTTATAAAATTTAATAACCAATTTAATTCGACATTAAATTCGGATTTTTCGATGAATTAATCGAACATTGTTAATAATTGGTTATCATCTCGCGACACGTAGATCATTAATACTTAGGATATTTAAATGATCGTCCCGAGTGAGATAGGATTCGTGAAATTTGTCATCACATTAATTATTAAAATATGACTTAATAATCCTATCTGGTAAGCCTAAAACCGGTAGTCTATGCCATCCTAAGTCAAGTCTAACTTGGAACATATTGACCGATGCATCCGTGTTGGAGTATTTCAACACCGCACGTGGTGTTTAGGGTATCTTCCAAGGTGAGCGTATTGGAGTATTTCAACACCGTACGCACACACTGACCACTTAGGACAACTACCATTTTCTTTACACGCACCTTTGGTATTGGAGTATTTCAACACCGTACCTCTGGTCGGCCTGTAGACAGAATGGGCATAGATGGGGCTAAACGTATTTCGTTGATCCGTTCGCGAAAGCCCCATAACGGGAGTTGTGACAGTTACTCACAAGTGACAATCGTTGTCCATTTGGTTACTTAGAGATTTTGAAAGCACTTTACGCTGTCTGGAGAAATTGTCTAACTAACTGAATTCCCAATTCCTATTCAAGATTAGCTTGCCATCCTTGAATACGAATCAAACATCGAAACACTAAATTTTGCCTGTTGTTTCAGATGGCTAACGCAAACCGCGCAAACCAAGAGATTTTCCATCTCAAGTCTCTTCTTGAGAAGGAGAAACTTGATGGCGCCAACTTCCTTGATTGGGAAAGGAATCTGAGAATCGTCCTGAAAATGGCTAACATGGAAAACGTGTTAGAAGCTGAGGTTCCCGAGCAACCTGAAGCTGACACTGCTCCGGCGCGCAACGCCCATAACACATTGCGACAAAATGCCAAAAATGTCGCATGTCTTATGCTAGCCACTATGACTTCTGATATTCAGAAGAACATGGTTGACAGGACGGCTTTTCAGATGATCGGTGATCTGAGGGGCATGTTTGAAACTCAGGCCCGGCAGGAGCGCTATGACACCGTTGTGACACTTATTAACTATCGCATGGCCGAAGGCGCTCCCGTCAGCCCTCATGTCCTGAAGATGAAGAGTTACATCGACCGCCTAGCGAAGCTGAATTACGTCATCCTCGCCGAAATGGCGACATACCTAATTCTGCACTCACTGTCCAGTGCCTTCACCCCTTTCAGGGTGAACTTTAACATGCATAGCATGGTAAAGACAGTGACTGAGCTTCATGGCATGCTCAAGACTGCTGAAGTTAACTTTGTTAACGGCAAGGCACCCGATGTACTCGCAATCCGATCAGGAGGCGTCAAGAAGCCTGAGGTCAAGAAAGGAAGGCGTGGGAACAAGAAGAAGGGCAAGGCAGCTGTTACCAGAGCGTCTGGAAGCTCCCAGAAGGGCAAGCCTAAAGCATCCAAGGCACCGCCGCCAGATCAGCGCCAGTGTTTTGAATGCAACAAGATGGGGCACTGGAAAAGAAACTGCCTAGAGTATCTTGCCAAGGTGAAGAATGGGAAATCCCAGCCGGGTAATTGGTATACACATAAGTTTATGTTGTATGATGCTTCACTTATTCCTGCAAAATATATGTTTGACATACTTTACATTTTGTAGGTGCATGAAGCTAAAGGAAGCGAACCAAGACGACACTGAGCTACCATGCGAGACTCGCACCCGAATAAAGCTCGTGTCTAATATTTTCAGTTTAAAACAATTCTTGGTGGTGTTTGAAACAACTTGTTTTGTTTTGGTTTCCCTGGCTGTATTCCACGATGAACAATTGCTTTCTTTGGATTTTGATTATGACATGTTTTTGACTATGGTTGTTTTTCGAAACATGCATGACCGTTTTATTCTACTTTGAATTTGATTCAACCTTTTGTTAGATTAAGTTCAAAATCCCAAAACAACATACATCACAACCTGGTGCACTTGATTTCATCAAGGCAAGCTTAGAATGCGACATGAAAATCCTTTTGATCTTCATATCCCATCAAAGCTATAATGCCTTGAGCGTCTGTCGTACTTATTACGAGACAACGCACGACATAACGGCAGTTCACAAAGTCTTATGACTTTGAACCACCAATGTCAAGAATATTAAATCAAGTCGAACTGATTGAAGATCGCCATATCGATCTTCAACCATGTGAACAAATCAATCCTCTGCCTCATGCAGAAGTTTGTTCATATAAGTTCGAATCACCGGCTAAATTACTACAAGAGTAATCACTTGCTGATTATAACATTGTAGAATGGTCACACCATTCCTGGTGCACATTACCATTAGATATACATGTGCATACCTACACACATCTTGGAAGTCTTAGACTACACTCGTTGTACTCACGTGTGTTTGAATCCGACATGCACTAAGTGTTTAGTACAAGGATCCGTAGTTTCATTTTGAAATCGATAAACACAAGACTAATGACTTGTCACAATAATAGCCCTTAACATTTACCAAAACGCCCCTTTACACATCACTTGCATAACTAACTTCCAATCCCAAGACCGGAATCTTGCAAAGATGGAATTTAGTAATTACATGTCCAAAGCTAGATCTTTAAATATCTAAAGAAACGTGATTCTGATAAATCACTGGACTATGTAAAGCAACTCTCGCACCTAAACGAGACGAGCCAGACAAACAATGTTTCACCAACAATGGATTGTTGCTTAGCGAAACATATTGACATTCCGGTTAGAGTTTTGTATGTTATCCTTACCTGAATAAGGGAACATCCTCTAACGTCGGACCCGAGAGTCCGATGGAATGAATCATCGTCTCGATCATCACGAAATACTTTCAAACAATCTAGACGAAAGCATCTCCATGCTATCAAACTCTGAAATGACTTTGTCAATCGTCTTTAAACTTATGAATGAGTCATAACATCTGGATATTGAGCGTTCGGTTTCCGTACCACATGCTACAAAATCGAACAATTTCGTTCTTGAAAACGAAATTTAATTGCCACGATTACTTCGTGCAAGTCAATATCCAAACGGTTTAAAAGAAGAATGATAATAGGAATGTCAGTCTGCCTAAAGCAAGTGGGAGCATCGCCACTGATCCTTACCGGAATAACGATCAAATGCCGATCTGAAGATCATTTAAATTTAATGGATTAAATTTTAAATGACACCTCAATTAATTTAAAGTTTCAAGATTAAATTTAAGCATTGATCACATTATGGCTGAGCAACCACAAATACGATCAATCTCTTGAAACGATTCGAATCGTACTAAATATGATATGAAAGAAATCCAATACTTAGATATTGCATGGAATGTCGCCGTAAAGGATTACGCAACAACCTTAGATGGAAGATCACATCATCACTGTCGAACACTGATGAAAGGAAATATATGTTCATTGTCAGAGTACTGATTATACTCGTTGAACATTCATAGCCACCTTAATTGAATCTGAACTAGGAATGCAATGACACATTCAAAGGGTTAATTCGATTCTGTAAATGGTCGATTAACATGCTCAAGTGATAACACAGTCATACATGTGCTTACCAGGGGCACTGCATTATCACAAGTTCGATTCACTTAAGAAGACTCACTGTTCAAGATAAACACTGAATCTTAAGAAACACCAACATTGGCAATCCTAAAACAAAACTCGAGGACATGGTTGCGAATTCATAAGATCAATGATCAGGCTAGATCAGTGAAATGATACTATTACATAGTACATGAATTCTGCACCATATCGATGTTCGAATTTAGTGTTGGATGTTGAACACTAACGTTTGCACCAAATCATTCGACCTCCTCTAAGGTGTTAGACGAAAGTCTGAATTCTGCGTAACGTGTTTGAATTTTATGCGTTTTATCATCCATGAATATTCCGTTAATATTCTAAAAGTCCGTAGTCGATCAGACATTATGGGAGCAACACCTGAAGTAAGACTATTTTGACTCTGGACTCAAACTGTTGACGTTCCAGACTCACAAGGCCTCATCAGAGAATGACGTCGGGACGTAACTCGCATCAAATTGTCTTCATGGATTTAATCATAAGACGATTTTGGTTAATGGTATACTCAACAGTATCCTTCGACCTGAGATACATGAGCGACCTTCCGTCTACTAAAGAACATTCTTTGAGCTTAACGCTGTCGCGTAACTGCCAGCCATAACGGTTACTTTTGGTAATGGATCTAAAACTTAGTGGGAGCTGTATGTAGTCAATAAGGGATTCTGTACTCTTGCATTAATAATGCAACAGTTTGACATCATGGGCCCTCTTGTTAGTTCCAAGTGTTAAGTGTAAGGCCTTACCCAAACTTACTGTGTGTTTGATTGGACCGCTTTGAACAGTAAAACGAGAAATACAATGATGGAACACGGAAGAGAATGAATAAATCCTTGTCTCTAGTTCGATTGATGTCTCATACAGAAAGGATACTGATGACTTTACAAATACCATAAGTCTAAACTATATCATGAGTTTGTTGATATGCCTTGGTTTTTTACTTGAAGTGTCATGACTGGTTGGGACAGCCACGTGTAGCTAGAGCACCTTTGACTGTTTCTTGATTTATAGTCGTGCTCAGTCCAAGTGGGAGACTGTTGGATTTAGGTGTCCAGACCCGACTAAATCAAGTACCCGACCCGGTCAAGACCCGTAAGAGTTACGCCGGAGGCAACGGGTTCTAAAGTCCGCTTACCTATATAACCGGCAAACTCGCAGAAGTATTAATTATTTGTTTATTAACTGGTTTAATAAATAAATATAATTAATTATTCATAATTAATCGTTAAGATTAATTAAGCGACAAAATACATTAAATATTATTTACGTCTTAGACGACAATTAACGAATTAATACTTTAACTAATATTCGTTAAGTGTCGGCAAGCGACAAATATTTAAGAGTTAAATGTTAGTTTCGCAAATAAATGGTTTGATTAAGGATTAAATAAAATCGAGGGATTAATCGGAAACTTAATCAGTTATATATAACTGATTAAGGGAGGCACGAAACCCTAATCCTCCATTAGAGATTTCGGCCCCCCTCCTCTCCCTCTCTCCCAGCGATTTTCGGCCTAGCCCTAGGTCGCCGTCGCCGCCGCTTTTCTCTGGTGGTTCATCCGATCGCTCGCGAGAACAAGGAATCCTCAACCCCGCCGAGTCGCAGCCGCCGTGACACCCGAGTCCGCCGCCGCCTGCCCGTCCGTCGTCGCTGTAGCCGTGATCGCCGCCGCAGCCTCACATAGAGCCGCAGCAGCAACCTCGACCACCGCCGCCGCTCCTCGTCGCACTGCCATCGCCACCCAAGCCGGCGCCGCCTTCCTCGCCGTCGCCCGCTCACCGGCCGAACTCATCGCCGTGAACCGTCGTCACACGACGTGTTCGCCCGTCGTCCGCAAACCCTAGTTCGCGCCCGATCCGACGTACGTGATTTTCTCGGTGCTCGAGTCACCGCGTGGTAAATCCGTAACCACGAGGATTGTTCGATTCGCCTGTCGAATCGTAACCTGCGAAAACCTAGCGTCACCGTTGACTTTCGGTGTCTCAAACGTTTGTTTGAATCACCGCTCAGGTATATCTAAACTCGTCGTTAGTTTAGATTTAGTTATTTAATATTTGTTGTATCACGTCTTATTTTAACGCGTTTTTGGTGTTTGCGCGATTTGGTGATCGTCGAATCCTGTTGAATATGGTTTACGTTAATTAACTGGTTTTCGCGTTTGTAAATTAAATCGTTTTCCACTGCGTATTAAATTAATTGTTAATTTAATTATCTTGAATATAATTTGCTAATTACTCAGTAATTGATCGAATAATTATTTGTCAAAAATAATTATTCAATTAAAAAAAATTGTCGTTACCGGGGACCCGAATACCACTATCGTAACCTAACACTTATATCTCAAAATAATATTTTCAAATGATTCATAATCGTTTCTCAAAAAAAAAATTTAATTAAAATCATTTGGATTCAAATTGGAACCCTTGAATCGAAAATAAAACAACCTTTGGTTTTTTCGCCATTTCGGTACGCAATTCGTCATTTATCGAGAATCTCGTATTTGAGCCTCGTATGTCTATTTAAACATATTTATGAGCCTAATAATCATATATCATGTCAAGAGTCATCACACAGTTAATCGATTCGCTAAACGTTCCCCAAAATCGATACTTACGTCAAAACCGACCAAAAACGTGTTATGTGACCCTGCGTGTGCATTTCTTTGAGTTATGTGGCGTATTTATATTCGTTTTGAGTGGATTAAATGTCGTTAACATGATGGGATGATAAACCGGGTAATTTGGGTGAAAACGAGACTCGAAACATAAAAAAAAAAGAATCGAGCATGCGAATCGAGAAATCGGAAAATTTGTGGTTTAGAGTAGCTCTAGAGGGGTAAGTCTCTTTCTACCTATTGAAAGATGCAATACATCTATTTCATGATTTCCATCAAAACCCTAAAATATCCTATTTAAGCATCATTAGCCTCCATACTCCTCATTTCTCCACCCCCTAAACACCCAAAACGACCAAAAACCCATGTTCTTCATCTTTAATCTTCACATCATTGATTTTGGGAACTTGGAACTTAAAGATAAAGGCCTAGATCATCCATCTTCATCCTTCTTCACTTTTTCGGTTTTCTTGTAAGTTCTTCCTCTAGTTATTGTTATCTTGCATGATCAAGACCTAGACCTTTTTTATGAATCTAGGTTAGATCTAAGTCCTATATGATGTTAATTGCTAGATCTAATGATTTCCATGGCAAGATTGGATTTTTATGATAAATCTAGGTTAGATCTATGATGTGTATGTTGTTATGTTGTAAATCTAGGTTTAACAACATCAAGATTTGATTTTTATGTTTCAAAATGATGAGATATATGTTATGCATGCTCTTTAGGGATAGATCTATGAATATGATAATCAAGTTTAGACTTTTATGTTATGAAATGACTAGATCTATGCCATGTATATTTTTTAGGGTTAGATCCATGAATATCATCATCAAGTTTGAATCTTTATGTTGTAATATGAGTAGATCTATGCCATGCATGATGATTCTGATAGATCTAGGTGATTCATGATCAAGATTGGATTTTTATGTCAAATTAGGGTTAGATCTTCACCGTACATGTTGTTAATACTAGATATATGAAATTCATGATCAAATTTTATAACTTGATGTGATATTAGGGCTAGATCTATATCTTTCATGCGAGCTAATGTTAGATCTACAAGTTACCATGCTTAAATTAGGGTTTCCATGTTCAAAATTCTAGTTTGATGATAGATCTTGGTAAATCTTGATAATATATGTAGTTTTGTGCTTGAATCTTCATGATCTTGCTATCTCAACTTTAGATCTAGGGTTTGATCATGAAAAATTGTATGTATGATGTCGCATGATGATATGTAAGTACTTTATGATAGAAATAACCATCATGTTGACCTAAATTGACTTCCATGATGACATATGTATATTTAGGAATTCATAATTATGTCATTAGCTTTAGGATTCACCCTTATTATTATAACGTCTGCAGTGACGGAACCAGACATTTTTATTTAGTGGATCAATTTAATCTAAGGTGAACCGGATTTTTTCTCGTCCTCAATGGGATAGCTCCCCTAGATAGTAAGTACCCTGATTATTCTTCAATAAAAAAAATTATAAGTTTGAATTTAAAAAAAAAGTAAATGCACGGTGACTTTTGCTACTAGAAATTTAGTTCCTTTTTAAATCAACAACATTAAACATACACGGTCAATCATAAACAATTACATTCTTACATATACATATAAAGAAAAGAAACCTATTATTATAATATATAATAGTCTAAGTTAAAAAAGTTACAAATAGCAAACATATATATATAGCGTATGGTAACATAAAAAACAATATTTAAAAAGTTAACTTGATGATAAAATGATGAGTTTTGTTACTAAATTGTGAGTTCAAATACTAGGATGTGCTAATTTTAAAATAGGTAAATATTAAATGATGCTAATTATAATAAAATATTAAAAATAAATTAAACATAGTAAAAAGATGACTTATCTCGTAAAATAAACACACAAAAGAATACTAGATATATATTATAAGATATCTAATTAATTTGAATCGAGTGGATGAAGACCTAAATAGTAGGATTCTGAATCTATACTCTATAATCATCTTACTGTCTTCAATTTTATTTTTACTAGTAAACTGACTCGCGCTTCACCGCGGTCATATGTTATTTTCACGCCAATTTGTACATGTGGTTTTGACTTGTTTCTTTTTGCGTAGTTACTGTATAGTTATGTATAGTTATGATGTAAATTAAAAAACACTATTCCATCTAACCAAATTAAAACAAAATAACTTAGACCTCAACAGTCAAAAGTTCCTATGTAGTTACATGATCATTTTGGCAACAGAAAGTCCTAAAGTTAATATCTTACACACAACAGAAATTGTTATGCATTAAGCATAACTCATAAATTATATTAGGCTTTAACTTTTCAAAGAGTATATGAACCAATAGAAATTACAGAAGCCGTCAAAACTCCCCTATTTATAGATGAGTTATTAGTAAATCTGAAGCACATATTATAATATAAAATAACTAAACTCCATTCCAATTTATTTAAAATTTCGACATGAAACAGACAGGTAAATGTGATCAAGACCTCTTATTTGAATAAAAGGAATAATTAGGGCTATGAAGTGAAAACGATACCTAATCAAGACAATGAAGACCAGTTTGAAGAGGCAACGCTACCAACTGATGAACTGCAAGACAAAAAAATAAATAAACCATAAGGTAAAACAACATCAAGTAAAATATAAAGTAACAAATTAACATAGCCAAATAGAAATTTAGCACTACCCATTAATCTAAACTCACAAAACTCTCAGGTAATGAGAGTGAGAAACTTAGTAACAACTTGTCAACCTACATTTGTCAATACTTCAGAGTACCTCAAATAGCCAAAGATAGAATATCATAATCTACCTTGTATTCGGTCTTGTTAATAGCAGCAAATATGATGTAACCTATGCCAACTTGAATCTCTTCAACAAAAATAAATAATAAACATAACATTAACAATTAATAAACTATAAACGTAAGTTAAACAACTAATAAGCAATAAAATAATTTGATATAAATACATAGATTAAAAGTACATAGATTAAAAGTATTACAAATGAAATACATGAAGAAATATGGAGCTGCAAAACAAAGCACCTGTCACAAAAAAAGGCAATAGGCAATCATAAAACAACATAATCAACAATCAAAGTACCAAGAAAAAAGATGAAAACTCATTTAAACATATTGACAAACAGATGTTGCACATAAACTGATGAACCACAAAAAATGCAAGCAACATTATATAAAATTAGACCTAAATCACATACATACAATTGACCAACACAATGAACTAAACAAAAAGAAAAATTAAACATGCATAAAGGCAACAAAAAAAATGTATAGCAACTCAGATTCATCACAAAAGTATAATACACCGTACCTGAAGTTCTGCTTCTGCTTTGCTCCGTTAACCCCTGACATTATTCTCCGACAACCACAAACAGTGCAATTAAAAGTAGATCAAATGGAATTGTTTTAGCATTACTCAACAATATAAAAAAAATGTAGGTTAAGAAAGTAAACTAAGGCTCAGATTATAAGTCAATTGTCATAGCAGTAACGGTAACTGCTCAGATCGTATCGGGGACTCGAGTGGGGTAACGGCAACAGCTAGAAGTTAGAACACGATGCCGCAGCCAAAACCACATGAGTCTAACTCGTAATGACTAAAGTCATCATAGCCTAGATAAAACCATCTGAATTTTGAAATTGAGGCTCAAATATGAAGATCATCACAGCCAACCGTTATAATCAAATGATGGTATGTGAAAATCGTAACCATCCAAACCATGTTTTCAGCAGGCGAAAGCATGTATAATACATCAGTGGTTATAGTCGAAAGCAATGAAATCACCATAGCCCAAGTAGAGCATAAATCGAAAAGCCCTTAAACGTCAGGAACATTCCACAGCAACCATGGGGCAAAAGAAATACAGTCAGAGTCTTGTTAAGGGCCAGATAGCATTTCCATCAAGTAAAAGAATACTATCTTTGGCTTATAAAGTGTTAAATGAAAAGGGGCATATGCGATATACATATCCAGATCTTATATCTTCATTAGCAGCATACAAAGAAGCACCTTCAAGAGGCACAATCATCATAATCCAGTTTATAAGGAAAACGAATCAAAAACCCTAAAATTCGGAACCATCACCGCCGTAAAGGCTCTGCTCAAAGCGGCACCACACCAAACATGGGTGTGGAGCCGGCAACAATCATTAATCGCACAAACCACAAAACCCAAACTTACCGACCAAAAATACCAAATAAACAAAAGAATCTGCCATGAATAGTGTAGAAAGAGAGGCTAAAACGCCTCACTACATCGCAACCGACGGACGCAAAGCACAAATCCGGCCAACAAAACCAAACAACGCGGTCAAAGGCAACACCAATAAACCCTAAGTCGCCTCCACCTCATCCCAAAAATGGCGCAAAATTGGTGGCCGCTAAGCGCCGCCAAATCGACGGAGCAACACCTCAACGGCAGCCGCTACGACGTCGATATCGGAGGCCACTATTAACAGCCGCCGCACCGGTAACATAAACGGTGACATAGTTCTATAATCTTTTCAAATGGTTGTTAATATTGAGCAAAAACGGGGACAAACTCACTGGCTCAACATGATCGGATCATGCAGTGGCGTGAGAGGGTAGCCACCTTCTTTTTACGAACATCTCCTCATCTCAGATCACCAATAGATCAAAGAAAGATATGGAGAAAGAAGAAGGAGAGAAGTATGCAAGTTGCAGGTTTAAAAGAGATAGAGAGAGAGTGTTATATGTTTAAGAATCAAGATAAACATATTGAAGCTAAACCACGTCACCACCGCCCATCTTCACAAATGAGAAAAAAACATTTGTACTACACAGTGACACTCTAGTGTACAACTCACATTTAACATTTGATAATAAATAAATATTATTTGTAGGTTTTTAATTTTATTATTATCTCTTTCATTATCGTCTTGGTAGAAGAATAGCAGAAAAACACGTCGCCGGCCGGAAATTTTTTCTTTCTTCTTCTATCTTCGATGCTGCAACTCCACGGTAAAAAACTTAGAGGGTCAAATCAGATAAAGCTCTTTGTAAACGTCTTACATAGCAGGAAAACTTGCTTCGCCGGATGGTTCGCCGGAGGGTCAACGGACCCCCCGGACCCTCCTGTGGTTCCGCCGTTGAACGTCTGTATCACCTAATCAAATCACCAACGGGTCGTCAAGTCGATTATGTCATGAAATCACGTCAAGTACTTATTTATTTATTTTCTCTATTTCATCTAGTTGTCAAGGTCATCTCCAGGTCTAACCATCTCATTTTGTGGTTTGTCTGTTCATATCTCATGTATCATGTGATTATTCATAACCCCTCTTTCTTTTAAATGTTTTGGGGTGCAACATGTACCGATACCAAAGACAATATCTTTATTCATTGCTCAAAAACTACATGTGAACTCTATATGGTATGTGTGCTCTTATATGTGAACTTGTGTCGATTATTGCTAGATCGATTGATTATGGAACTCGAACTAGAACTCAAACTTTAGACGTATCTCATTAACTCATTGAGTCAGGGTTACAATAATGGATCTATTGGTTTGGCAACCCGCGTGGCTCGCTTGGTTTGGCGCCAAGTGATTGAAAGCCTAAATGCTGCGGGCTTGAATGTCGCTCTTATGTGCTTTGGTTCATTACATGTTTATCATATCGGATTTCATTTAACTCATTAATTCACATGATTTAATCTATTCTAGTATATCTAACCTATGTTTAATCACCAACTATTCATAGTTAACCTTTATTTTATACATGTTGCAAGATATTATGTTGATGATATTGTTATTGACACCTTAGGATGCATGTAGACATAGTTGTGACCCAAACTTAATGAAATTATCTGTTATCACCAATGTATTTTATTTGGATAATTGTGTAACAATGTGAATCATATGATATGAGATGATTAGGAATATCGCAAAACTAAAATAGTGTAGTGTGCATCTGGACAATCATCGCGCCCGATATATTCCGCCATCGGCTGGGGTGTGACATGGCCACACATCTATCTAAGCAACCTCATCTCCGTTGTCTCCAAATTTTGTGCATAAGTCTTCTTGATTAGCCAACATCTCGTGTCGTACAACAAAGCATGCCAAATCACCACCTGATAGAATTTTCCTTTTAATTTCTCAGGAAACCTTTTGTCGCACAAAACACCAGATTTCTCCCTCCATTTTTACCAATCTGTTTGAACGCGGTGGGTAACATTGCAGTCTATGTCCCGGTCACTCTGTAGAAAGGAGCCTAAATACTTGAAATTGGATGTTCTCCATTTGCACCACTCAAGTCGATGTTCTCCCCAGAGTTAGTCCCGTAAAAGTTACAATAGAGATATTCAGACTTAGACCAGCTGATTCGCAAGCCTTTCTGCTATAAGGTAACATGCCACTCCTCTAGCTTCACATTTAGATCATACTATTTTTTCGTGACCAACAAAATATCATCTGCGAAAAGCATGCATCACAGTATGTTCATCTGAATTGACTTAGACAACTCATCCAAGACAATCATGAACATAAATGAACTCAATCCGAACCTTGATGTAGCCCAATGTCAACTGAGAAGAAGTCTGAATCCAGCAGCTACGCCTGAACACATGTTATAGAACCACCATACATATCCTTAGTTAACTCAATATACTGCCACGGGATACCTCTACTCTTAGACTATCCCAGATCACCTGGAAAGGCACATTATCGTACACCTTTTCCAGGTCAATGAACACCATATGCAAATCTCGCTTCTTCTCCATGTACCTCTCCATCAACCTTCTCAGAATGTGTATAACTTTTTTTAGTTAATTGCCCCGACATATAACCAAATTGGTTCAATGTAATATGAGTTTCTTGCGTTAATCTCACCTTGATCACCATTTCTCATAATTTCATAGCGTGACTCAAAAGCTTTATCCCTCTATAGTTGCCACAAATTGAGCATGTCATTTGTTCTTGTAGAGTGGTATTAAGACACTACTACTCTATATGTCCAACATCTTACGGGTTTTGAGTATAATGTTGAACAAGACTGTCAACCACGTAACCCCCTTCACCTACTAAACATACCCACACCTCGATCGGAATGTTGTATAGGCCCACTGCCTTAGCCCTTCCCATCCTTCTAAGTGCCATTCCAACCTCTTCTACGATGATCTTTCTACAGTAGAAATTTTTTCTTAGTTGTCCTCTGTTTGTGGGGTCCTCGTATGTTTCCCGTATTCCACCATCGTAGAGACCATGGAAATAAGTTTGTCATCTCACCTTAATGGCATTTTTCTTCACCAACACTCGTCCATCCTTGCCCTTAGGTACTTAACCACCCCGAAATCTTGTCTCCTCTGCTCCATGGCCTTGGAAATCCTGAACGTGCCGTGCTCCCCTTCTTTAGTCTCCATTCATTTATACATCTCACAATAAAGATTGTTCTTTGCTTTAGCTACTACCTGTTTGGCCTCCCTCTTCGCCTCCTTATAGCGCTCCTTCCATCTTGCCCTCTCACAATCCACACTGATGCTCTAAAGCTCCCTAAAACACTCCTGCTTGCTCAAAGCTTGCCTTGCACCTCTTTGTTTAGTTGTAAAAAGTGTGTATTTTCACTAAGGTGAATGAGATGTCAAATCTCAAGTTTATTGGTTGGTGCAAATTTGTAAGTGAATTTCATTTTGTCCACATTGGTATGGGAACAAAGATTACTATTGTTGACATGCTTGCTATGAAAAAAGGTATGAAGTACTATTGTATGTAGCTAATCCGTAGTTAGTCTTGTGACAAAATTACAACGCATTTTGCTACGGATTTCATTAAATTATTTAAAATATATATTTTCTTGATTTGCTATGGATTTTGCTAAGGGGGGTTTTTGAATTAAATTTTAAATATTTATTTTTTCTTGATTTGATACGGATTTTTGCTATGGATTTTTTAGAATTAATTTTCAAAATCTATCTTCTCAATTTTGCTACGGAGTTTGCTATGAAGTTTGCTACGATATTCGTAAGCGACGAAATATTCGTAACTAAACCAAAGCAAAATATGATCGTAGCTAGTCTATAGCTAATCTATACGAAGTTCACTTTGAAGTTTGCTACGATTTTTGTTTGCGACTAAATATTCATGGCTAAACCGAAGCAAAATAGGACCGTAACTAATCTATAGCTAATGTGTAGTAAAATTACAACGGATTTTTTCGTAGCTAATACCTGTTTGTGTAGTAGTGTAAAGTGTCTAGATCTACAACTTGTATGATATTTAAGGTTAGATCTATGCATGATAATCATCAAGGATGGATTTTCATGTCTTAATATGGCTAGATCTACAAATTGCATGGCACTTACGTTTAGATCTCTGTTCCTTGATGATCAAGTTTATGTTTGCATGTCATAAAATGTTAGATCTATTAACTTTCTTGTCATTAGGGATATATCTATACTTGTTATCACCCAAACATGTGATGTTTATGTTATAAGGGACTCGATCCATGCCATGGTTGCAAATTTCATGATAAGTTATGGTTAGAACTAGGAAGCCATAATAGATCTAGGGTTTGATTTGTTGGAATGATAATTATTTGGATATATGACAATTAGTTTGACTTATGTTGAATTTGTTGACTTGGTTTGACTTTTAGCACTGTTAGTTAAATTAGAACTCTTTGACCCTACCCTTAGCTTAGGATTAGACCCATCTGTCATAACGTACGTATCACCTCACCAAATCACCATCGAGTCTTCGAGTCGGTCGTGTAGTGAAATTAAGTTATTTAATCATTTAATTAATCATTTATTTATTTCTCTCCATATCTCATCTAGTCATCTACGTCGTCTTCGGGTCTAATCGTTTCGTGGCATACTTGTCTCTTTCATATCTCCGCCATCAGGTGAGTATT
Source organism: Deinandra increscens subsp. villosa (assembly GCA_039602395.1). Taxonomy (NCBI): domain Eukaryota; kingdom Viridiplantae; phylum Streptophyta; class Magnoliopsida; order Asterales; family Asteraceae; genus Deinandra; species Deinandra increscens. Next base: position 95,316,540 of record JBCNJP010000010.1, on the reverse strand, counting down.
CATAGCCCCTCTTATTTAAACAATTTGGGGTGAAACATGTATCGTATTCAAAACCCTTACTCGATATTCTTTATTCTAAAACT
>JBCNJP010000010.1:95294858-95315957 GCA_039602395.1 Deinandra increscens subsp. villosa | reverse complement strand
ACATGCGAATTATATGTTTTTATGTGTACTCTTGTATATGGACTTGTGTGTTTATTTATGACTGGTTGTGATCAAGCTCGTTATCATGTTTGCACTCGCGTGACATTAGTTGTAAAAGGTCGGGGTTACGGTGATAGATCTATTGGCTTGACAAGCCCACTTAACACATTGACTCGCATGTTTTAATCTGTGTAGTACACTAAACCTATGTTTACTCACCAACTATTCGTAGTTGACCTTTATTTTATACATGTTGTGGGTTATGATGTTTGATGATGTTTAGCCTTGTTGATGACACCATAGGATCGCATGCGGAATTAGCGTGACCTAATTAATTAAGTTAATTTGTTTCACTTTTGTTGAATGATATATTGTATTTTATTGATTACTAATGATATATTAAATGGGTTGATTAAGAATATCGCAACATTAAATAGTGTTGTGTGCATCTGGACAATCATCACGCCCCGACATCTTCCGTCGTCGGTTGGGGTGTGGCAATATGTCCTTCCCATGTGCTAAATTTACTCTTGATCAGGTCTGAAGCATAAACTAACCTACCGAAGCAGCAACCTCTTAGTAGTCGAGCGAAATCTAGCCGGACCGCCTATGTCCTCTAATCCGTCTAACCGGAAGCCCATGATTCTATATCGGAGCCATCCACATTCACATGACATTAACAGAATGACTTCAGTACCCAATGAAACCCCATATTTCACGCCAACTGACAGAGGAGTATCAAATCATGGCTTGCAAGTTAACCATCCTGCCATCACGCCGAAGCTGGTTGAAGCCAATTTTGATCAACTGCAGCAACTGATGGAGAAAGTCGCACGAGAAAGGAAGCTTAAGGGTGTCCGAAAACATTTCGACTTCGCGGGAAGATATGAAAATGATGATAATGATGTTTACCAAGAAGCAAGCCCGCAAACACCCAACTCCCCGCAACTCCTACCTTTCATGGGCACCAGGAACAGGTTAGGAGGAGTGGTCACAGACAGTATTGTAGTAACATCTAGGAAAACCACCATCCAAAGGGATCCGTTTCGGCTGCTGGGCGGCACAAGCACCTTATCCCAGATCAAATCTCCAGAAACCAAGGAGTCACATTCCAAACGCTGCTCAGGCGTGCCAACATCTCAACTTCCCCCGGAGTTCTTCCCCTGTGGGCAATGCATTAATGCAAGTTTCTGTATGGTAGAACACCAACGACAGGGTAGGGTAGTGGCGTGATGCAGCCGCAAAACCTTGGTGGCTACACACCACTAGATTCCCATGCGGAACTCCACATACTAGCCGAGCCCCAGCAATACAGATTCCCGGGCCTGGGAGAACTTTTCAAGCAACCTCTTTCATCCGCACCGTACGTGCCGCAGAATAGAAGTAAGTTCAGTAGAGCAATCGAGACGTGTAAGTGTCAACCAAAAACAAAGTTGACCTCGTCAGTAAAAATATATGACGGGCTAGAGGATCACGTACATACATTCCGAATAGCCATAAAGATCATGAGATGGGCAGAGGCACTCTGGTGTAAAATGTTTATCAAGACGCTAAAAGGACCAGCACGATTATGGTTCAATTCCCCACCGAACGATGAAATACAAGGATTCGAACAGCTAAGGTCACGATTCTTCTCACACTTCCACCAACAACGCTGATGCATCAAAGACCCGATTGAGCTGCACAACATCAGGCAAGGAGACAGGGAGTCCCTCCGCTCATTCATGGGCAGATTCAAAACAGAGTCCTTGTTCATGGAAAACGTTGATGAGCGTCAGCAGATATCAGGGTTCATACACAGGGTAAGAATAAGACAGCTTGCCAAAGAATATAATGCCAGGGTGCCACAAACAATGCAGAAGGCACTCGACCAAACATAAGCATTCATCAGAGGAGAGGAGGCCGCACAGCTGAGAGATACCCGAAATTCGATAAGCTCCAAGCTCGTTCCGCGCCAAAGCCAGGGAAAAGGCCAATACAAACGCCCTTGGCAGCGCGGCCATGATCATCATGACAACCAAGAGTGAAAAACTGGCTTCACCCCGTATGAGCGCCCATTAACCATGACACACAGGCTCGGTGAATGAGCGCACCAGGGAAACCTACTTAAAGCATCGAAGGAGATATTGAAAACTGAGGAAGCACGGTTCAGCTTCAAACCACCGCGTACAATGGGCAACAAGGCTATCAACAGAAACATGAACAAGTATTGTGAATTCCATGGAGACATAGTGTTGGATATATAGTGTCCGATCGTCGGATAATATTAACGTAACTATCGAGGTACGATACAAAAGAGTTACACTTTGGAAAACGAACAAGAATATTAATCTAATTGATATACTCACGATTTAATAAGAAACATGGTGGACATTTTATTTATAAAACGTAAGTAATTTAATTATGAGATAATTAAATTGGTTGTGGATATTTAATCTAATTATGAGATAATTGAATTAGTTAGGATATATGTATATCCTAAATTTTATATATATATATATATATATATATATATATATGTGTGTGTGTGTGTGTGTGATTTTTCAAAAATCATATTATATATATATATATATATATATATATATATATATATATATATATATATATATATATATTAATTTGAATTTCAAAATACTTGATAAATGAGTTATCAATTATTATGGATTGATTTACCCTGATTTTAGTTGACATAATTATCATGTTACCTAATACTATAAATAGGGGGTCAAACTTCATAATTCAAATTACATCTAAAATCACAACACAAAAGAGCTAGAGAGAGAGAAGAGAGAGAGACCAGAGAATTTTCAGCCCCTCCCCTCCCTTTGCGTCGCCGCCGCCACCAGGCACCATCGCCGCCGCCTTCAAGTTGTCACGAGTTGACATGTATTCTCGGCGGTCTTTAAGGAATCCTTCTTTTATTATTATTAGGTTTTGTAATAAGATTTATGAGATCAAAACCTTAATCGTGAAACAGTCATCTAGCTAGACTGTTCGTTGAACCACGGTGTCTCAGTTGGTTTAATCACGACTAGTTACTTTCTGTTTATTCGTGTTGTTTGGATCACTGGTGGGAGCAATTATGAATTGACCTTGTGTACACGCTTCCGCCACGTGACTTATGTTTCAAGTCACGAACTTTAAAATTTAAAATCGTACACAGAATCCCAACAGTGGTATCAGAGCCACTTACAACTCTGTCTAGACGAATCAGTATTTAGATAATTGTTATATTTATGTTTCTGGCCATGTTACTAGGTTATGATTTTCGAAAATTGTAAAACCCTATGGTTTTGCAATCATGGCCAATAGTTATTTATGGTTGTCATATTATATGCAATTTGAGCCTAAATATATCTGTGATTGTTTCCTTTATTGTCATTGTTTATTTTGGAATGTATGTATTCTATTTTTAGGCATTATTAGGCCTACAATGTAATAGATATGTTTTATTTATTTATTATTTGTAATAAATGTAAAACCAAGACATACAAGGAAGACGACGATCACAAGGAGATCAGAAGCAAGATATGTTGAAGCAAGTGGGAGCATGAAGGAATTGCCAGAATTGTGTCATGCGTTTTATTTATTTTGCTCAATGGCTCGAGCAAGATCGAAATCCCTTGGCTTAATTGCATATATATTTTATTGTTGTGAATTCATGATGATGTTTGTCGCGACATATGCCCCTAGATCACAATGTAATAACGACATAAAATAATAGGTGTTTTATTAAGGTATTCGAAAAGAATTTTGGATTAAATAAGAAGTATATTTGATCCAGGATTTTCCTAAAATAAATTGAATAATTTAATTTGGAGAAACAGGGTAAAAGTTACTAAAATTGGTTCGCGAAACGACCAACCTAGTTTTAGTTAGGGGATTAAAATTTAATCGGTCGAGAGATTGAAAGGAATTTCAAGTCGTCACGAACCAACGTAAAATCATTTTACAAATTTATGAACGGTTTTATGTCATGCATAGTCCGTTGCATAATATTTTAAATATGACCCTTATTGGTAAATTAAAAAAATGGAATCCCAAATCAAATCGATATTTCCGCGCCACCATGAGCTTAGGACACTTTGTCCAATCTATCCGAACCCCCGGTGTAGTGACAATCCTGCATGTGGGCCTACGGTTTTGGTTAAAGATAGGACCGCGATTTTCATGTAACATGGATCGGGACTACAGTTCTGGTTCGAGGATAAAATATCACCTACGAAACGAAACTCAAGTGTTTAGCACTGACCCTGCACTTGAGCGTACATTTCGTAGAGTGAGCGTAGTTGGGAATAATGTACCACTTGTCAAGTCTTAAACAAGTGTTCCCAAAACGAGAGTTGTGTAGTAGACGCAATTGGTAAATGTTGCCTACCTGTGTAACCCAGCCGTTGGTAAGAGCTAAGTCATTCAACGTGTTGAAGTGAAACAGGATCTCACCCTAATTATGATTTTGTTTTATTGGGTCAAAATTAATTAGGTTTTTCATGAAAATTTCTAAATCTTGTCTTTTCTTATAGATGTCATCAAGTAAATTCCGATCCCGTCCACACATCCTCCCTGTTTTCCCTTAATTCCATCCTTGAGAAGGAAAGGCTCAACAATACCAATTTCATGAATTGGTTTCGCAACCTAAAAATTGTTCTCACGGTAGAAAATAAGTTTTACATTCTTGAGAACCCAATCCCTGAGGAACCCACTGATCATAGCAGTGCTAACCATGCAAAATGGGTTAGGCATGTTGATGATTCTCAGAATGTGACATGTCTTATGCTGGCAACAATGATCCCTGAACTTCAGAGGAAAATGGTTGACAAGAAAGCATATGACATAAGCGAACAGCTGAAAGGCATGTTTCAGCAGCATGCTCGACACGAGCGTTTTGAGGTGATAAGATCTCTGATCACGTTCGTATGCAAGAGGGTTCTTCAGTCAGTGCTTACATACTGAAAATGAACAGCTATATCGATCATCTAGCAAGATTGGGAAATCCACTAAGTGATGAGTTGGCAACATATATTATCCTTAACTCACTGCCCAAGTCATATGATCAGTTCGTCTTGAACTATAATATGAATGGTCTGGATAAGAGTTTTTACAGCTCTACATCAGATGCTTAAGACTGTTGAAACAAACATTCTAGTCAAAATTGGATGTGGGACAAATCCTTTGCTTATGATTCGAGATGGCTAAATTGGTAAGAAAGCTAAAAGAGCCAAGGGAAAAGGCAAGGAAAGGGGCAAGGGTAGAAAACAAGAATCTCTCAAAGGAAGTGCTCAAAAGGATGCCAAAGGTTTCTACTGCAATGAAACGGGGCAATGAAGAGGAAATTCTTTATCGGAATTTTTTTCTAGCATCCACGCAATGAAGAGGAAATTATTTATCGGAAAAATTTTGTTCCGAACCCTTAAGTTTGTAAAACCGTTCAGGTTGAACCTTTTCAGCTTTAAGACCTCCTTCTTCATTTGCTTCATTTTAAGCTTCTTCAGAGCTTGTGGTGTTGATGCTAGAATTTCCTCAGCTTTATCATGTTGTGTATTAAAACCCAAACCAATATTTCTTCCAGAAATCTTCTCCTCATAAATAGAATCCTGATGTCCATTCTTCGCTAACTTTGAAAATTCAGCTTTTATTTCTCTAATGTTCTCCTGCTCAAAGAAAATCGTCTCATCAAAATCCGGTTGAGAACAAATTTTCTCACTTGAAGTAGCTGATTTCACATTTTCTATCGACGATGAACCAGATACAAACTGTGGAGCCGGAAGAACCTCAGATTTGTTTCCCTTCTTCTTCTTAGCCTTCTTATTTTTCTTCTTCTTCACAATCATCTCTTCTTCATAAGTAGATGATGAAAACTTTGAATAATCAAGCTCTTCAACCTTCTTTTTCACTTCCTTAAAAGCTTCTTTGATATTTTGCACGGGGTGATGCGGTTTTTATCAAACATCTTCTCAAAATTAGCATCATTTGCTAAAAAAATCGTGAACAATTGTGAGTTTGAAACATTGTTCAACAATCAATTAGTATAAATTACTTGAATCTTCAAATCGGAAACTTGCTATTGAGCTTCAGCTAACTCCCTCTCAGTAGTTATCAACCGCTTCGCAACCTTATGAGTTTCAAATTTTTGTAATCGAAGATTTTCCATCCCTTCAAACAACTCCTTCTTCAACTTATCCTCATTGCGTTTTTGAATTCCCAGATTTGCAGTTTGTACCTTATTGACACTAACCAACTCACGCTTCTCATCCAACAACTTCTCCATATCAACTTGATAAGCCTCAATCTTAGCAACATGTTCTTTATAATTCTTTGTTAGCAAATCAAGCTTGATTTTTGATTTATCAAACAAGTTTTGAAAATCATTAGCAGCATCTTCTGCTTCATCTTTCCATTTCTTTACTTCTTTCAATAGTTCATCTTTTTCTTTCAGTAACATCTCATTCTTTATTTCAAGCATCTTTACATCTTCTTTGACTGAATAAACAAATTCGTTAAGCATATTCACTTCCCTCATTATAGACTCATTTTTCAATTCAACTTCCTTCTCATGCCTCTTAGAAACTTCCAAATCTTCTTTTATTAACTTAAGCTCATCAGTAAGCTTTCTAACTTCATCCACCAAAAATTCATTTATTTTCATCAAGCTTTCAATTTTTGATTCAAAATTTTCATTTTCAGCAGCTTCATAAGAACTAGAATCATAATAATAGTCATCTTGCTCATGTGTGACAATCAAAGCAGATGTATCAAACTGTTTAGCCCCAGTCATACACACCATCATTTTGAACTGTTAAAGTTGTCTTGGTTGAATTGCTTGACGATGGTTGAGAACCATTATTAGATGTAAAACCAGGTTTGTTAACATGTGTTTGTTGACATTCTTTAGCAAAATGTCCAAGCTTTGAACATTTGTAGCATTTCAACTTTGACTTGTCAAAACCCAATCTTCCATTAAAATTAGAGGTAATTCTTCCATTCTTCTTAAAAAAAACCTTTTTGATCTTTGACCCAACATAGCATATTGTCAAGATAAATCCAATTCATTTAATTGATCATCATCAAGTTCATCAAGATCATCCCTTGTGGGTTTTGCATCAGCAACATTTTTGATAACCAATCCAAAAGAAGATGAAATTAAAGCAGCAATCATTTTAGCACAATCATCCGTTGTGTCAGCAGAAAAAGCATTCTGACTTGATGATTCTGGAATTGTAAAGCTACAACCCCGTGAGGAATTACTTTCAGAATTTCCAGAAATATTTCCAATAAATGCTGTAGGCGGTGCAGAACTCAGACTTGGTTTAGTCTTAGCTGTCATGCTGGCAGCATTCTCACCATAATACAACTCTGGATTTTGCAGATTTGCTTTGGACTTGTTGGAATTCATCATTTCCATCTCACGAGCATGAAGTTTACCAGTTAGATCATGAAATGTCAATGTGGAAAATTCTTTATCATGTGTAAGTAGCAACACATAATTTTCCCATTTTTCTGGTAAAGCCTCCATAATCTTTTCTTTTAAGCTCTTCATCAGTCTTCTCAATCCCCACAATCTTCATTTCACTTATAAGATGTGACAATCTTGAGACAAGAGCCGTGATGTTTTCATTCTCGTAATGCTGAAAATTATCAAACTCCTTACTCAACACCTTCTTTCGACTTTTCTTGTATTGATCATTCCCCTCACACCTTGCTGATAAAGCATCCCACAATTGTTTTGATTTCTTGCACGTACTAAATTGATGTAACAACTCAGTGGGCAATGCCATCGTAAGATAACCAAATGCTTTTTGTTCAAGCTCATATGATTTTCTTTCAGCAATGTCGAAGGTATGAACTTCTTTAAAATCTCCTTGATCAGTTGGGTGTTGGTAAAGCTTCTTAATCGGAATCCACAAACCGATATCATTCGTGCTTATGTAAGCAGAAAATCGTTGCTTCCAATTTTGATAATCTTCCAATTTCAACAACTTGGGAACTTTCTGGCTTGTTCCAATTTCGTTATCAAAATTTAACATTGTTTGCATTGCGTTTTGCATAGCGGCAAAGCTTGAAATTCCAACATCTTGGAAAAATTGAATTCTGAATGACCGAACTCTATCTGAACCTTTGCCAAACCTTAACCAAACCTCTTCCGAACCTTCTCCGAACCCTTAACCGAACTTAAATCTGTCCGAACTTTAACAGAAAATATCCGAACCTTGACCGAACCTTGGACGAACCCTCTCCGAACATCTTTCGAATGACAGCCGAACAAAAAAAGAGACCGACCGTTAGCCGAACTCGAAATTCGTAGCGGTTACTCGGACGAACCTTAGGTTCGGACAACTGTAGATCCGAACAGAAACATACTCGACTCAAAATTTCGAATTTAGACAGAATTTGACGAAACTTGCAGCAGTTGAACATAAACAATGATGGAAAAATGATTTAGAAGCATAGTTTTCACAAACTACTCAATCGAAAAGACCAAAACCTGGTAAAAACACTAAAAAACCACACATTTTGTTTCAAAAACTCCGAAAAATCAACCACAGATTAGTAGAATGAACCAGATAGCTCGATACCACTTGAAAATACGTGAGCATCGGATCGTCTACTCGATCTAGCTAATTCGGATATGAAACGTAATTAAACCGATTGTTTTATTGATCAAAGTGAACAATTACAATCAGTAAACACTCAGAAATGACTCAGAGAATACATCGCAGAAAACACACACTTTAGCACAGATCTGACCCGCTCAGTCACCGATTACAAAGAGTCAACACCTATTTATAGCTACTGGCCGAACTTCAGGCGAACCTGAAGTTCGTCTGATCCGAACCTCAAGTTCAGACCACGTTCGGCTGGCAGCTATCTTGTCTTGATCTTGATCTTTGTCTTGGCTTGATACTTCACACGACGCACAGATCTTGTATCTACAAGTTTAAACACAACTAGTTACTTTCTATTTATTTGGGTTGTTTGGATCACTGGTGGGCTCAATTATGAATTGACCTTATGTACACGCCTCCGCTACGTGACTTGTGTTTCAAGTCACAAACTCTAAAATTTAAAATCGTACATAGAATCCCAACACAAAGGCGATGTCACTAATGAGTGTCACCAGTTGAGAAATGAGATTGACAAAGCAGTGAAAACCAGGGAACTAGCGTACCTCGTAAGAGAAGTAACAGAAGAGCGGAAAGAAGCAAAGAAAAAAAATGGAGGAGAAGGTGGTACTAATGGTGATAGGGCCACAGACCAAAAGGCTGAAGCTACATCAAGAGTGGTGGGCCAACAGACCAATACACTTCTCACCGCTTGGTGACGTCATGCTCATGTTAGAGCAAATGGTCATAACATTGCACAATAGAGTCTACCGAGTACATAGGATGTACATAGACGGCGACAGTGCATCAGACATAATGTACATGCATTGCTTCTCAAGGTGGTCGCATGAAATACAGTCTGTCGTACGGCTATGCAAGATATCGTTAGTGGGCTTTAGTGGAGAAAAAGTCTCACGGGTAGGCCAAGTAACTCTGGCTATCACCTTGGCTGAAGGAAACTTGAGAAGATCAAAAACGTTAACGTTCATAATAATTGACAAACCATCTGCTTACAATGTCCTTCCTTTCATGGGCATAAACCTAATTATCAATTCAATCAAGGGTTCAATCAATCAATTTATTAAAACTCTTATTTGTTAATATTTGATTAAGAAGAAGGCATTTCTGATAAGATACCTTGAGTCGGGTGGATGATTTTGGAAATGGTGTTACTCTTCCGGTTTCATCTATAGTATAATGAAAAACACCGTTGGAGGGAGAAAAAAAACTGATGTTGTAGTGGTGGTGGTGGTGACAAAAATCAACTCTAAATAAGATGATGATATCCTCTGAGATAACAGGCATTGCGGCAAGAGGATGCAAGAAAAGAAGAAAAGAAATACATGGAAGCAATGTGTTGTTTTGGAGAATGGATGCGATGGTGCTTAAAGTGTGAAACCGTTGTAGAGATAGGAATGGCGGAGAAGGAGATAGATGTGATGAGGAGGAATGGATGGAAGAGAGTGTTGGTGATGATGAAGGAGTTAACAGACAGAATATAATATTAGGATTTAATTAAAGAAGTTGCAATTTTTTTAATAGGGTAATTTGTTGTTCAATATTGATTGTTAGCAGAGTATAATGTGATTTGAATAAATTAGATTCATTTGTTTAATAATGGACAAAAATGTAATAAATAACATAGATACAAAACTGAACAGCCGACGTAACAAGCCACATATAAAAATTGAATTCTAACTACTAAAAGGTCACGAGTTCGATCTTTAAGCCTAACAGGTTTTTCATCCGACGACCTGCAGAGGTGATTTTCCTTAGGATATAGGCTCAATTAATACAAATATTCCTAATATTTCCAGTTATATGTTAAAAAATATATTAAACTCACATAAATATGATTTGGACACTTCTTAAGATGAAAAATCATAAAAATATTGTATAATATTTGATATTTGTATCTATTATTATTTGTTGTTCAAAGTTGGTATAATTAATATGATTTAGATAAATTAAATTTGTTTATTTAGTAATGATTAAGACAAAATGTAATAAAAAAATATAGATACAGAACTGAACAGCCCGTCATAACATGCGACGGGTCAAAAATCTATTTATATACGGTGATTCTATACCCACACCCCAAAAATCTAATTCAACACATCCTTACGGGGTCGTAAGGGCCTTTACGCCCCCATAAAGCAAAAAAAAAAAAAACTGACACAAGACCGGTCAACACCGTACCTTGTCTATACCTACACCCCTTTACGGGGTCGTATGAGGACATATGCCCCATATTGAACTTTTTTTTTATCTATTATCCTCTTAATTTGGTGTACCTACCACCCTATACCCGGGTGTATTGCTCAATACACACCTTATAGCTCCATTTGAGTTCAAACGGTTCACAAAAACCAAAACCGTAATTCCCATTTAAAATCCCTAATTTTCAACTCCAAAACATAATGGCTTCCAACAAACGACGTTTGTATTCGATTCGTTCGGGTAATGAGCACGAGGACGGGTTAACCGTAGATGATGTCTACTCACGACATCCAATTTATTTCACCCTGAAGTTTTTCCATGGCGGTGAATTCACGGCTATACCCTGGGAGGCGATACGTGGGCGGTGTGTGTACCTGCGTCGACTACTAAGACGTCAAGCATTTTCTATTTTTTTTATGTTTGTAGCCTTTAAAGTCTTTACAATTACAAAGTGAGAAGGGTAATGCAACAATTATTTAAGACATTTTCATGAAAACGCGAGGAATTGTAGCAAGATGTGCATTCAAAATAGATTCTGTGAGATCATCATTCAATGAGGTTGTTTGAGAATTTTCATAGAATCTGTTTTGAATGCACATCTTGCTGCAATGTCACCGTGTTTTCTTGTTAATGAGTTGAACAATCGTTGCATTACTCTGTTTCGCTTAGTAATTATAAACAGTTAGCCAAGTTCAATTTTTCATTTTACAACCGGTTGTGGCGTTGCATTACTCTGTTTCATAATTGTTTAAAATTATAAATAAAACAATGTTAAGTAATGGTGTTTGGTTCTCATGTGACCGTTGTCTACTTTCCATAATTTGTATGTTTAGAACCTGGCTTGGTTTCTCGTGTTTCATCTCAATCACAACAAACCATATCAATCAACAAGTAACTCAAACAATCAAACAAAAACAACAAACCAAACATACAAACATTACGATATAACAATAATAATAAGTTAAAGAGTTTGTTCATACATCAATAAAATAAAATAAAAATAAAAACAAATAAACTGAATAAGATGCGACTAATCCTCGTCATCCTCGGCCTGTGGTGGATACGGGGGGAGATAAGGAATGCCCATATGCCAGCCATCATGGTCATCATCTGGCTTTTCCAGCCTAGAATTCGTCAATGCCTCCGCTGAACCCGGCCCTGGCGCTCAACCTGTAGAGACATGTCCTCTAACCTGTGCCTCAAAGCCGGAGGCATCCTGACGGCCCAGTATGCGTAACGAAAATGTTGATCCTCGTGCGCAATGTCAGCGTCACCCACACCTCCTGCACCACCCTGTCCTCCCGCCCCCATCGTGTCCTCCTGCACCACCGTGATCATCATCATCACCCTCATCATCCACCGCAGCCATGTCATCCTCATCACCACCGCATCTATGTCATCCTCATCGCCCCATCCTGTCCTCCAGCCCCATCCTTTGTTTGAACTGTTCGTGCTGAACACCCCCTTTAACTTTCCCATCATATATCTTCTTACATTATCCGGTTTTGACATCAGGTTATGCTTAATCTCTTCCGAACTGGACTCGTAGTCGACGGGTTGTTCCTCGTACGCATGTACTGGGGTGTCAATATCAATCTTCTGCCAAAAAGGGTCGATGTCACGTAAGGGGATAGGTCTGCATGTATTATTACATGTAGTTAGGAGGTTGCTTTGGAATTTTTAAATATTTACATTACTATTTTCTCACCTGCAAGCTCATATTTATCCAGCCGGCAGGCACAGGCTGGAACCGATGAACAAATTGCATCCGCACGTGACATTCAGTGCCCGGAAATGTCGCACCCTATCTAACTCATTAATCAACAGATCGAAACCTTTATGGGAGACCTTATAGCGAAGGTAGTCAAACATTGGCACTTCTTGATGATGGCGCATTGTTACCATCTTGCTTGTGGAAGGTGCAAGTCTCAACTCGACCGTCTGGGGCTCAACAACTTTGTTGACGTAAGCCACGAGCTGCTGCAATGTGGCGTTGGTGGTCCTAAGGTGTAGCTTCAGAGCCGCGTGTTGGCTCTCCACTTGGCTTGTTGTATGCTGGCCGTAATTACGTTCCTTGTTAGTCCATGCCGAAATGAACATAACCTTAAACTTCTTGATCAACCAGTTCGTGTCCAGATACTCTTTAACCCTTGCAGAAGTAATAAAAGGGAGTTGTGAATGTCCATGGATAAGACAACTGAATTTAGAGTAAAAGGGACTTACGTTTTTGGTTGTCCTTTTCAAGTCGTTGGTACATAGTCCTTTGGTTCAACTCGTATAATTGTTCGTTTGACGCCTCGTACAAGTATGACCAGACTCGCTTAAAATAACTCCTGGAGTACAGAGTGTCATTGCCGAAGGATTGATGATAGTTTGTGAAGATATTCTCCTGAATATGCCACCTGCAAGCTGGTAAGAAGCGGCTGCAAATACCTTTCCACATGCATTAATAAGGGCCAGATCCTTGTCCATTATAATCACACGTGGCTCGTAACACCCTTTCAACAATTCTTTCAGCCTCTCAAGCACCCACGTATAGTTTGGCTCACGTTCGTATGTTATAAATGCATTTGCAATGAGAAAAGAGCTGCCCGTTGATGTCACGCTAATCCTTTGAACGAATGGAAGTCTGTACATATTCGTTATGTAAGTTGCGTCGATCATCAACACGTGAGGGAAAGCACGCCATGTGGCGTGCGCTTGGGGACTAATAAAGAATACCTCATGTGTAATGTTGGTCTTGGGATCTTCCCAAGTATGGAATATGTAGTCCAAATCTTGAAGACAGTTCTCAAGAACTTCCATCGGGGTTGTTCCCATTTTCTTATTATGCTTGAATGTTTCTAGGGTGTTGTATATGGTTTTCTTAACGAAGGTGCTACCCGGGTACTGCTTCTTTAATGTCACATGTATGTCGCGATGCGGCATGTTTTGCTCCCCAAGATTTGCAACAACATTCTCTTGCTCACTAGATAATCTCCTGGCATGTGAGTGCCCCTCCATATACCTTGACGGAGATTGGTTATGTTGAGGTAACGTTTGCTCCATCTTAAAACGCCTGGCCCCTTTGTCATATGTCGCCACCAACAAGAGAGGACAATCACAGTTTTTAAAACCAGATTTTCGGTAGGTACCGGTAAGGACGGGTTTCTCAGCACGATCACACATAATCCACAACTTGTAAATAAAGCCTGAGTGTTTGCTACTCTTTGTTCGCTTCTTGCTGAATGTAGTAGCCATTGGGAAACCCTAGTTGTTCAACCCAAGCGAACACCGCGTCAGAATCCCTGAAAACCTATAATAACAATACGATGAGACTTATATAGCAAAAACAATAATACTTGTTTGTTTAAGTTTATAGTATGTCTTGTTACCATGTCGTCAAAATCATAATCTACGTCCTTTGGCCGAAGATAGAGATACTCGTCGCATCGGTTCGGTTACCCTTCATCATTGTTCATGGGTTCCTGCTACATTGGCGTAGGTGATAATGGATCACCAAGAGGAACCGTTGAAGGTCCACAACTGAAGTCGTAGTAATCACCGTCATAATCATCAACGACGTCAGGGGCCCAAGAAGATTTGTTGATACATGGTTCTGGATTGTAATGTGAAGTATCGAATACAAGACGAAATATACAAGATTGCTGAGGTCCGAACTCAGGCCGAACCTGGAGTTCGGACAGGGCCGAACAGGTCCGAACCTGAGGTTCGGACCAGCGGGTTTTAGCAACTATAAATAGTAGTCTTGTAATAGAATTCAGGAGCTTTCGAGTCATATCTTCTCTATGTACTTTGTGATCATCTCTGTGGTTAATACAAGTCATTTGTATTTACTCTTTGTGTTCTAGCTCGTATATCATTGATTTCATAACGATTAAGTAGAAGATCCACACGCTCAAGCAATTTCAAGTGGTATCAGAGCATTTGGTTTGCTCTACTGATCGGAAATCACTGTTTCTCGGAGTTTTGAGTCAAAATTCTCGTTTTTGTGAAAATGATTTGTATTTTTGAGTTTGTTTTATCTTTTCGAGTGTGCTACATGTCAAAAATTCATTCCTAAATCGTTTCTATCGAGTTTGTTTGAATTCCTATCGAAAATTCCAGTCAAAAACACTGAAAATCGAGAAAATGGTGTTGAGTGAGCTTGGTCTCGTCTGAGGTTCGGACAACTTCGGAGTAGTTCCGTACTTCGGCACTAGTTCGGTCAGGTTCTGTTTGTTCTTCCGAAGGTTCAGTTCGGAGGGAGTTCGGCGAAGCTTAGGTTCGGACTAATTTCGGAGGTAGTTCGGAGTTCGTTCGGAGCAGGTTCAGAGTGAACAGTAACCAGTTTTTCGATGTCCGATTTTCAAGCATTCGCGGCTATTCAAAATTCGGTTCAGACTACGATGCAAACGATGATGAACTATGATAATGAAATCAGAATAAGTCAGAAAGTTCCTAAATTGCTCAAGTTGGAAGATTATCATAGTTGGATTACACGGTTTGAAGCATATGTTTCTGCAAATGATATTGATATGTGGTTTTAATATTCTGAGCCATATGTTTATCCTAAAGGTGAAGACGGGGAACCAATTCTTCAAAGAAAGCTTTCAGGAGAACAAAAGAAAGTGTATCAAGCTGAAAAGAAGGCATATGGTACTTTAACAATGGCATTGCCTACAGATTTATTACATCAATTCTCAAGTAACTACACAGCAAAGAGTTTGTGGGATGCTTTAGAAAAGCGATGTGAAGGCAATGACCAATATAAGAAAAGTCGACAAAAGGTGTTGAAGAAGGAATTTGATAGTTTCAAGCATTATCAAAATGAATCGATTCCAAATCTGATTGCAAGATTTGCTCATTTAATGAGTGAAATGAAGTTGGTGAATCTTACAAAAGACGAAGCTGATAAGAAAGAAAAGATTTTGGAAGCTTTACCAGAGAAATGGGAAAATTATGTGATGATGGTCAATCATGATAAAGAATATTCAAAATTGTCATTTAATGATCTAATTCAAAGAATCCAAGCAAGGGATATGGAGTTAAAGGTGAATAAGTCACTTCCTGAGCAAGTTCAAAATCCTGCAGTGTATTATGGTAACAATGATTCAACCCTGAATGCTGGAAAATCTAATATTCTTAGTTCTGCACCTCCTACAGCATTTCTGGCAGGTAAATCTGAAACTCCAAGTTATTCTTCTGCTAGTTGTACGGTTTCGATTCCTAGTTCTTCGACTCAAAGTGCATTGTCTGTTCAAACTATCGATGATTATAATGCTTTGATGTCTGCATTAGTCTCTTCATATTTTGGTGTTATCACTGGTGCTGTGAGTAATGCTGAATTGGCAAATGAAGATTACGATCAAATTGATTATGATCATTTGGAGGAAATGGATCTGAATTGGCAGTATAGCTATGTTGGTTCGAAGAACGAAGAAATTTTTCAATAGAACTGGTAAGAAGAGATTGAATCAGGATGGTAAGATTGGTTTGGACAAGTCGGAGGTGAAATGTTATAAGTGTTCCGTCTATGGTCACTTTGCACGAGAATGTCCAAGTTCAGCAGATAATAAATTGAAAACTGGTCAACATGCACATTTAGTTTTTCATCCATCAAATGAAGCTGATAAGGTTGAGAAGAAATCTGTTACTTTTGCTAATAATCTGACAGAAACATTCTGGCATCCAGATGAATTTGCCTGGAATGCAGATTCAGCAGCTAAAAAGAATCATGCTTCATTTAACATTGCTTTGACAGCTCGTCATGATGATGATGACAATTTTCTGACTGATTCTGATTCTTATTCAAGTGCATCTTTGGTTCAAGAAGATTTATCTAAGGTTTCTGATAGTTCAAAGGTTGAGGAGTCTAAATGTTTTGAATGTGTAAAACTACACAAAACAGTTGCATATTTTGAACAACGTCTTCAAACATCAACCGAAGAGATTGTGGTGCTAAAGAAAGAGTTGGAAGATTTTCAAAAGAAATATTATGAATTAGTTCATGTTCATGAAGATGTTTTGAAAGAAAAAGCTCAACTGACTGAAGAGTGTGAAAAAGCCAAAGCTGAAGCTTTAGACGCAGCTCAAGATTTTGAAAATTTATTTGAGAAGAGTTATCCGGTTCAGCAAAAGTATGAGGAAGCTACTGCTCTTATTGCTAAAACTGCTGTTACTGTTGAGAAGCTTCAAAATAAAATTTCTATGCTTCAAGATGAGAATGTTCTTTATCGTGACAAGAATGAGGTATTGACTAAGGATGTTGAGATCTATAAGAAAAAGAGAGAAAATGTTCTTGAAGAATTTTTTGCTGAATGTGAGATCCAAAAGCTACAAACTTATGAATATGATGATCTCAATGCAAAGATTCATCAAGTCACAAAAGGAGGTGTTTGAGGCTCAACAAAAGATTAATGATTTGAAATTGAAAATTTTGGAGTTGAAAAGGCAAGTGAAGAACTGCAATTTGTCACCGACATTGCTAAACTTCTTATACAAGCAGGATCAGAGTACGGAGAGTTCTAAGAAGGAGGATGTTCACTTGGTTCCTCAACCAGTGGATTTAATTGAAGTTACTTCTGCTCCGCTTGATCCTAAAGCTGAAGTGCATGATTATTCAAAATTTGCCACTCCACCCAAGAAGAACAAGTCTAAGTCTAAGAAGAAGGAAAAGCCTTTGGGTGAAGCTCCAAAATTTGTTTCAAAGTCTGTTTTGTTGGAACATGAGAACGTTTTTGATAAGGTTGTTTCAAGTTCTTCATCTGCAACCGAAGAAGAAAAAGTTTTGATTGAAAAGAACAAGCTAAAGGATATCAAAGCCAAATTTACTAGCGAAGCTAAGGCAAGAGAAGCTTCTGGTTCTTCCTCAAGTTCTTCAAAGAATCAAGGATTCAAACACAAAGGTTTGGGTTATGAAGTGAAGAAAGAACCGATTCAAACAAAGAAACCAGTGCAAGCTGCAAAGGTTCCTAAAGCAAAAGTTGCAAAGAAATCATCACCTCAGAAGGAATTTTCTTATTATTCTGGAAGATCGTCATCTTCAAGGAGTCCATCTCCTAGGTATGATTCTTCTGATGGTTTCTTTGATAACTTTGATTCTGAACATTCATCTGGTTTTCAAAATTCAAAACAATTTTCAAACGTTTTTAGAGAACGACTTTGTTATGTATGTCGTCAACCAGGACATCTAGCTGCTGATTGTCCGACGACTGCATATATCCACAAAACTGCAAAATATGTGGATAACAAAGGTCAAATTTTTTGATGAACCCTGGTCTCCAAAGATTAAATCAACTCGTAAATCGTCTTGGTCTAAACCAAGTACGTCGGTTGAATCTGATTCAGGTTCTGATAAAAAATTGAAAATTTTACAAATTTGGAAACCGAAAGTTGTTTCCAAGGCCAACAATGACTTTGTGGAAGACACCGGGCGACCCGACGCTGTTGAATCGGGTCGATCCTAGAGCGACTAATGATTTATTTGGTGTCAGCAGGTATTTCAGGAAGACCTTTCGGTGATTGAAAATTGCTGATTGTGAAATATCTGTGCTAACTTAAACTGAATTTCAAAATCAAATTTTGTTTTCAAAATGCTAAACTGCAACGTATTCGTGTTGGTTGATCAATTTCTTCTTTTGTTTTACACTCCGTCTCATTCTGAGGGGGAGTTTGTTTTTGCAAAAATCCAAAAATAGTGTGTTGTTTTTCAAATCGTAAAAATGACAAATCTATAAATAGAGTTGTCATTTTTAGGGGGAGAAATTTGAAAAAGACAAATACATTGAAAAATGCAAAAAGTCAAAAACATTGAAAAATGAGAAATTGTATCCGACATGATTGGGAAATGATGGTACATTGGCTAATAGTGTCTGACTCATGGATAAAATAGATGAAAAAGCCATAAGACCATTTGATCGATGTGTAAGGTAGGCTCGGCAAATCAGAAAGTATTCAAATGTGATATACACTAAATCTGATGCTTGACCTAGTGGACGACATCTTGATGTGTATCTCATGATATATCAAGAAAAAGATATGTGAAAATAAAATGAGAAGTCACTGTGTATACATGTGTTCATTTTGCAAAGATTTAAACTTGTTTGATTTTCTTTATTTTGTCAAACGATCGGACTTTCTCTGCGTGTCCACAAGACCGACCTGATCGTTGTTCGTTTGACGTTCTGCTTTATTTTCTTTGGTGTTTCGTATAACTCATCGGACTTTCTCTGCGTGTACGGGAGTACCGACCTGATTGTTGTTGAGTTATACAACTTCAACTTGTTTTATTTTCTTATTTTGTTAAATCCGAGGCCTTATCTGCGTATCGAAAGATCGACCTTAAGGTAGACGATTTAACGTTCTTATTTCTTTTTGCATGGAACACAGTTGACTATATCATGGTTACAATCATTATGTGATTAAAATCACAAATGAAATCACAAAATGTGATAAGCAAAAGCATATCGTGAGTATGTCTGATAGTGTGGGGTACACTGGTCAATGCAAAACTAATCAATACTTTAACATATCCAGATGTTATGAGTATGATTGTGCCAGAGTTTAAAGTTGGACAAATTATATCTGCAATCGGCATGGCTTATGTGCTACAATAATTGAAATTGAAGTGTAGTTCAGCATGTTATGACCAATATGATCCCAAGTTGTGATCTTTCTCGCAAAAGACAAAAATAGTGTCTGATTCTGTATTGCATTTACATTTCATATCAGAAAATACCAAAAAGATTTTAGGTGTGTTTTGATATAAAATTTCTAAAAGCCAAAAAGATTTTGTTTCTGATTTGTTTTCGATTGATCAACACGAAATACAAAATCAATTTCAAAATCAAAATATCTTGGAGTCTCGAAGAGACGTTTTGCACCAAGATTATTTATGTTGGCAGGTTTCTATGTGGAATGAGAACATCACAACTTCAAGTCTTCTGAAGATTGTTGATAAAGAGATTACACACGATGCAATATCAAGTATTCAAGATTGAACTCATCGTCAAGATCGAGGAAGAGTTTGATTGAAGATACAAGATACAAGTTTTAATAGAGGAGATGATACTGCACATGCCGAGGGGGAGTTTGTTGATACATGGTTCTAGATCGTCATGTGAAGTATCGAATACAAGACGAAACATACAAGATTGCTGAGGTCCGAACTCAGGCCGAACCTGGAGTTCGGACAGGGCCGAATAGGTCCGAACCTGAGGTTCGGACCAGCGGGTTTTAGCTACTATAAATAGTAGTCTTGTTAATAGAATTCAGGAGCTTCCGAGTCATATCTTCTCTGTGTACTCTGTGGTCATCTCTGTGGTTAATACAAGTCATTTGTATTTACTCTTTGTGTCTAGCTCGTATAACATTGATTTCATAACGATTAAGTAGAAGATCCACACGCTCAAGTAATTTCAAGATTGTGACCCCTGGCCATAAACATACCCTTGTTCATACTGATACTCTTGGTTCAGTTGAGGTTGACGTTCATAAATAGAACCGATTTCAGTAAGTTTACTGCAATCAGGTGAATTTGAACCGTAGGCGTAATAATTGTTAGGTGCCTAAAATAACGAAATCATTAATATTTTTAACAATAACAAATTAATTAACCGGATCAATTTAATGAAATGTCTCGCCTGGTTTAAATCAAAATGTGGAACTGAGTGATTAAAAGATTGAACGCCATCATCCTGCTTCATAACAAAATAATTAGGACTACTAATGAAAATTAATTACCTGTTATCTAACGGTTACTAAAAAAAACTAATTACCTGGTTTGTTTCTAGAACCCACGTCAGGTTGGAAGAAGACTCATATTTACCGAAAAGAAAATCCCAGTACGATATGGTTGATGATGTCTTGTTGATATAAGGTAGGAAATTTACAGAAATTTAAAAAACTTGGAGAAATCAATCTACCAAAGTATTAAAAAACAAATGAATGAAATAGAATGTAATACGAATGAACTATCATCGAGCTCATTTAAAACGAATCAATATGGGTCATAAGAGCCTATATGCCCCATATTGACGTATCGACAAGACATAACCGGCCGAGGTTCGTTAAAAAAATCACCTAACACTTTACGGGGTCGTAAAGAGGCATACACCCCATATTATAGTCAGCATCGTACTAACTATGATATTCCCTGATATTATTCTTTATGACCCCGTAAATGGTCATATGCCACATGTATGCCACATGAAGGAGTACACATTACGTTCCGTAAATGGTTTTACACTCCACAAAGAGATGTAGAATTATTCACATATAATGAACGTCATTACAACAA
>JBCNJP010000010.1:95179141-95294358 GCA_039602395.1 Deinandra increscens subsp. villosa | reverse complement strand
GTCCATCTGATCAATCCAATCAACAACCTTACAATTCGGACAATAGGAATCAATCTGGAAATTCCTGGTGAAGCTCGAGTTATTATAACTCCAACTATTCTAATCAGCCATATTGACCGCCTCATCTCAATCAAGGCAAGTCAACTAAGTTGGATAAACTAGAAAGACTAGTCCAGAATCTAGTCAATGCTGATAGCAAGCACGACACCAACATCAAGAATTAGCAGGCCAATATCCAGAACATAGAAATACATTTAGGACAAATAGCCAATCTCCTGTCTGGGAGGAATAAAGGAGAGCTACCAAGTAACACTGAGGTAAATCCTAATGCCAGTGTCAACATGATTTCTGCATTTGAAGATGATGAAGATTCGTTCGAGAAACATCACATTTAAATTCTTGATAGGTCTCACATACTTCAGCAGCAGTATCTGAGAGAGCACTATGAGGAGAACAAGGCCAGCATAGAAGATGAACAAAAATATGATCAATTCCTTGACCTTGTCCTCAACCTTAATTCTGATATGTACATGATAGATTTACCTAATTAATAGGGTCAAACCTAAGTCTAAGTCAACGATGGCAAAAATATTAATCTATTTACTCTCATGACAATTTGACATAAATATTTATTTTCATGGAATTCAATTAAAATCATCTAATGGCTAAAAGTTATTCTAATAAGTCTAAACATGGTTTCATCATACAACATAATCAATCTAGCCATTTTAACACGGGTACACCCTAAATCTATCATCAAGATGATCATTTTCATGGCAACATTCTAGATCTAACATCAAACGGTCAACTTTTCATGCAAAAACCCTAGATATAGAATCAAGAGGACAATTTCATATAATCAAAACCTAGATCTAGCAATTAGGAGCATGAATATCATAGATCTAGCTTGATTACATCATAAAAAATCTAATTTTACTATGACATCACTAGATCCATGCATGTCATGGATCTAGTCCATTTACATCATAAAATTCCAAACTTTATGTGCATAACCATAGATCTAGTCCTAGAGAGCATGCTTAGCATAGATCTCATCAATTTGAAGCATAAAAATCAAGTCTTGACATGGAAAACCCTAGATCTATAACATGATGATAATTTCTCAAGCTAAAAACCTTGATCTATATCCAAGATGACATTTTTATGGAGATCTAATCATCAAAGTTCATGCATATCAAAGATCCATAGAGATTCAACCCTAAAAATCAAAAAAGATGGAAACTCTATGCATAAATATTGTACCTTTGATCATAAAAACCCTAGATCTATCAAGCATGGTATAGATACAAGTCATTAAACATAAAAAGTTCAGATCTTGATGAAGAAGGAGGAAGGATTCAAGGTGATAGAAGCATGGTTTTGAGAAAACATACCGAGTAGGGGAAAACCGACACTAATCTAGGCTTGAAAGCACCAAGCTTGAGCTCTAAATCTTCAAAAATGGAAGTCTCGAGGGTTTACACCCAAAAATGGTCGTTTGGAGGTGATTAGGGGTGAAAATGAGGAGTATGGTGGCTTAAGATGCATTTATAAGGAGAAAATTAGGGTTTTGCGGGAAATTTCAAAGTAGGCGTATCACTTGGGGCACATATATGCTCCAAGCGATACACTTGGAGCATGCCCGAACTTTTCTTTACCTAATTCCTTGATTTGCGTGCTCGGTTCTTCATTTTTTGATGTTTTCGAGTCCCGCTTTCACCCCAATTACCCAATTCATCATCCCATCATGTTAACCACATTTAATCTACTCAAAACAAATATAAACACGTCATGTAACACATAGAAATGCACCAATTAGGTCAAATTATGTGTTTTTGCTCGCTTTTGGCATACGTATCACTTTTGGTAAAATCACCAATGTTTTATGACTCGGTTTAGTGTGTGATGACTCATGACATCATATGTGAATATAAGAACCATAAATATGATAAATCTGACATAATATACTTAAAAACATGATCTCCTGGTTAAAATCAAAATCGCGCAGGATTTACCAAACTTCCATCGTTTGCGTTCTAAACTTCAAACCTTCACACATCTTCACTTGTATTTACTTGTATTCATAACTAGTATTACACAAAAGCCTCATACATGTTGTAAGTGTCTAGGACGATCTTACTACTAGTATAGATGGTTAAATCATGTAGAACAAGATGTAAATAAGCTTAATTTGTATTGAATAACTTGAAGACACCAATACAAAGCTCTGAATGACACACACTGAAAAACACACAGTTAAGAAGACTCTCTGAAGTGCATCATTACAACTAACTGTGACCTTCCTATTTATACTTTGTTACTTTCCAACAAACCAGCCAAGCAATGAACCGTAGGCAGTCTAGCTCTAACTAGATACAACATACGAGACACACATTTATGCTCTAACAGATTCCCCTTTAACATATGATGTATCTTTACTAACAAAATATCTAATTTCTAATCCTAAACATTGTTATATCATATTTTCAACTTGAAATTTCTTGTTAGTTGTAGAGCTTGCATGGCTGGATCAAACCTCGATCAACTAAACCACTTGTGAAAGATACTTCAATAACTCCCCCTTTCACAATGCTTGAGTCTTGCCAATATAACCAACAACTTTAAAAGAAAATAATGTTGTTTTCTTTTTCGATTTACCAAAATTAATTTAATCTTGGGCAAAAATCTCATTCAGAGAACCATGATATTAATTTTGAAATTATTTCGTATCGCGTGTTGTACAAACTTTACATCAAAGCACACCTAAGATCTTTTTTATTTTTCTAAGGATATGCTAAAACACACCGAAATCTTTGTGAATTTTCTTAAATAAAAAAACAGAAAATAAATACTGAATCACACGCTATGTTTGATATTTTGCCAGAAAGATCATGACTTGGGATCATATTGATCAGAACACGCTGAACTACACTTCAGTTAATTCAGAACATAAGCCATGTCGATTGATGGTATAGACTGTCCACTTTAAAATCAGACAGAATCATACCAATAACATCTGGATATGTTAAGATATTTATTAATTTGCTTTGACCAGTGTACCACACACTATAAGACATACTCAGATATGCTTTGTATACTTTCGTATGATTATACTTGTGAACTTCACAAAGTATTTTGTATCCATGATACCGTCAACTGTGTTCCATGCAAAAAGAAATAAGAATGTTAAATCGTCTACCATAAGGCCGATCTGTCGATACGCAGATAAAGCATCGGATTTAACAAAATAAGAAAATAAAAAACAAGTTGAAATTATATAATTCAAAAGCAATCAGGCGGCTCTTGTCGACACGTAGAGAAAGTTCGATGAATTATACGAAACACCAAAGAAAATAAAGCAGAACGTCAAATGAACATCTATCAGTTTGATACTCATGTATACGCAAAGATAGTCCGATCATTTGAGAAAATAAAGAAGATCAAACAAGTTTAAATTTTTGCAAAATGAACACATGTATACACATAGACTTCTCATTTTCTTTTCACATATTTTCTTTTTATCATGAGATATGCTTCAAGATGTTATCCACTAGGTCAAGCATAGCATTTAATGTATCAACACTAGTATACTTTTTGATATGCCGAGTCTACCTAGCACATCGAATAATGATCTTATGTATTTTTTTCATCTAATTTATCCATGAGTCGGACACGTAAGCCAATGTACCATAATTTCCTAATTATGTCGGACCCATTTCTCATTTTTCCATTTTTTTAATCTTTTGCATTGCATTTTCACTATTTACAACACATTTTCCCTCTTAAAATGAATACTCTATTTTTGGAGTTTTCATTTTAACTAAAAACAAAACACTATTTTTGGATTTTTTTTTTTAATTTTCTCCTCCCTAAACTATAAACGAAATGTAAAGAAAATAAATTGACTAACCAACACAAATACCATTTCAAAGTGTTAGCAACATGAAAACATATTTGTTTGTGTAAAAATGATGTAGAACCACATAGTCCTGTCAAATATTTAAGTTAAAGAACACAGACACTTCATTATTAGTAATATCATAATCACCAATAGGTCTTCTTGAAGTACCTGCGAACACAAGATAAACACATTAGTTTTCAAAAGAACCGAAGCATATAGCTTTTGGTTGTCCAGTGTCTTCAACAATATCAATGTTTTCTTGGCAAACCACTCTAGTAGGGGTGTTCAAAACCGGATACCCGGAATTTCGGATATCCGAATTTCGGGTATCCGAAAATTTCGGATATCAATTTTCGTTGTCCAAGTCCAAGTCCGAAATTTTGGATATCCGAAATTTCGGATATCCGAAATTTCGGACTGGACTCGGATAGTTAAAACGGATATCCGAAAATCCAGTTTTTTTAAAAAAAAACCACAATTTAACCAAAAAAAACGACAAAACAACAAAACAAATAAACATATTCCAAGTCTTCAAATACAAATAAACATAAGTTCGACCTAAAAAACGACAAAACAAATAAACATAGTCCAAGTATTCAATAATTCCTTATTTTTTAATATAAAATTTATTTTAATTTATTTAAATTTTCGGATATCGGGTATCCGAAACTTCCGAAAATTTTGTAAAGTCTTGTCCAAGTCCAAGTCCGAATTTTCGGATATCCGAGTTTCGGATATCCGAAATTCCGGATATCCGAAATTTTCGGATAATTCGGATACGGAATTTCGGATAATTCGGATACGGATTCGGACTCGGATATTTTTGAACACCCCTACACTCTAGGCTTCCAAATATTTGAATTTTTGAACACATTTTATAAACCTGAAAAGTTAATATTAACAAAAGTTGGTTTATCAAATTTCTTCTGACTCACAGAAGATTCACCATTTGTTGTTTTTGGTTCATTAAAAACGCTGCGAGTCAAATCAACATATTTGAGAGATGAACCAACAAATGGTTTGTTGTTAGCAGTCGTAGGACATTCTGATGCTCTATGTCCACGCATACGACATGCATAACACAGCCTTCAATGAAACGGATTCATCGGAATATCATCAAAAAATATTTTTTTTCTAGATGTTTACCTTCGAAAGTCTTTGGTTGATCAGATCGCCAAAATCATCTGGTTAGTAGAAGTATCACAAAAACCAGAACGATTATACCTCATGGATTGAAAACCTTTTGGACTAGGAGAACACCTTGACGAATCAGTTGAACCACACAATGAACCCCTTGAGGAATAATGTCCATTTCTTGATGAACATGATGAAACCTGCTTTTGTTGCCTTTGAACCTGTTTTCCTTTGACTTTCGGAACATTTTTCACCTTTAGATTAGCAACCTTTTTTCTGTTTTTCAGAACCAATAACTTGAACTTATTTACTTTCATAACCCAGACCACCATTCTTCCTATCTTTATGTTGCCCAGATGTAGTTTTCTGATGGCCTTGAGATACGAGTCGAGAAAACTCATTCTTGATATCATTTACACTATCCTTTTTATCAAGCAATGACTCATCGATCACAATATCTGAAAACCTTTGAACTTTCACACGACCTGATTTCCTTCAAACACTTTTCCTTCTAAAGAAATGTGGAATTTGAATCAAACTTAAATGCCTTGTTTGGATCAAAAATTTATTCATTTCTCTTCTTCTAATTTTAGACGTCTTCTTCTTATCAGATGCTTTATCAGAAAATTTTGAATAATCATGCGCTTCCCGACTAAAGTTCTCACTTGATGGAGACTTAAAAATCATCACTAGAGCAGGAACTTGATGATTATCAGCATCTCAACAACTTTTACGACTGTTTTCCAAATGGTACAAATAATTCAGAAAAACACCTGAAGTATTGAGTTTGCAAGATGTCGTTTCAAATCAAGAATTTCAATCTTTAGTTCAGAGAACTTCGTGTTAGCCTCCAATAACTCCTCTGTGACGCAATAAAATTTTCAGAAAGTTTATTATACTCACACTTATGAGTATACATCTTATCACATTCTCCAAGAACTTCCTCTGTAGCCTTTTCCAATTTCTTTTTAAAATCTCCAACTTCTACCTTCAAAACCTTATTTTCATCCCGCAATAAAGTAACTTCATCAAGCAAAGTTGTATTAACATCTTGAAGAGCAATCATTCTATCAGCAGCTTCAAGAGCAGTTTTCTTCATATCATCAAAATTTTCTTTCCAAGGGAGACTTTTTGTGAAAAGAGCATCAAAATCATCAATAGCTTCTTTTGCATCAGCTTTGGCTTTGTCACATTCCTTAATTAACACTTGCTTCTCTTTCGATAAACCATCATTGAATTAAACAACTTTTGCATATTCTTTCTTTTAACTCTCTAATTCCTCTTTCACACTACTAGAAACATGGTCTTTCTTGACGCGCGAACGATGACGCTCGGTTTTTAATGACGCGCAAAACGCGTGTCATAAAAAGTCTGTCATAAATTATAGAATCTTAAGAATAAATGACGCGCATTTTTGCTCGTCTTAAAATTTTGTCATAAATATTAAAAAAAAAACATAGTACACATTAAAAAGCACGCGTCATCTTTAAACTGTCGTTTTATGTTTTTCATTTTCCCGCTAAAATTTTTGCCAAAAGTTTTATTCCCCCGCTAAGAATCCTCCATTACTCGCCGCATCTACTAATTAAAAGCCATCAAAACTTTTGCCCTAAATTTCTCTGGCTCATCGCTTCAAAAATCAACGAACCTGCTACCTACATTCGATAACCTAGAAGTTTATGATTCTAAAATTTCTCTGGCTTCTGCTCCATCTCTTCTGCTCATCGCTTCGAAAGGCAAGCCCTAATCGGCTTCTGCTCCACCTCCCCATCATTCAAAATCAATGATTCATGGACAAAATCAGATCCATCATCTAAATTGCCTGCTCTTTCTTTTCCTTCCCTTGAACGAATCAGATCCAAAATCAGCGATCCATGGAGCAATACTTGGATGTATCCGGCAACCAGGGCGGCGGCGTGGCTCTAAATCCCCAAATTGAAGACAATTTCTCCAAGGTTAAGCGAACCCTAAGAGAAACAGGTGCGCTGCTCATAAAAAAAACCATTCACTAATATCACAGGTAAGTCTCTCTCTAGTCTCTATCTATATCTATACTTGCTGATTCACTGCTTAATTTAGGGTTTCTCAATCACCTTGAACTCACCTTACTCAAATCTGTACTTATCGTTCATTTCGGGTTTCACAATCTGGTGGTTCTTGATCCTGTATGCACACAGAATCACCCTTATCCCTTTTGGTTTACTTTATCATAAACTAACATAAGCTTCCATAGTTCCATTTTCAGCTTGATTAAATCTCCTTGTGTGATTTTGATTGCAGGATATAAGAACTGTCTGCTATGTGGATGCTTGGTTTATTTCATATATTGCGATTAAAGTCTCTAATATGATTACAGGAATCATATTATCTCAACAGTGATTGAGTGTTTTGAATAAAATGATTTATTAATAAAAGAATACACTTTGAATGGCCTCCAACACATTTCATGTTTTGTTGTTCAGACCCATTACAGAAATACAACACCTGCTGCAAAATTTCTGGGATGTTAAAGTGGTTATGACAGTCTACATGTTTTATTATAGGTTTTCAAGTGCCGTTTTACATGGAAAAGGCTGCGAATTTCCATTGCCACCATTTGGTCAAGGATGGTGAGTTCTATGAAACGTTTGTACCCAGTTACACGTGGAAAAGGCTGCGAATGTCTGTTGCCACAATTGGGTCAAGGATGGTGAGTTCTGTGAAGCTTTTTTACCCTGTTACTTGTGAATGTCCATTTGGTAAATGACTATTTAGGTTGGTGCTTTTTGTTAAATTTCATTGTGCTTAACAGATTTTGGGTATGAGAAGTTATAGTTGGAAGGGCTGATGCTAAGAATGCTTGTGGAAGGGACATATATGTTGTAAGAATGCTAAGGAAAATGATAGTGTTAGATTTGTTATTATAGGTTATTCGCCTACCGGATCCAATTGTAAATTAATGTTAACTTTGTAATGTTTGCTCTATATATGAAATGTATAATTTTACTACAAGTGTAGTTTATTTTGTATTATGAGGTTAATTGTTATTAATGGGGAAATTAGTGATTTTACAAACAAATATATTTTTTAGAAACCATGATGCGCAAAAAAGCGTGTCATAAGAAGATTTATGACGGGGGCTTCCTTGACGCTTATTTTATGACACAAATTTATGACGCTTTTTTACGCGTTATCGTTTGCGCGTCATAAATGGGATAACGCGCATTTTGCGCGTCAAGAGGCTTCTTGACCCTGCCTTCCTTGACGCTTTTTTGCGCGTCATCTGGGCCCTTTCTTGACGCGCAAAAAGCGTCAAGAAAGGCCATTTTTGTAGTAGTGTCACTCTCTTGAGTTCATCAGTTAGTAATCTAATCTCTTCCAGCAATATTGCATTCTTGCTGTTTATAGCAACAAAATCTTGACACCTTGCAGATTCTGCTTTTTGAACTTCAACAAACATTTCACACGAACTTGTTTCAAATGCAGAATCAGTCATACACTCATCACTCTGTGTAGACTTAACAAGAAAAGCAGATTCATCTGCAAAATCAACTCTTAATGGAGCTCCTGTATAAAATTCAGTGTCGTTACCAAAACGTTTTCCCTAGTCATAACCTTCATCAATTTGAGAAACCAATGCTTTTTGAGTTGAATTATTTACTGAAGCCTTAGATGTCTGAGCTTGACCATCAGAATTAGAGTTATCATTTGTTGATTGTCTACATTCGCAAGCAAAATGTCCAAACTTTGAAGACTTAAAACATTTTACTTTTGACTTATCTAATTCAACCTTACCATTTGGATTTAAATCTTATCTTCCAATTTTATTCATAAACCTTTTCACTCTACGTATAATCATAGCAAATTGCCAATTAAGATCTTTCTGTTCAAGATTATCTGGATCTATCTGATAAAAATCTTCCTCAATCATATCAGCATTAGGTATGCTTCCAGTTCGCACTCCAAAATATGATGACATCAATGCAGAAATTAATACCATATAATCATTAGAAGTTTTGGCAGAAAAAGTACTTTGATTGGCTAAGCCTGGAGTTGAAAAATTGTAGCCTTCAAAAAATTTTTGTGATTAAGTACTATTTCCAGACATTCCTCCTGCTATAATAAAGCTAATATCGGTGTTGATCTCAGAAAAGGTTTCAATTTTGCATTCATGCTTGCAGCATTCTGACCATGATATATTTTTGGATTTTGCACTTGTGCTGGTGTCTTTTTTATTGTTAACATTTCTAACTCTCTGGCATGTAACTTACAAGTTAGAGTATGATAAGTCCAAGTTGAAAATTCCTTATCACTTGTGACATAAAGCACATAGTCTTCTTATTTCAAAGGTAATGCTTCAAGAATCTTTTCTTCAATTCATCATCGTTCTTCTTAATATCTACAACTTTCGTCTCACTCACCAGATGTGCAAGTCTTGAAATTAGAGCAGTAATACTCTCATCCTGATACCTAATGAAATTATCAAATTCTTTGTTCAACACATTCTTCTTACTCTTTTTATATTGATCATTACCCTCACATCTCTGTTGCAAAGCATCCCGTAAGTGTTTTATCATTACAACTAACCATGAGTTTCCTATATATACTATGTTATTGTCCAGAGAACCAACTAAGCAACTAACCGTAGGTTCATTACTCACGAACCCTTGGTTTGTGGCTTGGTTAGTTGGCAGTCTAACGCACATCTAGCTCTAACTAGATACAACACACGAGACACGTATTTATACTCTAAAGACTCCCTCTTAACATGTAATGTATCTCTACTAACAAAATCTCTAATTTCTAATCTTCAACATTGTTGTATCAGATTTTCAACTTGAAACTTCCTGTTAGTTGTAGAGCTTGCGTGGCTGGATCAGAACTCGATCAACTGAACCACTTGTGAAAGATAATTCAGTAACTCCCCCTTTCACCATGCTTGAGTCTTTCTAATATAACCTGCAACTTTGGAAGATAAAAGTGCGGTTTCTTTTTCGATTTATTAAAATTAATTTAATCTTGGGCAAAAATCTCATTCGAAGAACCAAGATATTGATTTTGAAATCATTTCGTATCGCGTGTCGATCGATCAAAAACAAATAAGAAATAAAATATTTTTTGGCTTTTACAACTTTACATCAAAACACACCTAAAATCTTTTTGATTTTTCTAAAGATATGCTAAAACACACCGAAAATCTTTTTGAATTTTTCTGAAATAAAAAAAATAGAAATGAAATACTGAATCACACGCTATGTTTGATATTTTGCGAGAAAGATCACGACTTGGGATCATATTGATCATAACGCGCTGAACTACACTTCAATTTCAATTGATTCAGCATTCAGCACATAAGCCACGCCGATTACTGTTATATATTGTCCACTTTAAACTCAGACATAATCATAATCATAACATCTAGATATGTTAAGATATTGATTAATTTGCTTTGACCAGTGTACCGCACACTATCAGACATACTCAGATATGCTTTGCATACTTTCATGTGATTATACTTGTGAACTTCAGAAAGCATTTTGTATTCATAATATCTTCAACCGTCTTCCATGCAAAAAGAAATAAGAATGTTAAATTGTCTACCTTAAGGTTGATCTTTCAATACACAGATAAGGTCTCAGATTTAATAAAATAAGAAAATAAAAACAAGTTGAAATTGTATAATTCAACAACAATCGGGTCGATCTTGTGGACACGTATAGAAAGTCCGATAAATTGTACGAAACACCAAAGAAAATAAAATAGAACCTCAAATGAATAACTATCAAGTCGATACTCACATATACGTAGAGATAGTCCGATCATTTTAGAAAATAAAGAAAAACAGACAAGTTTAATTTTTTTTCAAAATGAACACATGTATACGCAGAGACTTCTCATTTTCTTTTCACCTCTTTTCTTTATATCATGAGATATGCTTCATGATGTTGTCCACTAGGTCAAGCATAACATTTAATGTATATCACATTAATATATATT
The DNA here is from genome assembly GCA_039602395.1 of Deinandra increscens subsp. villosa. Classification (NCBI taxonomy): domain Eukaryota; kingdom Viridiplantae; phylum Streptophyta; class Magnoliopsida; order Asterales; family Asteraceae; genus Deinandra; species Deinandra increscens. The sequence continues at coordinate 95,283,347 of JBCNJP010000010.1, read as the reverse complement.
TTCTAATATGCCGAGCCTACCTAGCACATCGAACAATGATCTTATGGCTTTTTCATCTAATTTATCCATGAGTCAGACACGTAAGCCAATGTACAATCATTTCCCAATTATGTCGGATCAATTTCTCATTTTTGCATTTTTCTATCTTTTTCATGTTATTTTCTCTATTTACAACACATTTCTCCCCCTTAAAATGAAAAATCTATTTTGGAATCGGATTCCACTTGTAAGTGTCTAGGATGATCTTAGTACTGGTATAGATGATCAAATAATACAAAAGAAGATGTAAATGAGCTTGATTTGCATTGAATCACTTAAAGACACCAATACAAAGCTATGAATGACACACACTAAAAAACACACAGTTAAGAGGACTCTCTGGAATGTATCATTACAACTAACCATGAGCTTCCTATTTATACTATGTTACAACCCTTGGTTCGTGGCTTGGTTAGTTTGTAGTCTAACTCACATCTAGCTCTAACTAGATACAACACATGAGACACACATTTATGCTCTAACAGATGCTTAGATTGCTCGAGCTACCCGGTTAAACGTAAACAGTGTGGCGTTCGCGGTAATCCGAAATAGTGATAAATCGAACATCAACCAATCAACGAACATCATAATAGATCCAATAACATAAAATTAAGTATAAAATGTCATAATCAAACATAACCCCTTTATTTAATTATCAATCACATAATCAGATTACAAAATGGATTCAAATCAGGCATCCGGATTTCTCAAAGGTTACAGTCTCCCTTACTTTTGGGAGTTTCATCCTCAAAATTAAACTCGAGAAGATTGAATGAAAAAATGAGGATACTTGGCTTTCATCTGGTCCTTACGCTCCCAAGTGAACTCTGGTCCACCCATAGACTCCCAACAAACCTTAACCATCGGAATCTGACTACGTTTGAGCTGTTTGATTTCACGATCCAGGATATCAATGGTGTTCTCGATGAAATGCATAGACTCGTCGTCAGAACATCCTCTAGCGGTAAATAAAGGTTTTCATCAGTGAAACACTTTCAAAGATTCGACACATGGAATGTTGGGTGGACATTAGCCAGCTCAGGAGGAAGATCAAATTGATAAGCCACTTTACTGATCCTTTCGAGAATTTTTAAAGGTCCAACAAAACGAGGTGCTAGTTTCCCTTTCTTTCCAAATCGGACGACACCCTTCAAAGGAGATACCTTTAATAGAACAAGGTTGCCAACGTCGAACTCAAGGGTCTTTCATCGTTTATCAGCATATCTCTTCTGATGACTCCTTGCAGCAAGCAAATGATCACGAATCTTAGAGATTTTGTTAATCGTTTCCTGAATCATTTCGGGACCGGTGATTTGAGTTTAACCGACCTCGCTCCAACAAATAGGTGACCGACATTTTCGATCAGAAAGAGCTTCGAACGAAGTCATAACAATGCTCGAATGATAACTATTGTTATAAAAGAACTCGATCAATGGCAAATGCGAATTCCAATTCCCACCAAAATCAATGACACGGGAGCGGAGCATATCCTCGAGAGTTTGAATGGCGTGCTCAAACTAACCATCAGTTTGAGGATGATAGGCGGTGTTGTGATCCAAACAAGCTCCCAAGATAGACCAGAGAGATCGCCAAAAAATAAGAGGTAAAACGACCATCACGATCAGATATGATACTCAAAGGAGTACCATGACAACAAACGATCTCATCGACATAGATTTGAGCCAACTTATCGGCCTTATATTTCTCACAGATAAAGAGAAAATGAGCGCATTTGGTCAAACGATCAATAATGACCCAAATGCTATCGTGACTAGTGGAAGTATGCAGGAGTGTTCTGATGAATCCATCGTAATGTCCTCCCACTTCAAAACTAGGATTTCCGACTGCTCAAGCAAACAGGAGAGTCGCTGGTGCTCAACCTTGGCTTTTGAGCAAGTAAGATACTTAGCCACAAAAAGCGGAATGTCTTTCTTCATGTCGGGACACCAATAGAGCTTGGGAAGATCAAGATACATCTTATCCAAACTAAGATGAATGAAATTACGAGATTAAGCCTCGCTCATGATAAAAGCTCGAAGATCATCTCGGTCTGGATTCCAGAGACGATCCATGAAATAGAGAAGACCATCGGATTTAGTCTGGAGCACCACGATTAGCATTAGCAGTAGGAGGGTTAGTAATCACGAGAGCAAGACATGCATTTCGCAGATGAGTGGTGGATCCACAATTATAGCAAGCCCGTACCTGAACCTGCACATTTGGAGCTTGGGCAATCATGGTCTGCGTAGGATATTAGGCCATTGGTTGAGCTCGCATGGGTGAAATGACCGAACCGCCCTTTATTAGTGTATTACCAGCACTGGGCCTGAGCAGGATGTTGATGGTTACATCGGGCTTAGAGAGGATAAGTCCCCATGTAAGGTTTCTTGGCAGGTGGTGCAACAGGAGCCCATTGAGCAACAGGGGTGGCAAGGATAGCATGTTTAGCGGGTACTGTAGGAATAGCGGTAACAACAAAGTTTTTGCCCTTTTGCTTCTTTTTATTGACTTGAGCAGCATAGGGCTTGACTTTAGACTCCTTATCGACCGTAGGATCGGCCCTATAAGTACCCAACACCATCTTTGAACCCCTTCTTTTCAGAGTACCGCCCCTAACATGATTATCAGTCAGACGAGAAGCAAGGCGGGTGGCACTCTCGAGGGTCATAGGATTGCTTGCCCAAACAGAATCTTAGATAAGCATAGGCAGCCCACCAATATACCTCTCAATAGCCCAGAATTCAGGAGTGATAATTTCGAGCGCCAAGATTTTCAGCTCATAAAACTGATCAGTATACTCCTGATTTTTCCCACTATCTTGCTTCAGGGCCTGGAACTCATCTTCAAGTTTCTTCAGTTCGCTGCAAGGACAATATTTTTCCTTTAGTATTTCCTTGAGTTCGACCTAAGATAGATCTCGAGCTTCATCGGACCCACGGATCCTCGTCTCACTGTTCCACCAGGTGAGAGCTTTTTCAGTCAGGGTGCTGGTCGCACGTGGAACCTTAAGCTGATCAGGGTAGTCACTATTATTGAAGGTGTATTCCATTCCCTCAAACCATTGAAGCAAATGGATGGGGCCCTTGGTACCCATAAATTTAGGAGGGTTACATTAATTGAAATTCTTGAAGGAACAAGCAGCAACAAACAACAGCAACATTGGCAGGGTTAGCATTTCGACCCTGCTAGATTTGCACCAAAATGTTAGGGATAACCTTAGCCATCTGCTTGGCAATTATCGAGGCCATCTTGCGGCCACTATTGCTCTTTCAGTGTCTCTTGAAATAAATCGACATTATGAGAATAAAGATAAACATTTATCAAGGCGAAATTAGGATGTGAGCAATAATCAAAATTTTGAGGGTGTAATTGTTAAGTGTGAAATATTTGTGTTAGCGAACCGTGATATAGTGTAACTCGGATCATAGTTTATCAAAATCATTTTAAACATAACCATGTGCAAAATTATGAAATCGAACGTTTGAGATAAAACATATCGGAGTGACTCTCATTTCCCGATTGAAAAACTACAACCGAGACTAATTAGATTAAGATCCCAGTGATAGATACATGCTTTGGCATAATAGATTTCGACACTCTCATCGGGGTGTCCTAGGTGAGCGTTCGGGTTCGTCGGAAGATTTGGATTTATACGTAACACTTTTCTAGACAGAGACCCCGACTACCGGTGCTTCCACCCTTCCAGTTACTACATGTCTACCATTAAAACCCTAATTCTGACGAGATTAGAAAATCGAGAAGATCACATTTTTTCCTAAATGGTACATAAGGCACCATTCTCAAAGGAAGAGGCTAGGAAGCCTTAGTGATTCGTGTTCAAGTGCTTGTTGACTAACGGGAAACAAGTTAATTGATTCAAATAGACAAAAATTAAGAAGCAATTAATTGGACAAAATAAGCATATAGGCATACTGCGTATGAGGCACTCATGCTGGAAACCTAAGGCATAAGTCTAGGTGAATCCGATTCTAATAACCTACATCCCTATAGCCGTGGCTCCAATGCCAATCTGTCACACCCCAACTGATGGTGGAATATATCGGGGTGCGACGAGTGTCCAGATGCTCACAACACTAATTAATACGTTGCGATATTCTTAATTAAGCCCATTTCATAGCATAACACAAAACATAATTCATTCATGATTCAGTTATTACAATCCAAATAAAACATTCATGATAATCATAATAAGTCTTTGTTTTTATTTAAAGGTCTCTCTAAGTCCATGCAACCTATGGTGATTATAACTGAAATCAAGCGGCATTACCAGCAACATGTACAAAAAAAGAATCAACTAAAATAGTTGGTGAGTAATCATGGGTTTAATTGTATCGTTCAAAAATATGCGTTCATGAATTGCAGAATTAATTAGTAGCATATGAAATATAAGCGTAATCCAACCCTTGATAATTAGGCTTCCAATTGCCCGGCGCCAATACCAGGCAGGCTAGTAGGCTTGTCAGACCAATAGATCTATTATCAGAACCTCGACCTTTTTAGTGTTGATAATTATGCTTATCGTTTATCATTCATCATTCAATCATTCAATCATTCAATCATCACAATTCACACAGTTTACATACACATATCGAACATAGAATACACATGTATAACTAGAGTTTGGATGCTTGTACATGTTGCACCCCAAAAAAATTCAAGTAAAGGGGGCTATGAAAACTCACACGATCACGGTTATGAGAATAGAGAAAATCATTGATAGTGGGATGAGAAATCAAGTCCGGAGACTACTTTGACATACTATCGGGCACGATAGAAAACATGGCTCGTTGGTGACTTGATGTGGTGGTACAAACGTGATAGATTTACCAATTAGTAGGGTCAAACCTAAGTCTAAGTTGATGTGTTCCAAATTACACATCCATTTATTAGTTTAAACCCCACATTTGTTTATAGTTTATGCATTATTTTGGTCTATTTTACCCTTGTTTGCTATGAAATGTCTTAAACAGGTGAACAGAGGTGGCCAAAGCGATAATTGAGAATTTAGAAGATTTTGGGGTGAAAATGACAAAGATCCGAAGTATTTACTTGTTCAGCACGTCATGAACCGTTACAAGAGAATGGGCCATTACTGGAGGTTTATCAGAAACCTTAAATCATAGATTTATGGCGGGGCTAACGACCGTTATAGCCATAACGGCTTCTTAGGCCTCTTTTCCAGAAACCTATAAATGCATCATATTCTCGTTTATTTGAAGCCTTAACGTCACTTTACGACTCCGGAACCATTCCAAGATGTGATTTTAGTTTCCGAGCCAAGTATTGAAGCTAGATAAGGTGTTACAAGGTGTTAATCCATTCAAGACAGTGTTCCGATCGAAGATTCCACCATTTTTCATCTTCGGTTTGCATTTACAATGTTATATTTCTTAGTTTCTGTTGTAATCATTGGATTAGTAATGATGAGAGGCTAATCCTCTTGATATTGTCTAAGACAATATGATCTTTTCAGTTATTACCTATGATTTGACTTTGATTTATCGCATTCCACAATGATTTTAGTCTAACGATTATGATTCTATTTGCATATAAGAAATGAGTTATTTTTTAATGTGTTTGATCCATTTCTAATGGTACCTGATTTGATTGGTAGTGTAGACGTATTCAGCTTGTCAAATTGATGTTACTTCTTAGTTGTTATTAGCAAATTCAATATGTGTTTAGGAACTCTAGCGTACCTAGATAGAAATTGGTGATGATGTAGATTCAATAGTCCATTTTGATTGAAGTATGTCTCTATAGTTAGTCATGAACCTTAGCTTCCATGTCTTGGATTAAAAGGATTAGTGCAGTGACTAGGTATATTGCGTATCCGATGGTGTGTGATTTGGTCATAAGTTATTAGTCTATCATGATTAGTAGAATAGGATTGGTCTATGATCCTAGGTCTTAGGTCAGGTGTTTGATTTCTTATAGCTAAGTCATTGATTCGTGGATACTTTCTTGTGGCTGTGGTTTTAATTGCAGATTTAGTCTCTAGAGATTCTATATCCTTTAGACAGTTAAGTTGCGATAAGTCAAATGTTAGGTGTATGTAATGCTGGGTAGTGATCAGTCTTAGATGATATCTATTTTTCCATATCTGTTTCTCATATCAATATTATTTCTTCTATAAGTTTATATTCATTTCTAGTCATTAAGAATTGTGACAGAGTCTTAATGATATTTACTAAGTTTGTTTTTTATTACATCGTTGCTTCCTTAGGTCAACCCTGAGTTATTCTTTAATACCGCCATACGATAGGTCAGCTTTCCTATATATGCATGCGTAGTAAAAGATGAGTTAGGTTACAAATTTAAAGGTCATTTCTACAGGAATATATATATATATATATATATATATATATACATATATATATATCACTACGTCAAAATTCACCTTTGGCCACGGAAAAAAACCGTGACCAAAGGTGTTTGGTCACGTTTTTTTTTTCATTCCAATCGACACCAAAGGTCCCGTCACCTTATGTACCCTACGGCCACGTTACAATATCAGTGGCTGAAGCCACCTAGAAGCGTGGCTAAAGGATACCAATATTTGTTGTTGTAATCAAACAATTCTTCCGAAAAGCGTGGCCAAAGGGTCCCAACGGCCACATGTGTTTGTTTAACGTGGCCTTTGGTATTATATGGTCACGTATATTTGTGTTTTAGCCACATATGTTATAAAAAAACGTGGCCAAATGGGTTGCTGAAATTATAATTTTTGTCCCAATACGCGTGGCCAAAGGGTGGCAACCGCCACGTTAAAATATGAATAGCGTGGCCTTTGGTATTATATGGTCACGTATATTTGTCTTTTAGCCACATATGATATGAAAAAACGTGGCCAAATGGGTTGCTGAAATCATACATTTTGTCCCAATACGCGTGGCCAAAGGGTGGCAATGGCCACATTAAAATATAAAAAGCGTGGCCTTTGGTATTATATGGTCACGTATATTTGTGTTTTAGCCACATATATTTGGAAAAAAAAGTGGCCAAAGGGTAGTTGAAATCAGATATTTTGTCCCAATACGCGTGGCCAAAGGGTGGCAACCGCCACGTTAAAATATAAAAAGTGTGGCCTTTGGTATTATATGGTCACGTATATTTGTCTTTTAGCCACATATATTTGAAAAAAAAAGTGGCCAAAGGGTAGTTGAAATCAGATATTTTGTCCCAATACGCGTGGCCCAAAGGGTGGCAATGGCCACGATAAAATATAAAAAGTGTGGCCTTTGGTATTATATGGTCACGTATATTTGTGTTTTAGCCACATATATTTGGGAAGAAGAAAAAGTAACCAAAAGGTTGTTGAAATCAGATGGGTCCTTGCTATACGCGTGGCCAATTTAAAAGCTATTACAAATTATTAATTACAAATCAAATAAAATTCAATTACAAGTCAAATACAAATGAAATACAAATAAAAAATTAAAGAAAATTACACTGCATACAAGCATTATTCTCAATCTAATTTTCAATCCGGGAGGCAACAACACTACCACGTGGTCTTCATCTTCAACTGTCCAGATTTGAGCTTAATTAGGACCATTTTTTCTTGTATTCCTTCCTATACCAAAATATATAATTGATAATTAGGTTATGGAAATTGATCATAATATATATAGCAATTTTGAAATACTTACCACCATGATAGATATGGACTGAGGAGTGCCATTTTATTGCAAGTAGTATGGGTCATCAGGTCCTACAATTCAATTGATTTCCAGATGAACATTAGATATCCAGATGAACTTAAAACATCCAGATGAACATCACATTAAGTTCCGGATCAACTTCAAAGTCAGTTGAACTTTGTTTGGTACACATCTCACCATTTGTTCCAACAATCCCTAGCTGGCCCAAGTGTTTGAGGTACCAAATAACATTTAAAATGGGACTACATGACATTACCAAACAGATTACTGTGAAACTATAGAACGGAATGAAACTTGACTGGCAAATATTTACCTTTTTCTTTTCAACCGCTTCAGACGAGGTTGATCGACCACCGATTTCACGCCCTACAGTTCAATTAATTACTTTATGTAAATGAGCAATCAAACCGATAATGAGTTTGACAAATACTAACCGTTGTGTGTATGTCAGCATGATTAGTGTTGTGGCTAGATCCAACAAAAATCTCCTTAGAATTTACCTAGAACAATGTTTTTGAATTGGTAAAAAGTTAGAGCAGAATAATGACGCGGACCTATCATGAAAGTATTTATTCTGTTTTTTTAATCTAACATAAGTTGTTCCAGTTTTATTCATACAGATTATGTATATACTCTATTTTTCTCATATTAACATACATTTTCAATGAATCATAGCAGGGCCCCATTTAACTCATAACTTTGTTCTTACATGAAGTATATATTCTTATGTACCAGGAACTTGTTGGAATTTTACGGTTCTCCTACAGAACTTGCATCTATCTTGTGTTCTTCAGGAACAAGAGTTCATCCGGATTGTGTTCTTCATGAACAAGAGTGTATGTTATTATAAGGTACTTGAGAATAGTATGATTAAGTTGTGATGTAAAGAATTCACCTCTGTAGATGCCGGAGCATTAAGTTGGTGTGGTAACGGTGGTCCAAGTGCAGATAGATGATCTATAAGTAGATCAAGTTTTTTCTCCGATTCTTCAAACTTCAAGAAGAGGGCCTTAACTTGTTCATTTGTTGCATCCCGAAGAAGTCTCTCCTCTTTAAGTTCGAACTCAAGTTTTTCCAATTCACCATTAGTGTTGTTGGATCGATCCTTGAATTTTGTACAATTAACAGAATGTAGTTAGATGCTTTTTAACAAAGTACATAAATAGGAAAGCATGCAGACCCTATTGATTCATTATCTCTTAATTAGTTCTTAATTATTAATATATCACATAAAGACCCTATTGATTAATTATTTGATATGTTATACACAAATTTAACGACATCTAAAGGGAAGAGTGGAACACATCATGTCTTCAGTGGATATAAACAAACAGTTCACCATTTCTAGCAAAGTAGCAGATGCATGACATCAACATGAACATACAAAAAATGTTGGAAACATTCCTATATATGTCCTCTAGGATCATTTCCTAGCTAGTAATGACCAGAGTAACATAAATTAGTTCTTAGTTATTAATATCTCACATAAAGACCCTATTGACTAATTATTTGATATGTTATACACAAATTAAAGACATCTAAAGGGAAGAGCGGAACACATCATGTCTTCAGTGGATATAAACAAACAGTTCACCATTTCTAGCAGTGTACATAAAGAAGAAAGTAGGTTCACCAGTAACATGAATCTACAAACATGTGCATATGCTTGACCTCAACATTCCTAGCATAAAAATAACTAATTTAGCATAAAATGAATGGGTTGAAATGAATGGAGAGGATTTCTGCAAAATATACCCCTTCCTAATTAATTCTGTATGAAACGAAATTTTATCGATCTGTAACTGTAACTGTACACAAATACAGGGATCCCAAGTTAAACGTGTATCAATAATAAACAAAAGAAACAATTTTATGAAAACAGATTGTAATTAATGAAACGGAATAACTTGACAATTACCGTTTTCTGGACTGATTGGTCTCCCAAATCACATCCCACTTCTGAAGAATCGCTAGCGCTGTCTGTTGAAGCTATTCGTTGTTGAAGCTCCATGGAAGATGTGAATGATATGGATGAGAAAGAAGACCTGGTTATTCGCTGGAGGCGTTTAACTAGCTAGAAATTTTCTGATAAAGTGAGAGGGAAAAGTATATATATGATGAATCGATAATAAGTAAATTTAGTTCGAAATTTTGGGTGTAGTTTGAACTAATGGTGGGAAATTCAAATTTTTTGGTGAAAATTTTTAATTAAAAGGGGGGGGGAATTGTTCAAACTGATAATAAAACCCAAAATTAATATAAACAATATGTATATTAAACATAATTAAACCTAAAATTAAACATAAACATAATTAATTAATTAATTAAATGTCTCCACGTGGCTCTTCCGGCGGGTTCTTCTTGAAGATGAACTTCATCATCCAGTTCGTAAAAGTCTTCAAGTCACTCTTCTTGTGGGTTTGCAGGTTCCTCCATGAGCTTGAGCAGGAGCTTCATCCTCTTGAGGTGTTGAAATTGTACGAGTACATCAATTACGGTTGACATAACTGTGATCCTTTAAGCAGATCTGGATGACGATCGGAGTTAAAAGCCCTAATTAACAAAATTATGTTTTAATATTAATTTTATTATTTTCTTTTAGATATAATAAACAAGATTTTAATAACACGTGCCTTGTGGCCGTGATAACGCAACTACAAAAAACGGATACATTACTAAAACACAACTCAAAAATGAAAATGATAAATTACTATGCAATTCAGAACAAAAATACGAAAAGACCGCCATGTTGTGAATTTCTCATGTATAATAATTTTGTTTCCAAAAATATTAAACGACGTCCAATTAGGATGGTGAGGAGCAATTAGGAGCAATTAGGACCAACCAGACTCAATGAGGACTAAATACTGACAATTAGCGTCATTTAGGATACTTTAGTGAAGACCAGTTATGGTCAATTAATATGGTCAATGAATACGAATTAGGGCCAGTTCAATGAGAAGGCCGATTATGCTCATAGGACCGATAAGGACGGAGCATGAAGGAAGTGACTAATGAGGATCGATGATCAAGTATGACCAATTAGGACTAATTGGGGCCAATTAGTTTGAATGAGGACCAATGATACCAATAAGGGTAAATCAGGGTTAGTGATGGTCGATTAAGACCAATTAGGTTCAATTAGGGTCAATGAGGACCCATTAGGACCAATGATGGTCGAATATGCTCGATTAGGACCAATAAGGATGAATTATGACTTATTAGGGCCAGTTAGGACCGATGAGGGCCAATTAGACAGAATAAGTACCAATATGGCTCAATTCGGGTTAATGAGGAGCAATTTGCACAAATTGGACCAATAAGGACCAATTAGTGTCAGTTAGCCTCAATAAGGACCTACTAGACTCATCGAGTACCATTTACTTTGAAGTACAACAAATTTGAGTCAATTAGGCCTAATTGACCCCAATTGATTATAATTGGTCCTAAATGAGCCTAATTGGTCGTAATTGACCGTAAGTGATCTTCATTGAACCTAACCGAGCCGAATAGACTATAATTGACCTTCATTGGCCCTAATTCATCCTAACTGAGTGTTCACTGGCCCTCATTGGTACTCATTTGTCATAAATGACCATGGTTGACCTTAATTCAGTCTACTGGTCCTCATTGAGCGTAATTGGCCCTCAATCGGCCTAATAGACCCTAATTGGTCATATTTGGTCCTCATAAGGCGTCGACATTGAGCAAAATCGACCCTCGTTAGTTATAACTGGTCTTCATCATTGACCCTAATTGATCCTCATTGACCCAAATTGACCCCAATTTACCCTAATTGGGCCTCGTGGCTTCGTTGGTCCTAATTGGTCCTACTTTATCTTCATTTGTCCTCATCGGTCTTAATCGACCCTAATTGATGTGGATTCAATTAAAATAAATTAATAATATTTTTCTAAACCAAATTAAATTATAAAAAATTTCCCCCATCCCAATTTCAACTAAATGGGCAAACTCCAATAACTTCCCCTGTTTCAATTCTTAGGGTTCATTGTGATCCAGAAGAACTGCCGTTAGTATAAAACTGCATTTTCGAAAAACAGTTACCCTCTATTTTCTCTCCAGGTTTCTAATTGGCGATTTAAACCTAAACCTTACTCTCTAATTTCTCACAAATGGCACCCAAATTGAATCGAAAGGCTGCATCAAAGGCTACTCAACTGTTCTTCGCCGAACACAATGTTGTAGCGTACTTCGAGAAGTCTGATAAGTCAAAGCTATTTGATGAAATGAACGATTTCCTCGAGAAATCCAACACTCATTTTGCTTTAACTGTGAATCCTGTAATATGCAAGCAGAGAATTGCTGAATTTTGGGACTCAGCCAAAAAATCTGTTGATAGCAACGGGGTTGGTAAAATTGACTCTAGAGTCAATGGGAATGAGATTAGTTTGACTGAAGAAATGATCCGGAAGCATCTGAAATTCAATGATGCAGGAGGTGATCCTGATTACAAGTCTGAATTGTACTTGAAGACGTACGAAGCAATTGGGTATGGGGGTGACTTAACTTGTGCGACCGTCAAAAAGGGACAACTACCCTATGTTTGGCGATATCTTGCTCATACCATTCTCCACTGCCTATCTCACAAGAAAACTGCGTGGGATGAACTTGCTGCACCTCAATCATCCGCTTTTCATGGATTGGTAAATGGGCTCAACTTTAACTTTTCAAAAATGATATTTGATGGAATGCTGGAAAATCTAAAACCTAAAAGGATCTTTTACATGTACCCCAGATTCATCCAACACATTCTCAATTGTGAATTTCCAAATCTGCAAATCTCTGATCAACATCTTGAACTAAAATCTTTTACAAGTAAAACATTTTCTAACATGCAAGTGAACAAAACTGTTTTTCTTGGTAAAGACACATCACACCCTATGCCTAAGGCCAGGACTGCTCCTGAGCAAACTGCTCCTGGTGACAACATTGTTACACCAACAAGTGTTGAGCCCACACCAGACCGACCATCCTCTTCCACTGATATACAAATTCCCACCAAAAGGAAGAGGATGTCCACATCAAAAACCACACCCAAAAATACCACACGCACTCCACAATCACCCAAAAGGAAGAGGACTAGGTCTCCTTTACCTAGACCCTCCACAGGACTACCTCAGAATGAGGGTGGTATATCACCTAGGCCACATGAAGTAGATTCCCCAACCCTTATTGCAGGGAATATACTGCTGGACTTGGTTCAATCACCCAACCGACATTCTGGTGATAAGGTGACTTGCAGTAGTGATGAAGCAAGTCAGGTGGAAAGGGCTGACACTACTCATGAAGTCCCACTGGACCCTGAGGACAGTGCCAACATCATTGAGACCCAATCCACGGCAACTGTTTCTGTCAGGGAACCTATTCAGGAACCTTTGATTGACAACAGGAATCCCAGGTGCCAAGAAACCATGGGTGCTGAGCATGAACAAGGTCGGCTTGTTTGCTCTTCTTTGCTCAAAGATACTGGCAACACACCAGTTGAGAGCAGCATGACACATACTGAATTGACGGTTCGATGTACAAAACTTGAAAATGAATTGGCAGCTCTCCGTGCAATTGTGAGAGCTCAAGGAGAAGAAATTGAACGGTTGAAGGCAGGACAATCTGTGAAAGCCACTGATAGGTAAGGTTGTCAACCATACGTTGAAATGAAATTCACATGTCAAACTAGATTTAATTCAAAATAGGATCTTGCACAGGGTGTCTTCCTCAGATGTTGATGAAGTTGAACAAGTTGATCCGGTTGAACAAGTTGATCCGGTTGAACAACTTCATCCGGAGGAAGAAGGCCATGTTGATCCGGTTGAACAACTTCATCCGGAGGAAGAAGGCCATGTTGATCCGGTTGAACTAGTTGATCCGGTTGAACAACTTCATCAGGTGCAAGTGACTGCTGATAATCAGATTATCACAAGCGTGATGAGTGATCTGCAAACCACAAATGTGGATATAGCTCCTGAAGCTCTATCTTTCATGAGAAAAATGATGATTAGGAATACTCTTAACTGCACTTGGTTAAGGAGTGCTCCATCTCTGCCCATCATTACTTCGGAAGTTGCTCCTGAGCAATTGCCTAAGACTATTTCGGAACAAGTTGCTCCGGAAGATAGTCCCAAGGCAGTTACTCCGGAAGTTGGCACTAAGACTATTCCTGAGCAAGTTATCTCGGAAGTCAGTCCCAATGCTGCAACTTCACTTCATGAATCTCCAAAGCTTGCCGATGATGATTCTCTCAGTGAGAGAACCATCTCTGGTTTCACTGACATGGAGAATGATGATCAGAGCACAGGAGGCCAGAAAGAAGACATGGATCCTGCAACAAAGGCTCTGATTGATCAATTGGAAAAGGAGAATGCTGAGATACAAAAGAAATTTCAAGAACAGAAGGAAAGTGCAGAGTTTGAAGAACAGAAACGACTACTCATAGAAGGAGGTATTTATGAGTATGTCATCAACAATGCAGACCTGATGTTCTTTATCAATGCAGCAAGGAGAAGATCTGATCTGTACATAGAAGAAAGAATTGCCAAAGCTGAAGAGCAAGGTCTTTCAGACAAAGTTGACAAGTACAGAAGGGTCTTGGGAAATGAGTATAGGAAAATTCATATGAAGAAGAATGAAGATAACAGGGTTTTCCTAGCTCAGTTCAGTGTGATGCTCAGAGGCAATGAGTGTTTCACTGATGCATGGGTTGATGAAATGAAGGGTGATGACTTGATCAAGTGGATGTACATGATCCTAGTCATCAGAGCTGATCAAGCCAAGGAGATGAATGTAAAGAGATTTGTTGATAGCTCTTTAGAACAGGATCAACAAGAGAAGCAAGGTACTAGATATCAAACTCTATCTGAGGAGGATGACTTGCTGATTCATAAATGGTACTTCAAGGAAATCATGATGGAGGACCCAAAAAAAATCAACTCTTGCAAATTGCCAAGGCTGAGAAACGACTATGATGCTATCAGGAAGAGCCAAATTGAAAAGGAAAGAGTTACTGGTGTGAAAAGGCCACCAGGTATGCATGCTCTGTTTGACTCCTTACATCCTGAAGGTCTCAGCTACCTCAAAGAAAAGAAGAGTAAAGCTCCTGTGCAAACTACTCAGCAAAAGAAGCCAAGGATCAACATTATCAAGGAAATGTTTGACACTGTCTCTGATCCTCATCTCTCATCATCTCAACCCTCCACCACAGCCTCACAACCCACTGCTCCCTCATTACCAGGTGCATTTTCTGATCTGAACAGAACTCTAGCCTCACAGCAACCCAGAAGAAACCCTGCTAGAACTAGTAGACCAGAAAAAAATCCTAAACCTGTAACATTAAAGCCTCTTCCACCAAAGTTTAGAACAGACAACTTCACACCCTTTATACCACAACCTAGAAGTGGTCATACTCTTCCATCTCCATATCCTCACCTAAACAAACCCCCAAAACCCTCATCTCCACCCAAGGCACCAGAAAAACCCCCCACCAAGAGAATGAAGTCAGTGGCTAAGAAGGGAAAAGGAAAAGTGATCAATGAGGAGGATGAATACAGAGATGTCCATGCTGAAAGGAGAAGAATCATCTCCTGGAGGTATGATGATCAAGCCAAAGTATACCTGTTCACAACCAGTTCAGATGAGGTAATAAAGTTTACAGCTGAAGAAGCTATGTACAACCTCACTGACCATGAGTTGGGTGATGTTAGACAAGTACGTGGTGATATGAAGGGTACGTGTTCACAAGAGGACTCCTTAATGCTGAGGATAAAGATGTATTTGGATGACTTATACGGGGAAGTAGATGAAGCCACACAACGCAGCATTGACAATCCTGTTTCGATGGTTGAAGTTGATAAGGATGGAAAGTTGGTAGTCTATAGAGCTGATGGGTCATTCACAACGCATAGTACAGTTCCAGATCCAGAATGGAGCCAGGCTGACAAAGACCGAATCAATTTAATAATGATAACTAACAGGCTTCATGTGGTTAAGAGAAAACAGGTGACCAACTGGGAGTATAAGAAAGAAACAGGCATGTATCACATTTTCACCAGTGAACATGGTGAGACAATTAGAAGCTTAGAAGATGCTCTAAATGGGCTTTCTGAAGCTGAGATACGAGATATTGTCAGGATTGGTGATACTGAGAGCAGAATAATGACACGGACCTTTCATGAAAGTCTCCTATTTCACAAGGCCAAATTTCGGTTACAAGCTATTGAAGAGGAGAACAAGATGGGAACCGGATGAACTTGGCTGGAAGAAGAGTTGATCCCTGTATTTGTGTACAATTGCATAAGTTGTTCCAGTTTGTATGTTAACATGATAGTTGTTACAGTTTTATTCATACACTTTTCATCTATAATAACATACACATTTTCAATGAATCATAGCAGACCTCCATTTCACTCATAACTGTGATCTTACATGAAGTATATATTCATATGTTATGTTAATTAGTATATGTTGGCATTTTGATATATGGTGGGATGAGATGACCTATAAACAGGATAAATTTTACTTCTAAATTGGAAGAAGAACAAAACCGGATGAACTACAATTCCTCAGGAAGAAGAGTTCATGAGGACTGAGAGAAGATGAACTAGATTTCTTCAGGATGAACCGGATAAACTAGAGTTCTAAAGTTCTTCAGGATGGTTAACCAGTTTTCTTCTATTATAATAACATACACATTTTCAATGAATCATAGCAGACTCCATTTTACTCATAACTATGATCTTACATGAAGTATATATTCATATGTTATGTTAGTATATGTTGGCATTTTGATATATGGTGGGATGAGATGACCTATAAACAGGATAAATTTTACTTCTAAATTGGAAGAAGAACAAAACCGGATGAACTACAATTCCTCAGGAAGAAGAGTTCATGAGGATTGAGAGAAGATGAACTAGATTTCTTCAGGATGAACCGGATAAACTAGAGTTCTAAAGTTCTTTAGGATGGTTAACCAGTTTTCTTCTATTATAATAACATACACATTTTCAATGAATCATAGCAGACCTCCATTTCACTCATAACTGTGATCTTACATGAAGTATATATTCATATGTTATGTTAGTATATGTTGGCATTTTGATATGGTGGGATGAGATGATTTATAAAATAAAAATCACATCAGTTCACAATAAAATCTACTTGCAACAATCAAATTTAGAAAAAAATCAACTTTAATGATTGAGATAAAATCTATGTATATAATTAATGGTGTTAACCAAAACAAAACATGAGGAAGAGCTAACAATAACTTTAATATATATATATATATATATATATATATATATATATATTGATCTTTATACAAAGATTTTCATCAGATCCTATACAAAAATCTATCTAACTAGCTAAGACCTAGCATCCGACATATAGTCTTCATCATCAAAGAAGCTGCTGCTGCTGCTGCTGTCATCAGGAAACAACTTTTGACCAGGCGGCGATCTCGGTCCCAACTCGGAGGTGTAGGTGGAATCCCTGTTCCGGATTAAATACACATCCAGCTCTCTCTCCCCCTCTGGTCCCTGGAGATGAAGTTTCATATCCCCTACAACTTCGGCAGTGATGAAATCAGCGTACTCAAGCCCGTATTTGATGGACAGAGGTGGGATCCTCCAGTAAATGAGGAAATAGCCAATCGATGTGTGGCTTAGGTATTGCACCATTTGATCCAGATCATGACAATCAAATGTGCGAATGTCGACATAGTCGACATAATCTACCTTTCCCTTCCACACATCCTGGCCGGCGGCATTCCGGTGGAAATCGCCACAGTGATGGACCTTGAGGGTGAACCTCCGACCACCTGTAAAAAACCCAAATTCAGAGTAGAGAGTAAGTAACTAAAAAACATAAAACCCTAAAAATAAAAACGTACAACCATTGTTGAGTGAAAATACACTTACGGGGAGTCTTGCCGTAGTAGGGTGCTGGTTCATTAACACCCCTAATCCTCCATTGTTTACCAAAGGCAGCCATTGATCGATCGAAGTTTTTTTCTTGATGATCAGGAAATACGTTCGTACAGAAGATTTTGGTGGCGAAAAAGTGGAAATTTAAAGGCAGACAGGACACGCTACCAGCTATGGTGGGAAGAAGTGGAAAGGTCAGGCCAAGATAACCGTGTATATTTTGTTACCTTTACCACGCAAATCCTGTTTTTACCGTGTCTATTTATTACCTTTAGCAACGCAAATTTTGTTTATCAATTATTTCTTATGTGATGGGAGTAATTAAATAAGTTCTGGCTAAAATATAACCAATTAACACTTTTGTCTCAATGGTTCTTCTTAATCTTGTAGTTTGTTCCTTTCTTTTGACTGACCTAGGTTCAAGCCTTGTTTGCTACAATTTATAATTTTTTGATTGTCTAATAGTGGATGACAGGATTTATAAACTGGATAGATTTTAATTCTTCAGTAAATTGGAACAAGAACAAAACCATATGAACTAACAAGAACAAAACCATATGAACTAGAATTCCTTAAAAAGAAGAGTTCATCTGGAATGAGAGCAGATGAACAGAACCGGATGACATTTTTAGACAACTGTTTCACTGCCTTGGCGGACTGAGATGATTTATAATAAACAGGATCAATTTTAGTTATTCATTAGAGAAGAAGAAGAATAGAACCGGATGAACTAGAGTTCTTCAGGATCAAGACTAATTATTCAGTAATAGAACATGATGAACTAGAGTTCTTCAGGATGAACCGGATAAACTAGAGTTCTTCAGGATGAACTATATATACTATAAATAACCAAAGTTGTTATTTCTGTTCGTAATCTATAGGATATTCCCATGTGTTTAAATCCATTATCTAGTGAATTAAAATCATTGTGGTTGAATACAATTCCTTATACACTAATATTTAGTCACACAACCTAATATATGTAGAAAACAACCGGATGAACTAGAATTCTTCAGGAAGAAGAGTCAAAAGACACATAGGATGCATAACACATAAACAATTAATTACATATATAATCCAAAAGATGTGATATCAGTTAATTAATTACAAATATATGTAATAAAAAAACAACATAAACTTAAAACATGCTCCCACTAGAGAAATTGTCTGAATCGTCATATCGGCCTATTCTTCATGGGTAGCTACCGGGGGGGGAGGAGGAGGAAGAAGATACATTCACATCTCCATCGAGGTAGATGGATATGACCTCCTCGTCCATGACGTGCAGGGCCAAGGCCCTAACATCCCTCGGATCATCAGTGAATGGAACCAGTCCAAAATCCAGAGACAACCCTGGGATCCTCAAGTAAGGGTCGAAATCGTTCAAGTCATAACATAGGTCAGACACCATTTGGCCTAGGTCATCGAACAAGAAGGAGTTAATATCCACCTCGTCGAAGTAGCGAACCCTCCCATCGATGTATTGTATCCGACCATTGAGGCTCGCAAAATACCCTAGGTGATAGATCACCAAAGTAAACAGACTAAAATCTTCTTCCCCTGTTCAAGAAAAATAACCAAATCAGAGACGAGAATTCCACATTAAAGCATTTGGAATTTCAGTCATTTAGATGATTACTCACCTTATTCGGGGCTATTTTCCACATTCAGATGACGCAAATGCCACATTTTTAGAGAGTGGCATGATAAACCAAAAAACAGAGAGCTAAGAGAGCTAACAACGTATATGATGATGATCGAAAATTAATTAATTAATGATATGATTTATATCCGAAACTCGAGGTGGTTGATAAAGATTTGACCTCTAGTAATGATGTATATCCGCCATCGTCACAGATAAATAACTAATTAAAATTGGCTACTATTTAGTCACGGTTAATACATGTGGCCATATGTAATAGATTTTTGTCACTCACAACCTACTATTTAGTCACATAACCTAATAAAAGTGACCATATGTACTAGTTTTTAGCCACATAACTAAGTAAAAAGCGTGGTCATTGCTCACATTTAGCCACGCATAATATATAATTAATAGTTTTGTTTTTTTTAATTTACTAAGTAATAAAATCTACTCTTCCGTCACACAACATTATTTAAACGTGGCCATATATTCCTTTTTGGTCACACGAATTAATAATCATAAAAATTCCGTGGCCGTTTGGTGCATTTCACCACTCTTTATTAAACGTGACAAATAAGGGCCACATGTTTTTGTAAAACAATGACTAAAGCCAGTGCACCTGATTGTTGTTGTCACATAAACAAAAAAAATACGTGGCTAAAAGGGTCCAAAGGCTATATATTTGGCCACGGGTACAAATATATGTGTGGCTAAAACTAGTATTTCTTACCTTTGGCCACGTTTTTTACAAAATAGTGGCTATGCGTTAAAAAAAACCGTGGCCAAAGCCACTTTTTGACGTAGTGTATATATATATATATTGTGTGCATCAAAGGCTTTTTGGTGCCGTTGTCGAGGAAGCAAGTCGTCAATTCTTGCCTAGTAGTTAGTTTAGTTAGGATTTTTATTTTCATTCTTTCTTTTCCTTTAGTCTTTCTTTTCATTTTGCAAAATTTCAGAAAAACGAAAAACAAAGAAAAAACCCAAAAACCCTAAAAAATTTCTTCTTTTCTTTCTACCTAGCTAGTTAACCCATTCTAAGCAAAACTTTTGAAGAGCCCTAGCACGTCATTCTAACCCAATGGATATATATAACCCTTCTATGCAATATAAAATGATGAAAATGCCCTAAAAAACTAATAAAACTGTCTAATCATGTATATCTATCTATACTATTATTAAACATAGGTTTTTAAATTACATATGTCATGTTTTAAGTGTGCCACATATGATAAATCCTATGTGTCAATTTCTGAGATTTTTTATTTAAATAATTCACACAAAAATTATCCATATTTATTTTTTTTAAATATCACAACTTTGATTTATCATATTTCCTTAATTTTTCAACGAAAATTCGATTCGTAAATTGCTTTGGATTCGTGACAGAAAACCTAACAAAACTAGATTTATATAGCTTAAGTTTTGATCAACGAATGATAGTGAACGAATCAAAAAACAAAGTTACAACTTTCTTAACTCACCATTGATGAACTTGAACTCCAATTCCATCATTCGTTGAAGAATACTCAAAATTTATTGTACCAATCGATTCATATGCTCAATACGAATATGTAGCAACAAGAATTAATCAAAACCATAAAATTTGAGAAATCCACCATTAAAGGACCTCCGTGAATAACAATCATTAAACTTGTAAATTTAATATTATTGAATATTTATCGGCTCTTTAACTTTATATATTATTCACTTCAATTTCTCTTTTTAATTTAGCTCATCTTTTACTTCGTATAATTCTTTTTACATCACACTCTCGGATATATACCCGGGTTAGTGACTAGTATAATATAATATAGTATTTTATATATAAACAAAGAAACATCTACTTAGTTTTTTTCTTCTAGAATAAGAAAAGGTTCACTTCCATTATTGTATAAGATCTTTGATCAAGACACCTGAGCTGAACCTTGAATCTTGACCCCCACGTGGGATCAAACATATCCTCATCTACGTTTTTATGATACTTCATGTACGTTTAAAACCTTGTTCCTTTTGAATATAATCGAAAAGTCAAAGGATAAGTATATATTCTGGAGTTTTGCTATATATACTAATGATTAAGTCGCATATTAACATCCAAATATCTGATTAACTAAATTAACAATTCACGAACAATCTATTAAAAGGCAAACAACGCATGTAGTAATTAATTAACGATCTTTTTAAGAAAACATCCCTTAATACAACACTCCAAATTTAGATATAAAGTTTAACACACAACAGATACACACATACGAACAAACAAACTCACTATAATCATAGGGTATAATCTTAGGGTCTGGATAAGGTTCTATGTAACATGAAACCTCCATAAACTCTATGTATACATAAAGACTACGGGAAGTTGGTATAACTTCCTGGCGGATCAGATGACAAAACCCTAATCAATTTCAAGCTGAACATGAACCTCATCGGGCAACCCATTCAATTTTTCAATCTGGTTGATCAAAACATCTATAGCGACCAAGTTGTCATCAACCTCCAAAGTAAACTCCTCTTGTTGATCAACTCCATGTGCTTCTTCTTCGTGATGAGTACCATTAAAAATGCATAGAACTTCATGCACTGGAATTCTTTTAAGGGAGTGATAAAACCACCAAAAGAGTATCTTTAGCTTTTCAATCAATAAGTCATCCCAGGGAGACAAACATACGATTAAAATGGAATTGGCAATCCAAAAGTGTGGTGTTGACATGAAGATCAAACATAAGAAACATATTGTCACTGAGACCGACAAGTCTAATGCTTGAAAACGGAGTAGAGAATTCGTCGATAGTTGTAAGGTGATGGGTACTTTGATGGATACAAAGAGAAGTAATACGATGAAGATGATGGTCGAAGTATAGCGAGTGGAAATAAGATACGCAAGAGGTAAGAGGAGAAATCGAAGGTCTATGTTGAACTTCATCTATATATCTGGAACGAATGTAGATGATCGAGTACAGGAAGAGAAAATTAGTAGTGATATGGTTGGTGTTAATTAAGCGAGTATTTATAATGAAGCCTTGGGTTCAGGTTCATGTTCAAGGTTCAAGGTTCACGTAGGTCGGGGAAGTACGTACTGAAGCCAAAGGTGTATATATGAAAGGCGATAACGACTGCATGTCTCTTAACATCATTATATAGCGTCAAATATTAGGACTTGGGATCGAGGAGCACTTACATTTAAACAATTTCATATACAACATGTCGTTATTGAAACTTAATGACAAAATTTGTTTTTCACTTTTGACATTTTTATATCATCTCAAAAACTACGTTTTTTGATAATTTTTCAAGTTCTTGTGTAACCGGCATTGTCATATTTTAGTAACCTAATGTAAGAAACTAGAGATCGACCGCGCGTTGCTGCGGTAACCATCATCGTCGTCGTAGTTCGGTTCTGCCGGATTGCTTTCTCTCTATGCGTTTGACTCTCTTTAAAAATAAATTCTTGGAAAACGAAGCAACAGAAAAAGACTGAGAGTTTTCAAAGAATTGATATAAAACTAAAAAAAACCTGATATAAAACCTAAAAGAAAAATTCTTTGTGAAAAAGGAGTGCCCAGGTTCGAACCCTAGTCTCCAACTTTCAAAAATAACATACTTAACACTGGGCCAGTTGCACCATTGCTAAATAATATGTGGTGATTGTATCTTTGTGTTGTCACACATTTGGAAAATTAATCTAGAGACATAGCAAATGATTAGGTTAAGCATAATATCATAACATAATGGCTCGAACCGTATGTATACTTCTCATTCATATCTCTTATATATGGTACAATGATTATCTGATTGTTTCATAATGGCAACAAACTATTACACTAAATACTAAATATACAAAACATTTCAAAATAATACAAAATAATATTTAGTCTAATAAAACTAATATTCATCGAGACAATTCATTCAATTTCATATCCAGTTAAGGTGACTAAAAGAAAATTTGCATATCCAATTACCTTATGCAAAATCAATCCCAAACATCGGTGATCTTCCAACTCTTTTTGTAAAAGAAAACAGATTTATATTTTGCTATGCAAAATCAATCCCAAACATCGGTGATCTTCCAACTCTTTTTGTAAAAGAAAACAGATTTATATTTTGCTATGCAACATCAATCCCAAATATCAGTGATCTTCCAACTCTTTACGCATAAAAAACAATTATAATTTTTTCTAGTATGACTTTTGAAAAAAAATGGAACAACAATTATTGGCAAATTAAATGTCTTTGAACTCAAATACATACTTAGAATCATAACAACTTAGCAAATATTAACATTTTTCACTCATATAAAGAAAGATATATACGGATTTTTTTGGTGATACGCTTATATTTTTAACGGAGAATCCATTATAACTACTATACGGATGAACAAAACAACAAATCGAAGATATATCCTCGTGGTTTATTTAAGTTGTGATCAATTCGTTGAACTTTTAATTAAATATATAATCTTTTACATAGATGTGGCTTCCATCACTGGTTATACTTATTATAAAATAAACTTACACAAATACATTAATATTGTAGCAAGTTTACATCTTTAACTATTCAAAAGAATATAAATATGATCTGGGAACAATAACGATGTCAAAAATAAATATCTGTAAATCTATTAATGTAATGATCGATGTTTATGATCACTATATTGCCCTAAATATTTGAATTTTACTCTAAAGAACAAAGAATCTCAAAAAAAAAAAAAAAACAAAGATTTAGAAGTTAAAACAAAGCAAAACTTCAGTTTTCAAAATAAATTAGTGTCGGTCTCAACTTGAAGAGGGTGTTGCATATGTCATTTTGAAAACCAATTATTATGACCCCCTAATTTTTTAGAACGGCAAACAAAAACCCATGTAGTCTTACTCTTAATATCATTCTCAATAACGGGACGCGATCCCTCAATCTTATGTGGAGGTAAACCACTATGTACACCTTCAAATATCATTGGACTGCAAGGACTTCAGTTATTATGAATTCGTCAAAACTCGGTAACCTGGCCCGTTACTAAATCTACCTCAATTTATATACAAATAAACAAACAGCTAAATGGGGTTGATGAAATTAGGGCTTCGAAAGTAGAAAATAAGGGTTTTGGTTGTCGGAAACGCCATAGACACCATGAGACGGATCTGGTTTCCGGAATACACCAAGAACGATCAGAAAAACGAACCTTAAAGACTACCAAATATAGAATCAGGACTCCTCTTACGACTTGTTGAATCGATGAGTTCTCTGGGCTAACCGAAAAAGAATAACGAACCAACAACCCAACGAAAATATTGCGAGCGGCGTTGCTGCATCAACGCCGCACCGGAGAAGGAGGAACAATCCCAACACCCCTCAAGGGTTGATCGGAAACGGGCAGAAGTTTGTGTGAGATGGAAACGGCTGGAGGTTTGTGTGAGATCGAAAACGGCAACTGGAAACCACCTAGATTTGGAAAAAACCGCTGGAGGAGATAAAGAAAGAGAGTGAGAACGTTTGTGTCAGATGATGTAGGACTTAGGAGCAGTTCGTTGAGGGTAGAAAGAAAATGTTTTTAACGGCGTTAAAATAGTCGGTGTTTAATTTATATCTATATATATAAACTTTAGGCACAAGACCATAGGCAATGTTTGCCTTTGTATATATATACAATATATATATATATATATATATATATATATATATACTAAATCTAAACTATATAATAAACAAAAAGTCTGTTCCTACTTTAATTAGTAAAAAAGGACACTTGTCATCACCACAAATTTTTGGATTAAATCTAAGTTTAAATAAATAATTATCCAAATAGTAAATTTCCATATTAGGGTTTATTTAGTTTAAACTTTTAATAACTAATTATCCAATAATTAGTTATTAAAATACAAAATTTTATATTAAAGTTGGTAATTATCCAAATACTAAATTTTAGTATTAAGGTTAATATTTTATTCAAGATAATATTTTTATTGCTTATATATTATATTTTATTAAAATAATATATTTTATTGCATATACTTTAGTACATTAATATAATACTTATAATACTTTATTCATAATAATATTTTAACTAAATATTATACATGTATTATAAAATATTTTATTCCATTATCATCTATTATTATAAAAGGAAAGTTTTTGGACACATTTCATTCTCACATTCAACCTCATAATAATTTTTCCTCTTAAATCATCCCCTCTTATTTTTAGTTTTTGTATTTTCATGGCAATAAATAAAAATTATTTATTGTATGGATAATCACAAGCCTAATTAATCAATTAATTTTTATTTTCATGACAATAAGTAAAATATATAATTATTGTAGGGATAATCAACCACCATAATTAATCAATTATTTGTATTTCCAAGGTAATAAATAAAATATATTTATTGTAGAGATAATCTGATACGGATCTACTATGAACGATCCGAAGCGAACGATGACTACGAGAACAGAATACCTACTTACGTGAATATTTAGGATAAAAATCAAGCTCCCCTTTATTTCATGAACTCCTCAAGCTTATATAAGCTGTTGGAGATAAACATGCACACAAATAATAATAAAAAAAAAGAGTTCAAAACTAATCCAAACAAACTTCAAATTCTAAAATTCAAATAACAAATAAGGATAGAAGTTTGATCCAGTTCCTCCGTCACGTGCTTCACGCGTCCAAATCTCCACCCGGGTCGGGTCCTGGATCCCGGTCTTCGGACTCAATTCCATCGGTATCATAATCACTAACATAATTAAATAATTATTTAAAAATAAAATTTCTTTTAAAAAGAAAAGTTATAGATATATATATCCGACTTTTTATTTATTGCATCCTAAATTATTTAATAACTAATTATTTAATTACTAAATTAAATATATAATATAATTTACTAAATTACAATTTAAAAAGTTCTATAACATTTTTATCGCAGCCGTGCGATGCACGGGGTATAAAAACTAGTATATATATATATATATATATATATATATATATATATATATATATATATTCTAATTCTAACATGTATGTAAAGGTAGGGGGTTATGCAAGGATATTTAAAGGTAAGCGTCAGGGTTCAAGGTTCACGTACAAGAAGCAACAGAAAAAAAAGCATATGGAATGTAAAGAGGCCACGGATGTCTCTGTCTCATTAATAAAATAATAATAATAATATAATAATAACAATAATAATAATAATAATAATACTAATAATAATAATAATAATAATATAGTATAGTATAGTAGTATAGCATAAGTTGAGAAGGATGTCTCTTTGTGACATTAATATATCTTCAACTTCCTTTTAATACAAATAAATTATATCATATTTAATATGATTTAAACTTATTCACTCAAGACTATTTATATCAGTTCAACGTACTTTTAGAAAAAAACATCTTTTGTAGACGATTAGATGAAAAATCTATAAGATTTAAAAATCGAACTCGTAATCTTTCAATTTCAAGTCTTCTTTTCATAACTAGTACCATTCAGTCTAATGACTGATGTGAAACTTTTAACTTGTAAACTGTAATGTATATAATAACGACAACCCTCTACGACAATATAGGATCAACTATTTACGTCAAAATAATTGTATTTACATAAACTATAAACTGTATTTGTATATAAAAATCTACCAATCCAACCTTCATGCAATTTAAATCTTGCCACATTTTTCTCATTACAAAATAAAGAGAAAAATTAAAAACTATGCGAACTTTCAGATAATCGTTTGGAATTTATATTTTTAACATCCATTTATTAAATTACCCATCCAAAAATATCAATGGCCATTATTTCTTATTTTTCAAAACCAAACTATCTCGTTTTAACCATGGGGATTTATCCTAGCTAGTTTCTCCAGTATCTATAGTAGGGGTGTAATAGGTATGGTTCCCTGAGAAAAAATAAATAAATAAATACATTAATAAACATTCACCTGCGGTTCAACATATCGGCTATAGTCATCGAGTTGAAATAAAAAGTTTTAAGGTATTATAAAGCAAGTGGATGCCCGAAATGGATACACGGAAGGCGGAGGGCCTCAACTTCAAGTTCAAAGATCCAAGGTTCAAAGGTCCAAGGTTCAGGTTTAAGGTTCTCATGTAGTGTTTCTCTCCACACAATAAATTACACACGTCATCTAATTTGCATTTAAAGAATTTTATTCCCCTCTTTGATTTCGTTTTCTTTTCTAATTCTTATTTAACTTTTTTTTGTCGGCAAATTTATTGCACGATCACTTTGGGTAAAACCCAATGGTTGATGAACACTCACACCCAGGAGTGCAGACGAAATATTTATACACTCGCGGATATTTAAGTGATCGAAGGCTCCAAGCTTCAATCCCCGGATAAAAGTGGGTCTGGACTCAAACTCACAACCTTACGGTCCACAAGTCATCCATCACAGCCAAATATCACTGGGACAAAGCTCAGTAACCAGGGGCGGACCTGTAATAGGCCCAGGGGTTCCGGACCCCCTCAACTTCGTACGTAAAGTGGAAATTATACGAACGGTTTTTATATTAATTTATTTGTGTGATGAATACTAAATAAATAAATAGTTTGGAAATAGTAAAAGAAGTTCATGTGCGGCCTAGTGGTAATTCGTCCGCCTAATTCTGAAATGACCCAATTTCGATTCTTCTTTTGGTCCTCTTTTTCATTTTCCCACCCTTCTTTTTCTCTTCTTTCTTCTCTTCATTTTCCCACCCTTCTTTTTCTTCTTTCTTCTCTTGCTCTTTTAGTCCTTCTTTTCCATTTTCCCACCTATTTTTTCTTCTTTGCTCTTTCTTTTCCATTTTCACAAGTTTTTCTTTCATTAATTTTACTCTTGTATAAATAGATAACCATCTTTTTTTTCACTTTTTTATTCTTATTTTAGTGAGAGTAAATAAGGCACTTTTTTTTAAATAAATTTACTGTTGAATAAATAGGTAAAACGCATCTTTTTTCCCATTTTTTTTATTAATTTTAGTGAGGAGAGTAGATGAGGGGCAACGCACAGTGGGTTTCAGATAAATCCAATCAGGACCAAATTTCTTTTTGTATGTTTCTATAAAACTGAAATATTTAAAAATAGTGACTCCGTAAAAAAATTATGGACCTCCTCAAAATATTTTCTAGTTCCTCCCCTGCGAGTAACTAATTATTATTTAATTGATAAATTTATATTATCTTTCATAGTTTAGTATACAATGGATATTTTTTCTAATTCTTATTTAATTGATAATTTTAAAAGTATGATCGAGAACAATGATAGAACAAACATAGTAATAACAGGTCTGAATTTGACGGTTGTTCTCATGAACACCGTCAATAATCTTGGAATATTATTCTTGTTCATAATAACCCAGTAAAAATTGATTTCAATAACACTGAACTTGTTCGGAAAATTTTCTTGGACAACCAAACAAAACCTACTCCATATTTGACCTCGGCGATCCCTACCAAAAATTCAATGTAACCTCGACCCATAACTAATGACAAACTGATCAAGCCTACTTGAGCAACCCAATCTAAGATACCATTCCGAAACAATAACCCTAATTTGAAAACTAAGACAAAGAATGAATCAACATAATATCTTAGTTTCTTTCTGATCAACAGCTGACACTACACTACGTCAAAATGTGGCCTTGGCCACGAGCTTTTTTTTAACGCATAGTCACTGTTTTGATAAAAAACATGGCTAAAGGTAAGAAACACTAACTTTAGCCACACATAGTTTGTACCCGTTGCCAAATATATAGCCTTTGAACCCTTTTTAAGCACATATTTTTTTGTTTATGTGACAACAACAATCAGGTGCAGTGGTTTACCCACAGTTTTACAAAAACATGTGACACTTATTTTTCACACTTAAAAAAGAGTGGCTAAATGCATCAAACGGCCATGAAATTTTTATAATTTTTTATTCATGTGACCGAAAAGGAATGTATGACCATGCTTAAATAATGTTGTGTGACGGAAAAGTATATTTTATTACTTAGTAAATTAAAAAAAAACAAAACTAGTAAGTATATATTATGTGTGGCTAAATATGAGCAATGACCACTGTTTTTACTTAATTATGTGGCTAAAAGCTAGTACATACGACCACTGTAATTAGGTTGTGTGATATGGCCACATATATTATCCGTAACTAAATAGTAGCCACTTTTAATTAGTTATATGTGACGACGGTGGATATGTATGATTACTAGAGGTCAAATCTTTATCTACCACCTCGAGTTTCAGATATAAATCATATAATTAATGAATTAATTGTCGATCATCACTATATACGCCGCTTATCTCTCTCAGCTCTCTGTTTTTTGGTTTATCACCACTCTCTGAAAATGTAGCATTTGCGTTCTCTGAATGTGAAAGATAGTCCCGAATACGGTACGTAATCATTTAAATGACAGAAATTCAAATGTTTTATTGTGGAATCCGCGTCTCTAATTTGGTTATTTTTCTTGAATAGGGGAATTGAAGAAGATTTTAGTCTGTTTACTTTGGTGATCTATCACCTAGGGTATTTTGCGAGCCTCAATGGTCGGACACAATACATCGATGGGAGGGTTCAATACTTCGACGAGATGGACATTACCTCCTTCTCATTCGATGACCTAGGTCAAATTGTGTCTGACCTAGGTTATGACTTGAACGATTTCGACCCCTACCTGAGGATCCCAGGGTTGTCTCTGGATTATGGACTGGTTCCATTAACTGATGATCCGAGGGATGTCAGGGCCTTGGCCCTGCACGTCAAGGACGATAAGGTCATATCTATCTACCTCGATGGAGATGTGGAGGTGTCTTCCTCCTCCTCCTCCTCCCCCTATGAAGGTAGCTATAGCCCATGGAGAACATGCCGACATGACGATTCAGACAATTTCTCTAGTGGGAGCATGTTTTACACTAGTACAAATATGACATACGGTCACACTTTTTACGTTTCGGCCCTGTGACACTTTCGATTAAAAGTGTGACCGTAGGTCTTTTTTAATTTTCCAGACATGTTTCGGTGACATTTTAGATCATTTTGTGTGACCATTGCAAGCCCCATCAGTTAATATTGTCACATTTTTACATTACATGTGTGACAATTACGAGTCACATTTCGAACAATATGACCAAAATGATACCATTAGTGACTTTTTTTTCTGATAATATGTAGGAGTGACTATAGATACGTATATGATCACATGAAGCAGTTGTTTATGCAATTAAATATGGCTAAATGTAATATATATTGACATGTTAATTTTGAGTGTGACTGTAGGTTAAACATATTTTGGTCAAAATAGTTACCGGTGTGACTGTAAGTTACCGTTTATGGTCTCATTTCCAATTTGGACGTGTGACTAAAGATAAATCATCGTCACAATAAATGGGCAAACATGTGACTATAAGTATCATATGCTCATATTTTTTATTTTCTTACGTGTGACTAAAAATTAAAAGTAAGAAATTTTATGCTAGTCTAAATTTTATATGGTCACAGTTTTAGTTTTGAACGTGTGACTAAAGATAACTCATGGTCATTGTAAATGGGAATATATGTGACTATAATATAATTTGGTCACATTTCGTTTTATGAAAATTGATGTGCGACTAAAGATGAATTCTGGTCATGATAAATGAATAAAATATGTGACTATAAGTATAATTTGGTCATATTTCGTTCTATGACAATTTGATGTGTGAATAAAAATGAATTCTAGTCATGATATATGAAAAACAAATATGTGACTATAAGTATAATTTGGTCACATTTCATTTTATGACAATTTGATGTGTGACTAAAGATGAATTATGGTCATGATAAATGAATAAAATAAGTGACTATAATTATAATTTGGTCATATTTCTTTCTTTGACAATTTGATGTGTGACTATAATTATAATTTGGTCAAATCTTGTAACACCTCGCACAAAACCAGGTCAACCCTTGTCACTTTGACTTTGATTAGCGTTAATTAATCCATATTTAATTGTCATTATGTGCTAATTATGTGTTTATCTTAGTTTATATATATTAGAACATATATATAAATCATTGCATGCTTAAAATAATTCCCGAGTTTGTATCCGTTGCAAATCATTTGAAACCTAGTAAAACCATTCGTTATTAAATGGAACCTTTGTAACAAAACTATATATATATAAAATGGTACTTTTATATATATTTTACCCAAATTTCGTCACGACATTTTGTCACGACAAAACTTTTAAAAATATTAGTTTTCTCTTCGAGGTTATTCAAGACTTGTAATTCCAAAATCCTTTGTCAGGATACTTTCCTCAAAACATCAACCAAATTGATTCCTTTAAACAACCGAAAAACCTTAGTGGGCCTTGTAAGCCCAACAGTCGCAAACGAACTCCGTTCGTCACCAAAATTTACCCGAACACTCGTGACATCGTTACGAACGTTTCGACACTTTTCGTTTCTCCATAACCCGACCCGTTTGGAAGCCCAATTACCGGCCCATTAACCCGATCCCTTTCGGCCCGCAACCGAACCCAACCCCAGCCCGACCCAGCCCACCTGCGACCCAGCCCGGCCCGCTGACCCGCACCCAACCCGACCCGCCCCTGTTCGGCCTAGACCGCCGCCGAACCCGGCCCGATCCCCTTTCCGGCCCAAAATGAAACCCGGCCCGGTTTCTTTTCTTTGTGGGTTACGACCCAACCAAAAACCCACCCTATTTAATTTCTTTTTTTTAGCCCAAATCTTTTATATAATTTTAACCCAACTAGTTTTTATAATTAAAACCCATCACCTTTGTAGTTTTTATAAAAACTAAAATTAGTGTTTAATCTCCAAACTTTTTATAAACACTAATCCATTATATTTAAGTCAACCCATGGACTTTTATAAATTTATAAATCTTTAAAACCCTTTCAATTTTTATAAAAGTCTCCATCTTTTATACAAAATCACCAACAACTTAATTTCTTTGATTTTAATTAATCAAAATTAAAAGTAATTAAGGGTTATTAACCAAAGGTTAATAAATCAACTTTTGAGTATATAAGAGAGGCTTGGGGTCTCACTTTCCCTTGCACCTCCCTCAAAGAACTCTCCTCTCCACCTCTTTCCCTCTCTAAAAACCGGCCACCGCCGCCCTCCTCCCTTGCGCCGCCGGCCGGCCACCGCCGGACCACCACCCGCAGCCGCCGGAGAAGCCCGAAGCCGCCGGAAAACCCCCCTCCTCCTCCTCTTTCCACGGTTTCAATCCTACACCCCTTGTGAGTCATTTAAACCTCCTTTTTACTTATGTTTTTCACCCAACATCACCTACAAGTCTTGAGATCAAAAACCTATCTTTTCTTTTTATATTTTATACAAGACACTTGGTCCTTCAAGAGTCTAGACCTAACCATTCTTTCTCTAATCCTCTAATCACCAACACTTGGGTGGAATAATACAAGTGACTTGATCTAACAAGTCTTGGTGTTCTTAGGAACTTAAAGTAGCCATTACTTGGGACTTTGCATTTGAGAAATCTTATGAAAGTATCATGCAAGGATCTAGATCATTTTAACCAACAAATCTTTACATTATGTTAAATACTTGTTATTTACATTCCTTGCATTTACATTTATGTCATTTATATTATTTTGTCCTAACAACTAAGTTGTTAGTTGATTTGTTCAAATTCTTGAACATAAAGGTCCTAGCACTTTGCTAGTAGATTTATTTACATTACTTATGTTTACATTTGTTTACTTTATGTTAACAACTAACTAGAAACCTTTAACATGGACAAAGGACTTGAAGATCTAGTATAAACATAATGTTATAAAACTCATAAAACATAACTAGCAAATAACTTGGTAAAATACATGGAACTTTTGTAAGCAAAGGGCATTTTTGTAGATCTAAAGTTCTTGAAAAGTTATAAACAAAGTTATGTCACAAACTTATAAAAATGTCACATTTTATAAAAAGAAAGTCACCAAAGACCAAGACTTGATGTGTTGGTGAATTTAATTCACCAAAACACAAAAATAGTTTGTTTATTTTTACTAAATCTAGTAAAAAATACATTTAATAACCTTCTCATTAATAACAATCATTTGGACTTAAATGCTTAGATTTTTATACTTAAAATGACTAGTCATAAATGTTCAAACTTTCCCTAAAAAGACTAGTTATAAACTAGATGATTTTTATAAGTTATAACATGTTTTAAGACATAAAAATCATGGGAATACGTCCACGGATCAGATCTGATCCCGTCGACATTTTACAAAATATTTTCAAGTTTCTAGATGAACCAAAGTGATCTAAACGTTGAAACGTCGCTTAGGGAGAAAACCGGGATCAAAACGGTTAACTACGCGACTAGAAAACGTAGTTTTGGTAACGTTATTTAAGAACCGACCAAGAAAATATTTCTAAACTTATAAACGACTTTAGGGAATAATATTAAGAAAATCTTAAACTTGTATAAAGTCCAAATGCGTTAAAAACTATTCTACAAACTTAAACCGGTGACTACGATCTCTAAAAATTATAAATAAATATTTTGTCTTAAAATATTTATGGAACTTTCCAAGTAATCGTTTTAACTTGAGAAGTTATTGTTTACAATTATTAAACGTCATCAAATTTTTATTAATTTAAACCACGACGTTAAACGTTTTCGACAAACTAATAATTATATTTGCACATATAATTATTCTCCCAAAAACATCCATACACTTTTATTTTATTAAAAGTTGACCAATTTAACCATCCAATGACTTGTGTATTTATAAAATTCTTTTATAAATTATTTGGCTTAATACAAAGACTTGTATTAACTTATGATCTATATAATTTATTATTTTTCTAAATAATAAGTCTTTATCTAGTATTTTTGCCCAAATACTTATATATTTATTTGAACAATAAATATTAACCGGATGGACTTTTCCTAAATATACAAACGGGACATTATTATCAAGACTTGACCGGTGTCGTTGGGTGACGGAAACGTTACTCAATGATCAAAGACCTTATACATGCAACTTGTTTATTTATACTTATTAGGACGTTACGTGCTTTCGTCCGGACTTTCCATTTCACGTGCATTATCATTTTCACCTTGCTTGAGGTGAGTCTCACGGCCCCTTTTCCTTTAACTGTTTAATACTTTGGGGGAGAAATCATGAATCAAAACTGTTTTATACTTGATATATCGGTCGGACTGTATCTTGCCGTATGATTAAATGTTCTTTACTTACCCTACAAATGAGTACATTTCGTTACATAACGAATTGTCACAAATCCCACTATTAATTGAATTTGATTAGTTTTGTTCGAAACGGTAACTAGTGAATAGATCTATTTGGGTTAACAACCCTACTTGATTGGTAGCTCCAATCCCGACGTGTGCATTTGTCGAGTAGTACACGCCAGTTATTATTGTTCCATTTCAGTATCTTTAGGGAAGATGCTATGAGTGGGTAAATCTGTTAGTTTCAAATTCAAAGTTCATTGTTAATCATTACATCACGGTGACCATTGTTTATCTTGTATGCCTTAAACCTTTTACAATATTGTTTGTAGAGTCTTAAACCTGTGAACTCACCAACTTTATGTTGACCCTTTTAAGCTCATGATTTTCTCAGGTAACTAGATGACGAACGCGGTGCAAACGGGTATTCTGAACTCTATCGGACCTCTTGCTCACGATGGAATCATAGCCCCTTTATCATTTATCAACTTTTCAAGTATCTTAAGTATTATCGTTAAAGACATCTTTTATTATTATTGCAATTTGTAAGACAATGTCATTATCACCACATTTTCCGCTGCAATCTAAATGACGTATTGTTATCTTTATTATATTTGCAAATTGTTCTAAGTATCCACGACTATGATTTCATGACGTCACACGCCTCCGTTCTCGAAAGTTCAGGGTGTGACAGATTGGTATCAGAGCCGTGGTTATAGCGAACTAGGTTTTCAAAAACAAAACAAAAACAAAACCTGGACTATGACCCGCTCTGAGAATACCGTTTGCACGCAAGATCGCCGCTATTGGTAACAAGTTACTTTAGTTTACTTAATCATTACCATACATGTTAGATTTAAAATCCTTGCTTAAATTTTGTATGAATTTTATGGTTACATTGTGCTAACACTACTTTTCCTTGGAACTTGTTATCGCAGTGATGACTTCCGGCCGCGAAGTCATTTGCATCACGAGCTCTGAGGAGAAGACCCCGCCATCATCACCGGAGTACACACCATCACCAATGGACTATGTTCCACCCGACACCCCACCTGAGAGTCCCGAGCCAGGGACAGCTGCTGCTCTTTTCCCTCATCCCGCCGTTCTCCCTCCCCTGAGGGGCCTGCCCTCAAAAGGCAGCGCCTCTCCATGCTTCCTCGCTTCGTCAGGATGCGCGACTCCGTTCGCCTCTGGAGGGCGCGCGAGGGACTCCCGAGCACCCATGAGCTTGGAGAGTCATCATCCATGGGAGCCACTCGACAGGCCGCCACCGTCCGGTTCTGCCCATTCACGGGAGAGCCTCTAGAGGACACTGTCCCCCTCCTGGTCACTCGTTTGATCAACTACGAGCGAGGACTAGAGACTGTCGAGGAGCGCGTCGACCAACGCGCGACCGTGACGAGCTTTGACCTCCTCGAGGCCAGAGTTCGCAGCTTGGAGGATTCCAGGACTGGCACCCAGGGCGCCATGGACTCCCTTCATGCTAACTTGACGGGCACCAGCATCGCTACCGCCAACAACTCACTCGACGTCGAGTTGCTACAGATGAGAGTTGCTACTCTCGAGGCTCAGGCAGGACATCTCCTTTCCTTCCTAGCCTTCTTGGCTTTGGTTGCTGGCGTATTTGCCCCACCTCCCGGACCTCACTCCTAGATAGTTAGATGGACCTACCCTAACCCTTTTGGCCGCCATTTTATTAGTAAATCATGTATGTATTTGTTGGGATTGCACTCCCACTAGCTACTTTAACTTCATCTTTTGTATGATTTATAACTAATATGGCGATATGGTATGTATCTTTGGTTTATCTCATCATGTTATGTGGTTGTGTTTATTCTTATGATCATGTTGTGTTGTGATTTTACTTGCATATATTGGTATCTATGATGTGTCGTGGTTGTTATTCTCGAGCTTGCAATAACCCCATTTTCATATTGTCTAAAACGACTGTTTCTTTATGTTGACATTGTAACTTAAAGCAGAAACATGCCGCCTAGACGTAGTGCCCGGACCTCATCACCTCCACCACCATTGACTGCTGCTGACATTGAGGCAATGATCAATGACCGCGTGGCTGAGATCATAGCCGCAAGCGAAGTCGAACGAAACACTGGTCAACAACCTGAAAATACACAACGTGGTAAGATTTTGACAATTCCAATGTTAGAGAACATCGTGACTACAATCAACCGTGATTTGTACTCAACGTTTTAACATTGCAGGACCACGCGACTGTTCATACAAGGACTTTATGAGCTGTAAACCCACCAACTTCAGAGGCACGGAAGGTGCCGTGGGTTTAATCCGTTGGTTTGAAAAGACGGAATCAGTTTTCCGTATAAGCAATTGTCCCGAAGGCTACATGGTCAAGTACTCTACTTGCACTTTCACCGATGGAGCTTTAACTTGGTGGAATTCCCACGCCGATGCCATGGGAACCGAACTGGCGTATGCAATGACTTGGGATGCTCTCAAGCAACTCCTGCGAGACGAGTATTGCCCGAGAGAAGAATTGCAGAGATTGGAAGCTGAGTTTTGGAGTTTGGCAATGAATGGATCTGACATCGCTGGCTACACGAAGCGTTTTCGTGAACTTGCTCACCTTTGTTCGACAATGGTCACTCCGCCGTACAAGAAGATTGAACGCTATATTTGGGGTCTCGCACCTCACATTCAGGGGAACGTTCTCTCGTCGAACCCGACCACATTTCAAGATGCTGTTCGTCTAGCTCACAGCTTGGTTTATCAGGCCACACGTCAAGGTGTGACCTTTGGAAAGAAGAATGCTGAAGTCAAGACTCCCGAGGTTGGTGCTGCCACCTCGTCTGGAAAGAAGCCGGATAACAAGAGGAAGCGTAGTTTCTGGAAGAACAAGCCTGACCGAAACCCTGAGAAAGCACCGGAGAAAGCACCCGAACCAGCCAAGGTTTATGCTGCCACCGCTCCGGGTCAAGCACCCAAGAAGACGGGATATACTGGCAATGCACCCTTATGCTCCAAGTGCAATCTCCACCACACTCTGGATTGTGGAAACGTTTATTGTGGACATTGCAAGGCCAAGGGCCACATCACTCGCGACTGCCCAAGTCGTGCTTGTTTTGGTTGTGGTGCTACCGGTCATTTGAAGAAGGATTGCCCGAAGACGAAGGATCAGAATCCCGGCCAGGCTAAGGGTAGAGTTTTCGTGCTCAATGCTGGAGACGCCCGCCGCGACCCAAATACCGTGACGGGTACGTTTCTACTTAATAACCAGTTTGCTTCTGTATTATTCGATACCGGTGCCGATAGGAGCTTTGTGTCTACTGATTTTAGCAAAACACTAGGAATCACTCCTGTTGCCTTAGACACTAAGTTCACCGTAGAATTAGCAAATGGGGACTTAATAGAAACAGAAGAAGTGTACCGAGGTTGTTCGCTTGAACTCTCAGATCACGTTTTCCACATTGACCTTTTACCTGTCGACTTAGGAAGTTTTGATGTCGTTATTGGTATGGATTGGTTGTCAAAGAATCTCGCAGAAATTGTTTGCCACGAGAAATTGGTACGAGTACCACTTGCAAACGGCAACACTCTTATCGTACAAGGCGAAAAGAGTGGAACACCGCTAAACATCATAACATGTATGAAGGCACACAAATTTATTCGAAAAGGATGTTATGCCCTCTTAGCCCATGTTACGGAAAGGAAGCCTAAGGAGAAGCGAATCGAAGATGTTCCTACTGTCCGCGAATTTCCGGAAGTCTTTCCCGAAGACTTGCCTGGTCTCCCACCAACTCGACAAGTGGAATTTCGCATCGACTTGACGCCTGGAGCCGCACCTGTTGCTAGAGCACCCTACCGACTAGCACCTTCAGAGATGCAAGAGTTATCTAGCCAACTACAAGAGTTGTTAGATAAAGGCTTTATTCGACCAAGCCACTCGCCATGGGGAGCTCCTGTTTTGTTTGTAAAGAAGAAGGATGGAACCTTCCGGATGTGTATCGATTTCAGAGAATTGAACAAACTCACAGTGAAGAACCGGTACCCACTACCGAGGATCGATGATTTGTTCGATCAGCTTCAAGGATCAAGTTACTACTCCAAGATTGACTTGAGATCCGGATACCATCAGCTACGAGTTCGAGATGAAGATGTGTCAAAGACAGCGTTTAGAACACGCTATGGTCACTACGAGTTTCTCGTTATGCCATTTGGTTTGACTAACGCCCCCGCCGTATTCATGGATCTGATGAACCGTGTATGCAAACCGTACTTGGATAAATTTGTTATCGTGTTCATCGATGATATTCTCATATACTCTCGAAGCAAAGAAGAACACGAGCAACATTTGAGACTTATCTTGGAACTGCTAAAGAAAGAGAAGCTATACGCCAAGTTTTCTAAATGCGATTTTTGGATTCGAGAGGTGCACTTTTTGGGTCATGTGATCAACGATAAGGGAATCCACGTCGATCCAGCCAAAGTGGAAGCTATCAGAGACTGGAGTACTCCTACTACTCCAACCGAGATACGCCAATTCTTGGGTCTCGCAGGTTATTATCGTCGATTTATTGAGAACTTTTCAAAGATAGCCCAACCCCTTACCGCACTAACTCAGAAGGACAAGAAGTACATTTGGGATGCCAAAGCAGACGAAGCATTTCGGAAGTTGAAACAGAAGCTTTGCGATGCACCGATCTTATCTCTACCAGAGGGAATCGAAGACTTTGTAGTTTATTGTGATGCTTCGCATCAAGGATTAGGTTGCGTCTTAATGCAACGAGAGAAAGTCATCGCCTATGCTTCCCGGCAATTGAAGATTCATGAGAA
Organism: Deinandra increscens subsp. villosa; assembly: GCA_039602395.1. NCBI lineage: Eukaryota > Viridiplantae > Streptophyta > Magnoliopsida > Asterales > Asteraceae > Deinandra > Deinandra increscens. The sequence goes on along the minus strand of JBCNJP010000010.1, from coordinate 95,244,014 downwards.
GAACTACACAACCCACGACCTGGAGCTTGGAGCCGTCGTCTTCGCCCTCAAGATTTGGAGACACTATCTTTATGGGACAAAATGCACCATATTCACTGATCATAAGAGTCTCCAACACATCTTTGACCAGAAGGAATTGAATATGAGGCAACGTCGTTGGGTTGAATTGCTTAATGATTACGAATGCGAGATTCGATATCATCCTGGTAAGGCTAATGTAGTAGCCGATGCCTTAAGCAGGAAGGAACGCGTGAAACCTCTCCGAGTAAGAGCATTAAGTATGACAATACGCTCGAACCTCAACTCGCAAATTCGTGTTGCACAAATTGAAGCCCTCAAGGAAGAGAATCTTAAGAATGAATGCTTGCGAGGTATGGAGAAGCATTTGTTGGAGAAACCTGATGGAACCCTAAACTTCACGAACAGGTTATGGGTACCTAGCTATGGAGATTTGAGGAAGCTAGTACTCGACGAAGCCCACAAGACTAGATATTCTATCCACCCAGGAGCCGACAAGATGTATCATGACTTGAAGGAACATTTCTGGTGGCCCAACATGAAGGCTGAGATAGCTACTTATGTTAGCAAGTGCCTAACTTGCTCAAAGGTCAAAGCGGAACATCAGAAACCCTCCGGTTTGCTGATTCAACCAGAAATCCCACAATGGAAATGGGAAGGAATATCTATGGACTTCATCACGAAGTTGCCAAAAGCCCGATCTGGCTGCGATGCCATATGGGTAATTGTTGATCGACTGACTAAATCTGCTCATTTCCTGCCGATTAAGGAAACTGATAGTATGGAGAGAAGGACTAAGCTTTATCTGAAGGAAGTCGTCTCACGACACGGAGTTCCTACTTCTATCATCTCTGACCGCGATAGTCGATTTACCGCCAAGTTTTGGCAATCACTTCAGAAATCGTTGGGGACACGTCTTGACATGAGTACCGCTTACCACCCTCAGACGGATGGCCAAAGCGAAAGGACGATTCAAACGCTTGAAGACATGCTACGAGCCTGTGTGATCGATTTCGGACGTAACTGGGATGAGCATCTGCCCCTTGCAGAATTCTCTTACAACAACAGTTATCACACTAGCATTCAAGCCGCCCCATTTGAAGCACTTTATGGACGTAAGTGTAGATCCCCTCTTTGTTGGACAGATGTCGGAGATAGTCAACTCACTGGTCCCGAAATCCTTTTCGAGACTACCGAGAAGATTCATCAAATCAAGGAACGTCTCAGAGCCGCCCGAGACCGTCAGAAGAGTTATGCAGACAATCGACGTAAACCCTTAGAATTCCAAGTCGGTGATCGTGTGATGTTGAAGGTAGCGCCTTGGAAAGGTGTCATTCGTTTCGGTAAGCGAGGAAAGTTAAATCCTCGATACATTGGTCCCTTTGAGATCCTTGAACGGATTGGACCGGTCGCTTACAAATTACTCCTACCGCCCGAACTAAACGGTGTCCATGATGTATTCCATATCTGTAACCTGAAGAAGTGTTTATCTGACGAAACACTTGTTGTCCCTCTCGACGAAATTCAAGTAGATGAGACACTTCATTTCGTAGAGGAACCCGCGGAGATACTTGATCGAGAAGTCAGACGACTTAAACGAAGCCGCATTCCCATCGTCAAAGTGCGTTGGAACTCAAGACGAGGACCGGAATTCACTTGGGAACGCGAGGACCAGATGCGTCTAAAGTATCCTCAACTGTTTGAGAACGTTGCACCCGCCGATGGCCAAGACTGAATTTCGGGACGAAATTCTTCTAACGGGGGGAGAATGTAACACCTCGCACAAAACCAGGTCAACCCTTGTCACTTTGACTTTGATTAGCGTTAATTAATCCATATTTAATTGTCATTATGTGCTAATTATGTGTTTATCTTAGTTTATATATATTAGAACATATATATAAATCATTGCATGCTTAAAATAATTCCCGAGTTTGTATCCGTTGCAAATCATTTGAAACCTAGTAAAACCATTCGTTATTAAATGGAACCTTTGTAACAAAACTATATATATATAAAATGGTACTTTTATATATATTTTACCCAAATTTCGTCACGACATTTTGTCACGACAAAACTTTTAAAAATATTAGTTTTCTCTTCGAGGTTATTCAAGACTTGTAATTCCAAAATCCTTTGTCAGGATACTTTCCTCAAAACATCAACCAAATTGATTCCTTTAAACAACCGAAAAACCTTAGTGGGCCTTGTAAGCCCAACAGTCGCAAACGAACTCCGTTCGTCACCAAAATTTACCCGAACACTCGTGACATCGTTACGAACGTTTCGACACTTTTCGTTTCTCCATAACCCGACCCGTTTGGAAGCCCAATTACCGGCCCATTAACCCGATCCCTTTCGGCCCGCAACCGAACCCAACCCCAGCCCGACCCAGCCCACCTGCGACCCAGCCCGGCCCGCTGACCCGCACCCAACCCGACCCGCCCCTGTTCGGCCTAGACCGCCGCCGAACCCGGCCCGATCCCCTTTCCGGCCCAAAACCGAAACCCGGCCCGGTTTCTTTTCTTTGTGGGTTACGACCCAACCAAAAACCCACCCTATTTAATTTCTTTTTTTTAGCCCAAATCTTTTATATAATTTTAACCCAACTAGTTTTTATAATTAAAACCCATCACCTTTGTAGTTTTTATAAAAACTAAAATTAGTGTTTAATCTCCAAACTTTTTATAAACACTAATCCATTATATTTAAGTCAACCCATGGACTTTTATAAATTTATAAATCTTTAAAACCCTTTCAATTTTTATAAAAGTCTCCATCTTTTATACAAAATCACCAACAACTTAATTTCTTTGATTTTAATTAATCAAAATTAAAAGTAATTAAGGGTTATTAACCAAAGGTTAATAAATCAACTTTTGAGTATATAAGAGAGGCTTGGGGTCTCACTTTCCCTTGCACCTCCCTAAAGAACTCTCCTCTCCACCTCTTTCCCTCTCTAAAAACCGGCCACCGCCGCCCTCCTCCCTTGCGCCGCCGGCCGGCCACCGCCGGACCACCACCCGCAGCCGCCGGAGAAGCCCGAAGCCGCCGGAAAACCCCCCTCCTCCTCCTCTTTCCACGGTTTCAATCCTACACCCCTTGTGAGTCATTTAAACCTCCTTTTTACTTATGTTTTTCACCCAACATCACCTACAAGTCTTGAGATCAAAAACCTATCTTTTCTTTTTATATTTTATACAAGACACTTGGTCCTTCAAGAGTCTAGACCTAACCATTCTTCTTCTAACCCTCTAATCACCAACACTTGGGTGGAATAATACAAGTGACTTGATCTAACAAGTCTTGGTGTTCTTAGGAACTTAAAGTAGCCATTACTTGGGACTTTGCATTTGAGAAATCTTATGAAAGTATCATGCAAGGATCTAGATCATTTTAACCAACAAATCTTTACATTATGTTAAATACTTGTTATTTACATTCCTTGCATTTACATTTATGTCATTTATATTATTTTGTCCTAACAACTAAGTTGTTAGTTGATTTGTTCAAATTCTTGAACATAAAGGTCCTAGCACTTTGCTAGTAGATTTATTTACATTACTTATGTTTACATTTGTTTACTTTATGTTAACAACTAACTAGAAACCTTTAACATGGACAAAGGACTTGAAGATCTAGTATAAACATAATGTTATAAAACTCATAAAACATAACTAGCAAATAACTTGGTAAAATACATGGAACTTTTGTAAGCAAAGGGCATTTTTGTAGATCTAAAGTTCTTGAAAAGTTATAAACAAAGTTATGTCACAAACTTATAAAAATGTCACATTTTATAAAAAGAAAGTCACCAAAGACCAAGACTTGATGTGTTGGTGAATTTAATTCACCAAAACACAAAAATAGTTTGTTTATTTTTACTAAATCTAGTAAAAATACATTTAATAACCTTCTCATTAATAACAATCATTTGGACTTAAATGCTTAGATTTTTATACTTAAAATGACTAGTCATAAATGTTCAAACTTTCCCTAAAAAGACTAGTTATAAACTAGATGATTTTTATAAGTTATAACATGTTTTAAGACATAAAAATCATGGAAATACGTCCACGGATCAGATCTGATCCCGTCGACATTTTACAAAATATTTTCAAGTTTCTAAATGAACCAAAGTGATCTAAACGTTGAAACGTCGCTTAGGGAGAAAACCGGGATCAAAACGGTTAACTACGCGACTAGAAAACGTAGTTTTGGTAACGTTATTTAAGAACCGACCAAGAAAATATTTCTAAACTTATAAACGACTTTAGGGAATAATATTAAGAAAATCTTAAACTTGTATAAAGTCCAAATGCGTTAAAAACTATTCTACAAACTTAAACCGGTGACTACGATCTCTAAAAATTATAAATAAATATTTTGTCTTAAAATATTTATGGAACTTTCCAAGTAATCGTTTTAACTTGAGAAGTTATTGTTTACAATTATTAAACGTCATCAAATTTTTATTAATTTAAACCACGACGTTAAACGTTTTCGACAAACTAATAATTATATTTGCACATATAATTATTCTCCCAAAAACATCCATACACTTTTATTTTATTAAAAGTTGACCAATTTAACCATCCAATGACTTGTGTATTTATAAAATTCTTTTATAAATTATTTGGCTTAATACAAAGACTTGTATTAACTTATGATCTATATAATTTATTATTTTTCTAAATAATAAATCTTTATCTAGTATTTTTGCCCAAATACTTATATATTTATTTGAACAATAAATATTAACCGGATGGACTTTTCCTAAATATACAAACGGGACATTATTATCAAGACTTGACCGGTGTCGTTGGGTGACGGAAACGTTACTCAATGATCAAAGACCTTATACATGCAACTTGTTTATTTATACTTATTAGGACGTTACGTGCTTTCGTCCGGACTTTCCATTTCACGTGCATTATCATTTTCACCTTGCTTGAGGTGAGTCTCACGGCCCCTTTTCCTTTAACTGTTTTAATACTTTGGGGGAGAAATCATGAATCAAAACTGTTTTATACTTGATATATCGGTCGGACTGTATCTTGCCGTATGATTAAATGTTCTTTACTTACCCTACAAATGAGTACATTTCGTTACATAACGAATTGTCACAAATCCCACTATTAATTGAATTTGATTAGTTTTGTTCGAAACGGTAACTAGTGAATAGATCTATTTGGGTTAACAACCCTACTTGATTGGTAGCTCCAATCCCGACGTGTGCATTTGTCGAGTAGTACACGCCAGTTATTATTGTTCCATTTCAGTATCTTTAGGGAAGATGCTATGAGTGGGTAAATCTGTTAGTTTCAAATTCAAAGTTCATTGTTAATCATTACATCACGGTGACCATTGTTTATCTTGTATGCCTTAAACCTTTTACAATATTGTTTGTAGAGTCTTAAACCTGTGAACTCACCAACTTTATGTTGACCCTTTTAAGCTCATGATTTTCTCAGGTAACTAGATGACGAACGCGGTGCAAACGGGTATTCTGAACTCTATCGGACCTCTTGCTCACGATGGAATCATAGCCCCTTTATCATTTATCAACTTTTCAAGTATCTTAAGTATTATCGTTAAAGACATCTTTTATTATTATTGCAATTTGTAAGACAATGTCATTATCACCACATTTTCCGCTGCAATCTAAATGACGTATTGTTATCTTTATTATATTTGCAAATTGTTCTAAGTATCCACGACTATGATTTCATGACGTCACACGCCTCCGTTCTCGAAAGTTCAGGGTGTGACAAATCTTTATCTACCACCTCGAGTTTCGGATATAAATCATATAATTAATGAATTAATTGTCGATCATCACTATATACACCGTTTATCTCTCTCAGCTCTCTGTTTTTTTGGTTTATCACCACTCTCTGAAAATGTGGCATTTGCGTCATCTGAATGTGAAAGATAGCCTCGAATACGGTACGTAATCATCTAAATGACTGAAATTCAAATGCTTTAATGTGGAATCCGTGTCTCTAATTTGGTTATTTTTCTTGAACAGGGGAAGAAGATTTTAGTATGTTTACTTTGTAGATCTATCACCTAGGGTATTTTGCGAGCCTCAATGGTCGGACACAATACATCGATGGGAGGGTTCACTACTTCGACGAGGTGGACATTACCTCCTTCTCATTCGATGACCTAGGTCAAATTGTGTCTGACCTAGGTTATGATTTGAATGATTTCGACCCCTACCTGAGGATCCCAGGGTTGTCTCTGGATTATGGACCGGTTCCATTAACTGATGATCCGAGGGATGTCAGGGCCTTGGCCCTGCACGTCCAGGACGATGAGGTCATATCCATCTACCTCGATGGAGATGTGGAGGTGTCTTCCTCCTCCTCCTCCTCCTCCTCCCCCTATGAAGGTAGCTATAGCCCATGGAGAACATGCCGATATGACAATTCAGACAATTTCTCTAGTGGGAGCATGTTTTTTAATTTCTGGATATTTGTCATCTATAGCAGTCCACGCGGTTGAGTCTGCCGGGTGACGTAAAACACCGTCCTTTATTCTACTTTCCGTGTGCCATCTCAAATCTCATGCAGTTGTCTTTGACTGGAATAGACGTTTCAGCCGTGGTATTATGGGAAAGTACCACAATACTTTTGCCCGAACATTCTCGTATATCACTTTTTTTTTATTTCGTCCACCTTCCATCTGGATTTTCCAGAAGTGGGATATACTTGCAAATCTTTGTATTCGTTCCTGTGTAGTATGCAGTCGTTGATACATGCGTGTATCTTCGTATACCCTAAACCCATTGCTTTGAATGTTTTCTTAGCCTCATATGTACTGTTCACCATCTCATTGCCTTCAGGTAGCATCTTCTTTATCAAAACTAATGTTTTAGTAAATCATTTATCTGAAACTCCATACTTACTCTTCAAGTTGAAGAGTTGTACCAGCGCGGACAACTTTATGAAGTCGGGACACCCTTTGTAAAGTGGCTTCTCAGCATCTCCAATTAGTTTTATAAACTTCTCATGTTCATGATGCATGAAATTTTCTTCCGTAGCTTCAACCATTTCAATTGTTTCGGCGACATCTGTTGGAATGCCCGATGTAAAATCTGGTGTGTAGTTGTGTTCAAAATGCTCATCAGCCTTTTCTCTATGCTTAACCCATAAGGTATAGTTTTGATCTATTCCATTCTTGAATAAGTGAAGAGATACCTCCCCCACAGATGAGACATGTGATTAAAACATACCTGATTGTGATTTTTTTGGAAGCTTAAGTTAATATATATCAAATCAGATAGGTATTTACAACACTTTTATGATGGTTAGATGTACCTTGTATAGCGTGGATTGATTTAAGCTCTAAAGTGTAGCACAAATCTCCGAATCTTCAACCCGAACATTCATACGCATAGTGGATTCAGTTTCAGCCATTTCTGCAAGTGGTGCTGCTGGTCTTTGCGAAAAACAGAGGTAAAACATAAAAATCAACATACTGATGACTTTCAAAGAATATATAACAAAGAATCGGACTATAACTGTCTACTTGCATATGCTTGATGTCGTTTAGTAACCACCTTATCCTCGTAGAAAATATTACCCTCATCCGCAGACATTTCATCATCACTCTCCTCCTCATGCTCAGACAATTCATCATTACTCTCCTCCTCACTCTCAATCACTTGAGCATCGTTTAGGTTCTCATCTACACCAACAACAGGTTGGTCATTAAGGTCAAAATTACCAGGAATGTTGTGAAGGTTAACACTAACTCCGTCTTCTTCATAAACTGTGATGTTCCAGTTGTAAGCATCAACGAATTCAAAATCCATAACATATTTTTTGGCGTATCTGGACCGCCGCTACTATAGCACTCCAACCATTAACTATGCAAAGGGTCACCATCTGCCTCATCCAACTGAACTGGAAAACGTAAATCATCTCTCAAATGAAGAGTAATTGTGTGGTTCGGTGCCACCATGTTGAAGTACGATCTAAATGTGTGTCTAGGTAAATTCTGCAATTATTGAGACAGTTAAAAGAAATTACAGGTAATATAAAGGACGAAAGTTAAAGAATTACCAGTGAGGGCTCCAACGGATAGCGTATGACCTTGAAGAACCTCATTGCGAAAACCTCAACAATTGAAGATCTGTTAGCGTCATAAACTACAAAAGCATATTCAAAGATTGAAACATTATGATCTTAATTACCTTCAAGAGCTTGATGGTTCTGGTGCCCTAATTCTATTTTCGAGTTCTGAAAGAAAGTAAATGTGGATAAGAACGACAGGGTTAGGGTTTGGGTAAATTGATGAGGTAATTGGATAAGATCCTTTTTAAATATAACATAAAGTAATTATGTATATATAAAGTAATGCTACTTAAATTAATTAAATTCCACTATCTACATATAAAATAAAATTAATTATCTACATATAAAATAAATTAATTATCAACATATAAATAAATTAATTATCTAGATATAAAATAATTATCTACATATATAGAAATTAATTATCTACATATAATTTGGGTATAATCGACCCAATTGGGCATAATGAACCTAAATTGGGCATAATGAAGCTCAATTGGGTGTAATCGACACAATTGTGTATAATGAACCTAAATTGGGTGTTGATGGATCCAAGCACTACTATTGTATTAGCTTTCAAGGTAATAATTACATTGCGAAACAGTGGACATGGAATACAAAAGACTAAATAACTACAAATATATAGTGCAAGGAAAAGTGTATAAGGTAAGTCAAAGCATCCGAGACGACTTCTCTCGGATTGTTCTTCCGGATCATATCCATCCGGGATAACTGAGCTTCTGAGATAACTTCTGATATAGCCATCCGAGACAACTCCTCTCGGATTGCTCTTCCGGATCATTACTACTAGGATATATATATACAATCGTCACCTTCCTCTTCACCAAAACAACAGAATCTCAAATGTTAAATTTCTTTATCATCAGAGAAGTAATATCTTGGATTTCTCTTTGGGACGAGTCACGTTTTTTTAAGTTTAGATGCTTGGTGAATGTACCATCTGCTCTGTAGATATAGATTATATTCTCATCAGCTCTTTGCTCAAATATCACAATAGGACAGTAGTCAGAGATAGGTTGAGCAAAAGAGAGCGTTTTAGGACTTTTGTCAAGGATGCTTCTGATTTTCGGTAGGAGCATATGCTCTTGACCAATTGCATTCTCCATACCTGAATAAATTTCCATTATATCTTTCAGCTCATCCTCACATAGACCCCTGACAATCTCCTCACCTGTCATTTTCAGAACTTCATTGTGGCTAGTGGTGAGAAAGAACTTCTTGACTATCTCATTATACTTCCAAAGCATAATCTTTCTTCTAGTTGCAGGCTCGGAAACTTTTTCCTCAGATTGTTTTGGGGTATCAGATTCAGTTTCTGAGTCAGAAGAGATAATTTTCTTTCTCTTTGCAGTAGTTTTCAATAGACCAACTGAAGGCTGCATGCTAGGTTTGGGTATAGGGGAATGTAGCAATTTGGCTGGAGGTGAATGTTTCTTGGGAGTAAAAGGTGGTGAAGTTGGAGGAGTTGGAATAGGTTGAAGTGGAGTTTGAAAGGGTAGGCTGGTGGTTTCTGTTTAAGTTGTGGAGACATGAAATTGAGTCTGAGAAGAGGTTTCAGAAGGAATTGGTGCGTCAACATTATGAAGAATTGATCTTAGAATACTGATGTTGGGTTTAGGCCTTTTGGCAATTGTATTTGAGGTAGATGTTCTTTTTCTCTTGGCTTGTGCAGTAGGGATAATGGGATCGGGAGAAGTTCGGATAGGGAAGGCTTGATCATAACTTACATAGGCACCTGGTGGCCTTGGTATGTCAGTGATCCTTTCAGCCTAGGATTCCTTTGCTCTTACTTCATCCTATTTGATTCTTAGCTTAGGCAATCCCATGGAGTTAATGCTTTGAGGAGGCTCCTTCTTGATTACTTTAAAGTACCCCTGAAGTATAGCTCTTTCTTCTTCAGCAGATAACTACATATTTTGTCTTTCCTTGATCAAACATTTTGCCTCTTAAAACTCAGCTCACTATCCTTCTTTAATTTTTCAGCAAGCTCAACCTCCATCTTTTCTTCAACAATTACATCCATCCATTTGCACAGCTCCAAGGCTTTCATGCTTTCCAATTCTTTTGCATGAATAAGGTTCTTTTCAGCAATCATTTTCTTCATCTTGAGCAAGAAAACACCATTTTCAATAGATTCAGGAAAGCTTATCTTCCTTTTTTCATCAGCTAACTTCTTTTCAAACTTCTTCACTTCTCTTGTAGCTTTCTCATCTCTGGCTTTCTCAAACTTTTCTATCATAGCTTGATCAGATCTCTGCCTATCCATTTCCAACATTTCAATGAACTGCTATCATTTTTATACCTTTCAAATGTGGCATCCATTTGAATTGCTAGATTTCTGTCAGCTGCTTCTTGTTCTTCTCTCTGCTTTTTGGCAATAAGATCTTCTTCAGCATCTTTGGCCAAGAGCTCGTTAATAGCAGAAAGATTAGTATCATCAATCTCTTCACCGATTTCAGTAAATCCTGTTATATTCGATAGCTCTGAGTAATTGTCACTATCAGATTTGTTTACAGCTTTAGATTCTTCCAGAAGAACAGTGGTTGTTGCATCTGGGACAAGTTCTTCCGGAGCAACTTCTTTTGGAGAAACTTCTTCCGGAACAACTTCTTCCAGAGAGTTGATATTTAAGCCAATATTCTGCAAAGCAACAAGATTTTCACTAACCTGAATATCTGCTTTATCATCATCCAGAATGAATTCTTTTGACTTGTTGGCTGACTTGGCTGAAGAGATTTGATCGGCATAGAGATCAGGGAATGAAAATTTTGAGGCATCACCCAAGAGTGTATCAGCTTCTTTAACCTTGGGTGATGTAGTGGTCAATACATTTGCCTTGGCCTGAAGTGTATCAGCTTCTTGAACTTCGGGTGATGATATGATTTTGTTTGAATTAGTGGGAGAAGAGTTAACCTCCACACTTGCACAACCACCTCTGCATTTATGGTTGCAGGATCCTGTTCTTTTACTTCATCCACCAAAGGTAAATTCTTTGACAAGTGCTTTACCTTTTTAGCCCCTTTCAAAATGTTGTCAGATGCATCTTTGAGCAATTTTGCAACTTGTCTTTCCATTTCCAACTTATTTTGCTTTTCAGCTTCCAACTTCTTTAACTTGGCTGTTTTTTATTTTGCTTTTCAGCTTCCAACTTCTTTAACTTGGCTGTTTTTCTCTTCATGATCTTCCTGTAAGTTGTTTCTCTTGACGGGAGATTTATCTGAATGTGCTCATCTTCTTCATTGATATTTGCAGGAAGAGAACCAACTGCATACATTATAGACTAGAAGAATGATCTGAGGTCCTATTGTTTGTTTTCAGGTATGACTTTAAGCAACTCACTGATAGGTAAGCTTGCTTGCAGTCAAAAGGAGCAACTCCCGATTCTTCAAATAGTTCCCCTCTGATCTCCTCATCCATTCTAGGTCTTGTGTCAGTTTCATCTTTTGCATCATGGTCCTTATCATCATCAGAAGAAGAACTTGGGTCACTAGGTTGCTCCCCCTTTTTGGTAGCATCATCTTTCATTTGCTTAGGGTTTGGTTCACTAGCCCCTGCTGAGTTTTGATTTTTACTATGATCCAAGAGCAAGTCACTCTGTGCTGCAACAGTTTCTAATAGTGACTTGACCTGCATTGCAGCTTAAAGTGAGATTCCGTCAGTATCCTGAGTGTGGTTCTACCCTCCACCGATTTATCAGCTTCATTGAGTGTAGAAGAACCATCAACCCTAGCTTGATCAGGTTCCTCACCCTTGGTTTCTTGGCACCCGGGATTCTCTTCAATCACATCCTTTTCCTTTGGTTCCTTTGATATTTCATCAACAACAGGGCTAGAAGCCAGGGATGGCAATGGGGCGGGTTTGGGGCGGGTTTGAGTAATCCCAACCCCATACCCGTTTATAAAAGTGTGTCTCATACCCGGCCCAAAACCCGTCGGGTTTCTAGCGGGTATTTACCCATCGGGTATCGGGCATACCCGCGGGTTTCGGGTATACCCGTTGGGTGTATATCGACTAACTATTAATTTATATTTATCATAATTATAATAAAATATCTCAAATAACTAAACATATATAAGTTTAATAATATGTAAATCAATGTATCTAACAAATAACTTAGTATTATAGATAAAAATAAAAAATAGATAAATAAAATCATACAGTATATACTTAAAATAAACAAATAAAAGAAAGAAAATTATAGCGAATATATATTATCGGGTAATCGGGGCGGGTAAGCGGGTATATCATCAAATCCCATACCCGTCCCATACCCATGAAAAAATTCAAAAGTAATCCCATACCCGGACCCATACCCGATTACCCGACCACATACCCGTCCCATTTGTGTCGGGTTTCGGGTTCTCCCGTCGGGTTCGGGTTTCATTGCCATCCTTACTAGAAGCTGGGTTGGTTTGTAGTTGCTCAGGAGGAGTAATCCTAGCAACCTCAGAAATTGGAGTTTCTGGAACTAAGGGAGTGGTAGTTTTGGCAGGAGTTTTTAGTGGTGCTTCCTCTTCCTTTTCTGAGGAATAGGGGGATTCGAAGAAGCATGCAACACCTTTGGTTTTAGAATAGGATGGGTAGTAATCCTACCAAGAAATGCCTTTTTGTCAGTTTGCATATTTGAAAAGATTTTGTCAGTGAAAGCTTTTAGCACATAAATGGTTCCTGCCTTAGGAACATCAGAAGATTTCTCATTTAAAATGTGTTGAATAAACCTTAGATACATGTGAAAGTAGTCATCCGAAGTGTTTATCAGCAACCTATTAAAAATCATTTTTGAGAAATTAAAATTGTCACCTTTAATCAAGGAACGAAAGGCAGATGCTTGAACAGAGGTTAACTCATCATGCCCTGATTTCTTAGGAGTGAGGCATAGCAACAATGTATGAGCAAGAAATCTCCATACATAAGGAAGTTGTGCCTTCTTGATAGTGCTCAAATTGTTAGGGCCTCCGTAACCTATCTCTTGACAGGTTTGATTGTAGGTGGATACTGGCACCGACTCATACCCTTTAGCATCTTCAAAGTTTAAATGTTTCCTAATTAGGTCTTCGTTGATGTATACTTCTTTTCCATGTACCTTAGATTCAACCTGCTTAACCGATGGTTCTTCTTCACTTGCACTAGGACGCTTACTCACAAATGCATTTGCCCAGAATTGTGAAATTGTTTGATCATAAATGATTGGGCTAATAGTTAATGCATAATGAATGTGAGACGAGGTCAGGAAATCGATCATATCGTTGAACAATTCAGACTTGACCGATTTTGTCAAGTAGGCAACGACATTGTGTTCGTTGAAGAACATTGACTATTCCTTCTCTGCTTTTGCTGGTTTTGGTTTAGGCGCCATTGAACTTATTCTGAGTGTAGAAAGATCACACTTATGATCAATTGGGCATAATAAGGCTTAATAGGACACAATGAACCAAAAATTGGGTGTAATGAAGCTCAATCGGGTATAATCAAGCTCAATTAGGCTTAATGAGGCTCAATTGGGTATAATGAATCCCAATCGAGCAAAATGATCCTAAATTGGGTATAATGAACCTAAATTGGGCATAATGAACCTAAATTGGGTATAATCAAGCTCATCTGGGTATGATCAAGCTCAATTGGGTATAATGATGCTCGATTGGTTATAATAAACTTAAATTGGGTGTAATGAAGCCCAATTGGGCATAATGAACCAAAAAATTGGGCATAATCCAGCACAATTGGGTATAATGATGCTTAATTGGGCATAATGAACCTAAAATTGGGGGTAATGAAGCTCAATTGCGTGTAATCAACACAATAGGGTTTAATAAATCTCATTTGGGTGTAATAAAGCTCAATCGAGCATAATCAAGCTCAATTAGGCTTAATGAGGCTCTATTGGGTACAATGAATCCCAATCAGGAATAATGATCCTAAATTGGGTATAATGAGGCTCAATATGGTATAATCAAGCTCAAATAGGTGTAATCGACACAATAGGGTTTAATGAATCTTATTGGGTGTAATGAAGCTCAATTGAGTATAATCAAGCTCAATTGGGCTTAATGAGGTTTAATTAGGTATAATAAATCCCAATCGGGCATAATGATCCTAAATTGGGTATAATGAGCCACAATTGGGAATAATGAACCTAAATTGGGTATAATCAAGCTCATTTAGGTATAATGATGCTCAATTGGTTATAATGAGGGTCAATAAGGCATAATCAAGCACAATTGGGTTTAATAATGCTCAATTGGGCATAATGAACCTAAAATTGGGTGTAATGAAGCTCAATTGGGTATAATCAAGCTCAATTGGTCTTGAGGCTCAATCGGGTATAATGAATCCTAATCGGGCATAATTATCCTAAATTGGGTACAATGAGCCTTAATTGGGCATAATAAATCTAAATTGGGTATAATCAAGCTCATTTGGGTATAATGATGCTCAACTGGTTATAATGAGGGTCAATAAGGCATAATCAAGCACACTTGGGTATAATGATGCTCAATTGAGCTTAATGAACCTAATATTGGGTGTAATGAAGCTCAATTGGGTATAATCAAGTTCAATTGGGCTTAATGAGGCTCAATTATGTATAATGAATCCCAATTGGACATAATGATCCTAAATTGGGTATAATGAGGCTCAATTGGTCATAATGAACCTAAATTGGGTATAATCAAGTTCAATTGGGTATAATGAGGCTTAATTGGGTGTAGGTGACACAACTAGGAATTATGAAGCTCAGTTGGGCTAATGAAGTTCAATCTGGTATAATGATGCTCAATTGGTTATAATAAGGGTCAATATGGCATAATCAAGCTCAATTTGATGTAATCGACACAATTGGGTTTACTAAATCTCATTTGGGTGGAATGAAGCTCAATTAGGTATAATCAAGCTCAAATGGGGTTAATTGCTATATATATTATTTATGAGAATATTAAGAGTAAACTTACAATTTTTTAACAAATAATATAATGTTTTAATTACTATAATAATATTTTATTAAATATATTATGTCACCATACGTTTATAAAATATAGTCATGCTGGACTCAATCAATATATGAGATTACGAGTAAGACCTTACAACATACTCTTGTCTAGATGAATTGGTTATTGTCTGCTTTATTAGGTCAATGTCTCATGTTCGTGTAGAGACCATAAAATATGAGGCTTTTGCATTAGATATTTTGTGGGCTAGTTTATATTGTAATTGGGCTAAATTGTATGGGTTAGTGTTAGGTTAAAGAGGTCCGGTCGAATATAGTGTATGGGTCGAATTTTTGTAACTTGGTTAACAAGTTTAGGTCATCTCTATATAAGGAATAGGTAGGTGACTAGTTTTAGGTTGTTGATTGTGTGTTTTGGCAAAGGTGTACATCAAAATTCTCTGTGAGAATTTCGACTTTTACAAGGTGTATGGCAATCGAATTTCTTCAAGCATTCTTCGACTGGTTTGTGTTTTCCTATTTTTTTTCCATACTTTCGTTAACCGTTTTATCTGATTATTCTTGAATCATCTATAATCACCGGATTCCGCACGGTGATTAGTAGATTAGATATCGCGTGAGGGGTTCTTTAGATCATGGGTATATAAGGGGTTCTTTAGATCATGGCCCCACGGTCTTGGTATAGAACGTTGACTGACCACCTTCTAGCTCATGGGTATATAAGGGATATTGTGGACCAGACACTCTTCAGGAAAGAGGTTGAGGATGACATTATCATGTTGCAAGTGTATGTGGACGATATCATCTTCGGGTCCACATATAAAGACTTGTGCAAAGAGTTTGAAAAAGTGATGCGGACAAAGTTTGAGATGAGTCAAATGGGCGAAATGGAATTCTTCCTGGCTTTACAAGTGAAGCAAAGTGACAGCGGAATCCTTATTCATCAAGCCAAATATGTCACAGAGATTCTAGAGAAGTACAAGATGGCAGATTCGAAGCCTGTCTCCACACCCATGGCGGCCAGGCCAGCACTCACCAAAGATTCAGATTATAAAATGTAGCAAACAAGGCTTGAACCTGGGCCAGTCAAAAGAAAGGAACACACTACAAGATTTAGAAGAACCATTGAGACAGAAGTGTTAATTGGTTATATGTGAACCAGAACTTATTTAATTACTCCCATCACATAAAAAATAATTGATAAACAAAATTTGCGTGGCTAAAGGTAATAAATAGGCACGGTAAAAACAGGATTTGCGTGGCTAAAGGTAATAAATATACACGGTTATCATGGCCTGACCTTTCCACTTCTTGCCACCAAAATCTTCTGTACGAACGTATTTCCTGTCATCAAGAATCCTCATCTTCTCCTAAAAAAACTTCGATCAATGGCTGCCTTTGCTAAACAATGGAGGATTAGGGTTGTTAATGAACCAACACCCTACTACAGCAAGACTCCCCGTAAGTGTATTTTCACTCAACAGTGGCTGCATGTTTTTATTTTTAGGGTTTTATGTTTTTTAATTACTTACTCTCTACTCTGCATTTGGGTTTTTTGCAGGTGGTCGTAGGTTCACCCTCAAGATCCATCACTGCGGCGATTTCCACCGGAATGCCGCCGGCCAGGATCTGTGGAAGGGAAAGGTGGATTATGTCGACTATATCGACATTCGCACATTTGATTGTCATGATCTGAATCAAAGATACTGGCAACACACCAGTTGAGAGCAGTAAGACACTTACTGAATTGACGGTTCGATATACAAAACTTGAAAATGAATTGGCAGTTTTTTCGGTGCCATTGTGAGAACTCAAGGAGAAGAAATTGAACGGTTGAAGGCAGGACAATCTGTGAAAGCCACTGATAGGTAAGGTTGTCAACCATATGTTGAAATAAAATTCACATGTTAAAGTAAATTTAATTCAAAATAGGATCTTACACAGGGTGTCTTCATCATATGTTGATGAAGTTGGACAAGCTGATCCGATTGAACAAGTTCATCCGAAGGAAGAAGGCCATGTTGATCCGGTTGAACTAGTTAATCCGGTTGAACAACTTCATTTGGTCCAAGTGACTACTGATAATCAGATCACAAGTGTGATGAGTGATCGGCAAACCACAATTGTGGAGATAGCTCCTGAAGCTCTATCTTTCATGAGAAAAATGATGATTAGGGATACTCTTAATTGCACTTGGTTAAGGAGTGCTCAATCTCAGCCAATCATTCTTGTTTTAAAGTCTAGTGCTCCATCTCCGCCCATCATTCCTGTTTTAAAGCCTAGTACTTCCCATGGTACTCCTGAAACATAAAAGGTTGTTGAAGTTGATGTTGAAGAAAATGGAGTCAAAGACAAGGTGTTTGCAGCTGTTAAAGAGACAAAGCCTGTGGAGCCAAAGACTGAACCTCTTGATGAGAATGATTTTTCTGCTGAAGCAATCAGATTCAGGAAAGGAAAATAGGTGATGCCCTAGTACCAATCAGATTCTGACAAGGTGTTTGCAGCTGTTAAGAAGACAAATCCTCCAATAATTGTTGATGCATGAACCTTGTGTGGTCGTTACTGTTCGAATTGTCAAACAGACTGATTTGTTGGAAACATGAACTGAGGTCCGAACCTCAGCCGAACTCCAGATTCGGAGTTGTCCGAAGGTGGTCCGAACTCCAAGTTTGGAGGAAGCTCGGAGCAGGTTCGGAGGTTACCCAGTTCGGACAGAATGAAGAAGTATAAATAGTTTCGTCTTTGTATTTCTTTGTAAGTTTCTGTCTTGTTGTCTATGTGTTGAGAGGGGAGGTTCTGTCCGACCTCCCCCAGAGCTTAAACGTTTGTATACTCATTCGATATGTAATCATTCGACACGAATCAATGACAAAACTTCCGTCTCATCTATAGAATCGATCCGTAAACGGTTTTTCAATAATCATTGATGATCAACAGGTATATCTCCCTGAAGATGAGGTAAACATGATAAAACAAGCACTTACAGATGTTGAGAAAGCTGAACAAATAAAAAGGGATGGAGACATGGCCTTGGCATTCAAACTAGAAGGAGACATGTTGCCTTATTCAAAGGATGAAGCAAGAATGGGTCTGATAAATGAAGTCAAGAGAAGGTATATTGAGAAGAAAATGGCAATGATGGACTCAGAGAATGAGAAAAGAAAAAGAAGAATGGCCACATAATCTGTCAAGGAGATCAAAGTTGAACAAGAAAAGATCAGACTATCAGATAACCTTCACAATGCCAAACTCCTTATGAAGTTTACAGATATGATCCTAGCTAGGGGATGGGCAACAAACAAATTTAAAAACTGCTAATAAGATATGCGATATGATGTCCATGGTTGTTCAAGAGGATGGTGAATTAAAACTGAAGGAAAAGATAGACGCTTATCAAAGGAAAGAGAAGATAAAAACGGAAGAAGAGAGACAGAAAATCCTAAAAAAATCCTCTGATAGAGGAAGAAGAACTCAAGCTTCTCAAATGCTATTTCATTAAGATGAGGGGGAGGATCCAAAAAAGATCAATCCTTCTAGTATTAATAGCTTGAGAATCAGATATTCAAATACCATACATGAACAGAACAAAATCTCAAAGGAAATAGGTGAACCAAAACCACCAGGTGCATTTTCTGATCTGAACATAACTCTAGCCTCACAGCAACCCAAAAGAAACCCTCCTAGAACTAGTAGACATGTAACGCCTCCTAGACCTATAAAATTAAAGCCTCTTTCATCAAAGTTGAGAACAGACAACTTCACACCCATTGTACCACAACCTGTAATTGATCATACCATTCCATCTCCATATCCTCAACTAAACAAACCACGAAAACCCTCATCTCCACCCAAATTTCTAGAAAAACCACCCACCAAGAGAATGAAGTCAGTGGCTAAGAAGGGAAAAGAAAAAGTGATCAATGAGGAGGATGGATACAGAGATGTTCATGCTGAAAAGAGAAGAATCATCTCCTGGAGGTATGATGATCAAGCCAAAGTATACCTGTTCACAACCAGTTCAGACGAGGTACTAAAGTTGAACAAAACGAAGATATTAAGCATTCATACATTCACCATTTTTGTGAGAAAAGTTTTCATATCTTTGTTTTAGAACATATTTCTTATTTTCTTTAACCTCATCAGTTCCTTCGTACATCTCATTTATAGCTTTCCACAAATCGAAAGCAGTTTTTGAAACCTACGAGAACAAAATTTAGAAGTGCTGCTTGTAATGCCCATAAAAATTTGTGATCTCCCTCAACCAACTTGTGGTCATCATCGGAATAGTCAACAACAGGTTTTACTATATCTACACTTGGTGTAGTAGTAGATTTTGCTGTATGGACAGTATTGCCGTTCGATTTAATTCTCCACCGTACGTCCAAGTTTCTTGGCCCACGTGAACAGGATCTCCAGATTGAATTAGTAGCCCAAAGTAAATAGATTGTAGCCCAAATACTCTTTTAATTTGTTTTGCGTCCACATGTTTGTCTACATGATCCATCGATTATATTTCTCTGATTTGTGCACGTTGACTTTTCTTAAATTTCAAGGAAAATATACTCCATATAGTCTCACGTACACTCTGGCATCCTTCATATTTCAATTTCCATGATGAATTTTTTTACATATTTTCAATTCTGCCCCCGAACTTTTAATAACGTCATATCATTCCACTTGAACTCTTATATCAACCTATAAGCAAATATATTTGAACAATTTTAAGCATAATTAAATCGCATTTATCCTAATAAACTCAACTAAAAAAAAAGACTCAAACTCACACTAAATTATACAAAAATAACAAAATAACACATTAAGACTCAAATACTATAAATTAACTAAAAACCTGATAAAACGACTCAAAACCGACTCAAACATTACACAATTTAGACGGGAAATATAGATGTGTTTTCAACACATCAGCCATACATAACAGATTTCCACATTCTATAATCAGAATGATGAAGATAACCTATCATTCTCAACTTCCATGTATCAAAATCATCGGGCATGAATGATGGTGGTTTGTTTGAAGTACCATTCCGTGATTCTCCCATGATTAGGGATGGAGAAAGAAAAATAGTGGAAAGAATGACTTTTTACTAAAAACAGAGCATGTGAGTAAAACAGAGTTTTAAAACTAAATAAGAATTCAAGTTTTAAAAATCATGAGCCAAGGCTCTGATACCACTTGTAGGATCAAATTCTGGTTACAGAGTTGAACCAATCATAAGGTTTTACTTATAATTAACCAGGCGGAAACAAGTTAATTCGTATGCTCTGTTTGAAGTAAACTAATATAAACTCGAATACAAGACAAGTATAACAATAGTATGAATAAAACTGAGCACTGTATTATAACTTACATATTCGAAGTATATTACAGAGTGATTTTCACTTGCTTTTTTAAAACATAGTTACAAGTGTCTATATATAGTGCCCTAAGAAATCAAGAGAACCCTTGATTTCTCTAACAATCATCTAGACCGTCAAGTAAAGACACATGAACTAGAATAATATTAAACTAGTCTAGAAGATAATCGTGTCAGCAACATGTGAGGAGAATGGCAGAAAACTGGATCAGATATGTCAGAGACAAGTGGAGCAGGTCAACTTGATGTCCGAGATAACTCGCCTTACCGAGGTAACTTGAGTTATCTCACGCGTATCCACTGTCCGAGATAAAACTGTGCTCCCGAGATAAAATAGGCTTCCAAGGTAAAATGACCTTCCGAGGTAACTGAAAGTTATATCGGGCAGTCTATTCTTCTGAGGTAACATATCTTGGGCCTTCTATTCTTCCTAGATAACATGTTTAGCCGATCAGCGTCATTTCTTCAGGAGAAACAATTCCTTACATGCATATTTGAAAAATGGTCGGGGCATTGCACAAACTGAATGGCATCCTTCGAAAAGCAAAGGTGCCATATGGACAAGTAAAGGTGGTCTTTTGTTGGTCATCGGGGTGAATGGAAATTTAATTGTACCCCAAATAACCGTCTAGAAAACAATAAAATTTTTGACCGGACAATTTTTCAATAATTTGGTCAATGAAGGTAGAGGAAAATGGTCTTTGGAAGTTGCGGAATTCAACTTCCTATAATCTATGCAAATTCGCCACCCGGTTACCGGTCGGGTGGCTATTTCCTGACCTTTCTTGTTCCTAACAATTTGAATACCCGCTGTTTTAGGAACGGTTTGATTTGGACTTACCCATGTGCTATCGGAGATAAGATAGATAATACCTGCATCGAGCCATTTGAGTACCTCCTTTTTAACTACCTCTCGCATGTTTGAGTTAAGCCTCCTTTGTGCATCTCTTGCGGGCTTCGCTCCTTCTCCAGTTTTTATCTTATGCATAACTATGGATGGACTGATTCCCTTCAAATCCGTAATGGTCCACCCAATAGCCGCCCGATGCTTCACCAACACCTTCATTAACTCCTCTTCATGCTCCTTAGTCAAACCTGCAGAAATAATCACGGGAAGAGTGTTATTTTCTCCTACAAAACCATATTTCAAGTGTTTAGGAAGTTCTTTAAGTTCTAAAGAAGGTGGTGATTCAAGTGAAGGCTTTAATTGTGAATCGATGTGCTCCGGTAAGCTCTCCACTTGAAGCTCTCACTGCCATCAACTCTTGGCTCTCGTCTTTTGCTTCCAATTCCTTGACCATATCTGCATATCCCCTGCCAAACAAAGCACACTCCTCTGGGGTCCCATCCCCCTCATCAAAAGGAAAAAAATGAAGGTACATGACCATCGACAATTTCAGCCCAGAAGCATTCATCGTCGTCCCGAGGGTTAGTCACATTCCCAAAAACACTCAACCGCATTTTACGGTTCCCAAAAGTCATATCAACGGTACCCGACCTACAATCAATTTGTGAATGACTCGTAGCTAGAAAAGGTCGACCCAAAATTACCATTGGTTGAGCGGTGTTTTCAACTGACACATAATCAAGAACCAAAAAATCGACCGGATAAAAGAATTCATTTACTTTAACGATCACATTTGAAAAAAATCCCCAGGGAAGCTTAGGGGTTAAATCATCCATAATCACCGTAGTGTCGGCTTTTTTCAAAGGTCCAAAGTCTTACTGATCGTACAAGCTCCCCCGGTAAGATATTCACGCTCGCTCCAAGATCCAAAAGGGCACGGTTCATTTGAAAGTTACCAACTTGAATTGAAATCATTGGTGCCCCCGGATCTTGAAGTTTTTTAGGCAAAATCCCTGAAATAATGGCACTCACATCTGTGGTTGCATCAAGTTGTTTTGGAATTTAGTAGTTTCGTTTTTTAGTGCACATGTATTTCAAATACTTTGCGTAAGCCGGAATTTGCTTAATGGCATCTAAAAGGGGAAAGTTTATTTTAACTTGTTTAAAAATATCCCACATCTCATCTTGTTGTGGGCTCCGTTTAGATTTCACTTTTTTATTAGGTTTAATTAACGCTTTTGGGAAAGGTACCGACTTTTCTTTTGGTTTAACCGACTCTTTGTCTACCACCCTATTTTCAGATTCATTAAAAGTTACCTTTTTTAGTTTCCTAGGGCTACTAGACTCGGGTTCAACTGAATTTGGGGTTTTTTTGGTCATTATCCGGCTTACTCTCACTGTCACTTACCCAATCCTCCACCACCCCCATCAACTTGCGGTGGAGGTGTCCCCACCTTATCTACAGACTTAGCTGAGCGTAAAGTGGTGATCTTCTTTATTGGCACGTGTCTCGTATTCTTTGAGCTAGAAGGCTGATGTTGATGATGTTGTGGGTTGATGGTGGTATCACTTGGTAATTTCCAGGTCTCTCTTTGCTGATTCGACCGCCAAATTGGCCCAGCTGTTTCTGCATAGCTCCCATTGTCTTGTCTTGGAGCTCAAATTTTCTATCGAACCCTTGAACCTTGTCGGTCAACTGCTTTTGGTCGTCAACTAATGAGTTTAGTTTTCCAATAATGTGGCCATCTAAGCTTGCATGTCGTCCTCCTGCTTCGGTTGCCCTTGTTGGCAACTCCTTTGTTGCTGATTTACACCTTGGTTTATGTGTTCTGTTGGTAGCTCCCATGATTTTACCCGGCTTGTCGCCCTTGATATTGCGTTTGAGCTCCACCCTGCACATTAGAACCTTGAAAGTCAGGATTCAATTGATTGTTAGCGTCACCATACCTGAAAACTGGATGATTTCGAAGGCTGGGATGGTAAGTGTTGGAATTCATGTTCCCTTGCACGTATTTGACATCTTCACTCTGCTTCGCTACGGTGGGACAGAAATCAACAAGATGGCCCAACTCGCCACAACTAGTGCACACCAGAATCTGTGCACTTGCTTTCACCTCTTCGGGTGCTCCACTCAACTTCATCTGAGCTACCTGTTTTCCCAAGAGAAGTGTCTGCTGGCGGAGCTTCTCTATTCTTTCTTCCGCCTCATAGTCAATGGATTTGACCGATGCGGATCTCGATCGTCTTCCGTTTTGAGCAAGTCTCTTGGAAGTGGCACTTATTCGCTCCATGTGCCCCCAATCCACAGCTTCCGTGTTAGTTAAGATGGTACCATTGCTGATGGAGTTCAAGTCTCGTATATCTTCCAGCAGGAGACCATCATAGAAAGACTTAATTAGATCCCATGTTTGTATCCCATGATGTGGACACTTTCTCAAAAAATCTTTGAACTGGTTAAAAGCTTCATGGAATGGTTCTCATGTGTGTTGCTGAAACGATCGGATCTCTTCTTTAACCTTGCTCGTCTTGCTCATGGGATAGTATTCTTCAAGGAAGGCTTCTTGCATTTGCTCCCAAGTGTAAATGCTACCGGCAGGCAAACTCTCGAACCATCTCCTTGCCCGATCTTTTAGAGTATATTGGAATAGCATTAACTTAACATCCTCCGTTTTGAACCCCAGTGCTCCAATAGTAATGCAGATCGACTAAAAAGAATGTATATGATGATATGGTTCCTCCGTTCTCTTCTCGTAAAACTCTGGCAATGCCCTAGATATTGAGGTCGGACCTCGAAAGCTCTTCTGTTAGTTCCAATCGGGGTGACTACTACTGATGAACTTGGAACCACCACTGGTTTGAAATGACTTGCAACACATTGAATCGGTGCGTTCACTACAATCCTAGGAACCCCTCCCTCCATTTGAATTTGAGCTTCCCCATTGTCGGGTTGGTTAAACTGATGAACCCTCTTGGTGGTGGATCTCTTTGAACATTGGGAGCCACATTTTGGGGTTGAGCTCGTGCTCGATACCTTGGAGCTTCATTCTGCGGCTCCCCTTTATAACCATACCCATCATCCTCTTCGTTTGGATCATACCATTCTTGACCTCAGTGCTCTTCTTATCTCTGCCAATCTTGTTACTCGAACAAAGGATTTTGTCAAAACTGGCGGGTGTTGGCATTTTGAAAAGGTTGTGGTGAAATCGGGTATCTTCCTTGATAATGGTAATCTCCCGCATCATGCTGTGATGATTTAGGGGACAAGGAAGGGGCGAGTTGTAGCCATGGACATGAATTGGTGGGGTTTGTAGTAGATGAATGTTTGGGTTTTGAGTTGGTGGCATGTTTTGTGGAATGTTGGGGTTTTGAGCTTGTGGAATGTTTGGATTCGGACTCATTGTGGGGTTGGTTTTACGAGGTGTTTTGGTCTTGGTTCTGGCTTAGATTTGGATTTGGGTTTTGGTTGATGTTTTGGTTTTTCCCCTCCATTGCTCTTCTGTTTCTCTGCTCCGCTCGGTTCTGTCGAGTTGCTTTCTCAATCTCCGGATCGTAGATCAACGACGATGTCTTACGGGAATGCCGCGTATGCATGCAAATTCACCCAAAACCTGCAAAATTGGTCACAAACAAGCAAACCAATCACGTAGCACTGTTTTAGGGGATGAAATTAAGGCAATAAAGCAGAAAAAATCGAAACTTGAGAGGTCAAAAGTTTCAAAAGTTTCAGTGAAAAAGTGGCCAAGGCGTACCGCCCAGGAATATTAATTCTTAGGCGTACCGCCTCCATTGGTAATTCGACAAAAATAAAATATAATTTTTTAGTTGCAGATAAAAACACAATTTTTGGATTTTTTGAAAAGATAACTAAAAATGCAAATTAAACAAAATTCAACTAATCAAAAGGCGCACTAATTCCACGGCAACGGCGCCAATTTGATAACGGCTGTCGAGACAATTAAAAATCCCCAACTGAATTTTATTTATAATAATGGTAAGTTAGGGTTATCGAACCGAGGGAATATGTGGAAATTGATTAATTAACAGAAATTAACTATTGATTACTAAATTACCTAAAATTACCTAAATTACCTCTTTGGCTGTTTTGAGTGAATTGGGTTGAATGACTAGAAATTAACTAACTTAAAAACTAAAGGAATTAATTAAGCTAAACTTGATTACTAAAATTCCGAAACTGTTTACTAATAAGGAAAAGCTAACTACTTTCGGATCCTGGTTGGCTACCGATCTGGGCAAAACCTACTTAATCATTAATAACACATAGACATGATCCCCAATTGCTTAGTTGACCTAATAACCTAAGTTCCTAATGGGCTGCTTAGTTCCTGCCGCAAGAAAAGGCTAGAACACAATAGGGGACCACTAAAACCTAATTTATTAGTTAATTAAACAAGTTCAGCATGCGGGTGCTCGATAGTTGCAAGGAAAACCGGAACAGTTAATGACTAAAGATTAAGAACAGTTAATTAAACAAGTTCAGCATGCGGGTGCTCGATAGTTGCAAGGAAAACGGTGTTGTGGAACACCGTAACCGGACGTTAATGGAGATGATAAAAAAAGTTATGAAGGCAATGAATGTTCCTAATTATTTGTGGGGATAAGCCACTCGTCACGCAACCTATCTAATCAACTGAGTACCGACAAGAGCCTTGGTGGACCAAACACCTTGTGAATGTTTCAAGGAAGAGAAACAAAATCTTGTATATTTAAAAGTATTTGGATGTTTAGCTTATGCAAATATTGAGATCACCCACTTGAAGAAACTCGATGATAGGTCAAAACGTTAGTTTATCTCAGAACGGAACCCGACTTCAAGGCGTATCGTTTATTTAATACTAAGACCTGGAAAATATTATTTTTGAGATGTGGTTTTTGACAAAAACACGAGGTGGAAACGGGAGAAAAGAAAGGCAGTGAACCTGTACAGCAGCATACTGTAATTTTCTAGATAATGGCGTAGGTCCAATTTTTATTTTTGCCCCAAACAGCTCAGATGGCAACCCAGAAATTTCTAAGCCCAATTTGGAGCAGCCCATTAATTCTGAGCAATCCAGTTCAGCCCAGACAGAAGTTGTTGACTAACCCAGTTCTGCATAGCCTAACAGCCTGTTACAACCCAGTTTTTCTCTTGGCTAAATTCTTATCAGCCCAGTAACAGTTTGCAGCCCAACAACTTGTCTAAAACCACACATCTCTAACAACTTATTTCTGATGGATCAACCCAACTTAATAATATTTCGGCAGCCAAAAGTTTTGAAAATGATGTAAGGCGGTCCATGAGAAAAACCGAAACACCAAAATATCTTGCCAATTATATTTTATTATCTCAACTTGAAGGGGAAAGACTTCTTTTAACTGAAAATAATGAGCCAACATATTTTCAAGAAGCTAAAGGAAAATATGAATGGATGCAAGCCATGGAAATTGAACTTTAATCCATTAGCAAATATAACACGTGGACTCATGTTAATTTTGAGGAAGGGATGAAGCCAATTGGATTAAAGTGGATTTTTAAATTGAAGATAAATGTCGACGGTATTATAAACAAATACAAATCTCGATTGGTGGCGAAAAGGTATGTGTAACAATGCGAGATTGATTACGAAGACGCACTCGCTCCGATTTCTAGAATCGAGACTATTCAGTTACTTATAGCTTTGGTTGCATGTCAAATTTGGTAAATCCATCATCTTGATGTGAAGAGGGCGTTTCTAAATGGCGACTAAAAAGAAACAGTCCATGTCAAGAAACCAGAAGAGTTTGAGGTAATAGGGCAAGAAAACAAAGTTTATTGGTTAACGAAGGCCCTTTACAGGTTAAGGAAAGAACCGAGAGCTTGGAATACCAAGCTAGATTGAAAGTGCGTGAGCGGTGGATCGTCTACTCGATCGTATCGAAATCAATGTAAAACGTAAATGAGACAAGATGTAAATACAAAGGGCTTTGTATTAGACCATAGAGAACCACAAAGTACACAGATAGAAATATGACCAAGAGTTTTCAAGAGCTATACAAGACAAACTATTTATACTAGACAAGAACCCGATCAGCCGAACCTTAGGTTCGGACCAAGTTCGTCTGGGTCCGAACTCTAAGTTCGCGAAGGGTTCGGCCCATAGAAAACTTGCGTCATCTTATCTTGTATTTGATACTTCACATGACGATAAGGAACCATGTATCTACAAACTCCCCCTCGACATGTGCAGTGTAACATTTGCAAATTACCGATTGAGAAATCCGACCCGTTTTGAAAGTTCACGATTTACCAATTTGCAAATTATTGAGAATCGGGAGAATTTTTGGATGTTTACACCCCAATTAATGAATCTAAATGATTTATAATCGATTTTTCAAAATCGGATACTTAATTACAATCAATTGGAACCAAATTAGGTGTCTCGAATTGAAAATAAAGCAATTTCGGGTTTTTTACGCAATTTCGGTACGCGATCCGTCGTTTACCGGAAACCTCGTAATTGGTCAGCCGAAACAAGGCGAAACAAGGCGAAAAGCCAAGGGGCCGCCCAGGAGGCTCTAGGCGTATCGCCTGGACCTCCAGGGACCCCTAGGCGATATGCTTGCAGGTCCCTTTTCAGCTGAACAAGATTTTCTGCTATTTAAGCATCTTAAACCTCATTTCAACACATTTTCTCAAACCCTAAACCCCCAAAACAGCTGTAAAGATCTAGGATTCATTTTTCTTCATCAAAATCATGCTTTGAAGCTAAAGATCTTGAAGATTGAAGTCCCGTTCTTCCCTCATCATCATCCATTTCACCATTCTTTAAGCTTGTAAGTACCCATCTTCTTATTCTAGGGTCAAGATCAGATTTTTATAGTAAATCTAGGCTTTTGTTAGTCATAACTTGTAGATCTAATGATATTCCCTATAAATATGGAATCTTTTTGATGATTTTGAGTTGGATCTATGATACACTTGAAGAATCATGCTAAATCTATGAATATCTTGATGAAACTTGTGACTTTTTGATGATTCGGGTTTAGATCTTCATGATGCATGTTGATAATCATTGGATCTTTGAATTTTATGATCAAGATGGTGACTTTATGATAAATTAGGCTAGATCTATGTTCTTGCATGATGATATGTTATAGATCTAGGGTTTTAACTACCAAGGTGATGTTTTATGCTTGGAAATGGTTAGATCCCTATCATATGTGTCATCTAAGGTTAGATTTGTAAATATACTATCCGAATATGAAACTTATGTTATGAGTTGTTTAGACCTTCATCATCTATGCTACCTAGGGTTAGATCCATGTGTTTTGAACATCATGATTTAACTTTCATGGTTTAAAATGACTCGACTTAGGTCATGAATTGCTATTTAGGACTAGACTTATGGATTTGAACATTATGCTTGGATTTTATCCTATATATGATATGTTATGACTAGATCCATACTAGGTATGATACGTTATGACTAGAATCATGCTATGTATGATGTGTTATGACTAGGTGCACACCATGTGTGTCCCTCCATGGTTAGATTCACAAATTACCTGATAAGTTATGGTAGAACTAGGATGCCATGATATTATTTGTTGGCATAATGACTACTTTGATGTATGACCACGTTGACTTCTGTTTGACCATGATGACTTATGTTCGATCATGTTTGACTTTCATATTAGTAGTCAAATTAGGACCCTTTGACCTTACCTTTAGTATTAGGATTGGACCCTTACCGTACGTATCATCTCACCGAATCACCGTCGAGTCGTGAATTAAATTATTTATTCATTTAATTAAATATTTATTTATTCTTCCTCTATCTCGCTAGTCGTCAAGATTATCATCGGGTCCATCCTTCTTCGTTTCGTGGTGTCTTTTCTCTCGATTTTTGTCTACTCCATCAGGTGAGTATCATAGCCCCTTTTCCTTTTAAAATTTTGGGGTGCAACATGTACTGTATAAACTCATGTTTGTGTTCTTAAACTTTATACTTAAACAAAACGCATGCGAATTCTGTGTTTGATCTATGTGCCTTGTATATGTGAACTTGTGTGGATCATTGCTATGGATTGTGTTGTGTGTGTGTGTGTGTTGTACTTATTTGTTGCTCATGTTCATGTTCATGTTCATAGACGTATCCCATTAACTCATTTGAGCCGGGGTTACAATAATGGATCCGTTGGTCTGGCAACCCACTTGGCCTGCCTTGTGTGTGGCGCCTTGTGATTGAAAGCCTAAATGCCGAGGGCTTGGGTTACGTCGACCCCCATGTACTTTAGTTCATTACTTATTTGCTATACTCGTGTTCACAAATTTAACATTGATTCGCATGTTCAAGCTATGATCATATATCTATATAAACCTGTGATTACTCACCAACTATTCGTAGTTGACCTTTATTTTATACATGTTGCAGGATTTGCTGTTAGTTGATGACTTCTTACTGATGACATCATAGGATCGCATGCGGACTTAGTGTGACCAAGTTAATTAAGTCTAATTGTTCTTTATTGATGTATTATGTCATGTATTGTAATGAATCTCGAATTATCTTTGAAATGGGTTGATTAAGAATATCGCAACATTAATTAGTTTTGTGTGCATCTGGACAATCATCATGCCCCGACGTATTCCCCTGTCGGTTGGGGTGTGACAGATTGGTATTAGAGCCACGGCTATAGGGATCTAGGTTATTAGAACCGGCTTGACCTAGACTTATGCCTTAGGTGTCCTGCATGAGTGCCTCATGCATAACATGCCTATATGATTTATATGTCCTATATTTGCTTCTTAATCATGCATGTTTAATTGTTGCCTTTATCGATTAGCACGCACCTATACACAAATCACTTGAGGCTTCCTAGCGTCTTTCCTTAGAAATGGTGCCTTACGTACCATTTAGGATGTTGATTTTGGATTTTATGATCTTGTCAGACACGGGGCCTTAGTGATTGACATGTAGTAACTGTAAGGGTGGAAGCACTAATAGTTGGGGTCTCTAACTGGAAAAGCGTTGCGTATAAATTTGAATTGACGGATCCGGACGTTTACCTCGGACGCCCCCATGAGAGTGTTGAAACCTATTAGGCCAAAGCATGTCAAACACTAAGATCTTACTCTAATTATTCACAGTTGTAGTTTCCCACTCGGGAAATGAGGGCGATTCAGTTTGTTTTTCAAAAATCATTCGATTTCGTGTTTTACGCGTTGTATGTAAAATTTTCAATAACCTATGATAATCTGAGTTACACCATCTCACTATCACACACTTAACCTTTTATGACCTATTGGGATTTTAATCTAATTTCTCGTTTTACATGTTGGTGATTTTCTGATTTTCTCTTATGATTCTCGGTATTCTATGATTTATCAAAATCAGTTGTCGCATGATTTTAAATCGGTCATTCACCCTAATGTACCCATAGTCTCATGATTGATTCTTTCTCTTTTCTTTGCTTGGATCGTCGTATTCGTTGCCGCAACCGTCTAGTAGCTCGAGAGGTTGTACGTCAAGTGACGGTTGTCCTCCCTGATTTAATCGAGCAAGCTCTCAATGCCAATGCTACCACCTTAGAACCCGCATGTCCTTCCAAGCCATAAGGCGTGCATTTCTTCTAAGTGCAAGGACTCTGGGAACCCTAACCGATCTAACACAAGGAAACTCGGGTGTTGGGTCCTCTTCTACCAGAGTCAGCGAGAAGGAGTGGAAGGCTAACCTATACCAGGGCAACAACTCATGTTGCTCCACTTGATGCTGCTAATCCCACACCTCTTGTTGTTCAAAGCGTTTCATTCGCACCGAAAGCTAAGAAGCCCTACTTTGGACTTCGCCCTTTATGCAATCGGTGTAACCATCATCACCCCACCCACCTTCCATGTTGGCAGTGCACAGTCATCATATGGGTGGGTATCTATCATCGATCCATCCATCTCGGGAGCACCAGTCACCGGCCAGCTCGAGCTCAGCCTCATGCGTTTCTCCCTGTGGTACCTATGCCTGCTCGCACCTTCGTTGTTCACCGGACTGCATTTGCCTCCCCCTCTGATTGCTATTACTTTGGTGCTCCTGATCATACTCCTTTGGTGCAACCACTGTTAGCTACCGTTAACGCTGCCGTCAACGGCAATGCTGTCCGTGGACCTCATGCTGGATCTTCCCACTCGAATGTTGTTTGATGTGCCTTATGTTGATGCTTTGTAATCGTTTGGAATTGTTGACTTTGTATGTAGTTACTTCCTTTATTTTGATGTCGTTTGAAACCGTATTGCCATATATCTTTTATGCACTTATGTACTCGGTTATGTGTTGTCTCGTTTAAATTTCTAGATCATTTATCCCATAAATGATCATTATCGTTATGTGTACGTTGGGTAAATTCTCGTTGATGGGTTCGGAAGTTTGCAGGTTGCGTGGTTACGAGATTATACGTATACCTGCAGACAAGCCGGCACGTGAGCGAGTTATGAGCCCACGCGCATATGACTCTCCTGTGTTGTTAAGAATTTCAAATTAACCATTTTAAAATATCTTCATTTGATATAGCTCGTGTATCCTCTAGGTATGTGTGTAGGGGAGTCTACCCGTTTAAAAATTTTTGAGTTTACAAGTCCACATGTTTACGGGATTACATGGGTATGAGTTTATGATTTTACGACCTTTCGAGTAGACAACCTTATACACGTACCGGTATCAAATATGTTCGTTCGAAGTTTAGTCTTCATGACCATTGAGTTATGTCTGCCTTGCGACCTAACTCGTTGATGTCCGTCCTTCAGCATTGTTCACCGTTAGCATCTTCAGATCCTTTTTCCTCTTATCTCAGCGTACCTTCTTGGTTTTATTTCTGTTATCATTATGAATCCGTATGTTTTGAAGAAATCTTTTGTCTCTCCGGTGACTCGGGTCCCGGCAACCCTTGACGATAAATCAGTCTATGGGCTCATGTCCACAATTACTTGCGTATGGAGCGCATGCATATAGAACCCAAGATTGTGAAAGTTCATCATAATGAAATGGGAATCGGTGACATCCAAAGTCACATCGGAATCGTTCACCAAATCGGCTTTCACATTGCCTTTATGCTCGTACGACTCCAGTCGTCAGTCACCTTATCGTCTCTAACCCTCGAGGAACCGTTCGCCTCTGCGCGATCCTTTCTTCCTTATGGGTTTTGTCTTCTTCCATTGTGTTAACCCCCCCTCATTTTGTACCCTTCATGCGCCTCAGCTTTTGTTTGTACCTGATTCGCAGTAGTGTCTGGTTTTGAACTCCATGTTTCAACCGTCACTTCGCGTCCATTTTCCAAATTCATGATCGCCCTCTCGGGCGATGTATGAATTTGCTCATTTCTCATCCTTGATCTCTATCATGGGAAACTCGCTTGTACTCAGATCAGAAACTTCGGGTGTTTCGGCTCTTGATTTACTCAATGGTCGGTTTATGGAATCGATCTGTGCCACTTTATCCCCGATTTTCCTGACCCTGCTTTACCATTGAATCATGAGTCTAATTTTAGACTCTAGACCCATCATTTATCAGATTCGATCCTTCGATTCGACTCTCATTTGTCGCATGACCTTGATGATTGTTTCGGTTGCGGTTCAGTCTTTCTCCACTCTATCATTATGTGACCATTTGTTGGTTCGTTAACCTATTTCATCGGGTGTATCATTTAATTCTAAATCTTTGGTCTCATCTGAAGGGTACTATGGGTGGATGTGATCGGTAATCGCTATTAATCAAGTTATTCTTCATTACAAGATATGTTTATGTTATCAGATTTCTCGCATTTTAAGTTATGTTTTCGGTCCATGTTATTGAATTCATGTATTTCGAACCATGATAGTCGAGTTATGTTATCGGACTCATGTACTTCGAGCCATGCTATTCGGTTCATGTTATCAGGCCCATGTATCTCGAGTCATGCTACTCGACTCATGCTATCGGGATCATGTGTTTTGAGTCATGTTATCGGGCTCATGTAATTCAAGTCATGCTATCCGGTTTATATAATCGGGTACATGAACTTCGAGTCATGTTGTTCGGTTCATGTTATCAATACATGTATTTCGAAGCATGTTGTTCGATTCATGTTATCGGTATATGCATTTCGACACATGTTGTTTGGTTCATGTTATCGATACATGTATTTCGAGACGTGTTGTCCGATTTAGGTAATCGAATTCATGTACCTCAAATCATGTAATTCAATTCATGTCATCGAATTCATGCACCACGAATCATACGGTTCATTCCAAGTCAAAGGAGTCGTGTTGATTCTGAAATGTACTGTTCGGATTACGCTAGTCGTGACACCCGAGCGAGTGCTAATCGACTCATGGCCCAGGACAATGGCTTTTCTACGAGATATTAAACGTCCAAAGTGATTAAGCGGTGAATGAGCTATCGATGCTCAAAGTGTGGTCTATAAGCCATACTATTGGAGCTAAAACTATTTGTCCCACATTGGAAGTAGTTCAAAATAAGCCAAGGAACTTGGATGGTTATCAAATTATAATGTCACTTTATACTCCAACATCTACACGGGGAGGGGGGGGTGCTGAAAAATGAGAAACTCGGTTAGAAAATTCTGGACGCGCTCGCGCATCCTGCGGACACGAATGCGACTCGAAAATGGTCGGGTTTGTGCATACCGGTTTTTGCTCCTCTCGCTAGTTATTTTTGGAAATGATTTGATCTTGGAGAGCACTTGTTGGGCTATACCTTATGAGGCATGAACATTAGATTGGGCTAACATTGGTTTGGGCTACTTGTGTTTACGATTGTGGGCTTGATGGGCCGGTTCTACTAGTGGGTTTATGATTGGTTTAGGGTTTTTGTAATGGGTAATATATAAACCCAACTAGTTTATGATTAGAGTTAGTTGTTGTTTACGATTTCCAGCCTCCTTCTTGTATTTACGATCGTAATCTTCACTCAAATAGAAGTTGATTGTTCTTCATTCAAGATTTGTTTGTGTTTGTGTGTTCTTCATCTCAAATCAAATCTCTTTCATCATCTTCTAGCTCGAATCAGTCACAAACAAGGTTTCCGCACGTGTTTGTGTTTACGATATCGTGAACGATTGTTGTTTTAGGACCAACAATTGGTATCAGATCATGTGTATCTTCTGGATAAAGCTTTGTATGGTTTGCATCAAGCTCCCCGCACGTGGTATGAGACTCTATCAAAGCATTTGGTGGAAATGGTTATACAAGGGGAGTGGTTGATCAAACCCTGTTCAGAAAGAAGGTGAAAGATGATATCATAATGGTGCAAGTGTATGTGGATGACATCATCTACGGGTCAACGAATGAAGAATTATGCACCGAGTTTGAGGACATCATGAGAAAGAAATTTGAGATGAGCGATCAAGGGGAGATGAACTTTTTCCTGGCATTACAAGTGAAACAAGATGAATCTGGGATTCTCATTCATCAAGCAAAGTATGTGAATGAGATTCTGGAAAAGTATAAGATGTAGGACTCCAAGCCTATCTCCACTCCCATGGCATCCAGACCTCTACTGACATCAGATGCAGATGGAGAATCAGTGAGTTAATTCATGTATCGTTCGATGATCGGATCACTCATGAATTTGACAGCAAGCAGGCCAGATATCATGCATGCAGTGTGTGTGTGTGCACATTACCAGGCTAATCCTAAACTCTCTCATTTAGCTGCTATTAAACGTATTTTTAGGTATCTGAAGGGCAGGCCTCGGCTTGGACTTTGGTATCCTAAGACTACTGATTTTCAATTATTTGCGTTTACTGACAATGATTATGGAGGTAGTGACCTTGACAGGAAATCTACAACTGGTGGGTGTCAGTATTTGGGAGACAGGCTCATCTCATGGCAGAGCAAGAAGCAGCATACCGTTTCCAAGTCAACTGCCGAAGCTGAATATGTGGAAGCATCAGCGGGATGCTCACAGGTAGTATGGATTCAGAATCAGCTCACTGACTACAGTATGGAATTTCTTAATACTCCAATCTTTTGTGATAATGCTGCTGCTCTGCAAATTGTCAAGAATTCTTTTCAACATTCCAAAACAAAGCACATAGATATCAAGGTACATTCCATTCGTGATTGCTATGATAGGAAGTTGATTTAGCTCGAAAAGGTAAATTCCGATCAAAATGTTTCTGACCTTTTCATAAAACCCATTCCTCGTCCAAATTTTGAAATGTGTGTTGAAGGCCTAAGGATGATTGCCTTCGAGGAATGATCTGATCAAAAATGTTTGTACATAGTTTTGCTTTTATGTTTGCTTACTTTTGGTTTAAGTTTCATTTAAAAAAATGTGTTTTTGTTTCAAAAAGCCTCATAAAAACAGGGGAAGAAATGTTATAGTTTCAGAAAATCTGAAAATCTGTTTGAGGTTTTTATGAAGTCTTTTGTGTTTGTCTTGAGTTGGTAGGAAGTGATATAAATGTCCAAGACAATCGGAGACTGACACGTGTAAGGCTGAAGTGAAAGATTGCTCAAAGATGATATGTCGGTAAGCTCAACCCAAAACTATGATCATCAATGTAAATGCCGTAAACTTAACTTCTATATATGTTTAGTTTCCCGTCCTAGTTTACATGGTTTAAAAAACTAAGTCCCAGCAAAAATGGGTTGAGAGTGGTATCTACCTAGTATTCACTCTCTTACACGCCATGTTCAGCTGTTATGACAACACCTCAGAAAAGAAAAATGAAAACAAAAAGAAAAATGAAAAGAAAAAGAAAAATAATAAAATAATTATCTTGTTTGGTCTTCTTTGCGTGCTTACGCGGACGACCTGATCACCAACTGATAATTAAAGAAATAAGTGTTTGTCATGACGGTGTTGCATGGTTCCTCAAGTTGGGGGTTTGTGAATCCTCAATAAACTCTGAGGTTGGGTAGGTTTTGTTGTGAACAATTGGGTGTGGGGACGGTTAAACATGACGGTAATATTGTACCATAATTAAGCACTTCAAAATGACTTGGTGTGAGTTTGTGTGGTCAAAATTCTTACAATTGTCTAGAGTGTCGAGTAACAGAAGCCAAAAAGGGTTCCTCAGTCAAAGATAAGTCTGGTTTGATCCATGAAAAACATCAGCTTCAAGGCAAGTATGTATTTATCTCGGTTTTAGGTTATCTTAATTTTATGCTTTTTATATTCATTTTTTTTAGTTTTTGAATAGTTAAAATTTAAATTTTTATGATCAATATCAGATACTCGGGGTATGAGTCTGAGGGGAAGTTTTGTAATTCTCAAAATTAACATTTTTCTTAAGAGAATTATCAATTAAATGAGGTTTGGGTGTATTTAAAATGTTTTCAAAAATGGAGGGGCCTTTGCGAAAATATTCTTTAACAAAACCCTTAAGAACCCCCCCTTTACGATTCCCATTTACGATCCCGGTCTTCCTCTCCCTCTCTGTGTTTACGACCACCGCTCAAAAACCCTAGCCACACCCTCTTTTTGCCGGAAAACCACTTTCCGACTACCTCCGACCATTTACAGTGGAAACCAAGCGCACCACCACCCTCGCCTTCCATTTCCGACCACGAAACACTGTTCAATCGTCTGTTTCCTCTTTGTTTTGTCGGAGTAATCCCAGTTTCTTTGAGAGCTTGGTGATCATCTTCTTTTCTTCGTGATTTTGTGTCGATTCTCGAGATTAAAAGTTGTTTCAGTATTTGCGATACTTAAAAGGTAGTGATTGATGTGTATTTTACAGAAATGTTGGTTGTTT
Organism: Deinandra increscens subsp. villosa; assembly: GCA_039602395.1. NCBI lineage: Eukaryota > Viridiplantae > Streptophyta > Magnoliopsida > Asterales > Asteraceae > Deinandra > Deinandra increscens. Next base: position 95,207,000 of record JBCNJP010000010.1, on the reverse strand, counting down.
ATGTGTTTTCGAAGTTTTTGCAGGTTCAACAATGGCGGTTGTGCAGTGTTTACGATTAACGTGAGGTTGAAGACGACCGTTGGCGTTTACGATCGGGTTTCCGATGTTGTTTACGATGGATTGTGTTCTCGACCATGGACGATTACGATCGTCGGTGTTTACGATGGGGTCTTGCGATTACGATTGGACCTATACCAGTCTTTTGTGTAACCCGATCGTGAACCCACAGATGGATCGTAAACATAAATAGTAGATCGTAAACCCACTTAAATTTTGACATAAAATCATAAACACTTAAATAAACCCAAAAATGATTTTATTATCTTATCAAACTTAATCGTTTTTAAGATAAAATTGAATGTGTTGATTTTTTAAACAGAGTGTTTTGTTAAAATTGTGGTTCAAAATCAAATTCGTTCCCTTGAAAGTTTCAATTGAGATTGTTTTTAACTTAAAGGTGTAATGTGAAATTCAATTGCACTTCAAGTTAGTTCTAACAAACATCATGGTTTATTGATATGTTTAAACCTGATGCATTTGTCTCGGTTTTTCAGATGGCAGAAGAAATGTATGATGAGGAAATTCACTTTGAAAGAGATCAATGTATACCTGCCTATCTTAATGACCCTCCAGAGAGACATATGCAGTTATTCTACTCACTGGTTGCAGGGATGAACGTACGCAAAATAAATCATGCTCTCAGAACAAGTGTGCTGATTGATGAACAACTAGTCACAGAATTCTGGGGAACTGCAAGGGCGAATCTCGATAAGACAAGGATCACAGCAACGGTTCAAAACCGCAGAATCGAGATCGTAGAAGAAGATATTTGACAAGGCCTGAATATAAATGATAAAGCTGAAGACACGATGGAATATTCTAAAACTGCAATGCTAGACGGTGTACGTCTTTTGGGTTATGAAGGAAAATTCCCGCCGATCTTCAAGAAGCTCTTGCCACACTACTGGAGGTGTTTGGCTCACTACTTGCAGAAGTCTTTTGGGTTATGAAGGAGTACTCGGAGAGTACTCGAAAATGGCATTTTATGATAAAATAACTTTTTATAGAAATTATATACATATTCAAATGTTAATATTTTTAACAAAATGCTCAAATGTTAATATTTTTAACAAAATGCTCAAATGTTAATATTTTTAACAAAATGCTCAAATGTTAATATTTTTAACAAAATGCTAATATTAGTTGTTCAAAATACAAATACTAAAGTATTTCAAAATTAATATCATCTTTCACTAGTCTAGACATTTAAATAGGGAAATCTTAGAGACACCCTTTTTTTTTAAATACACCCCACCTAGAGGTCACTCGGAGGTCTTGAGGTCACCTATATGAGGGGTGTCTCTAAGAAAACCTCACCTTAAGCCCAAACGGTCACCTATACGAGGGGTGTCTCTAAACTAAATCTCATATAAGGGGTCTTATATCTAACCTCTAGCCCTTTATGTCACCCATAAGGTTTTTTCCATATTTTATTTGTATTATTTATTTATATGTAATAATAATAATAATAATAATAATAATAATAATAATAATAATAATAATAATAATAATAAGTATTATAATAATAATAATAATTTGTATTATTATTATTATAATAATAATTATTATTATTAATATAACAATAATAATTTTATATGTGTACGTCCGGTATACATGTTTATATACATCTAAAAGTGTAATGTATGCATATATGAACGTATATTAATCTTATTCATATTAATATTGTATGTACATATCTATGTACATATCTGTGTGCATGTAAGTGTGTTGGTATGTGTATGTACATATGCATATAGTACATACAATATATCAACGGAGTTCTTGTATGAAGTTGTATCCACGTGACCATATGTATGTATATATAAACATATATTAAGTCAAAATCTATCATGTAGGTATGTATATATGTGTGTGGTTTGATAACGTATTAGTATGTGTTTGTATGCGTGTGTGTATGCACGTAACGGTGTAATAATACGTAGGAGATGCGATCTTGGTTTAAAAAATGGCGCCTGAGGCGCGCTTGAGGCGTGAGGCGCTTGAGGCGTGAGTAGTGGCGCTCCAAGATGTCTGAGGCGAAGCGATTACATGAGGCGGTGGGAGGCGCTCTGAGGCGGTGGAGGCGCTAAGAGTCGCTAGAGGCGCCGCTAAGAAGTTCCGTCCATAATTTAAATGTCGGTCAAGAAAGTCAAAATTAAATCTGCGCGTATATTAAAATATGGACGTTGTGAATGGACACGTGGACTTATATCTGCCATTCAATTTCATCAATTCCAATTAGATATAGCTTCCATTTTAACCTTATCTTTCTCTCATTCAATTTCTTTCTCCGCAAGCCTCTTCAATTTCACTCGAATAGAAATCACGGAATCGGCGCAGCTTACAGAATTTCTTTCTCACCTCTCCAACGCAATCAGTCGACGCTAAATCTCATTCTTGTTTCTGTGCTGGGCCATCAACGTTCATCAGGTCATCAACGTTCTCCACTTCTCCTTCTCATTCTCGTTATTTTTCTTTGTTTCAAGTATGTTTCTGTTTTTGTGTCATCTACTCATCTCCATTACACAACGTTCTCCTTTTGTTCTTTTTAGTGTTGATTTCTTATCACTTGTGTTCTTTTTAGAAATCAAATGGCTTCCAGTTCAAAAAAGTCGACCGCAAACCCGGATACAACTGACCCAGGTAGAAAGTATGGAACCCAAGATCCCAATAATAGACATTCTCTGGTTTGTAAATTCTGTGGGAAATCATTTACCGGGGGAGTTTTTCGACTAAAACAGCATTTTGTAGGAGGTTTTAAAAATGTTGTTAAGTGTTTGAAGTGCCCAGAGCATATTCGGAAGGAAACAATTGAATTCATGAAAAAAAAAGAAATGGCAAAGGTGGAAAGTATTATGAATGCAAAGTTACGAGCTCAAGTTTATGATATTGATGATGATGATGAAGAAGAAGAGTGTGATGAAGTGGCTGGTATCAATAGGGCGCCTGAAACAAAAAAACCAAGAGTGAAAGGTCCTATAGACATGTTCTATACTCCGATTATGAAGAAAGCGGGTGGGAGTGGGAAACAACAAACAATTAATGAAGTTTGTCGTAAGGAGCTAAGGAAGAAAGCTTGTAAAGAGTTGGCAAAATGGTTTTATGATGCCGGCTTGCCTTTCAATGCAGCCACGTATGATAGTTTTGCTAAAGCTATTGAAGCCATTGGACAATTTGGTCCCGGAATGAAACCGCCAACCATGTACGAGTTGAGAGTTCCCTTGCTTAATGATGAAATACGTGAGGTTGACCTTCAAATTAATGAGCACAAGAAAGAATGGGCGATCAAAGGTTGTTCAATTCTATCGGATGGATGGCGTGATTCGGTGGTTCAAAAAGACATCATTAATTTTGTTGTCAACTCTCCAAAGGGATCGGTTTTTATAAAATCCATCGATGTTTCGGACGTCTCCAAAAATGCAGATTTCTTGTTCAAGATTCTTAATGCGATGGTTGATGAAGTTGGTGAGAAGAATGTAATTCAAGTTGTTACTGACAACGCATCGGCTTATGTCAAAGCGGGTAAGAGTTACAACTTGCAATACATTAGCGTGCTAACAGATTTACACATCTATTTTCTATCTTTTGACTTGTTATAATTTTTTTAGGGGAGATGCTACAAGATGCTAGGAAGCATCTTTATTAGACACCGTGTGCTGCACATTGTATAGATCTTATGTTGGAGGACATTGGGAAGAAAATATCCAAGGTCAATGGTTGTATAAAGGATGCAATGTTTGTAAATGGATACATTTACAATTTTGTTGGCCTAGTGAACATGATGAGGAAGTTCACAAATCAAAAGAATTTGCATAGGCCTGCGGTTACGAGATTTGCTACTTCGTTTATAACTCTTATGCAATTTCATAAACAAAAGAACAACTTGAGGAAAATGGTAATTTCCCAAGAATGGAGAGATAGCAAGTGGTCTGAAGATCCAAAAGGCAAGAAAATAGAAAGCATACTTTTAAAAGATTCTTTTTGGAGAGATATAGCTTATTCACTAAAGTTAACGGGTCCACTTGTTGCTGTTCTACGATTGGTTGACGGGGAAAGAAAGCCGGCGATGGGTTACATTTATGAGGCCATGGATAGAGCTAAAGAGACTATAAAAAAGAGTTTCAATGAGAAAGAGAAGTTATATAAGCACACTTTTGAAATCATAGATCAAAGGTGGGAATGCTAACTTCATCGACCATTGCATGCCGCGGGACATTTCCTCAACCCATCTATCTTTTATGAAGATTCGAAACGTATCCTAATAGATAAAGAAGTTATGATGGGTTTGTATACGTGCATTAGTAGGTTGGCACCAACTGTTGAAGTTGACGACTTGATCAATGCACAACTAACTGCTTATCAAAATGCCGAAGAACTTTTTGGCTTACCCGCGGCAATTAGGCAAAGGATGAAAAAGGCTCCTGGTAAATGCGAACACATACATTCTTCTAAGTTCTAGTTATCTAATTATATTTACCTTTATACCCACTTCTTAGTTTTTTGTTATTATGTTATTTTTTAGCTGAGTGGTGGTCATCTTATGGATCCTCAACACCCGAATTGCAAGACTTTGCTATACGAGTTCTTAGCCTCACTTGTAGCGCAACAAGTTGCGAAAGAAATTGGGGAGTTTTCCAACACATCCACACAAAAAAAAGAAACAGATTGTCCCAAGAAAGATTGAACAATATGGTTTATGTCAAATACAATCGTGCTTTGGAACGACGAATGAAAAACGAGGGAACTGCCGATCCTATTATGTTGGAAGACATTGATGATTCCAATGAGTGGTTAATGGGTCGAATGGAAGATGAAAGTGGTGATGATTTTGCTGTGGATGATTTGACATGGGGAGATATTGGAATATTTTCGGGGGTGCATGAGCCTTTTCATGCAACAAGATCATCAACGGCAAAGGCTAGAGGATGTCACAACGAGGCTGGACCATCAAGAAAGGATAAAGGAAAACGTACTCTACGTGATGAAGAGGAGATTGAGGAAGATATTGGATTGACCGACGTTGAAGGAGATGATGAACCCATGTTTTATGATATTAATAGCGATTGATTGACGATTCATGATGATTATTAGGTGTATTGGTGATGATTATTAGGACTGTTTTATGTTTTAAAAATGTTTAAGTATGTTTTAACTTTTAAGTGTGTTAGGACCTATGTTTTAAGAACCTTTTATAATAGTTTCTGTGTTTAAAATAGTTAACAAGTAGAAACTCCCCTATATGAACTTTTTTTTATATTATTTTTATTTTGAGCGCCTCAAGTACGTGAAGCCCTCGCCTCACGCCTAGCGCCTCGCGCCTCGGCTTTTGGGGCCGGAGCGCCTCGAAGCGCCTCACGCCTTTTAAAACCAAGGATGCGATAATATAGGTCACACAGAGACCTTAGAGGGAGCCTGGATGGTAAGATGTGAGCCCTTTAGGTCACTCCGAGACCTTAGCGTCACCTTTAATTTCTCCTTGTAGGTGACCTCTTGGTTGAAGAGGTGAGCTGAATCTCATATAAGCAGTCTCATATCTCACCTCCAGCCCTTTATGTCACCCTGAAGGTTTTTTCATATTTTATTTGTATTATTTATTTATATGTAATAATAATAATAATAATAATAATGATAATAATAATAATAATAATAATTAGTGTTATTAAAATTAGTATTATTATAATAATAACAATTATTATTATTAATATAACAATAATAATTTTATATGTGTACGTGCGGTATGCATATTTATATACATGTAATAGTGTAATAATGTATGCATATATGAACGCATATTATGTTTATTCATATTGATATTTTATGTACATATGTGTGTGTATGTAAGTGTGTTGGTATGTGTATGTACATAAGCATGTAGTACATATAATATACCAACGGAGTTCTTATATGAGGTTGTATTCACGTGACCATATGTATGTATATATAAACATATATCAAGTCAAAATCTATCATGTATGTATGTATATATGTTTGTGGTTTGATAACGTATTAGTATGTGTTTGTATGTGTGTGTATGCACGTACCGTTGTAATAATACGTAGGAGATGCGATAATATAGGTCACACAGAGACCTTAGAGGGAGCTTGGATGGTAAGATGTGAGCCCTTTAGGTCACTCCGAGACCATATTGTCACCTTTAATTTCTCCTTGTAAGTGACCTCTTGGTTGAAGAGGTGAGCTGAATCTCACATAGGGAGTCTCATATCTCACCTCCAGCCCTTTATGTCACCCTGAAAGTTTTTTCATATTTTATTTGTGTTATTTATTTATATGAATTAATAATAATAATAATTATTATTATTATTATTATTATTATTATTTTTATTATTAATATAACAATAATATTTTTTTTATAATAATAAAAATTTGGCTAACACCCCTTTTATAGGTGACTCTTAGGGCATTATGTGAGCTTTTTAAATTGGAGGTGACTCTTAGACCTCAGAGTCACCTATATAAGGGGTGTCAGCCAACATTTAAGGGGGTGTCCCTAACAGACCCCTTTAAATAACAATCAGAATTGAGAACATCACCGAGGAAAGCTCTGAATTATTAAACATTGTCTTCTTGTAATGGTAAAATTTACCAAACAGACCATTTAATTTAAGACCAAGGAAAGAAGATCTCTTCACAAAGAAGACAAATACAGCAAAACTGTATACATTATGAAGCAAAAATCAATCTGGGCACACTAATATCAATAACACATTCATTGACTATGCTTAAAATGGTAGTAATTAGTAAATATCTATCAAAGAACACAATAAATAATATAAATAAATCCAATTCAAATGGTCACATTTTAGTTAACATGGCAGTAAACTTTTACTAACATTTTTGTTCATCATCATCATCAGTTGTACGACAAGCAACTAATTGGTCGCATTTTTTGTTAAACCCCAAATGTATTAATCGTAATTCATAAATAGTAATACAGATTGGAGATTGAAAGCTAAAACGTTCCACATTCAAGGCATAACATATCATAAATAAGATTAAATCATATAAAAGATGAATGATACAGAATACAGAATCATACAGATTGGGGCTTAATCGAACTCGTAATACAGATTGGGGCTTGGACGAACTTGATTGAAGACGGGTAGTAGAAGAAGAACTCGATTGAAGACGCGTAGTAGATTGACGAACTCGAATGCTTGAACTGATGACGAATTGAACACGATGGATTTAGGGCTTGTATTCGACGAAGTGTTGTCTCTGGGATGTGAATGAGGGTTTGTTGCGATTTTGGGTTTTGGAATATAGTTATTATATATATTTTTTAATTTAAAATATTGTAAAATAATTATTAAATATTTTTTTAATTTAAAATTATGTTGACTGAGTTTGACCGCCTATACGAGTTGACCGCCTAGCTCCGAGCCTCCGAGGTTGACCGCCTACGAGTTGCTCAGACGAGTTGGAGAAAAGCGTTACGGTGAGAGGCCGCCTAGGGCGAGTTTTACAACACTGAACATACCATGTTACATATATATACAACATGGTATGTTGCATATATGAAACATATGAAACATACCATGTTGCATGCAACATACCATGTTGCATATATGCAACATGGTATGTTTCATATGTTGCATATATGCAACATAGTCGGTCAGACAAAAAAAAATGATTTTTGTTTAGTTTTTTTTTTTTAAATCGTTAGGTTGTCATCATGTATATAGACATGATGAAAAAAAAAGCACAAAAATTACCTAAATAACTTTCATTCAATTAAAATTTAATGGTTTATATATTAGTTTTTAAATTTATATAATAAAAATGGTTTGTATTTAAACTTTACGCTTTGTACAATAAAAATGGTTTGTATTTGAACTTTACCCCATAAAAAGTATCCAGATCAGCTTCCTGCAAAGAGAAAAAGCAAAGTAGATTAAAAGTCTTTATTCTTTAGCCATGAAATGAAATTATCCTATGGATGGAGCTTTGTGTACATCATATAATTCACATCTTCATTTTTACTCAATCAGCTGATTGTTTATCTGAATGCAATCTTATTTATATATGTGATGAATGGTAAATGAATGTTTGTCTATAACTATAAGGCTTAAATGGTGTCCACACACTTTAGTCGTTACGAACTTCATTTTTCCCAAGTTTATGTTCTATAAGTTTTTAATCAGTTAAAATGTATTTTGTTAAGTTTCACCTATCAGTGTAACGCCCACCCGATTACCCGACCAAGGTTGACTCAGGAAACATTTGAATGTTAACATTTATTCAAATGTGAACGTGTATTAGCTAGCACTATACAATGTAATACGTTTCTTTATGAGAATATAATAAAATAACTGTTCTAATTTGGATTTAAATGGAATATGAATATTTCAACTTTTTATAAGGTGAACCTAAATTTAGTGTCAAATCTTTGAGAATTAGAAGTGACAAATATGTTTGAAATTAAACAACTAAATAAACAAGCTGAGAAGACAATTCTTTTGGGGTGGAGATGAGGATCAATCTAAAATCAATTGGGTAGCTTGGCAAGAGGTTACAGCACCAAAGGAGTATAGGGGTTTAGGAATTGGCTCTCTTAAAGATTCAAATATGGGTATGCTAGCCAAATGGTGGTGGAGTTTTAAATAAGAACCCGATGGTCTTTGGAGGAAAATCATCCGGACTATATATCATAACTCAAGATCATGGTCATTTATTCCAATAAAAACATCCTTATCAGGTAGGTATTTGGAAACAAATTAGCAAAAGCACACATGATCTCACAAGCTTAGGAATAGATCTTTCAAAAGAAATTTGTGGTAGTACTATCAATTCTTGGATGGATACTTGGATAGGGAATGAACCACTACACATGAGATTTCCCAAGCTATTTGAATTAGAAAGAGCAAAAAACTGCATGGTGGCGAAAAGGATAAACTTGGATAGCAACAGGGTCTGGTCCTTCCTATGGAGGCGGCAACCTAACCAAACTGTGGAGATAAATGAGCTAGCCCAACTTTCAACACAGCTCTCCTCAATCACAACAACAACTGTGATGGATGGTCATGGACGTTGGATACATCGGGTGAGTATACAGTACAAAGCTTAAGTTGGAGCTTCAATCCTTATTGAACACTCCATCCACTCTGAAGTTCTCAAGGAATAACTGGTCACCCAAGAAAACTTTGATACTAGCCTGGCGAACTAAACTAGATAGGATCCCAACACGATCTGAAATCTTAAAAAGGAACATTCAATTGAACCCAGCCCTCTGCCCTTTATGTGATGAATCCCTGGAGACTGCATAACACATTTTTATAACCTGCTCATTGGCACAATCAACTTGGGATTGGCAATTTGGATTTTAATAATCCAAACTATGACCCATTGGCCGATAATAATCCAAACTATCAGGTTGGCCAGCAGCAGTCCCAACTTTCATTTTCGTTATCAGGAGCAATCGCAGTAGCATAATCATCATGCATTTACATTTGATTTTTGGCTCATAATGATAAATCTGAACAAAATAAGGAAGCATAAAAGCAAAAACAAACGAAAAACAAGTGTAAATCATGTGTAAATGTATGATCTTTCGGGACTAAGACTGCTCCTAATAATGAAAATGAAAGTTGGGACTGCTGCTAGCCAAACTGATAGTTTGGATTATTATCGGCCAATAGGTCATAGTCTGGATTATTAAAATCCAATTTGCCTTTGGTTTGGGATTTTGTAAGTCATTAGTGCAACAATGACCCTTTTTACATATTCTCCGTCTCGGATTTATTAGACATACACAAGAGATTTAATGGCTCAAGTAGGAAAAAGAAAGGCTTTTCATCACGTAATTATCACGATAATTTTGTGTATTTGGCAATCAAGAAACGACAAGGTATTAAGTGGTATAAATGTTTTGAGAAGTCGTTTAATGGAGGACATCAAGGTTCTTAGATTTCTATGGTTAATAAGCCGATCGAAGAAGAACATAACATATGATGAATGGTGTCGTTTTAGTTTAGAAAGCTTAGAACTATAGTTTGTTTGTTGCATTTGTTTCTTTTCTTGTTGTTTGTAATGTTGGTCAGGTCAAGCTTCTTGTTTTGACTTTTTAATAAGTTTTTGTTGGTCGTTCAAAAAAAAAATAAAAAGAAAAGAAAAAAGATCAATGATTCATATGTTTTATAGGTTTGCTTATTCACTCGTTTTATCTTTGTAAGTGAGAGGTTTACCTTGTTAATCTTACGAGAAGGCCACCTTGAGATCCCATTTTGGCAGCATATTCGTTTTATTGTAGTAGGACAAACTGAAACAACAACAATAATAGTGATAGTGAAGTGATCCGATCTTAATACAACTAAGAGATTATTGCATTAGAAATAGAGCAACTTGTTTTCTATTGATTCAAGGTAAGGATGATGAAAAGCTTATAGATTATAGATAGGAATAGGAAGAAGAATAAACACATTTATAATAACTGTTATCCATATTCTTAATCGGGTTATCTCCTCTTTTTATCTGAGAAATTTCTTGCATCAGCCCATAGATCCATTTACTTTATTGTGCCCTTAAAATGGGTTGCATGTTGGCCCATTGTGATGTAGTTGTTAGCAATGGAGCTCACTCCAAATAAAAGTACAGACATAAAAACATTGATAGACTTTTGAATTTTCAACTCAAACTTACTACCTACCATATATAATGATCTTGGTTCCAACAACATGCAATTAGCCCATTGTGAAATTGAAATTACCGCTTCCAATGTGGAAATGTAAGCATACCACCAAGATTCTTTGCAGGATCTCTATGACTTCCTGGAAAATATTGTTGAACAACCTCCGATCTAATCGATTTGTCAGCTTTCCTTCGTCTTCTTTCTGATTTATTGGTTGTTTCAACCGTGTCTGATTTATCACAATTTCCATTTATTGCATTCTGTCGTATAATGGTCCTCCATTTCATATTCCAGATTCTGATAGTCGAATCAACTCCATTCCTGAATCAAATGTACCACCTTCCCCTTTTTCTTCACCAGAAGCAACCTTAAAACTATAAAAATGCTGCTTCAACAAAGTCAACAATGATCCCAACAATGTATGTTGATCTCTACAGTCTACCATATGAGTAGGAAAAAAGTACTCCAATATATAATCATCATCACACGTGTGTGTACTCCTCAAACAAATTGCAAAAGATCAGACTAACCCAAACACACGGGCATGATGTGCAAACGGGTATTCTGCTTTTCAAAAATATGTTATATAAATACACGAACTACGGGTTGTAAAGGCCTGTCCAGCTACCCTTGACCCTTCTATAGGTGATGTTCAGCACAAGTAGGTGTGTCAAAAATACCCGAACCCGATTAACCCGACCCAACCCGAACCCGAATAAGCCATTTAGGATCGGGTCTAATAGGGTCTAAAATTCTTAGTTGGGTTACATCTATTAGTCTACTGTATTGTATGTTCATTATTGTATAGGGACTAGATACGTAACTTGTATAGTTATATATAGGGGATGTAATTATTCTTTAATGACATCAAATCATAAACACGTTTATGGTATCACAACCAAAATTTTTCTCCTAACCCTAGACATTCACGTCGCCGGCCCTACCACTTCTGTCCCGCCGCCGCCGGCAGCCTGGCTACCAGTCAGCCATCATCGTCGGTCACACCCTCACCCACCACTTCTTCGTCGTATTCACCCACTCGTCATACCATTGCCGATGCTCGCCTCAAGGAAGCCACAGAAAAGCTCACGCATGCTTATTGTGTGACAAATATCCAGCAACGGGTGAAAGTTCTTGACGGTAAGAAAATCACGTATTCAATGTGGGTGAAATTGTTTCTTACTCATGTCAAAGCCTATAAAGTGACCGATGATATTGACGGTACCGACCCACCGGACGCCACTGATGCAACGTTTCCGGTGTGGTCCAAAACGGATGCTCTAGTTCTACAATGGATCTATGGATCCATATCTGAAGATTATCTTGCCCTAGTCATCGATCTTGACACAACGGCTCGCAAAACTTGGGTCAAGCTTCAAGAAATTTTTCTAAATAATAAGGGTTCACGTGCTGCTACTCTTGAACAAGAGTTCACGTCCCTTACACTTGTTTCATGTGCTTCAATGGATGATTATTTTCAGAAAATTCATGATCTTGCTGAACAATTTAACGATGTGGGCCGCTCGGTTAATGAAAAATGAAAAGTATTGCAGTTAGTTCGCGGCCTCCCAGCGGAATACGATACCGTCGCGGCTTTTATTAATCAAAGTTCTCCGTCGTAAGATGAGGCTCGTAACATGGTACACCTTGAGGTTCAACGCATTTCTGGTCGTCACAACCCCAAAAAACAGGTGCTCGTTACTAATAACCCGCCTGCTCCACCTTCCCAAAACCCGGGGCCTTCCAACACTCAAAATTTTTAGAATCGCCCCTATGATAACGTGGTTTTAGCCGGGGTCGTGGCCGCCGAAATTCATATAATTTTTGGTCCACTAGAAACAACAGTGGCCGTGGGTCACGAAATTCCTTTAACAATTACAACCAAACTTACCCACCTCAAAATCCCCCACCCAACCCACCCTATCCCTCCCATCAGTACCATCAATCCATCCCACCTACCCCATATCCATCCCAGCCGTATCAACCAACATACCCAGCCCACTATCCTAATTCCTACTACCAATCCCAACAGCCGCCACCTAATTATCCTTCGGCCCAATCTCCTGCAGCCCACTTTGCTACCTCAAACCCATACCCTCAATAAGATGCACTTAACCCAACTGATATTGGCAATACGTTGACTCATCAATACCTAACAAACCAGACACTACCTGGTACATGGAAACCGGAGCATCCTCTCACTTAACTACACATCCAGGTACTCTCCAATCTCCATTATCAAATTCTTTAATTCGTGATATTTTTGTCGGGAATGGTAACACGTTACCAATACGGGGTTTGGGTAATACTTTCTACCAACTTCCTAATCGTACCTACACCTTACTCAATGTTCTTGTTTCCCCCTCCGTTATTAAAAACCTTATTTCCGTTAGACAATCTACTCGTGACAATAATGTGTCTATTGAACTTGATCCTCTTGGTTTCACTTTGAAGGATCTCAAGACTGGAGAGCACCTTTCCCGCCATAAGAACTCCGGGGATCTTTATCCGTTTACTTCACCATTGCCTACTCCTGTTGCTTACATTTTGGATCGCACCACAAGTCTTTGGCATAATCGCCTCGGTCACCCCGGAGCACATGCCTTAGATTATTTATCTTCTCGTAATTTCATTTTATGTAATAAAGGAACAAACATTAATGTTTGTCATTCTTGCCAATTGTCGAATAGTAAACGTTTACCTTTTGATGATTCGTTGTCTACTACTTTCCAATGTTTTCATATAATCCATTGTGACTTGTGGACATCTCCTATTCCAAGCAAATCAGGGTATATATATTATATGGTTCTCATCGTTAATTTTACAAATTATGTATGTGTTTATCCTCTTAAATTTAGAATCTAAAACCTTCCCCACTTTTGTAAAATTTCACAAATTAATTCAAACTCAGTTTAACACCAACATGAAATCTTTTCAATGTGATCTTGGCAGTGAGTTTGATAGTCGTGCCTTTCAAACTTTTGGTCACGATAACAACTTTGTGTTTCGCTTTGCCTGCCCGCAAACATCCGCTCAAAAAGGCAGAGCTGAAAGGATGATTCGTCGTCTAAACGATATCATCAGTGCTCTTCTTACTCAAGCTCGTCTTCCACCCCCCCCCCCTTCTGGGTGGAAGCTCTTCACACAGCTACTTACCTTCATAACATTCTCCCCACTAAACGTCTAAAATTCAACACTCCGACATTCACTCTTACCATCGCCACCCTACCTATGATCACCTTCGGGCTTTTGGTTGTGTTTGTTACCCCAATCTCTCGGTCGTACAACCTCACAAACTCCACACCCGTTCTGTTCGGTGCATTTTTCTTGGCTATCCGCAACACTTTCGCGGATACTGGTGTTATGACTCTATTTCCGGCCGGGTGCACATCTCTCAGCACGTGATATTCGATAAGACCATTTTTCCATACCCCGAGCTAACCTCGCCGGCCGACCCCCTATTTTTGACGATCCCGTCCCTCCTTTTATTTCCTCCACAAGCCCCAATGCTTCCTCCACCAACTCACCTCCTACGGCCCACCAATCCACTCCAATGTCCTCTCCTATACCCAACCTACAAGGCCCAAATCCCCTTAGCCCATCTCTCGGCGCTTCCTCTTTAGGCCCGAGTCCACCCAACAACCCCTCCCCACCTACGCTGAACTCCCCTTCCCCTCCCCTGCCATCCCGTCGCCACCTCATCCCCCCCCCCCTCCTCCGCAAAACACTCACCATATGACAACCAGAGCAAAGTCGGACGTTTTTAAACCTATACATCGTTTCAATTTGTATGCCACCGATTCACCATCTTTATCACCCATACCCACATCTTACACGAAAGCATTAAACAACCTCAATTGGGGTGAAGCTATGAGCCAAGAATTTCACACGTTACAAGAACATGATACATGGGAATTGGTGTCGCGATCTTTTGGACAACCAGTAATTCGATGCATTTGGTTGTTTCGTCATAATTTTAAATCTGACGGGTCTCTCGAGCGCTATAAAGCGCATCTGGTGGTAAATGGAAAAATCGCAAACTGTGGGGATTGATTGCTGGAGCACTATAGTATCTTACTTTCACTAGACCGGACATTACATATGCAGTCCAACAGGTTTATTTGTTTATGTATGCTCCCCGCGAGCCTCACTTTCAGTTTATGAAGCGCAACTTTCGCTACTTACAGGGTACACTGGACTTTGGTATTCGCTTAATCCCCTCTCCGGCCTCTTCTCTTACGACCTATTCTGATGCCGATTGGGGGGGGGGGGTTTCCCTGACTCTCGTCGTTCGACCTCAGGTTACTGCATGTTTATGGGTAATAATCTTTTATCTTGGTCTTCTAAGCATCATGGTACTATTTCCAGGTCTAGTGCTGAGGCGGAATATCGGGCCATTGCTAATGTTGTTGCTGAGGTTAGTTGGCTTCGTAATCTTTTATTGGAGCTTTATGTCCCCTTACGATCTGCGACACTTGTTTATTGTGACAATGTGTCTGCTGTGTATTTATCTGGCAATCCAGTTCAACATCAGCGAACCAAACACGTAAAGATTGATATTCACTTTTTTTTTGTGAGAAAGTCCGCATTGGTCATATCTGTGTTCTCTGTTGCTTATCAGTATGCTTACATTTTCACGAAAGGATTGCCTCGTCCCTCGTTCGAGAGTTTCAAGACAGTTTGAGCATTCGATCGGTTACATCCCGCTCCAACTGCGGGGGCGTATTAGTATATTGTATTATGTTCATTATTGTATAGGGACTAGATACGTAACTTGTATAGTTATATATAGGGGATGTAATTATTCTTTAATGACATGAAATCATAAACACATTTAATATCGGGTTAACCCAAAATGTAGTTAGGGTTGGGTTTCGGGTTTAAATTCTAAAACAAATTGGGTTACGAGTTAACCGAATAATGATATGTATCAGTTGGTTATTTAGGCCCAAACTCCAACTAAGCATGAATTAACCTTTAATCTAGTAACTTATTTAAGCCTAGAATCATATTATTTTTATTTTGGGAAGATCTATTCATTTTGCACCTTCAAGACGACGAAAATAAGCTACGAGCTTCGTGATTTTTTCTTGAGCTTTTTACTAATCTGGATTTAAAATCGAAAGGAGAATCGAAGATATTGCAAGTTGGAGGTTTGTGATACATGAATTCTGTAATGTTTTCTCTTGACGGTTCTCTTGTTCGCGAATCAATGGTGATAGTTTCTTAAATTGACATGTTGCGAAGAAGGTGATTTGAGATAAATCCAATTGATTAAACAAGTTCTCAAGATCGAATTTTAAGATGTTCATTACTTAGCCTACAGTTTTGAGAACTTATGCATCTAAAGTTGTTATATTCAATCGAAGCTATGCATCTAAAGTTGTTAAATCCCATCCAAGCTTCTAAAGACGATGAAACTAAGTAAATAATAAGTATTAATCATTCTGATTTTTTTCCTCGTCTCAATCCAAGAGTTTTGCTTTGATTTTATTTATTTATTTATTTTCTTTTGTCAGTAATAAGAATTATAAATAGTCTTCTCACTTTACTTAGTTTGAGTTGTATAACAAAATACTATTTTTCAGCAATATTGTATTATTAAGAGAAAATTAGAAATGTGTTTGTGTGTAAAACGTGACTAACCCTACTAGCCTAACCCTAATAATCCGAAACCCGACTAACCCGAACCCTACTAACCAGAAGCTTAATAGGGTCGGGTTGCGGGTGATTTTTTAATAGAAAAAACCCGAGTAACTCGACCCTAATAACCCAAAACCCGATCGGGTTGACCCAATTAACAGCCCTAAGCACAAGCATTATGAAATGTTCACATGTGAGCATCAACAACGTGAAAAGCTACATCATTTGTTGACATACAACTTCCATCAAAGAGGCTGCAGCTCTTCTCACTAGTACAAAAATAACCTTCGGTGGCACTCAAAAAGTGTGATTATATCAAAAAGTGTGATTATATCAAATTAGTGACATTTTTTTCGTCCAATCCGTGACCAAAAGTCGCGCCATTTTAGGTATGATATGGTGACATTAAATTTCAGTGACCGTATGGTACCAAAAAATGTGACCGTAGATAAAAAGTGTGACTATAGAGTAGTGATTTTTCTTTCAGGATCAATGAATTTATCGAATAATGTCACCGTAAACCCATTTTTAGTAACACTATCTATTTTGTAGTGACAAAGTGTTCCCAAATGGTGACATGTTGTTCGTGTTTACTATGACGTTTTACTAACAATTGGTCACAAAACTTATAATTTAGTGTGATTATTGTTTAGGTTTTAGAGACATACAATTTTGTTATGTGTGACCATGTCACGATAGTTGATGTAGAAAAAGTAGGAAGTGTGACTATTTCATAGTTTATAGTGACACAAAAATGTTTTTAAGTGACTATTGGTTGGAAAATGGTCACAATTAAACACCTAGTTGTTAATATAAAGTAACCATTACATCTCTTTAGTGACATAATGTTGCCAAGTGGTCACATTTTTTCACGTACACTGTAACGTTTTGTTAACATTTGGTCACATAACAAATATTTAGGTATGACTATTGTTTAGGTTAGAGACACACAATTTTGTTTTGTGTGACCATATCATGATAGTTTATGTAGATATTGTTTGAAGTGTGACTATTTCACAGTTTTTAGTCACACAAAATTTTCTTAAAGTGACTATTGATTGGTATATGGTCACAATTAAAGACCTAGTTGTTAATATAAAGTAACCATTATATACATTTTGGTCACATAAGAGAAATATAAATATGACTAGAATATTTCTATAATGACATTAAGTATGTGTAAGTGTCATTTTTTGCTAACCTTTAGTCACATTATTTTTAACCTTTTGTTATTAAATGCCCATTTAGTCACATATGTTACTTAAATACATCACCCTAAGACACTTTTAGTCACACTTTTAGTTTCTCTGTGACTGTTTATGTATTTTAGACTCAATTAATTACGTAAATTGTGACATAGTTGTTAATATAGAGTGACCATTTCATACCTTACAGTGACATTGAACAAATGAAAACGAGACTGGAAACATGTTATAGTCACATTAATTAGTTGTAAGTGTCACTTATGTTATAGCTTTAGTCACATTAGTTTTGAATATTAGTTTTCACATTTGCTATATAGTCACATTAGATACATGCAAAAATGACGGTAAAAGAGTTATAGTCACAGTTTTATTATTCGGTGTGACTGATTCTGTGTTTTGGATACACAATTGTTAATATAAAGTGACAATTGTGTAGTTTTTAGTCACATAAAACACAATAGGGTAAGACAATCGTTGTCTATATGGAACCCATGTTTGAGCCAGCGGGAAATTATAAGTCTCACAGACCACTTCTATTACCTCCAGGATCTCAACTATGCTTGTTGCCGACTCTCATTAAATATCTGGGTTACAGAAAACAGGTAACATATTGAGAAAAAATGTAGACAAGAGAAAAGGGAAACAAAAGAATTAACTATTTTATCATCGTACTGTTTCCTCAAGTGTATTCGAAGAATCCCTTGAATCTGAAATTTCAAATCTACCGCCTGCAGAAACTGAAGGTTTATTACATATTTCTCAAAAGGAAAACTAATGTAATGATGGGTAAAGTTCATGTAAGAACTATTATCTATTGTACAAACTTGTAAAAACCAAAGGAAAACTATATCAAATGAAGTTTTTTGGAGGTGTCTTGATATATATATCTTTTAATTTAATTTCACATATATATATCCGATGACTTAAAAAAAGTTGTTTTTTTTTGCTTGTCCGACTATGTTCCATATATGCATATATGCAACATATGAAACATACAATATTGTATATATGTTTTATATGCAACACACCATGTTGCATATATGCAATATTATATGTTTCATATGTTGCATATATGCAACATAGTCGGACATACAAAAAAATGATTTTTTTTTTAGTTTTTTTAGTTTTTTTAGTTTTTTTAGGTCGTTAAGTTGGCATCATATGTATAGACATGAAGGAAAAAATAAGAAGAAGCACAAAATTTATCTAAATAACCTTCATTCAATTGAAATTTAATGGTTTTTACATTAGTTCCTAAGTTTGTACAGTAAAAATGATTTTTATTTGAACTTTACAGTTTACCCTATAGTATAAACCATAAATCTAAAAAAAAAAGCATAATAAACTACAAGAATAGCTGCAGAACACATTCTTAAATATTGGTAATGGTTGCTACACACACTATGCAATCCACAACAAAAACCTACAACTAAAACTCGCAATTCGAACTCATATCATATACCAAGCCCACCTAACACCCCTAAAGAAACGTCATCCTCTGAAAGCCCAAATAAATTCCTTTAACTATCCCAAAACAATCTATGGATGCTGTATAATAACCCCTATTATCTTATACAAAAAAAAAAACACCTAAACAATAGTACACTACTTTTAAAGAACTGTAGATACATACCTATCGTATATATACCTATTCCTATACAATAAAAAAATAGCACATATCCCAGATGATGTTGACTCATGCCTTAACTTCCACAACATCTAGCCGCCAAGCGGCCAATATGAATAACTCAAACATGTCTTTGTCTTCAAAATGTTTCACTAAAACTCTAACCTATTATTAAATATTATAACACTAAGGCAACTGTCAACAAAGTCTACCTCCTACTGATTCAAAGAACCTATATTATACACACAATTATTATCATCTGTTCCTCAACCAACTGCTTCTAATTTCTAAGATGAATACTCTCTTGGTTTTTTTCATCTTATTCATTCTCACAGGGTTTTACTACTCAGTATCCTTCATGCTTACTGTTAACGACTCTTTCCCTGCACATACTTAAGAGCAAAACAATGAATTAATAAAAACAAAATTACGTGAAGAAAATAGCTGCCAAAAGCTTTGATTGCCTGCACATAAATTAACAACAATCGATTTAACAACAAATGCAAAAGAAATTTAATGGCACCCAGTTTTTTAAAGCAGCCAAAATCAAACTATACAACAGCAGAGTAAGCAACCGAATAGCAATAGGACAATTAAACGGATCGATGAAGAGAAAGACAAAGGTCATACG
Organism: Deinandra increscens subsp. villosa; assembly: GCA_039602395.1. Lineage (NCBI taxonomy): Eukaryota > Viridiplantae > Streptophyta > Magnoliopsida > Asterales > Asteraceae > Deinandra > Deinandra increscens. The sequence continues at coordinate 95,187,189 of JBCNJP010000010.1, read as the reverse complement.
AAGTGCGATTACCGTGAGTTTCTTCTGGAAGGTGCGTAAAGGATGAGGAAGGTTAATTCCGATAAGGAAGATGTTGGAAAAAGTGTATGTGAATGAGATGTTAATCTCAAAGAAATTTTGGTTCAAGTTTAGGAATGTGGTGTATCCTATCCCACATTGGTGGGGGAACAAAAGTTCTTCAAGTTTATAAGGATAACCCTCAACGCCTTGAATAACTCATGTGTCATGTTTTACTCTGGCTTATAGCCTCGCGCAGGGGGGAGGGTGCGAATCTTGGCTATTCGGGTTGAAATTGTGAACGCGCGACCTGCGGACACGAATGCAGCTCTGAAACGTGTGTCCGTGCGAGGCATATTTTTACTAATTTCGAGCCACCATTTGAGTAGATTCTAGAAGACGTCTTTTTGGCTCCTAAAACTGCAAAACCTTTTTGCATTCCAAAAACTGATCATTGATGGAGATCATTAAACCCGCTTAATGATCATAATGCACATTAATATACATGTATTATATATACACGTTCTTGATCAGATGTGGAAAGACGAACACACACAAATTAGTAAGAAACACGCATTGTTGCTGCTGCTGCATTCCGGCTTCGTTTCAGACAGATCATCTAGTCCGGCAGCAGTACACGTTGCTTCGAAGCGGTGTACCCTGAGAACAGACGACGAATCTGTTTAAGGGAATTATGTCAAACACAAGCCCGGTTCCTTGGTTTTCTTGTCTTCTACTTTCAGGGATCGTTCTAGCCATTAGTTGTCATACGGTTCACTTCGTCTTTGATTCGGTTAGATCGTCAATTTATTTGTATTCATATATTATGCTTCTGTTTGTGTAACGATTGTCATAATTGTTTTACGCATAAATTCCAACAAACTTAAACAGATTCTTAGATTGTGAAGCAATCTCTGATTTCTTGATATATATTATTGTGGCATAAAACGTTTTATGAATGTTTTGGAGAATGTTTTTACATTCACATATTGTGTGTTTTAAAACAATTTATTTAAAATGTTGTAATCTCCAATTTTGTTCGTTCATGGCTCAAACATGGGTTTTGCATTTGGACAATTTATACCAAATGTGTAAATGATTTATAAAGATTATTGTCCAACGTGAATGCTATGGTGGACGATGTTTTAAAATCAATTTTACGTAAAGATGCAATTAAGAACGTGTCTTGATGATGTAATTAAGAACGTGTCTTGATGTGTAATTAAGAATGTGTCTTGATAAGATGGTGATGACTGTTGATAATTTAATATTTTATTATCAATAAAAAGGGTTTTTGTCTAATATGTTTACAACCCTTGTAACGGGTCTTCACAAGAATTAAACAAGGTGTTGAAATTCTTTGAATCACAATGCTACTCTCGCGAGAAATGGCAATCAGCAAAAACAACTTGGTGTTGTTCTTAATTATATTTATTTGGTTAAATTTTATCTGTATATAATATAGATGTATAACAACTTGGTGTTGTTGCGTTTAGCAAATTTGTTTGAAAACTTAAAGTTTCAAATGAAACGAGGACGTGAAGAGATGAGTATGTGGAGTTCCACTGAGGGAGTACCTCAAGACAAGACTCACGGAAATATCGTGTGGTTAACTCCGTCATTTCCTGCAATGACACGAGTGATTGCATGCCGAGGATGATTCATAATATCTGGAGCAACAGTTCATGCTGGCTCTAATCGGTATTCCTTTAAGGAGTATCATGCCATAAAAAATCGCATTATGCTGCTAGATGGCACTAAGCAAGAAGCTATTGGGATCGGTACTGTATCTACAGGAAGTTCCCTTACCTTGGAAGATGTTCTTCATGTCCCTAGCATTAAGAAGAATGCTATATCTATGAGCAAGTTGAATATCGATGGCTACTCGATATTATTTGCATCTACAAATTCATGGAGGATGTTTCGTCATCAAAACTCGGTTAAGTTCCATGCGGTTGGTACAGTTGTAGGAAGACTACATCGATTAACTCTTTGGAGTGATATTAAAGAGGTTATCGAGACATCTGATGTTGAGAGTGTCGGGGATTGCAACTTTGTATGATTTTATGTTTTACTTAAGTAAGACTTTGTTTCGTATGAAGTATTGGTCTAAATAAGTCTCTGTTATGTTTTTCAGATATGTGTGTTTGTGGTTTGAAATAATTTAATAAAATGGTTTTGTTGCTTTTTTGTTTGAGCATTACATTGCAAACGTTTATTCAAATTATTTCCAATGAGATAGTGTAATAAGTCAGTTGCACCTGTGAGTTAAAATTAAACATGTAAATCATATATGAAACACCCCACACAATGGTAGATGAAATGGTATATCTTGTAGTGTTGATGCGTTCAACATAATACGGATGCACAAGTGTGAATTGTGACGTATGAATGCAAGATTTGTTGTTATGGATTACAATATATGATACTGTAAATTATAAATCTTTAGACATTTATGAAGGTCAAGTAGATGCGTCTACCACCTCAATGTTGTTGAACTATCTAATGACTTGGTCTTCATTTGGGAGAGTTTCTTAAAATGAATAGTTCTAGAAAACAAGGGATGATACACCGCGTGTGCAATGGGCTGTTAAGTGTCAATTTGTTTGACTACACCTCAAAACCTAGTGAGTGTATCCCGGATTCATTCATATTGGTTATGAATGCACTCACCAAATTTAATCAAACTAATGCTCATGATGAGGCCTTCGAGTATCATTGGTGTTTTGGATACTAAGGCAAATAGGTTATGATCCTAAAACCGAATGATGGGTCATGTATGGTTATGTAACATACATATGAGACGTACATAATGTTATTGGTGTAGTCTCACGAATTTGAAACGAATGTGTGAATGTGGGAAACGGATATTGTGATATCCATTGAGGCTGTGATTGTTGATACATGGTATGTGCGTCGTGTGAAGTATCCAACCAGACGATGTCATGTGAAGTATCAAGACCAAAGTTCAAGGCTAGGTTTGCTGTTGGGCGAACCTGGTCCGAACCTGGAGTTCGGACCTGCCGAACTTCAAGTTCGGACGGAGTTCGGCCAACAGTCTATAAATAGGAGTTTGGTCGTTGTTTTGTGTACGAGAGATTGCAGAGTCTGAGAGAGCCGAGTCTTGAGTGCGTGTTTACTGTGGTGTTCTCTGAGTCATTGTTCTTCGTGTTACTGATTGTAATTGTTCGTGAGATCAATAAAACAATTGGTTAATTACGTTTTGTATCCGATATAACTAGATTGAGTAGACGATCCAAAGCTCACGCAATTTCAAGTGGTATCAGAGCATATGACAAACTGCTCCAAACCATACCCGAAAACTTTGACATATCAGTTCGCACGAACATCAGAATACACCACCTTTCCATGAAGATCAAAAATTACTAATGTTTGAACATGTGGACAACATCTTGATGCATATTTCATGACAAAAAGAAAAATAAGTGTGAAGAATAAAATGAGAAGTCACTGTGTATACATGTGTTCATTTTGCAAAGATTTAAACTTGTTTGATTTTCTTTATTTTGTCAAACGATCGGACTTTCTCTGTGTATCGAAAGATCAACCTGATTGTTGTTCGTTTGATGTTCTGCGTAATTTTCTTTGGTGTTTCGTATAACTCATCGGACTTTCTCTGCGTGTACGGGAGTACCGACATGTTTGTTGTTGGGTTATACAATTTCAACTTGTTTTATTTTTCTTATTTTGTTAAATCCGAGGCCTTATCTGCGTATCGAAAGATCGACCTTAAGGTAGATGATTTAACGTTCTCATTTCTTTTTGCATGGAACATGGTTGACGATATCATGAAAATATTATACTTTGTGAAAATTCATAAGTGTAATCACACAAAATGAAAATGAAAAAGAAAAAGAAAAAGAAAAAGAAAAAGAAAAAGAAAAAGAAAAAAAAGAAAAAGAAAAAGAAAAAGAAAAAGAAAAAGAAAAAGAAAAAGAAAAAGAAAAAGAAAAATGTCTCAGTATGTCTGATAGTGTGGGATACACTGGTCAAAGAAAAATCTGATCAATACCTTAACATATCCAGATGTTATGAGTATGATTCTGCCTGAGTTTAAGATGGACAAATTATATCGGCAATCAACATGACTTATGTGCTTCAGTTAGTTGAAATTGAAGTGTAGTTCAGTGAGTCATGTTCAATATGATCCCGTATAGTGATTTTTCTCATACAAAAAATAGAGTTTTTCGATTCTGTATTGTAATTTCGTTTCATTTTGGAAAAGTACAAAAAGATTTTTGGTGTGTTTTAGCATAAATTTGAAAACTCAAAAAGATTTTAGGTATGTTTTGATATAAATTTTTCTAAACAAAAAAAAAAACCAAAAAGATTTTGTTTCTGCTTTATTTTCGATCCGATCAACACGTGATACAAATTCAATTTTCAAAATCATATCTTGGAGTCTCGAAGAGACGTTTTGCGCCAAGATTATTTAAATTTTGAGCAGGTTGCTAAAGTGAAAGAAATCACCACTTCAAGTCTTCTGAAGCTGTTGATAAAGACCAGAGAATCACCAAACATTGTCAAGTATTCAAGATCAAGCTACGATCAAGTTGAGGAGGAGTTTGTTCGAAGATTCATTTCATTGGATGAACAGATTCTATACTTGAGGGGGAGTTTGATTGAAGATACAGTGTTGAGGATGTTGAAGAGATACTGCACATGAAGAGGGGGAGTTTACTGATACATGGTATGTGCGTCGTGTGAAGTATCCAACCAGACGATGTCATGTGAAGTATCAAGACCAAAGTTCAAGGCTAGGTTTGTTGTTGGGCGAACCTGGTCCGAACCTGGAGTTCGGACCTGCCGAACTTCGAGTTCGGACGGAGCTCGGCCAGCAGTCTATAAATAGGAGTTTGGTCGTTGTTTTGTGTACGAGAGATTGCACAGTCTGATAGAGCTGAGTCTTGAGTGTATGTTTACTGTGGTGTTATCTGAGTCATTGTTCTTCGTGTTACTGACTGTAATTGTTCGTGAGATCAATAAAACAATTGGTTAATTACGTTTTGTATCCAATATAGTTAGATTGAGTAGACGATCCAAATCTCACGCAATTTTAGTGATGAATCAGAATGATGCATCTTCTGTTCACATGCTAACATATTGCATTCTAAAGCATGCTAGACTAGTACTTGGTTGATTGTGATGCTCTGTTGAGATTAAGCAACTATAACATTAAGATACACATGAACACAATACTGGGTTTGTATATAGACAAAGTTCAAAGAAAATCTACATTCGGAGTAAGGAACATTGTTAGGACCAGATTTTGAGCACAAGTTTCTCATATGATTCATCATACAAGTGCGGAAATCATGTGTAATGGTCGATTTCGGTTGAATCTGCATCAATGCTCACCCATTGATGATTTCTAAAGCTCAAGAACACACACAACACCAAGAACACACACAACACACACGAAATGCTCTCTGTAGAATAATCCAGGAGTGGCGTGTCCCAAATAGGGTTTTCTCAATTGTATTTATACTACTAGAGAGCATAGGACAAAAAGAATGTTTGACACAACAATCATTACATAGATTTCAGCAATGAATATTCCACCAGACAGACAAGTTCGCTAAGCATTAGTTCAAGTTCTCTAGGAAATAACAAGTTCGCTAACAATTTTGCAAAGCAAAAGAAGTTCGCTAAAAACAAACAAGTCTGCTAACAAGTTCGCTAAACACAAATAAGTCTGCTAACAAGTTCGCTAAGAACAAATCAAGTTCGCTAAGTTCAAGAACAAATCTGCTAAGTAAACAAGTTCGCTAGGAACGAATTAAGTTCGCTAAGACAAGTATATTGAAAAATCAACAAGTACGCTAAATGCAAAACAAGTCCGCTAAGTACAAGATCAGAAGTTCGCTAAGTAGAAAAACAAGTCCGCTAAAACAGAAAAAAAAATTACTAAGTACAAACTCAAAATCTATTACAAAAGCAAAGTATCAATTCTAGATAAGTCATCAAGAGGTCTTCACCAGCAATACTCAACGGTGAACGGTTTGTGTTGCCAACAACCAAAATGGGTTCCTACAATTTCCACCCTTGTTGGCAATGCAAACACCTTGAGCTTTAAGCCACCTGACCGAGTAGCTTGAGCAGAAATCTCCAGTTTTCTCTTGCGGCTTCTTTGTCTTTATCCGAAAATACAGTAATTCCAAGATCGTACAGCCTCCAGAGATCTTTCGAGACAAGCTTCTTCAGGTCATTGTAGTTGTTCATCTCTACCAATCTCTTTGCCTTATCAAGGATGACACTTGATCCATGATCTTCTATCAACCAGCAAGTTGCTGTTCTTATGACTTCCTTATCAATTGTAAGTTTACCCATACCTGCAAGTCTTGTACACCACCAATTTAAAAACATTAAAAAGTAATTGGCGTCATAGCATTCATATGGTCTTAGTTAAATAGGAATGGTCCGCATCTTCTCATAGTAGATCAGCTTCAAATAGGATCTTCAGAGAAGTCTGAGTTCAATTGCTGCAAAGATTTTGATAGACTCAGCACCAACTCTCTCAATCACTAATTCATGAGTCTTTCCGTTGTAGTACTAGCTGATTATTGGAGCAATTTTCTGATTCCCTGGTATTGTCTTCACTTTCACCTCCTTCCCAATGTCCTTGAACATTCCACGATGAGGGGCACGGAGACGCCTTTTCTCTGCAAGAAGCTGAGCTTTATTCTCTTCCTTAGGAGTTTGCTTGTTATTCTTGTGCTCATAAGCAGCATTGATTAGTGAAACAACTTTCACACCTTTTTCATGATTGGTGTGGTTCACTAGATCAAGGTATTTTAGCTTTTGAGCTCCCATGAGAAAAGGCTGCGGAGAGCTCTGAAGTCTGCAAAGATTTGAACATGTCCGTTTCGCCTCTTCACTAGAAATGCATCAATGGCTTCATCATACTTCCATCCAAGGATTTTCATCCCATAATTGACATTTGGGTTGGTAGGCATCTTTCTTAGGTCTTTGGCAGTGAATTGCTGCATAGCCTTTAGATTTGGAGCCATCTTTTCCCATTCGTCATATATAGGAGGGTTGTCTTTCCTTCTGAGAGTCTCAGCTCGTTCCTGTTCTCTGAGTCTGATCTGTTCAAACTTTGCCAAACGTTCAGTCTTTCGTTACTCACATACAAACTCTCATAGACCTTTAGGTCTTTTCCTATTGTAAGCCTTTTTATCCATATTTTTAATCTATAATAGTTGCGGAGGTCATCGAAAGTCATCCTGTTGGTAGAGGATTTGATATATTCTTCAGTATCAGGAACTTCATCCAGATGGGTTTTCAGGAGGAGGAAGATATGTGTTGCCAATGTCAAGTACAAGATCAGAGAAGATGGTTGCGGATAGGAATAAATTCGACCATTTTGTTGGTGTCAGCAAAGACATCCACCAGGGGATCAACTTCAGCTTCAACATTTTACTTCTGAGGAAGGTGTGAATTCAACCTTGCCTCGTCAGTGTACAGCCTGGTTATCTCAATTGTCTAAAATTGTGTTAGAGGTTAACTTAGAATTATTCTAAGTATGAGATGCTTGTGTGAACAAACTTATGGAAAAAGCATGTGTTGCATGCATCAACTCTAAAGCTCTCATGAGCTAATGAGTTGAACTTATGGACCGTAATGATACATGTGTTGTTCAAATCATGAGAGTCTAAAATGTGATCATAAAGCTTATCAAAATATAAGCAATGTGGGGGGAGAGACCATTTAAGAAACAACAAGTGTTGTTGTTGAAATGGTATAACCATAAAGAAAGGGAGAACCTTTCATCACCCCTTATGGATGATATCCAATGACACTTAAATGTGGGGGGTTGGATTGCATTTGATATATGTTTGGCAATGAGAATTGCAATCATATGACTAAGTGGAGTACACAATAGTCATAAGGATGTGTTCACCTTGGAAAGACTATAATGTGGTCACAAAGGGTACTTATTGCAAGTTGAGATTATAAATCTTGGCTGCAAATTATCTTGGTTGGTTTGACGAATTGTGGGAACCATCTAGTTTATGATAACTGAGTGG